>CM053502.1:103154966-103604987 GCA_028627145.1 Eidolon dupreanum
ATACTCTTATAATAAAATTTCCAAAGAATAACAAGTAATTTTTAAAGACTTAAATAAAAATGAATCTATTATGAAGTATTTTATTAAAGCAGGAGGAAATTTTCAGTAGGTTGAAAAAAATATTACCTGTGCTTTTTTGTTGTTGTTCTTGAAGTTTACCATAAAACATGAACGTGAGCTTTTAAGAGAATTTGAACTTTTGAATATGTTCAAATTTTTTTAGGCTGTAAACTGAAATAAAATCACTGGTAACACATAGGCCTCTGGTAGATGACACTTGGCTATTACATTACTCTGTCCTCTCTGTTTGGAAATTCTTGCATTATTTCATCCAAAATCCCTGTGGTATTTAATTATGTTCCACATAGAAGTAAGTTTGCCATGAAGCTAATAATGTTTAAGTTCTAAGACTCTTTACATGCACTGGACCTTCTAAGATTCTGTTCCTAATCTTGTTACTGTAATTTTCTATTATTTTTCTTAAGAAATAATTACGTTCAGACTCCACAAAAGCTGGCACTGTTCCTGGTTCCCCACAAAGAGCTTCTTTCACCTTGGTGGGAGGTGGAGCTATTGTTCTTACTATGTTTTCTCTAAAGTGAAACTTGTGGCTCATGTCAATGCGTTTATCCCCCTCCTCATGCATCTAATGATGCTTATATTTCACTGTTTCAACTGGGGATTTCCCTGTGATGACCAAAAAAAAAAAAAAAGTCACACACACACACACACACACACACACACACACACATATACACAATTACAAGCAATTCTTCAAACTATTTTTGTTGTTTAAAGTACGTAGTAAAAACCTAAATATCCCTTTTTCAGACCTCCCTTCACACAATTCTATTCTCCCAAGAGAACAACTGTTAACCATTTGTGCCTATCTTTCTAGATCTCTTTCTCTATATTTGCATATATGTAAACTTAAAATATTTTAAACTAAAATTGTATATTCTGTTAATAAAGAACCATACTATATACATTGCTCTGCAAAACTTTTTACTTAGCAATATATGTAAGCTATCTTTCCAATCAGTACATAAAACTCTAACTTATTTTAAATCTTAGGTAATTTTCATTGATTTTTTAATTAGCCATTCACCAATTGATAATAATCAAGTTATTTCTCATTTTTACCACTACAGATATCACTGTAACAAACATCTATGTATATAGATTTGTTTTGATATTTGTGTAAATAGTTCTGTGAGATTGATTCTTAAGAGAAAAACTGTTGGATTTTACTTGATTTTTGCCAAATTGCTCTCTTGCAGTCTGTACCTACTATATTACCACTAATGACATATTTCTGTTGACTTTACCACCAGGAGTGGAATTGTGGTGTCCTAGGTAATGCATATATTTGTTTGAATTCAGATTGTTCCAAACAGTATTCTAACATTGTTTCACCAACTTACATTCCCATCAGCAATATGTGAAAGTTCTAATTGCTCTATAAGCTTGCCAATATTTGGTATTGTCACATTCTAAAATTTTTGTCATTATGTTGGATATATTGTAATATCTCATTTTTATTTTATTCTTCATCTTTGCATTGACTAAAATAGTTAACTACCTTTCTAGATGTTTACTGGCCACTGGGAACATTTTCTTTTAAACTTTAAAATTTTTGCCCATTTTTAAAACAAATTAGGCTCTCTTGTTTTTATTGATTTGTAGGATACAAATCTTCTTATACATGGTTTGTATGGATCCTCTATTCTATTGGTTGCCTTTTCATTGTTTTAATGATGTCTGTTGATGAGCAAGTTTTTTGTTTTAATGTAGTCCAATTTATCTGTCTCTTCTTTTATGGTTACTGATCTTTGTGCCCCATTTAAGAAATCTCTGCCTACCCTTGAGGTGATGAAAATGTCTTTTCTGTTATCTTCTAGATGTTTTATTGTTTTACATTTCACACTGAGATCTATAATCCACCCAATGTTGATTTTAGTGTATGATATAAGCTAGGAGTCAAGATTTATTTTATTCTCTATGAATATTCAATTTATGCGGCACCATTTATTGAAAAGACCATTTTTCACCCACTGTTCTATAATGTCACTTTTTTCATAAATCAAGTGACTGTTGGTCAACTATCTAATCTATTCTGTTGGTTTATTTCTCTATCGCAGTGACATTATCATACTTTCTTAATTAAGGAGCTGTGTAATAAGTCTTGGTATTGTTGGTATCTGGTAGTGTATGTCCTCCAATTTTGTTCTTCAAAATTATCTTACCTATAATGGACACTGCATTTTCCATATAAATTTTGGAAACAACTTTTAATTTTTCACAAAAAATTTTGGAATTTTGTAACAGCTTTATTGAAATATAACCAGCATATAATAAATAGTACGTATTCAAAGTGTAGTTTTATAAGTTTAATATATGTAAATACCTGTGATGATATTACCTCAATCAAAATAATTACACATCCATCACACCCAAAATGTTCCTTATACTCTTTGTAATCTCTCCATCCCAGCCTTCTCAGAGCCCCCAATACACAGACAACCACTAATACTATAGATTATATAGATTCTTTTCCATGTTCTAGAATATTATATAAGTCGAATCATACAGTATATGTGTATACATATTTTTTCGATCTAACTACTTTCACTCAGAATACTTATTTTATGATTCATCCATTCTGTTGTTTATCAATAGTTCATCCCTTTTTACTGCTGAATAGCATTAAATTGTATAGATTTGTTTATCTATTCATCTGTTGATGGACATTTGGGTTGTTTCCAGTTTTGGGCTATTAAAAATAGATCTACTAAAAAGGTTCATGTGCAAGTCTTTGTACAAATATACTTTTATTTTTCTTGAATAAATTACCTAAGAGTAGAATGGTTAGGTCATTAGTAGTTGTATGTTGAACTTTTTAGGAAACTGCCAAACTGTTTTCCAAATTGGTTAACCATTTTACATATCCACCAATAATATAGAAGAATTCCAACTGTTCAACATCTTCAACAAGGACTCGATATGATCAACATATTTTATTTTAGGCATCCTAATAAATATGATCTTAGTTTGTGCTTTCCTGATGACTAACAATGTTGAGCATCTTTTATGTGCTTATCTGCCCTCCGTGTATTTTATTTGCTGAAATGTCTATTCAAATATTTTATCTAGTTTTCATTGGTTTATTTTCTTATTCTTGAGTTTTGAGAATTATTTATATATTGTGCAAATAAAGCCTTATCAAATACATGCTTTGTAATATTTTCTCCCTGTTCATAGCTTATTTATTCTCTTAAGAATGTATTTCAAATAGCAGAACTTATTAATTTTTATGCAAATGTATATTCAATTTGTCTATCTTGACATCAATCCTTTACTCTCTTAATTATTATAGCATTTTAATAAGTCCTAAAGTCATGCAATGTTAGTTCTCCAACTTTGTTCTTTCTCCAAGCCATTTTGGCTATTCTAGGCCCTTTGCATTTCCATATAGATTTTAGAATATGCTGGTCAATTTCCAGGAGAAAAAAAAGCTTGCTGAAATTTTGATTGTGATTACATTTAATCTACAGGTCAATTTAGGGAAAATTAACATCTGAACAAAATTGAGTCTTCTGATCCATAAACATGATATATTGCTCCATTTGTATCTTTTAATGTGTCCTTTAATATATTTTAGCAATATTTTGTCATTTTCAGTATACAAGTCTTATATACCTTTTGACAGATTTATCTAATTATTTCATATTTTTGATGTTACTTTAAATGGCATTTCTTTTGTTAATTATAATTTCAATATCTTCATTGCTGGTCTATTAGAAATATAACTGATTTTTGTATTTACTTTTTTCCCCTATAACATTGCTAAACATTTATTAGTTCTAATAGCTTTTCTGTAGATTCCCTGGGAATTCGTGTGTAGACAACCATGTAGTCTGTGAATGCAAAGAATTTTTCTTCTTGCTTTACAATCTGGATGCCTTATATTTCTTTTTCTTGCCTTATTACACTGGCTAGATTTTTCAGTACACTTTTTAATAGAAGTGGTGAAAATGTACATTCTTTATTTGTTCATGGTGTTAGAAGGAAAATATTTAGTCTTTTACCATTAAGTATGATGTCCTCTGTAAGTATTTTGTAGGTGCCTCTGATCAGGTTGGAAAGATTCTCTTCTATTCCTAATTTTCAACTTTTGTTTTTTAAATCAGGTATGGATGCTGGATCTTGTCAAATGCTTTTGCTGTATTTATTGATATTATCACATGGTTTTTCCTTTTCAGTCTGTTGATATGGTCAATTACATTGATTTTTGCCTTCTAGAATTGTGATTGGGATTTTATGAAATCTTTTAAAAATAGGGAAACTTAATATCTTTACAATAATGAGTTCTTCAATTTATGAATCCTGATAATGATTTGTAGTTTTCTGTGTGGCGGTCTTGGACATTTTTCTTCCCCTCTCTCCTACCCTCTTCCTTCCTTCCTTCCTTCCTTCCTTCCTTCCTTCCTTCCTTCCTCCCTCCCTCCCTCCCTCCATCCCTCTCTCCCTCCCTCTTCATCTTTCCTTCCTTCTTTCCTTCCTTTTTTTCTTTTGACTTATATTAAAATAGACTGTGTATGTAGTTGTTTTTAAAATATGTCCACATATTTTTGGCACTCCTTCCATCAAAAGTGGGATAATACCCCCTTCCGCTGCATCTAGGCTTGGCTGAGTGACTTGATTGTAACCAACAAGTGCAGTGGAAGTGATGCTGTGTAACTTTTCAGGCTAGGTCATAAAAAATCAAATCTCATCATGGACATTCTCTTTTAAATTATGACATTAAATTATCTTTAGTAATTCAGCCTTTACTCTGGTGCCTGGCATTAGACTCTATAAATATCTTTAAAATAATTTTTAAATAGTGTTGTATTATACCTTCATGTATAAGGTTGAAAGTAGTGAAATCAGGATGGGAGTAGATAGGAGAGAGGGAGTGGAACAACCTTGTGTAGGAAATGTTTTTATTATAATTCTACATATGGGAAAACTAAGGCCTGAAGAGGTAAGTCCATGTAAAGGGAGAGTCATATTTCAAGCCTGCAAGCCATATCTGGTTTCAATGTTCTTGTTCTTTCCTCACTATGCTTATTAAAGGCAGGCAGAATACCTCGCCAAGGAGTACAGGATTGATATGCCATATTTTCCCAGAGGATATTTTATTCAAGGGTAATTAATTTAAATTTCAAAATATGCATGATATATTATGAAGTAAAACAAATAAAATACAATAATTCAAAGAACTATTATTTTTGCAACTGTTTATTTGGGGCTATAACTCCAAAAATCATCAATTTAAATTCTCTCTTTTGGTAGGAATTTTCAAGATTCATTATGATGTGCCTTATTACTTCTGATCCATGGAAACATGATTTTTTTTTTGAGCCATGATTTGCAGGGCACTAATCATGCAATTCTAAATATTATTAAGTCCCTTTTGGTTTCTGGTATCTGCCAAATACTATGCTTATCACTGTTCCTCACTTAGATTTACAATATCCCTGCAAAGTAGGCAATATCACATCATATTCTAAGTGAAGCATCTGATCCTTAGAGGCTAAGCAATTTACCTATATTTTAAAAGAGCAAAGATTCAATATTAGGTCTGTTTGTCTCTAAGGACTGTGCTCTTAACCCCTAATATTGTTCGTAAGTTAGAGTTCACTGTATAAGTCATAGGGGTGGGAATATTAGTTGTAGATATGGGTAATACTTGATTAGACTCAAGAATAGCCTAATTGTGCATTCCAACGTGGTTGAAAATAGGACCATTCTGGACAAGTTAGATCTCTGATCTCCCTGGATAGAATTGATAATTGCTTCAGAGTGCACTTCTCAGCTCCTCTGATTGGCCAGCTTGTTTGTGGTGAGGTATCATACCTATGTACACATCTGCTCAGCCATCTGTAGTGTAAAATGTTGTCAATCATTCTTACTTAAAGGAAACCATTGGATTTTAGTTTTGGAAAATTACTGTCCTATAAAAGGATAAAACAGGATGCCAGTAGTAAAGATATTTTAACAACATGTCTTATTTTAGATGAATTCCTGATTATATGGATTTTAAACTCAGGATTTTAAAGTACACGTACTTTAGGATTTTAAAGTACAAGCAGTTCATCTTATGTATCTGATTCACTAGGTCAGATATTTTTCTTCTGAAGACAGACTGTATTATCAAGCCTGATAGTCAAAGTTCTCAGACCAAATGAAACCTGTTTTTGGTACTTGTGACTGTGGCTGATGCAAAGGGGTATAATGAGCCATAACCTTGCTGGTAATTCACTGGTTTCTTAGAAAACCCACCAGTTTAGTGAAATAATAAGTCTTCTAGCTAATGATTTATTTTTTAAAAAAAGGCATAAAACTATTACACACACTATCTCCACACTCCCTCTACTGTTACCAAGCCAATACACTTTGAACAACTTTGCCTTCCATATACATCCAGTCAATGCAGATTGACTTTTCAGATTTATTTGAGTCCTATATCACAAATGTTGAAGGTAAGTCTTCATAAAGAGATTTTATTTTAACTTCTAGTGATGATTCTCAAAGCTGAAGGAATTAGACAGGGTCAGGAGACCTAGGATTACTTCTCATTCCAGATGTTCAGTTTAGGCTCATTCGGATGTATTTTCATTATTTCCGGGCCACCTTTGTAGGCAGAATTCACAGCTTGAAGTTATATAAATGGAAACAACTTCTAGTGACATGATGTGACCTTCCTCCTCAAAACTGGCCCTTTTCCCAGTCACAATGAATAGGGCTGTCATCTGCCCAGTGGCTCATGCCAAAAACCTAGGAGCTATTCTGTTACCTTCTACTTTCCCTGGCTATATTAAATCTATTACAAAGTCCTTCTACTTAGTCTGGAATAGTCCCTTAAGTAGCCTCTCTCCTTGCTTCCTCCTCCATTCAGTATCCTCCACACTGTAACCAGAATAATAGTCTCAAAAACTATCAATTAATATATTGTCACACAAATATGTTTTTAGAGCCTCCTATGTGTAAAAGATACAGTAGGGAAATAGATAACAAGATGGGTAAAGTTTTTTCATCATGAAAATGCAAGACTTCTCTCCCAATTTCCTATACCCCCAAATTCATATTAAAACACTTTGATAGATTTCTACCTCTAGATTAACCTTTCGTCAACATTCACTTCACTCTAACCACTTGTCCTTATTTCTGTTCCTTAATTATGCTATCTGCTATGCCACTTCAGGGCCTTTGCACAGGCTATACTTTTTGCCCAGAATACTTTCAGGCCCACCACCCACCATCAGCCCTCAGATCTCAGTTCAAATGTCTCTTCCTCAGGGAAGCCTTCCCAGATGCACCAGATTGGGTCACATCCTGTAAAAGTTTCTTTTGTGGCAGTCATCACAGTTATTCTTGGGATTAACTGATTAATGACTTAACCCCCACAAGTCTCTAAGCACCAGGAGGTTTTTGCTCACCATTTGTAACCCTAGAGGCCAGCATACTTTATGAGTAATAAGTGTCAGAATGATATTTACTAAGTAAATAATTGTTTGAATAAATGGCCTCTTACATGGGCCTTCACTTCCTAGTCCAGTCTTGGGTTGGCCATATATATTGATAATTTTTGAAAGCGTAGGTTCTTGCAATGAACATGTCTAAGAAGGAATTCCATCTTTTCCAATTATTAGCAAGTTATTCACCCTCTAAGGCACTCAGTTTTGGCACAAATATCAAAGGTTGTTGTAAGGATTAAATGGAATAATGACAAAAACCACTTAGCATAGTGATGGGCATGCGATAAACATTTGATATGTGATAGTCAGAATAGTAACAATAAGTCATTATTGCTTAACATGGCCTGTGTCTGCACTCATAAAGTTTTTCCTGCTGTCAGTTAGTTATATGTAGACAAGGTGTTCCTTGGGGAGAGAAGGACTTCAGAAATCCCAAGTATCATTCTTCTTATTATTTTGGACTCTACTTCCATTTAGAAGGATTAACTGTTGGAGCAAAGACTACTATCATCACCTAATATTCATTCTCTCCTTTTGTTATAATAATAGAATTTAAAAGGACACACACTGCCAAGAAGAAAATCCACACTTATCAGCCTTTTGTGCATCTGGGTGTATCTGCTTAACTAAGTTCGGGCCAATGAAATAATGTTTGTGGTAGTTCTTGAAACATTCTCCAAGATATAGCTGGTATATATTCCCTGCCCTTTTTTTATTTTCCCATTCTTTCTACCTTTTTGTTGAAATTCTGGGATGATGGCTAGACCTGGAGCTGCCATCTTGGACTATAAAGTGACCATGGGAGTGGAGGCCATGCAAACAGAGATTCAAGGTAGAGCCTAGATTTCCAAGGCCTTTTTAGGTTTAAAACCCACTCATTGGAGTAGAGCCACCACACAACTCTGGACTGTCTCCCTCCTAACTCAGAGAGAAGCAAACGTCTATCTTATTCAAACCACTGATATAAGAATTTGCAGCCCAAACTAAATTTTAGCCGATATAGCTTTGTACTAAACAAGACATGAAAAGAAAAAGAATCATCTTGCCTTCTTCTCAAGCCCTGTCAAGTGGTGATTCTGACATCTGTTTTCCTCTGAGACTCATAAGCACAATGTGGTGATCTGGTTTCAGTTCTATAGAGGCCAGAAGAATCTTTCTTTCTATGCCTTTCATACCCACACCCGAATCAGAGTCCCAGGACATTATGAAGCTTGTTCAGCCATTCATTCAGACATCAAATATCTGTCCCTTATACACTTTGGAGGAGGTACTGTTTTAGGTTCTTGGGTCATGTCAATAAGCTAAGCAGCTGAGCTGAGATTTGAATAGATTTCTCCTGTTTATGAGGACCTCCCTGATTTCTGCAGGGGAGACAGTCATATTTCTGGATGTAATTTCAACTTCAGTATCTTTTTGGCTTTAGGGAGAATTCTATGTTGATGGAGAGACATACAGTTAACACAGGCATTTTCTTTAGCTTCCACTGTTTGTAAAGACAAATGAAAAATGTTTTCTTTTTTTATGACATTTTATGGTCAGAAATTTGGACATTGTAGATTGACGGGAAGTTTGGTCATAGGTCAGAGATCCTTCCATCATCTCATCTGGACAGGACTTCTTCCTCTATCCTTGCCAGAATGTAGACAAGTCACTCTGGGGTATAGGGATAGAGAAGCCACGTGGTTAAAGACAAGGTGGCAGGCCAGCAATTCCAGGTGGCTCACCAAAGACACACAGGCAACATGTTTTCTCCTTCAGGTTCAAGTCTTGGTTTGCTCTTGATGACCTTGGGCAGAATATCACTAAAAGAGGACCACCACTTCCTCTTGTTCAGCCATTGCCAGTCCATGCCAGCCCCAAAGGCGCCATACTTATCTTAGCATTTTGGTACCCAGTGTTAATCTGGGTAACCTGGTGTTCTTTTTCATTCTAATGGGACTGAATATTCTCCACTCTTGTTGCCCTGAATTGTTATTTATATAGTAATTAAGATTCAAGTGTGGCTGTACAAAATTCTCAAATATTCCTTTATGTTTCCTTTCCTAATTCAAGAAGATAGTATACCTTGTCTTTCCTTGCCTCAGAGAAACTTTGTTTCAGGGGATTCCTGTTCTGTTTTTCAAAAGTGTAAACTATAGAGTAGACTAAGATTGCTGGAGAGAGGAAGGTTGTGTGATTACCCTCTGCACCTTGACCATACACAAGATATGGCAGGAATCAGGGAAGCTGTCTCGTGAAGTGCCAGAGAACATGGCCCCATAGAGCATCCAGGTGGCTGTGTCAAAGGCTCCCATGTTCTTGAGTGACACAGAAACAGTAGACCAAGGAACCTTATAGGACTACATGGGTAGATACAGAATAATTTAGAAGTGGCCCCTGTGGAGGAATAACAAGATGTCTCATCACTGTTGGGCCCCTCTATGATCTTAGGACTGGTACAGTGTTAAAGAGTGTGCATGGAGAAGCCCCAAGAATGAGTCTGATTAGATGGAAGCTTGTAGTTGAAATTAAGGTGAACAACAGAAAGTCAAAATATGTTATTTATTGCATGCTTGTGTTTATGTATTGAAGTGGATTATAGTGAAAGAAACCAAGGGCTCAAAATTGGCTCGGTTGTTTACTGGCTGTGTGACATTGAACAAATTAGTTGGAATAATGATCAGTTGTCTCATCTGTACAATGAGGCAGTTGTAGCACTTACCTCATATCTTTGTTGTGAGAATCAAATTAATTGATATAGTGCTTTGTACCTAGTAAGTATTCTATGTATTAGTAGTTGTTAAGATCATCTGTTTATGGAAGATAAGCTTTTTTTTTTCTGTTAGTTATATTATTGTTTTTAAATTACTGAGAGGAAAATACTTTGGAAAAGAATTATAAAGCTATAGTATTAGGAAAACATTAATCATCAAAAAGCAATAAAAAGTGAGTTACAATCTTTGAGGTGATTTAAGAAAAACTTAAGAATTGGTATTGAGTTTGCAGAAATTTCACATTTTCTGAGAAAAACTTTTGTTTGGTACAGTAAGGAGTACCTATCATAAATAATGCCATGTGCTGTAACATCCATGTTTGTTTAATTTATGGCTAAACATTGCAGAAGCTGCTCCCTCCTCTCCTTGCAAACCAATTCAGAAAACGTGCTCTCATGACCTCATCTTCCATGGACACCCTTGCCTTCTGGTATTGGGGATTTTTAGTGAGAACCTAATGCCTGTGCTTGGGTAATACAGAATAAACACCAATAAATTCTGTGGCTAGATTGATTATTTCTAAAACCTCTACTGTAGTCAGTAGAACACCCATTCTGCATTTTAGTTCAATGCTTATGAAGTCTAATTCATGACTTGTAAACCCTTGTTTCCTATATAGATTCTTAGCTGTATGCACCATGGAAGAGCATCTCAAACTTTATAGTACACCTGAACTACCTGGGAGTCTTGTTAAAATGAAGGTTCTCATGCAGTAAGACTGGGGTGTGCCTGAGATTCTGTATTTCTAAATAGCCCCCAGGTGATGGCCATGATGATGATCAAGGACCACACTTTGAATAACCAGAGCCTAGGTTCTGACAGGAGAAACATAGCAATCGCAGTGTTGTGAGGGTCTGCAACAGGTTGCCAAGGGAATCTGTTAATTATCCTTTCCCTGCAGAACTTAAGTAATGGATATGTAACAACCTGACAGGAATTTTTCAGATGCAGTTTCCTCTGGAGTCTGGACTGACTAAATGACCTCTGACAGTTACTATTCTGTCTGCAGTTTTGTGATTAGATTACAGACTACTGAGTGGTATGATATTTGATTCCATACACATTCATGTGCCTGTATGGTACACAGCATTCTACCAGGCTGTTGGATAAATTTTAAATCAATAGATTGTCGATATTCCAATATTTTAAATTTTACTAGGAGTTTACTGCATTATTAACTGGCTGAGTGGAAGGTTAAAGCCCTGCGAAATTTTTCTTGGTGATTTTATTTGACATTACTCTGTAGCAGTGATCCTCAGCCTTTTTAAGTACCAGGGACTGGTGCCCCTATGGAAATCTAATGCCTCATGATCTGAGGTAGAGCTGAGGCGGTGATGCTAGTGCTGGGGAGTGGCTGCAAATGCATATGAAGCTTCGCTGGCTCACCCTGCTGCTTACCTCCTGCTCTGCGGCCTGGTTCCTAACAGGCCACAGACTGGTACTAGTCTTCGGCCCAGCATTAGGGACTCTTGCTCTAAATTTTTGGATAGAATGTTTTTATATATGAAGAAACTGACATGTGAAAATATTGATGCACATCTACTTGTTAGCATTATAACTGACACAGAAACAAAATGTCTAAAGAGCAGACTCTTGAAAATGTCAAACAGAAACCTGCATAACATATACAAACACAACATAGAATTAATCATTGAGTGATACACAGCTACTCACTATAAACTATTCCTCTCACCAGCCAAAATTAAGATCTTTATTTTCCCCTACCCTAATTTATCAGGAATCCTGGTACTGCAAAGAATTTACATAAGAGAATTCCAGTTTTCATAATTAATGAATAATGAAGCAGTATGGTGGGAAAGGAAGAGAGATTACAAAGAATAAGTTCTTTTCCTTCTTAGGAGTTTCAAATGCTAGAGAGAATACTCGCCTGTATGGAACCATTAGTGAACAATTCAAGATGCTATAGTACAGTGGCTCTCAAACTTTGGTCAGTATCAGAATTGCCAGGGGAACTTGGTAGAAACACCCAGGCCCTAGTCCACTTCAACGATCTGTGATCTTGGCTAGTTCTTCAGGGGAGATTCCAATATCCAGCAGACTGTGAACCAGTGTAGACACTTTGTATACTGTGTGGCAGTTGAGATTCCAGAGGAGTAATGGGCTGGGAAATCGGAGGAGACTTCGAGATGTAGCTGAAGAGGAGACTTGCAATAAATACGAAGAAGAAAAGGGAGTCAAGGAAGGATTTTCTGAAAAGGCGTCTTGAGCTTAGAGTTGATGGGACTCTAGGGATAAGCTAGATGAAGAGAAGGGACGAAGTGAGGCATTCCATTCAGGGAACGGCCTGGGTAAAGCGTGGAAGCAAGGAGAAGCCCAACTTGTTGGGGAAAGTGAATAGATGGAAATGTCTGGAACAAAAGGTGAAGGTAAGGAAATGGAAGAGATGAGCCAGAAAGCGAAGGAAATGATATGTAAACTCAGAAACTTGGACTTCGTCTTGAGTGATGTGGAGTCATTGCAAACTTTTATGCAGAGGAACGACATGATCCCACTTGCAAGTGAGAAAGACTATTGTGTCATTTTGTGGGTAGAAACAGGGAGCCAGGTTAATAGGCTGTGGATACTGCTTGAGCAAGAAAGGATGAAATCCTGAACCAAGCCTGTGAAAAGAGAAAGAGGGGAAATGGGAGATAAAAAGGAGTCAGTGCAGTATGATGAGAAAGATGCACGCAGGCTCTCAAGTCAAACAGGCCTGAGTTAAGATCCTTTTCTTGTTAAAAATTAGCTCTGTGGCTATGGACAAATTACTAACTCCTTGGAAGCTGTTTCCTCACATTTAAAATGGGTATATTTATCATCACGACATTCCTAGAATGTAGGAAATCATGAGACAATGTATGTAAAAGGTCCAACACAGTGCCTGATGTGTAGAATGGGTTCAGTAAATGGTATCTATTATTATTAGGACAACATACAAATTAGGGCTCATTAGTCAGAATAGGGCATAAATGAGAAAGAAGTAAAAAGCTTTCTGCTCTTCATCCTTAGTATAGTCTATACCAGATTAGTTCCTAGCCCCCTGATATTGAACTCTATAGCTGCTATGTTGAAGACTTAGAAGATATTCAAGTTTTTAAATTTAAATTCAAAATTGACCTCTCTAGACCTGATCTTTGATTTGAGCTCCATTTTTAAAGTATTTATTAAGCACTTACTATACAACAAAGGGTGAGTGTTTTACATGCAAGGCTTTGTTTTAATCCTAATTATACAAAACATATCTCCTCATTTTATTCCTGTCATAAACTGCCTTGTTTCTCCAGTTTTCTTATTTTGTGTGTCTGTCACACAACTTACAGAGAATCTTTTATATCCCCGAGAGACTTTCGCTCACCTGTAGCTTCATTTCTTGGCCAAAGGCTTGCTGATCTTCTTATAACTTAACCCAATTCTAAATCAGAGGAAATAAGAGAGAGATGAAGGAATAAAAGTAGAAAGTATACAAAGTGTCTATAAATGATTCTTGCCTATTTTATTGTTTAGAAATATGACTATTCAAGCAACTGTGCAAACAATTCCTTTCTTTCTCCTCCCCTTCCCAGTTTCTCTTAATGTCAAAAATAAGGGACGTGTTTTAAGTATGTCATTGAAGGTTAAAGTGCTTTTATATTTTAAAAATGTGTTCTTTGCTCCCTGTTTACAGAAATCATAGCAGTGAATGGTTTTGACAATGAAATGTATTGTAGAGATTTCAATAGATTGCAAAGCTGGAAAAATTTATTGACACCTCCTTTATCCAGTAAAAAGTCGTGTTTGTATTCACTGAAGAATTTAAAGGAAAAGAAAAAACTTTTGGGGAAAGCCTATTGATTTTTGCTTAATAATATAACAGAAATAAAGGTAGATTGTCAGGTATAAGTTTCTCTGACAATTATAAAGTTTTAATAAAAAAAATCAAACCACCACAATGTTAAAACATATGCAGTAGCAGTTATTGATTCACATATGTAAATTCAAATAAAAACTATTAGAAAATATAGTTATTCTTGACATTTTTCCCACTTATATTAAACAGACAGCATTTTACTTAGCTTAGAAAAGCTTTGTTTTCAAGCAGCTTTTGGCTTTGATATAATAACTCTTGCTTCTTACTCAATTTTACAGCTGGATTATTGCTTTTACAAAACTGAAAAATATATTATATAATTTGTGCATTAGTGACGTTTGCACAGAAGCATGTACGACAGACTTTTAGGGCCAACTTTTTCTTCTGACAAAAGTCCAACAGATAATTGCTAAACACTGTCATTGTTTTTCTATGAAATTGGGTTTCTATGAAGGGTGTTGCGATTTGATGAGTCATGAAAGCTTTTTATAAGTTATGTAGTACATAGTACAAATGAGAAATTGTAATGTAGGATATCACTCAAAAATGCACTTGCTGACTGATTTAGAAAGTCAGTGGAGAATGTAAACAAACATAGGTCATATGTACTGTATCATTCTAATATAAAGAAAGATAATGGTTTTATCTACCTGTGATGTTGTTAATTTGGGCTAGTCAATATTTAGTGTTTAAAAGAAAGAGGAACACCTAGGCAATTTGATGCAAACAATAAGATAATACAAGTATTTAGGCAGCTTTTTAAAATAAGCCATAAAGGTAAAATAATCAATTTGTTGCACTATGTAGACAAAATTTAAATAAACTCTTTAATTTTATGTAATAAGAAAACTAGGTTAAAAGTTCCAGTTTTATTTATTTTCTTTATTCACATATCTCTCATTGATAGTGTTGACAGGTAACTGACTTTCATTATATAAAAATATGATGAAACTTGAAATACATATTTGCTTCCCTTGAGTAAGTCACTAATAGTTGATCAGATTCAGATCTAGTATTCAGTGTTTCTCTTGTTTGGAATTTAGATCTTTTATTACCTAATTAGATATATAGTAGATTTTTCCTTCTTTCCTAGATAGTAGGCTCCCGTGGTGCCTTAGTGTCAAGTAGCTCAGACATTTAACCCAATGACTGTCACAATCTTGAAAACCTCTGAGTTTAGAAAAAGTAATTTCTAAGCTAAAGAGGATTAGAATCTGTATGATACTATCTGAAGACAGCAGTAAGCTCCTGGGTGCTATATTTTACTCACACCCCCCTCCCACATTTTCAGTTAAGAAAGAAGTGCACTCTTTGTTTGATAGCAACTGGAGAAATGATTAAGGTATAGGAGGGCAATTGGACTAGAAGCCTTGTATAGAGAAACTTAACATGTTGTGAGGATATGACTAGTCATGCCTTAATTTCCTATATTGGTTCTATGCATTATTTTTTTAAAAATCTTCTTGTTGTTAAGAAGAATTTATAAGATCTGGTTGCCATTGTCACGTTTTCACCTCGAATTTCAATCTAACTCTGAAGTAGGATGCGAGGGAAGGGAGGTAAAGCCTGGGTGATGAAGCAGAAGATGTGTAGATGCTTGGGGTCTAAAATACAATTCAAGTAGACAAGCCTTGGTTTAAGAGACAGAAGAAAGCCTTCAGATGGACTCTTTCCCTTTGAGATTTCAATAAAGCACTATATAATTGTGTGGTAGGATATCCACTGAGTAGAAACACAATTTTTTAATACCAGGGATGATTCTAGCTACTACTTAGAATATTCAAATTATGAAACACTTTAAACATAATAGAAACCTATAGGAAGTCATATAGATATCTACACATTCATCACTGAAATTACATAGATATGTATTTTTTGCCAAATTTACTTAATATTTCTTTCTTTCAAAAACAAATACCATATATCTATCTCTATCTATATTCCAGCCATCTCACCCCTTCTCTTCCCAGGGTTAGCTTCTCTCTTGAATTTGGTGTCTAGCATTCTAGCCATGTTTTTTTATATTTATTATATATAAATCTTTAGAACAATATTTACTTTACTTGGCATATTTTTGAAAATTGATATAAACATCAATATATATATTTTTGCAATTTGCTTTTTTATTTTTAACATTGTTTTTAAAGATGTAGTCATATAGTTCTGCATTCATTTAAATATAACTGCACAATATTCCATTATGTAAACATGTTAATTTATTAATTTGTTTTTCTAATGAGGGACAGTTAGATTGCTTCATCTTGTGGCTGTATATTAAGAGTGGAATTATTGACTCATAGGATATATTCACATTCCACTTTTCTAGGTATTGTCAAGTTTCTTTATAAACTGATTGCATTGACTTTAGAATCTTGCCATTATTGTATAAAAGAAATCATCTCCTAATGTCTCTGGCACGGCTTTAGGTTATCTGACTTAAACCCATACAACTGGGTTTAAAATGGCATCTCCTTGTTTGCATTTTCTTGGTTATTGATGAAATTGTGTTCACTGATATATTAGTTACCTATGAATAAATCTAACTTAATATGTATATAAAATAGCCTAAAAATCAATCTATCGATATATGAAAGCTATCACTGTTCCGATTTCACAGTTTAACTTACTGTAGTTCTACAGAACATTTTAATATATTGTGGGTGAGAGCTCCCCTAATTATTTTTCTTCAGAATTATCTTGTCTAGTCTTGGTCTTTATCTCCTCCTATGAATTTTAGCAACAGGTAACCAAGTTTTGGGAAAAGCCTCTTGAATTTGCAGCATTCAATCTATAGAATAATTTGCAGGAAATTGCCATCTTTAAGTCTCATTCATGACTATGGTATATTTTTCTATCAATTTAGGTCTTCTTTATGTCCTTTGGTAATAAAATTTTTATAATTTTCTCATTTATATTTTTGTTAGATTTATTTATAGATTTATATATAAATTTAGTTATTTATAAATAGTTTTTATAGATGTATTTATATAGATAGTTTTTATACTGGGAACACAAAGACCTAATAATCCCTATGTAATATTATAAATGGTAGCTTTTAAATATTAAAATTTCTAAGCATTTATTGATGGGAGATAGAAACACATTTGCTTTTTGATTATGATTTTGTATCCAAAAAAAATGCTGAACTCTATTATTGTTCTACTAATTTGTCAATACATTTTCATAGCTATTTCTACACAAGCAACCATATTGTCTGCTATTTCCTTTGGGTATATACTGAAGAGTAGAATTGTTGTATCCAGAGTACACAAATGTTCAGTTTTAGTTGAAAGATATTGCTAAACAGTTTTCCAAAGTAGTTGTGTCAATTTATATTCCATTAAGAAATCTAAGAGAATTTCAGTTGCTTTCATTCTTGCCAACATTTGGTAGTGTCAACCTTTTAGATTTTAGACATTTGGTAGATATATGATATCTCCTGTTTTAATTTGCATTTCTTTAATTACTAATGATGTTTGAGTACCAGTTCACATGTTTATTGATACTGAAATATTGATATTTTTTTCTGTGAAGTGTTTGTTAAAGTATTTTACCCATTTTTAAATTGGATGGTCTTCTTTTTAAATAATTGAAAATATAGTTATATGATACAACTAGAATTGATTTGTAGACTATAAATCCTTTGCTTGATAAATGTATTCTCCCAACATGCAGTTAGTTTTTTTCACCTTCTTAATGGTATATTTCAATGAACAGATGTTATTTATTTTAGGTAAGTCCGACTTGTTAATTTTTTCTTTTATGGTTAGTACATTTTATGACTTACTTAAAAAATCCTTTTCTATCTCCAAATCATGAAGATATATTCTCTTATGTTTTTTCTAGAAACTTGATTGGTTTGCCTTTCACATTTAGTTGTATAACTACCTCCAATTTAATTTTTGTCTATGGTTATAACATTTATAGAGATATGTAATTGCTTCTGTACTATCTATGCAAAAGGCCACCCTTTTTACCTAAGTTGCATTGGCACCTTTGTTGTAAGGTGACTGTGTTACCAATTTTGATATATTCTATTTTATTATTATCTAGCTCTAAATATTCTCACCACCCAATATAAAGTCTTTTTTTTTCCCCATCTTTAATCCCCCACTTCCACCCCTGACCCATGGATGTTGCTGTTTCCACTTAAGAACTGGATCTCTGAAGGCAGGGCATCCCCTTCCGCATGTTCGCGGTGTGCACCCAGGACTTGGCACCCCCGGTGTACTCCGGGAGCCTAGCACGCCTGGGGTATGGTCTGTGGCTCCACCTGGGGCACGAACCCAGGACCTTCTGCGTGGAAAGCAGATGTGCTAACCACTACACTATGGAGCCACCCTATAATGTCTTTTTTTGAGCCAAGTTTTTAAATTCCTAAATATTTCCTACTTGTAAATCTTTTAATTTATCTTTAAATACTTAAGGCTATGTTGTTAGGTACATTAAGTTCATAAGTATTACATCTTCTAGGTGAATTAATTCACTCCCCATCCACTTAAATTTTATTGAGTATCAGATTTTCTAAGGGACTATGGATATACCAGTTAAAAAAGGGGGGGAAATATTTGTTTACATGGAGCTTATGTTCTACAGATGAGAGAAATACTATAAATAATATAAAGTAATATGTATATATGTATGTATATATACACTCACACATGTATATGTATAGATGTATTTACACACATATGTATGCATATACATGTTTACTTATGTAAATATATACATATATGTATATGTTAGATAGTGTTAATTGTACTACAGAAACAAATTTCCGAGAAGGATGGCAAGCTATGTAGTTGGGTGAGATGTGTAATTTTAAATAGGGTGATCAGTGAAGATCTCCCTTAGAAGGTGACATTTTAGCAAAGACTTGAAGTAAGTAAGAGTGTTAGCCATGAAGATATCTAAAGGAAGAAGATTCTAGGTAGAAGGCACAGAAAGTACAGATGTTCTGGATGGCTTGACTGTTTTTGAAATAGCAAGGAGGTGTGGTTAGAGTGGAGTGAGTATGAGAGGAAGTAGTAAGAGACAAGTCATTGAAGTAACAGGGCAAACAGACTGAATAGTGCCTTTACAGCCATTTTAATCTCTCTGGATTTTATTTTGAGTGAAATGAGAATTCACTGGGAAGTTTTAAGTAGAGGAATAATACGATATACCTTGTATTTTAACAGGATCACTTTGTTGTATTGAGGCCAGACTAAAGGAGAGTAAAGTCAGAAGTAGGAGACCATCAAGAGGCTAAGATGAGAAGGAAAAGATGAGAGAGGTGGAGTTAGAGAGAGCGGTTTGGCTCTGGAAACTTCTTTTGAAAATAAAGTCAGAAGAATTTGCTGATGGTTTGAATTTATAATGCAAAAGAAAAAAATATCAAAGATGACTTTTGGTTTTTGGCCTAAGCATTTTTTCCCCTTATTATGTTATGTCTCCTTATATCTCTAAAAATTTATTTTGCCTTTAAATCTATTGTAAAATAAATTAATGCTGCTAAGTATTTGCCTTTTATTTTCAACCTTTCTGGGGCTTCCTTTACTAGCCTATAACTGTTTTTTTTTTAATCCAGATGCAGATCTAAATTTTAATGGGGTAGTCTATTTACATTTATAATTATATTATAATTAATTAGTGTTATTTATTTCTATCACCTGACTTTGTGCTTTCTATACATGTTTTTCTTTTGCCGCTGTTTTTTCCCCCTACCTTCTACTATTTGGATAACTTTTATTTATTACCTTATTTTCTTTAGTGTTTTGAAAGTTATATATATTATATTTATTTTTTTAGTAGTTATCCTTACATTTGTAACATACCCTATTTGACTTAACAAAGTCTAAAAGTGATCAGCATTTCTCTACTCTTCCCAAAACATATTAGGACAGAAAATATTTGGACTCTAATTCTCCCTTCCATCACATATATTGTTTTTGGTATTTTATTTTAAACTTTTTATAATGAATTTTTTCACATAATCACAAAAGCAAAGAGAAAAGTATAATAAATCAAATGTGTTCTTCACTTAGTTTCAGTAATTATCAGTATATTCACATCTTGTTTCATCCATCTCTCTTCATTTCTCCCTATCCCCTCCACTTGTCATTGGATATTTTAAAACAGACTTGAGATTATATAATTATAATTAAAAATTGTATATATTCTCTAAAAGAGAAATGACCCACTATTTAAGTTATACCTTATATGATTCTGTCATTATTATCATTATTGTTTTACACAGTAATACTTGTTTAGATTTATCCATGCATTTATCAATTTTATTGCTCTTTTTTGCATTTTGCATCCTATTCATTCATTTTGGCTTCAGTTTCCTTCTTCCTAAACTACATTTTTCATAGTTCTTTCAGCAAAAGTGAATGGTTGTGTCTCTTTGTGAATTCTCTGACTCTGTCTCAATGTGTGTGTGTGTGTGTGTGTGTGTGTGAGAGAGAGAGAGAGAGAGAGAGAGAGAGAGTAGAGTATGTATGTGTGCATGTGTGGGCTTCTGGTTGAATAAGTTTTATTTGAAAATAAAATACTCAACTGACAGTTATTTTTCATAACATTTTGAGGTTACTTCCCCATTGTCTTCCAACTTCTATGATTGCTTTTGTGAAATCAGCTATTAATCTAGTTGTTGTCTCTCTCATGTTCTATTAATTCACTGCTCCATGTGCAGCTATATCATTTTAGTTTGTTTATCTGGAGCTTCTTGAGGCTAAAAATTCATAGATATAGTCAATTCTGAAAAAAATTCTCAGCTACTATTCTTTTAAATATTGCCTCTCTTCCATTCTTTCAATTCTCTTCTGAAAACTTCTATTTAAGATATGTTGGACTTCGTAGTTTTCCATGATTTTTAACATCTTGTGTGATTTCTGTCTCTGGGGTACAGTAATTTTTTCAGATCTTTCATCTAATTTTCTTTTCAGCTATAGATTTCATTTCTCAAAGCTCCATTTAATTTCTTTCCAAGAAGATATTGACTACTTATTTATTTTCACAATGTCTTACCTTTTGGATTAGGGTGGTTAATTTTTTCTCTCATCATTTTAAACATGCTGTGTTTGCATTCTCTTCAGATTATCTTTTATTTATTTCATGGTGTTGTAGCTTTAACTTCTTCTTTGTGTCTACTGATTTTCCCATGGCAAGTTTGTCCCCAAGTAATTGTGACCCAATTTAGGGAGATTTATATGTTGCTTTTTTTTTTTTTTTTTTTTTTTTTTTTTTTTTTTTTTTTTTTTTTTTTTTGTAAAAATCTCTCCTTGAGGCCAAGGATTGGAAAAATTTCTCCAGAGCAGTTTTTCATTTCCTTTTGCCATATGACACAGGTGCACCATTGATCCAGGACTTGTTTCAGTTTAGAAGTTCCCAGACGACAAAGGTAGAAGCAATTAAGATTACAAAACTGGGTGATTACACATCTGGAGTTTATATTTATCAAGGAATACCTTTTTTCCCTCTTTACCTTCAGCCTGGAGTTAGACACACTTCTCTGTTGTCTTATAATGTAGACTTAAAATAAATAAATACCTAGAATTCCTAGAACCCCATAATAAATTACCAAAGAAATTTATATTTTAGAGAATGTGGAAAGTCTAGAAAACACACAAAGAAGAAAACAAAAATTATTTATTATCTTACCAGGTTTACTTCTTAAACTTTTTGATGTGCTTAAATTCTGTTTTTTTGGGGGTGTGTCTGTGTGTATGTGTGTGTGTGTGTGTGTGTGTGTGTATACACACATATATACATACATAGATATGCATATATATGTGTGTGTGTGTATATATAAAAATTAAGTCATATACTATATTTTAAAGCTATTTTTCACTTAAAAATGTTATACAACTTTAAATACCTTTAAATAATTTTCTACCTCAGGTTTTCAGCTAGAGTGATTTTGCTCTCTCAGGGAACATCTGGCAGTGTCTGTGGACATTTCTGATTGTGAAAATTGGGCAGTGCTACTTGTATTGAGTTGGTAGAGGCTAGGGATGCTACTAAACATACTAAAATATCCCAAACAGTCCTCTACCCTCAGTGAGAAACTATGCAACCCAAAATGTCGAGTGTCAAGATTAAGAAACTTCTATAATATCATTTGAATGGGTACTAATAAGATTGTCCTTCTCATGTTCTTTATTCTGACCATCATAGTTCTTAGTAATCAAAAACTTTTGGAACCATTATTGTTTGTATTGTTCCTTAAACAATAATACATGTTGTCTTGAATTATTAATCATCTCTTTATGATGCCCAACTAGTCCATGTGTTTTCTAAGGAGCTGTTTTTCTGTGCTCTTTTTGGTTGGTGACCAGTAGAAACTCAATACTGTCTGATGAGAAAGGTGACAGTGATTAGCAGTACAAAATAATGAGAATACAAGATGCCCCTTTGTAGATAGTCAATGTAGTATGTTTGGACATGCTTGAAACTGTTACCAAATTCAAGCTCTATTCTTTAGCAGTTTTGTGAACTGGCCTCAGGTTTCTCTATCCTCAATTTCAGAATCTTCAAAATGTGCATAATACTTAGCTTTCAAGTTTTGTTAAAATTTAGAGCATGTGGGTAAAATACCTGGTTACAGTAGATAATTAACAGTTGTTACTGTAGTGATAGAACATGTGCCTTTTCTGGCACCTATATGTGGAATATCGTGACTGAAATTTAGCTTCCAATGGACGAATAAAAGACAGATATTACTGAGTCAGTCCATACTAGGGTATAAAATAATTCCTTTGGAGTGAGTTGTGTTCTTCAGGGAATTGTAGGCCCTGCTTCAACTTGGACACCATTCAGTACACTGAAGCAGTAATTGACTAGCCTAAAAGCAGTACTGAGTACTGGTGGTCCCTCAGGCAGAGTATTACATAGTACTTAGTATTACATAGTAGCATGTCATAGGATTTGAGACTGTTAAGCAAGATATATTCATGATAAAACTACTTAACAGTCCTGCCCTTGGGCAATATTGTGAAACATGCAAGGTTGGTCTTTGTTCCTCTCTCTCCACACCAGGCAATGCCAAGCTCTACAGTCACTCCAGGGCAATAGTCATGTACCTTGCTCCTGGAGAATGTTATTCTTTGCCAGCTGTCATAATAGGAATACCGGATGATAAGAATTCCCTCCACATACCAGCCAATAGAGGCCCCAGCGGTAGATACATTTTAATCTGAGTCTTTTAAAGACCAAAAAGTCTTTTGAACTCAAAGGAATGGTTCTTTAGGGGGATTTAAAGGTAATGGGGAGATCGTAAGTTGTGAGGGAAACTTTAGCACCTCCAAAGTCATATTTAAATAAATTGCTGCTTTCTCTAATAGGCTGATTAGACTTTTGAGATTTATGTAGAAATTCTGAACTGCAATATACTTGCAGATACTGTATTTTAATTTATTGAGCATCTCTCATGTCTCAGACACTTGACCTGTCATTTCCACATATATTAGTATTTCAGTGAAGGGTCATATTTATCCTCTGGCATAAATAATCTCATTTATAGATGAAGTAGAAGGAGGTTGTACAAATGCAACTAAGCTGTTGTGAATGAACACATTTTCATACCATTTGTATGAGAAGAGTCACCAGGTATTCCCTCCTGGTCCTAAAAAACACCACTGTCATTTCTGGAGTAGATTTGTGTGTGTGTGTGTGTGTGTGTGTGTGTGTGGTGAACTAGAAACTTAGGACTTCTGAACATCTGTGTTCAAGGTCCCAAGGAATTCTGCTACAACAGACAGCCTAGGGTAGGGGGAAAGGTTATTATGTTACATTTAATGTATTTCCTGTCACCTCTATTGCTAGCTATTGCTAGTCTGATTCTGAAAAGGATGGGTTATAAATGTGTGCATGCACATATATATGGGTATGTATGGGTATGTGTGGGTATGTCTGGGTATGGGTATGTGTGGAGTTATATACACATATAAAACATATTTTGAACTGATGTTTTGAGAATCCTGGCCAATTGAACACTATGACTTTTAACCTGTCCCAAGTAGTTTTAGAAATGGCTAGCATTACCTAAGTATACACAGCAACTGATCTACCTTGTTAATCAATTATACTTTTGCAATTTCACTGCTTTCCTTTCCACTTGATAAAGTTCATTAGGATTTGCAAAACTTCTCCTGATGGACTATGGAGAGACTTCTAGATAGACACTGTAGCACCCATTTGCTTCTTGTCACACACTGCCTGTGCTTTTATATTGAGAAACAGAAGGAACATGGAGTCATAGAACAGAATTCTAATCCTGCAAATTACTAACCATGTGACTTTTCAGAATCTCATCTGTAAACTGGGGATCAAAAATATCTACCCCTCAGTAATGTAAAGGAATTGGAAATAATATGTTTAAAGCATGTAAAACAGTGCCTGGTACATAGTAAGAATTTGAAAAAAGGCCTATATCTGGGTTTGTGTGTTCATCTTATGAATAAAGTATTACATGTTGAAGGTATTTGAGCATAGTGTCCTGCATATAGTGCTCCATAATTATTTTGGGAGACAGATACAAAATTATATTTTATTCATTTTCTTTATATTACATATATCCTTTCATGGCATACAATAGATAGCTGTGCATACTGGTCCTTAAATATAAGAAATTCACAACAGTCCAACAAGAAGGGCTGCTGCTTCTATATCTTGTTCATAATCAAATGTCACAAAATATCTCTCAATTAAAAATTCCTTTGTGTGTATAAGCAATATTTGTGAGAAAAAATGTTTGTATTAGTGTTCACAAATTGATGTTTTAATATCTTGAAAATTGGAACCATAGTTTAGAGATGAGATTCTCAAGTTTCATGAAAACTACGCAATAATTTTCTTAATTTCTCTTAAGAATATTTTGGAACTTTGTGTAATGTTTCTAAAGTTGGATAAAAGGTGATCTGTAAAGGTTGAAATGCATTTTCCTTCTCTCCAGGCTCTGGATGGGCTGTTCCCATATATTAAGTGAAACAAAATCTTGACCGATGCAGTCTGTTTCAAAAAAAACAGGTCAAGGTTTTCTGACATTGCTTTGGGAAAGAGGAATCAGACTGTCTTGAAAAAAAATTGAGATGTCAGTCCTCTCTCTTTTACATGGGAAAAATATAGCAAGTTTCTGCTTATTTCTCAAGATCAGAAGACTCACAGACAGTGCAGGAAAAAACTCTGCTTTAGATGCTTCTAATATCCCCACTCTTAAAGGAGTAAGATAGAATTCTGAACTCAAATCTTAGCTGGTATGTGAACAGGATGACATGCATTCTTAATATTCACACGGTCACTTTCCAAGCTCTGTGCCTATAGGGAAGAATACAAAATAGAACCAGCATACCCTAGAACAGCTGTCCTTAAAATATCATTCTAAATGTTCCAAGGAAAAACTCTGTTTATGATGGAAATAAGATTTCTGACAATGCTTACAAATAATAGTGATTCAAATAGCACCAAATATTTATCTTGCCATGGTTTATGATAAGCACTGAAAACCAAATGGATTTTCGATGTGCAGTACTGGGTCATTAAGAACTTTGGAAATATAAAATGGCAGCCTGGATCTCTTGCAATTTGTTGGTACCTTGGGGGCAGGAAATGTGTATTGTTCACCTTTGCATCACCTATAGAAGCTCTTGGATTGTATTCTTCACTCAGTAACCATATGTTGATTCGGTAATCGAAAGACACAGTTCACTTACACTGACAAGAGACAGGCTTCAGGCCACTTTAATTAGGGGTGTAAAATACATCATGGGAATTCTGGACAGATCTGTTATCTTAACATCTTGACTCTCTGGGAGAGGCAGAGCAGACACGTAGTAGTACATCCTGAGGCCAGGAGGTGTCATTGCACTGCTACTTGCATGGCTCTGAACTGAATTAGTTTCAAAAGAAATGTGGGTACATGTGATTTTTTTTTTTTTTGCAAAAAATTGGATATGTTAGATATATAAATTGATAAAGTATCTACATTGTTTTTATATCAATGCCTCTCGATATAAATTTGCCCTTGAGAATTACATTTATTTCTTGCTCTGTTACACTGGGGCTCAGTGTTACATAATGGATGAAACACTATCTGGGCCAGACTGCCCAGATTAGAGTTCTTGCTCTGCCAATTACTGTGTGACCTGGGAAAGTCATGTAACCTCTCAGTGTGTTGGTGTCCTCATCCAAACAATGGGATTAGGATGAAATAAAGTTAATGCATAATGAATAGCTAAAAAGTACCTGGATTATGGTAAGTTCTCAGTAAAAGGTAACTATTTTGTAAAATCCCGTTCTTATACTTTTCAATAGAGTAGCAGAATAAAGACATACTTAATGAGCACCTACTCTCTGCATGTCGCTTTATATAACTTATTTGTTATGAAGCAATGTTTTGTATAAAACAGGTTTATCTTGCCTTCTGTACAAGAAGTTCTGGTAAATGTAGGGCTAAAGTACCTGTATTAGTTTTTCAAGCCTGCTATAACAAATTACCACAAATTTAGTGGCTTAAAATAACAACAACAAAAAATTATTCTCTTATCATTCTGGAGGCCAGAAGTCTGCAATCAGTTTCACTGGGCCAAAGTCAAGGGATCAGCAGAGCTATGCTGTCTCCTTTAGAACTCTGGAATGGAGTTCTAAAGAAGACTCCATTCCTTGCCTCTCTCAGCTTCTGGTGGCGGCCAGCATTCCTTGGCTTGTAGCTGCATCAGTCCCAGCTCAGCTTCTATGGTCACATTGCCCTCTTCTCTTCTCTATGTGTAAGATCTCCCTTTGCCTCCACTAATAAGGATATTTGTGATTGCATTTAGGGCCCACCCAGATCATGTAAGATACTTATCCATCTCAAGATCTTTCACTTAATCACATCTGCAAAGACCAATTTTTTGCCCATATAAAGTAACACTTACTGGTTCCAGGGATGAGGACTTGGATATTTTGGGGGAGGGGGTCATTTCTTAGCTGAACTTAGCCCCCAAACTATGAATTCTCAAACTATGAATTCTAAGACTCTGTAATGATATTCAGTACACTTATTAAACCATCCTTGAAATGGGTATTAAGTAGCCCAAAAATGGTATGTATCAGAATTGAGTACCACTAAATTTAAGCTAATGATTATTTATTTTCTTCTTTTTCTTAAACCCATTTTCTGTTTAGAAAAAAAAAAAAGTGCAGCTCGGTGCCAGAGTTCATTTAATTTTACATTAACACGCTCTTTGAGGCTGAAGCAATCTGACTGGTTTTCAATGTAAAAATAAAATATAAAAACTGTTCTTGGAGTTACCGCTAAACAACTTGTCTCAAATCATAATGTAACAAAAATGTATACATAAATTGGATTCATCAAATGAATCTTTGGCTAACAACCATTAGAGAATAATGTTAGCATCATGTGTTGAAACATTATGTAGTCTAGAATTGGACATTTGCAGCAACCAAGAATTACTATATTTTGTAAATAGAAATACCAGTACTAAAAACAGAATGCTATAAATTGAATGACATCATTTGTTTCCAAAGACTATACACTAGGTATATTAGAGTGATGAGAAAATAATAAGAAAAACGAGATATCTCCTGGCAAACTTTGGGGGTAAGTTTAGGACTGTAATCTGCAAGTTATCTTGGGGTAAATGCAGTAGCCCCAAGTGCTGCTGGGGATTATTCTCAGGGAAAACAGGAAATGGGTTAATCTTTGTTTTTAACTAATGTTTTAACTTCCAGATACCATTTGAATATAAATTAGATTAATCCTGGCATTAAGTCATTTCACGCATCCAACAATTCTATGATGCTGATATAACTGATATTATCTTGATATTATAAGAGAACACTGACATTTAGTAAGTGCCTCACCCAAAATCAAAACTGTGAGCAGACCAATGATATCAGCCAGTCTTTTGACTTCTAAGAAAGTATTTACATTTCATCATAGTGACAAACTGCCTTCCTAGAAGGAGTTTGTTTTTTAAAAATCTTTTTTAATACTTTAATTTAAAAAATCTTTTAAAAATCCCTTAAAAATAGTTTTTAGAAAAATTTTTCATGATGAATCAGTTATTGGACTTTAGATAGAATAAATATTGCATTGTGTGGGGAAAAGTAAAGAATAAGGAGGTCACGTTTTGAGGATTTTTTTTTCTTCTTTTTGTCCTATAGTTTTCAGAAAATATAGATTTGCTATAGCATAATTGGTATGGAGTTAATCTCTGTAAAAACCAGGCTAATTATGGCTTTTTGAGCTATGTACAATGCAAGCATTAACACACTGACAAATATTGCCCAGCAACATTGAAAACCTGGAGTGAAATATTGGCAATTACAAAAGGGTGGATGGCAACACATAGCTTAAAAAGGGAGATTGGGCATTATTTGATGAGTAGAAACTAGCAGCATGGTTGAGAAGAGGGCCGGGTCATCATTATTGTAGTCAAATCTTTGTTTCCTTTATTTCAACTGTTCTCCCATTGTCTTGTAATATTTGCTTATCAGAGAACTAAGACAGCTGTAATTGAAATAGATTATTCCCAAAGTTGTTGTTGTTGTTGTTGTTTTAATTCTTCTTAGTCACAAGGGTGAACTTTAATCATGAATCTCTATAGACTACACTTTAGTAAGTTCTACATCCAAAAGAGAGCGAGGGTGGGGAAATTAAGTAATGCCTTGTTCCTTATACATGGAACTTTAAAATTATAATATAGAATAAAGTCATAGATAAAGCTAGTGGAACTGCAGTAGAAATAAAAATAAACACATTGTGAGGTTCAGCCTATTTACCATAATATGAGGGAAGTGGAATTTTCTCTAGTTATTTTGAAGAAATAACATCACATTGGCAAAGAATAAAATGAGGCAAAACAGGACAACGATTATTCCAGGTGTTCCCTGGATAGCCCTATATCATGTGTTGACTGGTAAGTGACTTTCTATTTTAAAAACCATCTAAGGAACAAGAGAGAACTTAAATAGCACCTGAGCTCTCCAGTGGGTAAGGGTACTACAAATGCAAGAAATAAAAATTTATTAGATGGTGTAAGTTCTCTTTAAGATAAAGAAAGTTCTACATCAATTAAATATTTCCTCACAGGAATATCATAGTAGATGTTCTTAAGTGTGGTTCCTAAAATTGTCAAGCAAAGCACCTTATTCACAAAAATGAGGCAGACATTATTCGTACAGATGCTGTAGTTTTTGTTAAAAACACATACTCATAAACATATACACAAAATGTACTACACCACCTCACCTCCAACATTATTGTTTGTCTGTCTATCTATCTAATTATTTGTAATTATTTATGTTAAATCACCTTCATGGCAGGTGATTAATATCTGAGAATAGTGGCCCAGAGCCTAAAGTACCTTAGACTATCGCCCTACAATGGAAAATCCAGTTTCATAAAATAGCTACAGCTAAAGTTTTTGAGGTAAATCTCAGTGAGCTAGAATGAGATAGTGAGTCAATCAGCTTTTCAAAATAAAAACCATCCCAAATATCAAAAGCTCAAAATAACATGGTTTACTTTTAATCTTGTTTACACTTTGTGGGAGGTTTATGTGTCTTTCATCTCCTAGCTGGATCATGTTCTATCTAGGGTGATAATGGAAGCCAAAAGAAGAAGCCCACCCATTTGAATACATTTGAAACCTCTACTTGTGTCAAATTTGCTGATATCAACTCTGCTAACAATGAGAATTGGGCAAAGTAAATCAGATGACCAAGTCCAACATTAATTAAATGAAGATACACCTCCCTGGAAGTGGGGGATACTAAATAGTTCTGAACAATAATCCAAATTACCACACATATAAAAACTTACTTTTGCCTAGAGCATAAACAGCATGGAGAAGAGCAGTGCCAGCCAATGCATTACATGGTACTTAATGCTTTTTCTTAGATTGCCTCGGTTCTAGAGGAAACCAAGGATGCAGTGCACAGCAGTTGCCACTTCCCAGCCTTCTTTGCAACCTCCATGTTTCCTCTCCACTGTGACTGGGAAAGGGAAATGCCAGTTGGCTTATGTGAGCTGTAAAGAAAGGCAATGTCCTGCTGTGGGAAGTGCTTGGGCTATGCTATCAGAGAACCATGGACTGAATTACAGTTCTGATACTTAGCACCTACATGACCTTAGAAGAGATTATTATTTGTAGTCTCTTTTCCTAAATACGAACAGAGAATAGTAAGATTCTGTGAGAACAAAATTATCTTATGAATGATATATTTAGCATGGTGCTTGGCCCTGAGTGGTGCTCAATAAATGTTGAGTTCTCTTCTCCCCAAAGAACCTAGAAGGCTTCAGAAAGTATAAATAGAATGTTTGAGAGGAATGAATAATCTCTATTTAAAATTCTAGGAGGCTATAAAATTCTATGATAAAGTTAACTTAAGGCAGAGAAATATGTGGCTGAATTTAAAAAAAAAAAACATTTCCAACAACACATTATTAGATTTCATATCCTTCCTTCCCAGAAAAATAGTAATTTGAAACAAATGAAACCTTGGGAAAAAAACATTTGCCATGTGAAAGGATAGACGTAGTATGTTTTCCTTTCTAAGTAACTTATGATTTCTATTTAGCCATGAAAACAAAATTTATTTGGGCAGACATCTTTCTAAGTTCATAATATTGATAAAACCCCAACTACAGTACGCAATTTGGCACATTTAGGCTACCCTGATGACTTATAGCTTTTATATGGTAACTCAATGGACCTGTTGGATATTGAATAACTTTCATGGGTTCCCTTAGGACTCTCAATGACAAAATTCCTGTATCAACCAGAAATACATTTACCAGTGAAACACAGTAATGTTCTTTCTTATTCCCCTCCTCACCAAACAGTCTGTAGACCAAGTTTTGCTATAAAAACTTGAAAGAAATATATCTAAACATCTTGGTCTATTAAAGTAGCAAGGGGGCTGGTTAAACTCAGACCATCATGCTTTATGGAATTCCTGGCAGATGATTTATGAAACTTTTTGCTGTTTTTATCATTCCCCTGGCACCAACTTACTCTGGGAAATATTTCTTTCACTATCCTCAAGAAACTCTGAAGATATTTGAAGAGATAAGGTAAGATGGAGTCTCTACTCTCAATCTCTGTAGCCTTCCTGTCTTGAGAAAACAGCCCAACAATTTCTTTCAGACTCACAGGACATTCTTAGTTGTCCTAAACTGGATGTTTTAGGCAGGGTTGTGTGGTGTTAGAACCTGGATCTGGAGTCAGAGCTGCCCATGTTTATCTCCTTATCCGCCATGTAGGGAACTTACTTAAATTTTTGTAGCTCAATTTCCTCATCTGTAAAATGATAATCTGTTATGAAGATTAAATCAGTTATTATACATCAAGGGCTTACAGTAGTGCCTGGCATATAGTAAGCGTGATGTAATTTGCTATCATTATTATGTCAATAGCATTCCTCCTGGTTCATTATTCCATTACTGTTTGGGTCTGGATACAACTGTGGTTACAAGTTTGTCAACTTCTTTCCTTTTGCCTTTTCATCTTTATTCATTTTTAGACACATTCATTCAAAACTGAGAAAAAACAGTAAACTCTTTAATAAAAGCAGTTCATCAGGCAGGGAGAAATTTCTAAGCCATTTTAGAGCAGCAACTTTCTTCAGCTTTGGTGTGTCTTATATTTTCCTTTGGGTAGCAAACTCATTTTGAAATTGTAAAAAAAGAGTTGTGAAGCTCTGGTCTTGCATTGGAATGATTTTTGATGCATCCAATTTGCATGTTAAAAGTCATCTTTCCAGAAACACAAAACCATCAGTTGGGGAAAATAATCATTTCTTTAATTCATTGTCAGTAAAGAATTTCCTGCAGCAGGAATGAGAGACTAGCTTAGAGGATGCCTCTGATAAGAAACTAGAAATGATCAGATTTTATTTATAATGGAATTCACAATGTATTAGGCACCTTTGGGGCATCATCATGTACTTTCATTAGATTCTCTTATGTGTTCTGTTGTCCTTTATTAGAATATCTCATCTCTCTCTCTCTCTCTCTGGAGAATCCAAGCAGAAATTTAAATTTCCAGGGGGCATCGGTACATCACCTGTAGTACAGGTTCTTCATATTGTTGCTGTGTGAGGGCAGATTGGAAGAAAAAACAACAGAAATGCAACATTTAAAGATATTAGGGTGCTGCAAATTGGGTCAAATATTTGCCTTTAAAATTAATGTCTCAGAATGAAAATGACTTAATTGGCAAGTGTCCTAGATGGTTTATTAGAATACAGTAAATGGGGTATAGATTGCCTTAACAGTTTGCTGAAGAAAACAGTGGCTTCCTTGCCCCCCAAAAAATCACACTGAAGATGATATGCCCCTAAAATATCTGTTAGAAGGCAGCCTGTGACCTTCGATAGTATATAACAGAAATGCTTATTGTCCATAAAAAAAAAAAATCCAGTTCGGTATCTGTGTTTGAAAACAAAGACTAAATGGAGGTAGAAGTGGGGGCTGTCATAGATAAAGAGCAGATGGCTTACTTTTTAGGACTACTCCAGTGTTTAAAGACTATAAAATTAAGGAATCCATTTTGAAACAAAACAAAACAAAATAAAACAAAACAAAACAAAACAAAAACATTGTCCCCATAGGTCTGGTGGAATGCAAAAACGTTTCTGTTCTTCTATTCACTGATTCCTTTCTTTAAATTTAGAATGGAAACAGAAAAATGGAGATTCAGTCTTGCCGCCATTGGATACAATTCTTGTGACCTTTCCACATTTCTATGAATGTAAATGCAAAAGGTGAGAAGAGCAAGTTCCATCTATTCTTGGGTAACATTTAAAAATATCTGCCTCTTTTCCTTCATTTTCACTGCCAGATTCTAATCAACCTTCCCCTTGGCTCTGATAAAGTCCTGTGTCAGCCTTCTGGTATGTCCTTTCTCCTGGAGCAGCAAAAATAATTGCTCTCTCTTAAGGGTCATTTAGATCATGTTATTCCTCTTTGTGTCTGGATTTGCCTCTCAATAGCTTTTTTTGATGGGAAAATTTTTAAGCTTATTTTTAAAAACTTGAAAAATAAATTATAAAATACAAAACAAGAGAAAACTATAAGCTTAAATGCCTCATAATTCCTAAACTGTTCCTAATACTGGTGTGTGTGTGTGTGTGTTCCTAATATTGGGGTGTGTGTGTTTTCTATCTATTAATATGTACCCAAATACCCAATTAGTGGCTAAAAGAACAACTGCTTTATAGTACCTTGTGACTTTGTGGGTCAGGAATTTGTGCAGCTTTTGCTTGTCTGTATGATTTTTCTGCTCCCTGTAGTGTTGACTGGGGTCATTGGGTAGTATTTAACTAGCCTTGGCTGTGGAGTCTAAGATAGTTCATTCATGTGCTTGGTGTCTTGACTATGGTGGCTGCACTGGACCCTCCTCCCTCACCAGATAGTCAGAGAGTCTTCACAGGGTATCTCCAGATGATAATAGAAATTCTTATATGGTGGCTCTGGGCTCCAAAAATGAAAGTTCCCAGAGATAGAAAGTGGAAGCTGCCAATTTTAAGGGTGAGGAAACTGACATAGTGTCACTTCTGCTGTATTCTATTGGTCACAGCAGTTGGACAGGCTGCCCAGATTCTCAGGGAGGAGTGTCATAGAATTTGTGGCCACCTTTAATCTGCCATAATATAGTCACGAGTTATTTATATTCCTCTTACGTGCAAAATATTCCATCTAAGACCACCAAAATCTCATCCCATTACATTAGAGGCTGGCAAACTGTGGCCCACCACCTACTTTTGTAAACATTTTTTTTGGAACACAGCCATACCTATTAATTTGCGGATTATCTATGACTGCTTTCAAACTACAGCAGCAGACTTGAGTAGTTGTAGCAGAGACCTTATGGCCTGGAAGCCTAACAAGCTGACCAATCCCTGCTATCAGCTCCAAGTCCAAGAGCAGATGTGGCTCCTTAAGTACAGTTACTTTATATTTGAAGACCCATGAACTCAAGGGACATATTATCACCCCCACATATCCCCAATACACAATAATGGCTCAGGGATAGGGTCACCCTAATTGATATTCCTATTCAAAATGGAGTATGTAGGAGAGAAGTCAAAATGGCGTAGATGATAGAAGCTTTGTTCATCTGCTCTTATGACCACATAAAAGTTGTGATGGAAACATGGAGCAAAGAGCAAGCAAGCAGAGTTGCCTGGGGTCTAGATGAACAAACTCTACAACTAGGGAAAGAGGTAAGAAACCACACTGCAATGGGAAGAGGTAGGACACGGCAAGGATGCAAGGCTGCCTGGTCCCAGTGGCTGAGTGGAACAGAGGCTATGGCAGCAGCAGCCAGCAGCTGCAGATACCTCTTAAAATGGCAGTGTCCTGAACTGGACTTTCACAGTGACAGACCTTCTCGCTCTGAGCACCAGTGCTGGGTTGGCTGCTCAGGTTTGGGGGTGGAGGGGATGGAGCGGACACCAGGAACTCACAGGGGGACACTGAGTTGTCAGAGTGAGGGCCAGAGGTGAGGCTTTCTCCCAGGCAAACGTGCTGGCGGTATCCATTATTCTTCTGTTGAGCCCTTCCCACTCTCAATGTGCAGACTAGCATTACCATTTGTGAGACATCATCAAACTGAATAACAGAGGTCGCTCTGCCCAGAGGATTCCCTGAAGTTCTGCCTCTCCCAAGTCATGGCCCTACCCAAGCCACATCAGGTGTGTCCTTGGTGAGTCTTGTGCAACTTGCAGAGCAAGTTCCAAGACCCACACTTGTGGCAGCTGACTTTGGTTTCTGGAATCGTTTTTTGAGGCAATTATAAGCACAGCCTCTGTGGATTGCTTGTTGAATCTTAAAAGGTGGCCCCAGAGGGGCACAGGCTGGGGCTAAACTTGACCTGTAGCTGAGCCCCTCTCAGGACTCTGCCTTTGGACAGACACCTACTACACAAAGCCACACTAACAAGACAGGGAAACTTAGGAGCTTTGCTTAGTACATAGAAGCAGACACAGAAAGACAGCCAAAATGGGAAGTAAAGAAGCAGAAGCCATATGAGAGAACAAAACAGAAATCCAGGAATAAGGGAATCAAGCAATCTAACAGATGCAGAGTTCAAAACACTAGTTATAAAGATGCTCAATGAACGTAGGGGAAGAGTAGATGAACTCAGTGATGACTTTAATAGAGATAAAAATCATAAAAATGGAAATGGAAATTATAAAAGGGAACCAGTCAGAAATGAAGAATACATTACCTGAGATGAAGAGTATATTAAAGGACATTAACAAAGTGGATGAAGAGGATTGAACCACCAATATAGAGGATGGGAAAGCCAAGGACACCCAATCAGAATGGCAAGAAAAGAGAAGCCAAGAAAAATAATAATTTAAAGGGTCTTTGGGACAAAATTAAGTATATAAACCTCTGTGTAATAGGGATATCTGAAGGAGAAGAAGAAGAACAAGAAGTGGAAAAGCGATTTGAAGAAATATTGATGGAAAACTTCCCTAACCTGGTGAAGGAAATAGATATACAACCCTAGAAAGCTCAGAGAGTCCCAAGAAAGATGAACCCAAAGAAGCCCACACCAATACACATCATAATTAAAATGCCAAAAGTTAAATACAAAGAGGGAATCTTAAAAGCATCAAGAGAAAAGCAGTTAGTTACCTGCAAGGAAGCACCCATAAGACTGGCAGCTGATTTCTCAAAAGAAACTACACAGGACAGAAGGGCTTGACACAAAATATTCAAACTGATAAAAAACCAGGTTGTACAACCAAGAAAATACTTTACCCAGCAAAGCTATTATTTAGAGTCAAAGAACAGATAAAGAGCTTCTCAGACAAAAATAAGCTAAAGAAATTCATCAACACCAAGTCACTATTACAGAAAATGTTGAGACTTCTTTAAGAAAAAAAAATGTATCAAAATCTTGAATAAAAAAATGGTAATAACTACATATTTATCAGCGACTACCTCAAATGGAAAAGAACTAAGTACTCCAATGAAATGATAGGGTTGTTGAATGGATAAAAAAACAAGACTCCTACAGATGCTGCCTATGAGAGATTCACTTTAGATTAAAAGAGACGTACAGACACAAAGGAAGGGGATGGAAAAAGATATTGCCTTGATGGACCTAGAGGGTCCATTGCGCTAAATGAAGTAAGTTAAAGACACATACTACATGATTTCACATACATGTAGAATCCAAAGAACAAACAACAAAAACTGAAGCAAAGCCATGGATACAGAGAATATTTTGAGGGCTACTAGACAGGAGGGGCATTGTAGGGGGATAGTGATAGAGGGCAAAGGGGTTAAGAAATACAAATATATAGTTTCAAAGTAGTTATGGAGATATAAGTGTAGCATAAGGAAAGTAGTCAATAACATTGTAATAAATATGTAAGCGGGGGAGGGGTACTAGATTTAGTGGGGTGATCACTTGAGCTCTAATCACTATGCCATACAACTGAAACTAATATATTATTGTATGCCAACTATAATTGAGAAAAAAATCATTAAATTTTACAATGTTAAAGAAAAAAAGGGAATATGCAGTCACTAGACCATAGCAATTCTAAAATCCAGGCACCACATTTTGCCAGTTCCTTGATTATGATCCAGTCCTGATCCCTGGGAAGGCTTTTCCACATCTCTTGGCTCTACTTTCTGGGCTTTTCATTCTGCCAAATTTATCCTCCCTTTTCTGTGTATCCCAGAGCTATCTTTTTTATTTTGAAGTATCTATGTCCTGTTAAGTCCAAGCTAATAAAGTTCTTTCATAAACTTTTTGGGTTTCTTAGGTATCAATTTATAAAAAACAAACAAACAAACAAAAACAACTTTTCAAGGCAAAAGCCACACCAATATTTTCTTTCTTAGGCTCTTTCTATACCTTTGCCTTCCTCTGAGGCTGCTATGGGATCGCACCCCTAGGATTCTAAAATGTCCTACTGCTAAACTGAGGTCTTTAAAGCATACCCTTAATATTCTCAGAAATTCTCCTAGACATGATGTTAACTATTTCTGAGGTCTTAACAAATGTACTTAGAGCCATGCCTTGAAATCTTTACCCTTAAGTCATCCTTTACTAAGGGCACCTTGGATTTGATCTTTGCCTTGAAGCTATTTCCTTGTGGATATTTTGCTGGGAGAGACTGGGGATATGAAAATTTTTGTTTTCAAACTGAGTCCTGGATCCCTCATATTTTCTCTAAATTCTGCTTGAAAACTTAATAGTTCTTTTAAAAGTTCATCTATTTTTCTAGCATGTTGTTATAGGCACCTGGAAGCAGGTTGGCATCTTCTACATTCTGCTTGGCAATTTCCCCAGCCAGACCCATGAGTTCATTCAGGTATCCTTTCTATTTTCCAAATGACCACAGGTATCAGTGTTACCAAACTTTCCACCACTACACAATATCTTCCTCATCTCCTTCAAACCCTCACTAACAGTCTCTCTAGGCCCTTTGAGTTTCCACTTATTATCTAGTCCAAGAGCCAATGGCACATATTTTACATTTTTGTTAGGGTAGCATCCCTTTTTCAGGTACTATATTTTATATATCCTCTATATTTAATGCATAATCATTGACATCATTCCTTTGCACCTATCTCCTCCCACAATTTGATACGGGCTCTCTACTGCACACACAAAAATTTTAAAAAGTTACCCTTTCTCATTCTCTCTCCTGGGTCTTCTACTACAAGTGACAGTGTTCTGAATATCCTGACTGAGTTCAGGTTTGTGTGTTAAAGAATCCCTAAGCCAAACGTTTTTTATACTTAAATTATTTCTTATGGTTGCTTTCTTCAATCTCTTTTAATGCTGCAATTTGACAGAAAAAAAATTGAAAAACAAAAGAAAATTAAATATAAGGACAAGAGAAAGTTCACAGATAGCTACTTCTTTATCTTTGTTTTACTTTATGTAATGCTTTAAAAATGCCTAGTAGTTAAGTATATCATGATAAATACCGATAGCCTGGACTCAGGCCTTTTTTTTGATTTGTCATTTTCAACACATCTCCCAAATTAATAGATGGGCAAGGCTAAGAGATTAGCAAGTGATTGTTAACTCTGTGTATGAACAACTAGTTTTTTCTAGGTTGTAAATAGTGTTCTATTTCAACAAGTTTTTGGTTGTTTAATTCACTACAACCATTTTTCTTAGACTACTAGGTTAGTGTTTCTTGAAGAAAGTATAGGGTGGTGATGGTAGGAAGAAGTAGAAGAAAGCAGATAGAGGGGTATACATCAAAAATAATATCACCTGGAAAACTTTTTCGGAAATACACACATACTTAGGCATCTCAATAAGAATCATTAGATTAGGGAGGTTGTTGTTTTTTCAAGGGCCCTTCATAATTTGGTACATAGGGTGATAGTATCTTATTCAATAATAAGGCTTTTAATTCTACTTGACCAGATATTTCCACTTGCTTCAAAATTTTTTCAGCTTATGTGTGGGTACTGGATTTGTGGTTAGAAGAACTTTCTAGTACACAAATTTGGAAAAGTTACTTCTACCTTTGGGGGCCTCATTTAGTTCCCATCCTTCCTACCTTACAGAAGAATTTCAAGTACCGTAATAGACGTGAAGGACCTGAAAACTGAAGAGCATTGAGGGTTCTTTCAAAGGGCCTCTGCAAGGCTTTCCTATAGAAGGAGGATTATCCATGTTGTCTGTGTCCTCACAGGCAGTATGATTTAAATGGAACTATGTTAATTTTACTTTCAGCTGCAGCCCCAAGCATGAGTGGCCAGCTACTCTGCATTTGAGAGTGAGGTATTAAACCATCATGAAAGACTTCTAAGGAGGCATTCGAAATCCAGTCAGGCAACTGTTAGCTCCTCTTCCTCATCAAGGGTATAGAGAGGTTAGTTGGAGTCTTAAAGATTTTTTTGGAGAGGGTTCTTAGTGTATTTTAAGCCACCCTTTCCCTAATGACATAGTGCTTTTCTCTCAAGCCTAGGGAAAGGAGCCTCAGTGGACCCCTGTGGAGGGCCAGATATGCTTCCCTTGTAGCTGATGTCTGCTTATTCCTGAAAAATATCTACTTGGCTGAAGATGAGAGCCATCTGGCTGTGACTGTGGAGAGAAGAGAGGTAGATAAAGTAGCAGTAAGCTTCTCATAAATTAGAATTTTAATGACATCTGACTAGACTATTGCATTTGCTCATCCAGAGTCTGTGTAGCTAAGTCTGCAGGAATGTTTCCTCTGGGCTGCATGAGGTCACACATGGAGGAGTCAGAAGAGTGTTATAGTGGATCTTGCCCAAGAGAGTCACAAGAGTAGGAGGCTGGGGTATTCCTTGAATTGCATGGAAGCTAAGGGGACAGAAGAAAGTGGTCAGCTTTCACTATGTCATAGGTTGATGGGATGTAAAGGGGCTTCAAGGATCTACAAAGTACGTTATGAGGAAAAGCTAAGCTTTAAACATCTGACAAGTTCAGACAGAATCAAAATTATTATACATGACCTGGAGGAGGCAGAGGAAGCCTAGCTAGTGGCTGGGAGAAGAAGTACCAGGTGAGGAAAGAGAGAAGATGGTGACTACAACTCCCCCTTTTCCACTGCAATATGCTAGCCCAAAGCAGGACAAACTAGGGGAAGAGATTAGAGGTAGAAGAGGAGAAAAGCTTTAACTCTAAATGAAGTTGTAAGTTTATTCTTATTATGTGGTCGTATAGATACATATATACCCATATAATAATATAATGCATACGAATAATATTTTTATGTATTTATCATAGGAGAGTAAAGAGAAAAATTATGAAGGTTTTCCAAGTGTTAATAGAGGCAGGAAAAGAAAAGAACCAGCCCATCAGTGTAGGGGGAAAGGATAAAGTTATTTTCTGTTACACTTTAAGAATCTTACTTTTTTAACATAATGATTGTGCTGAAGATGGTGACCTGCAGATGGAAGTTGCAGGGTTTATTACTAAGAAGACATTTGTAACCATGAAAGCTATCTACAAAAGGTGTCCAATAGAAGAGCTTTCTTTGACTTAATTATAAAATCTGGTGATGAGTATGAAATTAGGGCTAAAGAAAATATACCATATAATAAGTTTATTCACTATCAGTGCTTATCAGTTCTTTTTTCTCATGTTATTTTGTAAGAAACTGTTGGCTGAGGCCACATTATTCCACACTATATTTTGGTTCCACCTCCACAGACAATATATTGATTCAGCTACTAAGGTATTCCTTTAGTTTTCACAAGTGTAGGGAAAAGTTGGAAGCTATATCTCATTTCAGAAAACCTACCAATTATCTGAGAGAGTTAAATAATCCATAATTAATGAGTCCAGAGCCTTCTCCCATGCTATGGACCTATTTCAATTCCCAGTGATTATCTGATTAATCCTCAACTAACACATATGGACAGTGGACATTACAGTCTTATATGGCACAACTTTTCAGAGTCAGTGTCAAGGTAACAGGCTAACATACTCATCAGAATCAGAAACTGATAATAAATTCTATAGAAAACACCTTTTAGAGACTATGAGGTCTCTTATTTTGAAAAGCTCTTCTCTACTGCTATTTGTAGATACCGAATACTGTAAACCATTTTCTAGCTGAACTTAGCTTATTACTTGTAAAAAAAAAAAAAAGTCAAGGAGTAGAAAAAGATATGCAGAATTATTTTCCCTTTTTTGGATGATCCTAAGCTTTTTGGAAATGGTCTTGGGGATTTTCCTTTTATTACATGCTGGCTTTCCTCAAATGAAGGAGAGGTTGTACTGATGTTAAAAATAATACGGACACTACACTTAACCTCTATAGTCTCTTAGCCCCTGGTGTTGCTGCTTATAATGAGGCCTTTTTTTTTTTTTTTTAAGGAAACTGTGGGCAAATTATTATTTCTTAGTTTCGAAATATCCCTGTCTTACTAATTTTCCTCACAAAAATGAACATAAGTTTGACCTGTTCTCTAACTTTATAGGGTTTAATAAAATATTCTACTCTAACAGTTGCATTTTTAGAGCCTCTGCCCAACCCGCAGCCCTCTTTCTCTGAGAGCTACACTATCACTGCCCACCCACAATATTCGTACACAACTCTTGCCCTTTGGCCACAGTAGAATGGACTAGGCGTAAACTTTTAACTGAGCCTGGTCAATTTTGTCTTTTTTACTGGGGATTCGGAATTGGATTTCAGAAATGCTGGTTAATTTCTTCAGTTGTCTTGCCTAAGGTGACACAGATCCCTGAAAATGGGCTGCTACTGGGGGGTGGCCATTTTGTATAACATTAATCTTCAGAAAAAGAGATAAAGAGATGAGACCACATGGATGAAGAAAGAGCAAGAGAGGACGAGAGGCCTGAAGAGAAGTTGTCTTGTTCCCTAATGGGTTTCCTCTTTCTGGTCCCAGTCTTTTGCAATGCCACAAACAGACCTTTGGTTCCATGAGACATCTCAATGTCCTCATAAATTTTGTCTTTTTTGCTCATTAGATTAAGTAGCTTTCTATTATTTGTAACAAGAAAGTAAAATGTACTGAACTATCCAATTATAAAACCAAATTTTGACAGCTCAACAAATTCTTTGACTTCTATTGCAAATGGCTGATCTCTTAGAAATGTGCTTCTGATTATTAATTTGGTAATCTCAAAGGACATACTGTTTATATTCTACAGATTTTCATTGTCATTTATACCTTGTCTTGAAACCTCTGTGAAGAACACACAATTATTATAATTACAGGAGAAATGACCTTCTTGAGAATACATCAGTAGCTAATATTGGAGCCTGTCACTGACATCAGGGCTCCTCTAGAGTATGTCTTCTCCTGTCATTACCAAAGGAGTCAGAAAGGGGAAAGTTCAAATTCCACACCTCCTACTTACTGGCTGTACGACTTATAGTAAATTACTTAATATCTCTAAGATTCAATTGCTGCATATGTAAAATGAGAATGGGATTTTAACATTGGTTCTAGATTAATCAAATTTGTGAAGAAAATCCCTAATCACAGTAAAATCAACTCTGGATTATCTAGCAACATGTTGCCTGGTTTGTAGATTGAGGCCAAGACTGCTGCCAGAGCACCAATGTGCATTCTCCCCTTCCTCCCTTAAAATATAAGGTTTTGTTGTTAATGGGCCCATGGTCAGCCAGCTGAAGATCACATTTTCTGGTGTCCTTTCTAAAAACCACAGTACTCTGTGTAGTCTGTGCTCCAAGCCAGGTGTTGTTTCAAGCAGTTTACATATATTACTTAAATTAATTCTCATAATATCATGAGATAGGTTAACCTTCATATGAATCTCAAGAGATGAGAACCATTGTTATTCTAATTTTACAGATGAAGAAACTGAGGCCTAGGGCAGTCCAGAGATAAGGCAGAGCCAGCATTCAAAGTTGGGCAGTGTGGCTTTAGAGCCTATTCCTTCACCTCTGTGTTATGGTGTCCACCTGTAGCAAGATGTTTGGGACTTCATAACTCTGCCCTTTGACTAGATACAGAGAGAGAAAAATATGAGCCTGCAAAGAAGAGGATGAAAAGAAGAATCCCTTAGGTTACCAGAAGACAGAAACTTAGTTATGTTTCAATGTTTGTGTGTGTGTTTTTTTTAATTGAAAAAAGTAGTCCACATTTATTGTGAAGAAGGTGAAAAAGACCAAAAGCACAAAGGCAAATGTAGTAATCACCTACAATCTCACTACTCAGAAGTAACCATTGTTTATTCTTAAGAGTCTCCCAGTCTTTCCTCTATGCTCATGTATAATACACATGCATCTACAAATATAAGGCAATCATGTTTTTTGCAAGGGATAAAGCTATTCTAGAAAATATCCTATAATTCCAAACTTGCATAATTCAAGACTGATAATGAAAAGGACTGTAGCTAGTGTGACTTGGCATGTCTACGTAGCAGTATATAAATGTGATAAATTAAGATAATAAAATTTGCTCCAAAGAGACTGTTGTTCCTTACTTCAGTATATATTTTTGCCTCCTTTGTTTGAGATTAGTTGACCATATAACTGAGGTATATTTCTGGGCTCTCTATTCTGTGTAATTGGTCTTTGTGTCTGTTTTTGTGACAATGCCATGCTGTTTTGATTATTATAGTTTTGTAGTATAGTTTTAGATCAGGTTTTGTGATACTTCCAGCTTTTTTTTTTTTTCCCCTCAAGACTGCTTTTACTATTCAGTGTCTTTTGTGGTTCTGTATAAATTTTAGGATTATTTGTTCTAGTTCTAAGAATAACATTGGTATTTTGATAGGAATTGCTTTGACTCTGTAAATTGCTTTGGGTATATGGTTATTTTACCAGTTCAAAAAGATACATGCACCGCTATGTTTATTGCAGCATTACTTATAATAGCCAAGATATGGAAGAAATCTAGGTGTCCATTGAGAGATAAATGGATAAAGAAGACGTGATATATATACATATGTATATATACACACAGACAATGGAATTTTACACAACAATTAGAATGAAATCTTGCCATTTGTGACAACATGAATAAATCTAGAGGGTATTATGCTAAGTGAAATAAGTCAGACAGAGAAAGACAAATACTGTATGGTTTCATTTACATGTGGAATCTAGAAACAAAACAAACAAAACAAAAACAGACTCATAGAAACAGGATGGTTACCAGAGGGAAGGGGTAATGAGATGGGTGAAAAGGCGAAGGGGAGTATAGTCAACCTTGTGATAAGTTTACCTGGTGACAGATGATTATTTCAGTTAGTGGGGTGATCATGTTGTAAGATATAAAAATGCAAATCACTATATTGTATACCTGAAACTAATATAACCAATAAAAGATTGTATACCAACTATGAAAAAATGAACAAAAAAGATAAAATATTCTTTTTGAGAAAAAGTTTGCTTTGAAACTATATACTTCTTAAATTTTTAATTTGGGAAAAATTAATATTATTTCAAATTATGTGCACAAATTGATACTTTATTAATATTTTATGTGACAATATTCCACATTTTATTTAAAATTATAATCACATGGATATCTTACAATACAAAGTTTTTGTTTTCTAATTCTTAATTTTTACATTTAATTTTAATCCTCTCACTTTATTTTTGTTTAATTTATCCATATTCTTCTATTGGTTTGAGTCAAATTCTAAGAACTTTTTTTCTATTCTTTTCTTTCTTAAAATAATAAAAGCACTTAACACTAGGAGTTGTCCTATAAGCACAACACTGATAGCATCCCTGAAATTTTGACTTATAATAATCTAATTGTTTTACTTCATAAAGCATCTTGGCAGTTTAATTTTTCTCTTTGATACAGGAGTTACTAAGGAGAATGTTTTTAAATTTCTAAGTGGTTGAGTTTTTTAAAATTACTTTATATGTAAAAAATGACTTTTGTTTTTTAATTATTTAGTTGTATACTAATCTGTCCCTCTCTACCAGTAGATACACACAAGTAAAGCAAGGATCTTGCTTATCTTATTCCCTGCTATATTTTCAATGCCTAGTGAAGGACCTAATAGTCCCATAATAGGCACATAATAGACCTGTGGTGAATAATTTGTTGAATGAAAAAGTAATTTTTAGTTTTACTGCACTGTGATCATAGAATATGGGTAGTCCAGGTTTTGCTTTGTAGAAATAATTGAGATTTTTCTAAGTGGTTTATTATATGACCTATTTTCAAAATGTTCCAATATCACTGGAAAAGATATAAGTTGTAGAGCACAAAGTTTAGTGTATGTTTCTAAAAGCAACTTTATGAATCATATTATTCAGATTTTTGCATTTATTTATTTGTTTGTTTGTTTATTATTTTAAATGTCCCCGCTCCCCTGCCCCGATCAGAAGTTGTGTTTCAAATCATCCTATAAAATCGAAAGGCTTTTTTTAAAATTCAGTTCTAACAGTTTAAATTCATTCAGCTAACATATATTGAGTTCTCACTATGTTTTAGGCCTTGTACTAAGCTTTGGCTACATAGTGGTAAAAAACAATGAAAAAGACTTTGTCTTGATTTATTTGGGGGAGAAGGGTAATAATTCCGTAAACCAGCACAACAATCATTACCAATGGTAACAGGAGTTCTGAAAGTAATGAACGAGATGAAGATATGACGATTTAGAAGGTAACACCTGAAGCCCAGTTGCTAGGGTAGTCAGGGAAGGCTTCTTAGCAGAGGTGACATTTCAGCCATTATGGAAAGGCTGAAGAAAGAAGGAAAAGGAGTCAGCCTCTAGATAGGGTAGTAGGGGTTTTAGGATTTGAGGGAAGGTGGAAGGCAATGAACTTTACCTGTATAAAAACTCTGAATTGGGAAAAGGCTTGGCATGTCGGAATAACTTAAAAGAGCCCAATATGGAATCCTTTCATGACAAATATTTTGCAGTATCCCTTTTACTATGCTGAAATGAAGTTCACATATCATACACTCATATACATAATTTTAAAAATATAATGCCCTAATTCAAACACAAAAACAAAAAGAAATAAGTATATTATAAATTAATAAGGTTTTCATGTGTGAACTCTTGGCTATAAGTATTCTAGAAGGCATAAAAAAGTTGTTAGTTATTTGTACCCAAATATTGAATCTCCATGAATGCCACAGTTACAAATGAAGATTGAGTCAGGGGGATTGATGGATGACTCACATTCTACTAGTTGAGTTGCTAATGATGACATGATATTCCACATGATGAAAAACTTTTGGTAAAATTCTGAACAAAATAAAATATTACTTTCTTGATTGACAGAAGTTGTTTATATTAAAATCCTGCAAAAAAAATGTTTCCATAGATAAAATATAATTAGGTAATAATAAACTTGAAAAAAATTGTTTTACTTACATGAATGTCATGTGAAATATTCTAAAGTTGTACAAAATGTAGGAAGTTTCTTTAGGAAGCTAGCTCCATCCATTAAATGTTAAGAATGGCCTCCAATTACTGTAACAAGTAAAACTGTACTTCCCAGGGAATGTGTCAGACCCCTGAGAACCACTGGAATAGAGTATTATGACTAATTTAGAGAAATGCTCAAGGTAAGGTTAGAGAGATGGTCAGGGATGGGGCACCCAATGGATGGTCAAGGGGCTGCATGTTCCCTCCTTAGGATCTAGTAGGTCTTTGCGTTACTTTTTAACCTTTAACTTTCCAGTCTTTTGGTTTTGTTGCTTTTTGACTATTTCTTAATAAATAAAAATTTTTTTTTCTCTAAATCATTTTTAGACCCAATTTAAGACATTACCTGACACCTGGTCTTGATTGCAAAGCACCACTGTAAATCCACAAACCACAGCAATGCTAGCAAACAGTGGTTGCTCAAAAGATATATGACAAGTGCATAAACTATTTCTTTTACTTTAATCGTCCTTAGTGTTTTAAAGTTATATATCTTGCTTTTCATTTTATATGTGGATACTTTTAATTTTCTAAAGCATCATTAAGATTTCCCATAATTGTCAAAATCAAGAATGAAACTGTTTATTTTGAAACCTCTTTATTTAAGAGGATTTCTATTTTTCCCTCATTACCCCTCAGTCTTTGTTAATAAAATGTTAGGGTTTATATCTATATTATTACTAAGACTTTTTTCCACTAAGAAACTTTCTATTTTTGACACTCACATCTTGTTTTATAACCAGATCTACAATTATTTAGATACCTCATTTTAATTGGTCTACATGTTCACTGCCTATTCTTTGATGTCAACTTTCCTGTTCTTGAGCTGTTAATTATATTTCTTCTCTCTGTCTTCAAATAATTTTTTCAAGAAGGATATGAGGGTATATCTTTCCAAAGACCTTGTATTTGATCATCTTCAGTGAAAGACCACTTGGATGAGTACTGAATTCTTGGGTTACAACCCTTAAATAATTAGCTCCCGAATAGCTGAGAGTTGATTTGAATAATGCAATATTTTAGAGAATACCATTTTCAAGAATGCTGTTACTTACATTGTTTTAAAATGTAAAAATTTTAAAAAAGAATAGATTAATTTTTCAGCTTTTTATGTGGAACCACTTCTTTATTATTAGTCATGAGATACCCTCCTCCACTTCTCCCATAAAAGACCAGATACAATAGATACATCAGAGGGTCTGGCAATCATTTATTCTTTCATTTATTCAATAAATAGTGTATGATTCATTCAGCTTTTATTGAACAGTTACAGTTTTAGCTCATAAACATGACTCAAAAGAAGAGGAAATTGTGATCCTTAACATCTGAGGAACTTACTATCTTGTTGGAGAAACAATAAATACATAATAATAAGTGGACAGCCAATTACAAGGCAGTATATAATCTAATACTCCATATAAGGCATGTTGGTAAAGAATAAGACAGATGTTACATGCCATAAGTAAAAAACTATTTTAGTGATACATATGTATATGTGCATATATATATACACATATGATCATGTATTGCTTAACAATGGAGATATGTTCTCAGCAATGCATCATTAGGTGATTTCCTCATTGTGCAAACATCATAGAGATCACTCACACAAACCTAGATGGTACAGCCTACTATACAACTAGGCTTTATGGTATAGCCTGTTGCTCCTAGATTACAAACCTGTATGTCATGTTTCTGTACTGAATACTGTAGGTACCTGTAACACAATGGTAAGTATTTGTGTATCTAAACATCTCTAAACATAGAAAAGGTATGTGAAAATACAGTCAGTATAAAAGATAAAGTGTGTGTGTGCCTGTGCCCGAAATGGCGGTGGTGGTAGAGGGAGGGTGATAGAGGGAGGCACTGGAGGAGGGAGAGTAACAGTGAGGAGGAGGGAAGGAAGAAGGGAGATAGGGAAGGAAAAGAAGAGAGAGAAAGGGAGAGGAGAGATTGAAAGAAAACCAGAGATGAAGCTTGAGACCAGAAATAAGAAAAGGGAGAGGGGGGAAGAGAGAAAGGAAGAAAGAGGGGGAGAGGAGGAAGGGAGGGAAGAGAGGTGGGACAGGAGCGTTAAAGAGAAATTGAGGGAAGGGAACTGAGTTTTTGAGTACAAACAGGTGTATGAGGTGGGGGGTAGGCTCCCCTTCTCCCTGAGTGGGTTTCTCACCTTCTCAGCCTCTCTCTGGTCCCAGGGTGGGTGAACCTCCTCATCTATTTAAACCACCCACAGCTAGTAGTATTTTCAACATCTTAGTCAGGTCCAGCCTTTCCTTTAAATATGGCAAAAAAAACCTTTTTGCTTATAATTCATTACAATCTTATGGGACCACCAACATATACGTGGTTCGTTGTTGACTGAAATGTAGTTAAGCAGTGCATAACTGTATATATACACACATACTTTACATACATATGAGCTGGGAAATGATTTATTAATTTAATTTTGCATTTAGTGTGTGCCAGTCTCTGTTTAGGATACTGGAAATTTAAAGATGATTTAAAATCGAAGGAGCCTCTAGAATGGTGAGGAAGAGAACCGGTCATCAGAGAATACCTAGCAAAGGAAAGATGCATGTGGAGTAAAACTGAACATCACAGACTTCTTGGAAGAGCATATCTTGATGCAATTTCAGAGTATTGTTTAAGTAGATACATAGTTGAACAGATGATATAAAATCTTAGGTTGAAGATTATCTTGTTATATTATTATATTGTTATATATATTGTTATATATATTGTTAGGAGGGAGAGAATTGCAACAGAAAGTTCTGAGATCCCTCAACTTCACTTGGGAGTAATTACAATAATAATCATAATAACAATAATACTAGCAATCCTTCTCCCCCTACCCCCCCAAAAAACAACAATAATACTTACAATCTAGTTTAAAAGAGGTAGGGAGGCTAGAAGCCTTGTCTTGAGGTTGCATTGGTATAGCACATCACCTATGACTGAGAAAATGACAACTGTAAAGAATCAAAAAATGGGGATAGGTCATCATTCCTAAAAATGAAATATTACCTATTATGTATATTAGCTCTTGAGAACTTACATAGCTGTAATTAAAAAGGCAAAAGGCAAGGAACACTTTCAACTCCAGTTGAATGCTGCTTTGTTTTATCACAAAGTTTCTATTGATTGATGATTAAAACTAGATTAACAAGTTTCTTTCTTCAGGGGTATCAGTCTCATTTGTTTAGCACAGTCTGGGAGCCATGCCTTTGGGCACATGCTCCAAGTCGCTGGGTCCAGTTTAAAACTCCAGATTGAGTTTTACATATTAAATGTGCATGTTTAATTTTGGGTTCTTGAGCTTTGCTAGGGGCATCCTCTCTAATTAATCACCTTACAGGTTAGAAAACTTCTGCCCAATCCTTTCTGATTTGTCAAAGGAAATAGAAAAGGGCTTACTTAGTCTAAAAAAGACTTTATCTGATAAATCTCACATCATATAGATTTTAAGGTTTAAACACACTTTCTTTTTATTTATTATTTATTTATTTTCACATTTGCTTTTTAAATGCAGTGGTTTCACCAAACCAGAAAGATGGAATGTTTGTACACATTATCCACCATTCACACACACTGGCAGACAGAAAGTTGGTAAAGAAAAGGAATGGCTATTTAATAGTTCTTTTATTTTCCATTCAGATCACACACACTTTTACTGAAAGAGGCCTCACAGCATGGAGTCTGATATTAAAGCAGTGTTTTCAGGAACCAATAATTGAATACTCCTCATTAAACTGGTTCATAAAAGAATCCTATTAAAAGCAATACAAATAATAAACCTTGAAAATGCTACTTTAAATTCCAAAAGGGTAGCAAAGATATACTATAGTAACAGTCTTCTTGTTTATAGGGTGATTTCAAAAATCTTGTGTGTTGAATTTTTCTAAGCCACGCAGGAACCTCACTACTGAATAAAAGGCCCTAGGAATATTTTAAATGTAATCAATCCAAGCCTGTGCCTTTTATAGGCAGACTTCTCCAAGAATTTATCCCTAATCCTGACTGGATACCCGAATGAAAGGCTAATTATCTTTAATCACTTAATTAATAGGTAATTCTTACAAAGAGGCTAAACACCTGAACCCACCAAGTTCTTTTTGCATGGGCAAATCCAGCTGGTTCTATGTGCTAATTTCACTAAATGAAAATTTGGCCAAAATGTATGTTGTTGCAAATAATAGTAAATGTCTCCAATTAAAAAATAATAATGAAGAAGTTAGTTTTTGTTCCCTTTTAATCACAGAGGTGGCTTTGGAAGGTCCCAAAAGCACAGGGCATATGGCTCACCTCACCACCCCAGATGGTGCTGCTGGCTCAGGTTCCCCGAGGTCCATTCTGGCAGCCTTCTCTCCTTCCCTTGGCCCTCACCCCTTCTCAGCCTTCCAGATGCACTGCTGCTTTATGCTGGTCTTTCTCGACAGTTTCCTCTTATTTTCTGTCATCTGTCAGTGTTTTCTCTCCTCAGGGTTTTTCCAAATTTCTCCCTCACTCAGGTCCCAGACCTGTCCATGGTCTGAATTCTGAAACAGATCAGTATTCATAGGGACAGGCATTTGGGTCTTTGCAAAGGGTTACTAAAGGTTTCTCAATCGTAGATCTTAGAAAACTGGGATAATACATCTTAGATGTTTATATGCTCTAGTTCAACGGTTTCTCAGTTTTTCTGATCTGAAAAGTATAAGGGATCCAATTAACTAAGTACTTTTTGTTTTACTTTTTATTCTCATCCATGTAGAGATTATTGTTATCACCAACACAACAATCATTTAGGAGAAAACTGGAATGTCTCTAACATTTCTTCTTATTCATTTTAATGGGTGCTGTACATTTCTGCTCCCCTCCATGCAACACAGAATATTTCTTGAACCCTCTTATTACTCCTCAGTCTTTAGATTCTAGATCACTGGTTCTCACACTTTACCTGTATCAGAACATCTGGAAGGCTTTTATAACTCAGACTGCTGGACTCCATTCTCCCAATTTTTTATTTAGTAGGTCTGGGGTAGGGCCACAAAATTTGTATTTCTAACAAGTTCCCAGGCAATTCTGATGCTGCTGGTCCAGGGACAGCACTTTGGGAACTACAGCTCTAGAGAGAGAAGAGAAACTATGGAGGTTGAGTGTTCTAGTTTGAGAATCAGTTGTAATCCCTGCTGGGCAGCCTCTCAGCTGATAAAAATTCATAAAGTTCAGTTTCTTCACTGACAAAATGAGTTTAACAAGACATCTGTAGCAGTTTTGTTAAAAGGAAAAAATGAGATCATGTTTATTAAGCATTTGAAAGAAAAGAGGTTGTGATGGGTGTTTTTGTTATTTTTATTGCTTCTCTAGAACTCAATTTTCAGGACTTCTAATTGAATCATAAAAGATCCTTTACGTACCCAATTTGGTTAAGAAAAGTGTGTATCGGTTTAGAAAATAAGAAAATAAAACCCTTTTGGGAGGATTTTGACAAAATGGTGATTCCAAAATTCATCTGGACATGCACAGTAACAGCCAAGAGAATTTTGAAAGGAGGCTCCTCTTTTGATTGGGATTTTACCCCAGCAGATATCAAAACATATCATAAAGTCATAATAATCAAAACAGCATGGTATTGGCTTAGGAAAAGGTAAATAGATTAAAGGAGTAGAGTAAAAAGTCTATATCACACATATACTCACACACTTGGAAACATGGACAATTAAATGGTGTTGGAGCAATTAGTTGGTATAAAAAACTTATATCTACCATGCATTACACAAAAATAATTTCTGAGTAAGTTTCTAAAACTTAAAGAGTATTGAACTTTATTTCAATGTGTGAGATTCACAATGTTATTTCTATAATCTTGAGAGAAAAAAAAGAAACAAAGGTAAAAATGTCATATTTGAATTGACATAACTTTTAAACTACAGTTTGAGAAAGGTATTTATTAAAAATAAAGTTGGAAGACCAAACTGAGAAAGGTATTTATTATAAATAAAGTTGGAAGACTTGTAAAAAATATTTGAATCATATTGCATAAAAGGATTAACACTAAATGATAAACCACTTTTTCAAAGCAATAAACAAAACACATATAAGGCAATGGAAAAAGTAAATATGCACCAAAATAACTGGCAAAGCATACCAAAAGCCAATTCAAAAGTGGAAAAAGAAATATAAATGCCTGATAAAGATTGATAAGATTTACTATTGTTAAGACTATGGAAACCCAGTCACTGTCACCTGATATTCATGGAAATGAAAATTTCCTTAACTTTTTGGTGACCAAACTAAAAATGCACATAACACTTGAAACATCAAGTCTATTTCTAGAAACTTACACTTTCTTTTATGCAACAGAAGTACTTTCATGTAGACACAATATGTTCACAAAAATATTTATTGCAGCATTTCTGTTAATATTGAAAAATTAAAGTAATCTAAATGTGCATCAACAGGGAAATGGTTAACTGCATTATGGTATGTTCACTATATGGAATACCATATAAAAGGTAGGACTTGAACTTCTATCAAAATGAAAAATCAGATATCACAAAATACCCTTTGCTAGAAAAAATACAACAAACATCCATTTGAAGGCATAGTTTAACTTGCAAAGTAAGAAATGTTCACATAGGCCAAAAAGAATTAGAAAACCAGATGTTAAGCAAGTCCAAGAATGGTCTGAGGGCATTTGTTCACAGCAGAAATTGGAAACAGGAGATGAGAGACAAGGCCTTGAGCTTGTGCAGGATGAGGAGCCAGAGCTGAGGCTTCTGTATAAAGCAGTTCCTTGTGGTAGATCTTCAATGAGAAAAGAATATGCTAGAAATTTCTATTTGATAGCAAAGGGAGGTGAAAAAGACACTTGTTTGTCTCCAACTGGACCCTGGGGGAACAAAAGGTAAAAGAATCCTTTCACACTAACAGAAAAGGCCAGAACAACCTAAGAGAAAAATGAAAAAATAAATGCAGTTTGTAGAAAAGGAACCACAAGTAGCCAACAAACACATGAAAAAATGTTTAACTTAGTAGTGAGTAGGAAATTATAATATAAAACTGAAATAAAATATCTGTCAGGCGAATATCACAAGTCAGAAGATACTACTGTCTTACCCCGTTTGGACTACTATAACAAAATACCACTACTTGGATGGCTTATAAACAGCAGAAATTTATTGCTTACAGTTCTGGAGTCTGGGCAGTCTAATATTAGGGTATCAGAATGGTCAGGTGAGGGCCCTCTTCCAGGTCAGACTTCTTATATCCTCACATGAAAGAAGGTGTTAGGAATCTCCTTGGAGCCTTTTTTATAAGGTACTAATTTCATTACACTCTCATGTTTTAAGGATTTCTCAAAGGCCTCATCTACTAATACCATCATCTTTTGGGGTTCGATTTCAACATATGAATTTTGAGGTAACGCAAATATTCAGACCATATAACACCTATTATTAGAACACCAGAACCTATGATGGGAGAATAAAATGGAACAACTATTTTGAACAATAATATGGCAATAACTATACAACTTTAAGATACAATATCCTATGGATCAGCAATCCATTTCTACATTTATACTTTAGAGAAGCTCCCACTCAGGTATATAAAGACATATTTACAACAATGATAATAGCATTTGTAATAGCAAAAATTAGAGACAACCTAAACATCCAATAAGAGAAGAATATATAAATAAATTATGGTGTAATCAAATAGTGGAATGGTGCTTTTGCAGTGAAAATTAAGGAACTAGAGCAATATATATCCACCCACATGGATATTTTACATAATTTTAAATGAAAAGTATAAGTCATAGAGAAATACATGTATTATGATACCAATCCTATAAAGTTTAAAGACATGCAAAACAATACTGAATACTGGTTAGCAATACATACATTTCAACGCTTGTAGCAAAAAAAAAAAAAAAAGAAGAAGAAGAAGAAATGTATAAGGATGATAGACTCAAATTTAGAATAATTGTTCCCTTTGCTGGGGGTGTGAAGAGGTGCTGTTGTTGTTGAATATACAACACAGAACAAAACCAAGTGTCCAGTGGTAGATAAGGTAATAATGTAATAAATGTCGACACAATTCAGAATATTTTCAGTCTTCCAAAATGACAATTATGTAGATTGCAAATAAACCTGGAGAAAAATTTTGACATGATTAATAGAATAATTTCAAATTAGAAGTATATTGTTATATTAAAAATACAGGAGCACCTGGATAAGGTCTGAAAGGTAATGTACAAAAATAGAAATAATTTTTCTGTTAAAGTAGCCTGACTAAACGATTAAAAATTAACATTGATATATCATATTTTCAATTTTTAATTATTTTTTAGATTCACCTAAGACTCAAATCAAAAACCCTGAGGACTATGAATATTGATCTGATAATTTGATCAAAATCTGAATAAGCTGTCATTCAGAATTCTTACTCCTCAAAGCCATTAAAGCATTGTTAAAGGTTTGAAGCAGCTAACTTGAGACACATAATTTTTTTTATGGATGAAATATATGTGGGAGATCATATTATTTCAGAAACTTTTATATAAATTTGAAATTATTTGAAAATAAAATGTAAAAATATTCATGTGGAAAAAGTAAATATGCACCAAAAATCCTAAAAAATAAGGGCAGTGTAGAGAGAATTATAAAATTGTATGCTAAAATATATTATAAAGCTTGTATCAAGAATACGATACTGGCACCTTTTTGATTATCAAAAAGGCAATAAGTGTTGGCAGGAATGTGAAAAATTGGAATCCTTGTACATTGTTAGTGGGAATGTGAAACAGTGCAGCTGCTATTAAAAACAGTATGAAGTTCCTCAAAAAATTAAAAATAGTGCTACCAAATAATCCATCACTCACTTCTGGATACTTATCCAAAAGTACCGAAATCAGAATCTCAAAGAGATTTTAACATTCTTATGTTCATTGTATTAGTATTTACAATAGCCAAGATGTGGAAACAACCTAAATGTTTATGAGAAATGAATAAAGAAAATGTAGTATATACATGCAATGGAATACTATTTAACCTTTAAAAAGAAAGAAATTCTGCAATATGTGACAATATGAATGAACCTTGAGGACATTATGCTAAGTGAAATAAGCAGTCACAGAAAGAAAAATTACTGCCTAATTCCAATATATGAAATATCTAAAATAGTCAAATTCATAGAATCAATGAGTGGAATGGTGACTTCCAGGGACTGAGGGGAAGGAGAGCTGGAGAGTTACTAATCAACAGGCATTAAATTCTAGCTAAACAAGATGTGTAAGTTCTAGAGATATGATTTATGACATTATATCTATAGTTAACAATATACACTTAAAATTTCTAAAGAGGATAGATCTCATGTTAAATGTTTTTGCCACAATAAAATAACAGACCCAGAATATATGGTGTTCACTGAACTATTCTTTCAATTGCTTACAGCTTTACAATGTTTTAAAATTAAAATAGAGAAATAAAAGGCAAATAATTACAAATTCACCATCAAGTTATTAAATCATCATTTAGGAATGCTTAGAGATCATACAATTATTTTGAATTCTTTATCAATGAAGGCAAATATAAAAAGAAATGTACAAGTATACTAAAGAGTAAATGATGTAAGTAGAAACCATCTGTCTCTTTACTTGACAGATGAAGACATAGATCCACAAATAAATTAACTCCCCTCAGGTCACACTCTAATGTGTGTGAGATTCCATTTCTGTGAGCTTTAAACAGCAATGGAGAATCAAATAGGGTTCTTTGAATATTTGAAATTTTTTTCCAGGCTGTTGGCTTGAGGAAGTCCATTGTATTACACTTTATCAGAGAAAACAGACCTTTCAAATATTTTGTTTCCTTTTTTCTATCTGCTATTTTTCTCTCACATTTCAGCAGGGATTAAAATATCAGTAGGGATGCTATTTCTTAACCCAGTTCTTCATAAACTGGTGAAGCCGTTGGAAGTCCATTAGAGCTATTGAATAAGGTAATAACGATACTGAAATGAACAATAAAGTGAGTGTTAGATTCTAGCTGATTTAATATTTTTAAAACTTACAGACTCTTCTGTTCCTGTGTTAGCAAGGATTCATCTTCCAACCATGGATCCTCATGAATCATGATGCCACACGCAGTTATTAGTACCCCTTGCCTGGAGAAAAAAAAAAAAAAAACAACAACTATGTGACACAAGGATCATCCCAAAGTGCAGTTGGACTCCTGCTCTGCTCCCTACTGGCTGTGTGACTTTGGACAAGTTACTTAGCCTCTCTGGCTTCAGTTTCCTCAGGTGTAAAATGGGAATAATGGTGTCTAATTCATAGATTTGTTGAGAAGAGTAAATGAAAATGCACAGAGCCTTGTCCGTAGAAAACACAGGGTTTTTAAAATTTATTTATTTTTATTTATTAAGCACTATTTGTCAATTAGATATTTCTCAAATGACTGAAGAGTTAAAATTTTATATTTTAGATATCATCGACCTTTCAATTTTCATAGTGACATATGAAGATGACTAGAAATTGTTACTCATATACACTAGACTTAAATTTGTGGCGTGAAAATACACTTAACAAACTTATTTATGTATCTTCTATCCTTCCAGGATTTTTATTTTGGTCACATGCAATGTTTAATATATATTTCCTTCCTATATATGATATCAGAAAATATTGCCATGATATATACAAGCCAAAGTTAGTTTTCTTCTCAAACATGTTAGACTAAAACTGGTGCTTCAGTGATATTTTTATTCTCAAATTTTTTCCTGTGAAGTAATTTTACATTTGATTAGCTTTTACTATGCATTTAAGGATTTGCTGTTAACATGGACATTTAGCAATGGCAATTTAGGGTTTAACAGAAATTATGCAGACCTGACTCATCTTAAACTCCTGTTCTGACTCTTCCCACTTCTTCACGTAAGATCAAACTGCACATTGGCTCCTTTATTTATTTTTTATAAGTATTTCTAAAGTGCCTACTATGCTAAGTGCTAAGGGAAAAATGTAAGGAACACTACCTGTTCTTTAGAAAGAATCAATATAATTAGAAATGTAAATCATACACATAAACATTGTATCTAAGAATGGATGATAACATATATGTGGCCAAAGTGAGTCATGTAGATAGGTGTAAGTGAATAAAGCCAGCAATGGTCTGAAAGACTACCCTGTTTATGCTAAATAAGTTGCTTTTTAAAAGATGGGGAGAGACTGGCTAGAAAGGAAGGAAAAGGCGTTCTATGTGAAAGGAACTGTGTGATCAAAAGCTTAGAATAGAGACTAAGCTAAACATGTTGTCAAAAGAATGAAGTAAGTAGCCTAGAATGTAGGGTAGGTCTTGAGAGAAGTCAGAAATAGGTAGTGTGGAGACAGATTACAGTTCATCTTAGCTAGAAGTATCACATATATTGCCATGAAGGAAACAGGAATCTTTAGAGGATGTCCGGCAGTGGAATAACTTGATGAAATATTATTTTATGGAAATTTAAAATATATTGGTATAAGAATGGGAAAAAAGGAACTGGAAGTATAGACTTCCGAGCTCTGCATTTAATTTTCCTGAAGATTATGTTGGATTGTTGTATTTAGCGTAATAGAACACACATGGAAATTCAGGGCTGGAGATAGAATTTCGAGTCATTATCATTAGGTATGGTATTGAGGAGTTTAAAAAGATAAGAACAGGAGCCTAAGGATTGACTCAGGCTAGGAAATAAGCTAACAAAGCCAATAGAATAGGACTGCTGAAATTTAAGAGCTTCATCCTAAAAAAAAAAACTTCTTTAAAGTTTGAATTTGTGTTTTATATGCTCAGGCTGTTTCATATAATTATTTAGGTAAGTCCAAAGCGAGACATCATTTTGTGAAGAACCACATTACCTATTCTGCCTAATAACCTTGGATAGGGAAATATTTGGTAAAACATTAAATGTACTGCCTAACTCTCTCTCAAGGGTTCACTCTCAGTGTTATCACTACATGCTATTTTTTAAGCTCTGATTAAGGATAATGGGCATTTTTGATTATGAAGAATATTCCAGATTCACATGGAAAGACCAAATGATCTCTGTATTTGTGACAGATGGATTAATCAGGAGATCAGTGGGGGAGACAGTGGAAACAGAGATTGGGGAAGGAGTGTATGTGCTTTTGTAGATAAATTTGATCATATCAAAGTTGTTTAGGATATGGAGTGGCTAGTAAGGAACTTGACTTTTTGACGGCCAGCTGTGTATGAAGAATAATGTCCTACAACCTGAGCTTGAGTTTACGCCTTCTTAAATCCAGTCAGTAATAACATGAAGGCTGATCGAGGTTGGCTCACACACTGTAATTGCAGCTTTGAATGGGCAAGGCTTAGAGGGTTAAAGTTGAAAGCAAATAGTTACCTAAGGGGGAAAATGGATGCAGGCATAAAGGGAAGGTTACTTTTTCTCAGGTGGCTGAGGAGCAGGGGGAGATGGTTGTCACCTGATTTGGTATCCAACTTGACTTACAGGACATTCCAGTGATGTGTCCTCATGAAGTGTGGATAGTAAATCTTAATACAGTCATGGTCAGAATTACGATAGGACCTCTGGGGAATTGCCAAGAGACAGATTCTTAGTTACTGACCTGGATCTTATGCTTTCTGAGGCATTTCTGGGACATTTGAACAGATTAGATTCTTTCCAGCCTTCACATTCCTGACTAATCTGTGAGCCTTTGAAAGTCTCCTCTCTTTCTTTTGGGCAACACTATTAGGTTGCCCTTGGAAGAGGGTTGGGAGGGCCTTGTCTTTCAGTGGTTCTCTTTGGGCATTGCCCCACACTCTCTGCTAGGCTTAATATACATTTGGCACTGTGCTCAATACTTTACACATGTTTCAAAACTGCTAGGGAATTACAATGTGAAACACCTGGTAATTTCAATTAGGGTCCTTATGCCCACCAGGGGGTTGGCTGACAGTTGGGGAATAAACATTTATAGTGAATATAGGGAAGGAATAGCATGTGAAAAATCTAGTACTGGCTAGATATTTTTTTTGCCTTCAGCTACTTAAAATCAAATGGCTTATGTGTCGAGTTTCCTTGGAGGTGCCAAACAAATGAAAATAACCTCCAAGGCACAATTTTCTAATGAATATAAAATCTTGCCATAAGCAACCTATCTCAATTGAAGTATTGGCCTTGTGGAGAGAGAAACTGAGGGGAACTTATATCTCGGTGTGAAAGACAGGATGATTTTTTCCTTCAGTAGTTTGTTTCCTGGCCTGAGAAAATATTTGTATATAAATGTGGAATGGGAATTACAGAAGCAGAGCTAAAATTTATTTTCTCTGAGCATGTGTTATAACACTACTAAAATGCAAAAATCTGTCTGTCTGAATACATTAATAAAGTATTCCTAGAAATCTCCATCTCAAAATTGGTCAATACTTATTAAAATTATTTTTGAGGAAAGAAGATAAACAAATATCAGTGGGATGGCCTAATTGGTTCCAAGTATGTGCACGTGTGCATTCTCTAGGGCTACTCTTCCTTCTTAAGAAAAAATATCATTCCTCAGAGGTTTATTCTAAGGGAATGATGAAACCACAATTTTATATGTGGTTCAATTTGTTTATTTTGTTAAATATTTACATCTCTGCCTATGAGTTCCACAAGAAAACAGAATGGGCATTTTTAAAGAAAGATATAAATTAGAATTAATGAATCTAGATGACTTAATTTTATTAAAAATTCAGAAATATAGGATAAATTGTAGGCAAAACATAGATAATTTAATTTTTGTTGTCTACAATGAAAGAGGATTTCCTTCCCTACTCTTATTGTCTTAGAAGGGTATTAACTGCAGTGTGGAGCTTTTGGAAAGCAGCTGTGAACTTGGATATTGCACTTACTTGCCAATATTTTATAACCAAACAGATGTGTACGCAAATCACACCTGTTCTAGTTCCAGAAGCTCTGCTTCAGTCAATCACTTTAAAATAACTATGTCTCTAAGACATAAAATGTACTAAAGAATCTTGAAGGCTAGACAATGAAGGTGTCAGCAGCAACCTGACCAAGGGCACAGCTGAAACATATGGTCACATTTTCCATGCTTTCATGGGACTCCAGGGAGCACTCAATGACAAATCAATGAAAACCTCTCATGGATGGGAAAGTGAGAAGGCCAGAGAATGTGTTGGTGGGACAACAGGCCTCATCTTGCTCTACAAATGCCTTTTTGTTTTTGCTCCTCTAGTCAGAAAAATCTTGAAGTGGTAATAGCCATGTGTGAGATAGTAAGAGCAGGTAAGATTTATTTTGAAAGTAAAACTTGTCCTTCGAGAAGGTAAAAGGTAAAGTACTTGGCATCTACTATTTTGATTACTCTTAAAATAGTTTTGTTTATTTTGCACAAAACAGGTATTATAACTCACAACACACTGACACTTTTCCTATAATAATATTCTAATAAGGTAAGGTTCTCCTGGTTCTATAACTCACATCTCCAGAGACCACTTTTAAGTTGGATCCAGAGTGTCAAGAAACTCTGAAGAATTCTTTTCACAGAAAAATAAATTGCTTTTAAATTGATGATGGACATTGTGTAAACTAGACTCTGACATAGGTCCCTGCACTTTTCTTCTCTGAACACAACCTCTTGTTATTTCTTCTGGGTAAAGGCAGGCTATTAGGTAAATGGTCATAATTTACTGTGCTATGTTTGAAAACTTATTTTTCATTGCATTCCTTGCACACTTAATGGTTAATTGTTGGTCAGGGACAACTGTGTCTGCTGTCTCTGGTGTTTTAATCCATAACAGCCTTATTCATGGTAGACCCTTCAGCTACCTAGCTGGTTATCTCACCAGTAGCCACAGTTCTTTGTCATTAAGTTTCATATCCTTTTCCCCCCTTAATTATCCTTTCCTGTATTATATCACCACTACAAGTTCCTTGCTATAAACAGAGGGCGTGCTTAGATCTTACCAAAACTATATTCCAATTTTATCCAATAAGCTCATCTTGGTCTTTTATCAATAAGTATCCCACGTCACTTTTTAGGACCTCAAAGTTTGCACCCAAGATGAAATCTCCATCAATAAAAGTCTATTACATGTTCTTGAGTTTTCAAGCATAAAACTCCAATTGCCTTGGAAACAAAATTGTACAGAATGCAGTCTGAAAAAAGCTACCACCTCAGTTTTACAGCACAAGAATTATTGTTATTCACCATGTTTACCCCCATCTGTGCAGGAAACAAAAAGGCTCAGAACAGCACAAGCTTCCAAATTCTGAAAGTTTGTGTGACTGTAGAAGCAATGATGCTTGTGCAATGCAGCTAGATGTGTTCTTCATGCTGTCATTTCCAGGGGCAATGAGCAAGACTGGGGGTCTCATTGTTTTTGGTCCCTCGTAGTCTTATCTATTGGCTGTGCAGTACAGGCTGGGAAGGGATTTTGAGGGTGACAATGGTCAATATAATGTTTATTTCATCATTGAAACTGTCAGGGTTACAGAAGGATGCTTTTAGAAGAGGCTTTTTAATCTTTAGCTATCTGCTTCTAGGCAATCCCTGCCATCACTGTCAATTTCTCTCTTTCCTCCTCACTCTTCTCTTCACACACAAATCCTGTATTACTATATAGTTATGTAGTAATACAATAAAATAAAACTACTATAGCAGTTTTTCCTAATGTTATTGTGAATTCATATTTATTACATGTACAAGTTGACAGCCATACATGCCATTTACAATTTATCGATTTCTCTGACATCTGAAAAGGATTGGGGATTAGATCTGTACTTGAACACATCATTCACTTGGTTATAATCTTTGGTTACCAAGCTATGAAAAACAGTATCATGCAACTCTACTCTGAACTTTGGAATACAGATGGAAAAGACACTATTTTAAAATATCTCAGACTGATTTTGGTGGTTTATTTTAGTGGGGCTTAAGGTAACTGAAGGAAGATGAAAATGTTCTAAGAAGATGAGAAGAATACAAGCAACATTCCTGTCAATTACAGGAAATGCCACATAAAGGGTAGCTATTATATAAGTCTCATTATATTGATTTGAAGACTCAGCAGGAATGTTCGCTGAAACACCAGAAAAGATGAACATGCATATAACAAAAACATAAAAGTGGTAAAGGCAGAACATCCTGAACTTGCTTCCAAACACCTGTCTCCTAAGTCCAAACTTAATATAATCCTTCAACTCCACAAAGGAATAGCTTGGGGGATAACAGACTTTGGGAAAATGATCCTTGCTACCACCATCATCCTAGCCTCAAGCCCTTCCATACATTTTGTAGTTCTTTATCTCAGTTTTGAAAATAATTTAGTAACATAAATAGAATCCCAGAAATTCTGCTTACCCTGGCTGTTCAATACAGAGTCTTTTCGAGCTGGTTATTGGCAGCAGGGGAAGGATATAGCCAGATAATAGAGAAGGGTGCTGGGGAGTGGAGCATCCAAGTCCATTGGTGTGTAGCCACCATCATTGTTCATTTACTGCGCCTGCTGGCTCTTCTCCCAGCACAGGCCACTGCTATATGCACACATGAGTGGTTGATGATATCAACTAGGGACAGGGATTACAACTATCAGGATGTGGTACACCCCATCAATAAATGTAAGTCAGCAAAAGCAAACTTTATCAGTTAAGTATTGGAAATTTGCCCTATAGTTAAAGCTATCTTATATCCTGTAGCTTATCTGTCTACAGCAAATCTATGGTTCCAAAGAAATCCCTATTACTACAAAAAATCAAGGAAATACAGAGAAATTGAGTGTATTGAGTTTATTTTAGCATTAGTTTCAAGAAGACTTTAAGTTCCATGTTGGTGTTTTTGTTCTGATTTGTTTTACTAGGCTTTTGGCTTGAATTTGTTTTTAGCTTGAGGCCTTTGCTTTATAACCATTTTTCATTAAAATGTGGAAGGGGAAAATACTTAGAATTTTTTTTCATGTGAGAGAATGGTAATATGAATTCTTAAAAATTTAACAATGTACTATGGATTTGTGAGATTGTCCTGTTTAGTGATATAGATGATGATGTTTGAATTGCTCTTTCTAAAGGTGCAATTTTTTTCTTTTGCTAAAAAAAAAAAAAAAATCCAGAAATATTCTTGGCGTAACACATGTGACATGTATTTATATGTAAATGTCTCCATGTATTTTAGGTTGCAGAATATTATAATTTGGGATTTCAGAACTCCCAGAAATACTTTAGACAAGATATTTTTACTCCAAATTCAGACATTTATTTAACATTAATCATGTCATATGGTGTTTTGAATATAAAGCTGAGTGCATGCATGTGGTACAGAATTTGAAAGGTACAAAGAGAGATTCAGTGAAAAAATAAATCAGTAACCCTAAACACCCAGTAGCCCTCTATGGCCACTTAATCTTTCTCTCTCTCTCTCTCTCTCTCTCTCTCTCTCTCTCTCTCTATATATATATATATATATATATATATATATATATATATATACACATACATACATACATACATATATTTATTATCTATTTCTCTATCTCTCTATCTATATATTTATCTTCTATCTAAATTTAACCAGTCCCCTATTGATGGCATTTAGATCGTTTTCAGTTTTTAATGAACAATACTGCAATAAGCGTATTTAGAACACTCTTCCTGTGGGTATCTACATAGCTTGTTTCCTCCTCTTATTCAGGTCTCCGTTTAAATGTCAACTCCTTATCTACAGCGTCTTTTCCTCATTACTTCCTACTCCTCTTACCCTACTTTATTTTTCTTCATGCCAACACTTGACATATTATTTACAGCCTATCTCCCTAACCAGTATAAACTTTATGAAATTCTACTGTTTGCTGCTTTATCTCCAGTGCCCAGAATGGTAGCTGGTACGTAATTTGTGCTCACTCAGTATACTTATTAAGTGAATCGGTCATTTTGCACATTTGTGAGTACATTTGCAGAAAAAAAATTACTAGAAGTGGAATAGCTGTGTCAAAGTGTAGGCACCTATAATTTTGACATGTTGCCAAATTGCTTTCCTCAGAAGTTTAGGGATTCATATTTCTATCAGCAATGTATATCATCAAATTTTAAAATTATTCCAAGTTGATATAACCTATAGTATCTCATTTTAGTATAATTTGCATTTTTTACAAGTGATATGCATACTGCCAAAAGTCTTTAGCTGTTTATGATGGCTGAACATGGATAAAGTGTTTTTAACTGAATTTTCTTGCACACTCAAAGATCTTCTTGATGCTCATGCTCTGATACCAGAGATTGCTTATTACCTAGACTCTAGGTACATAGTGGTTCCTGGCTGCCTCAATTATGTCACCTTCTCTGAAATCCATAACTTATATATATTGAACACTGGATGGTAAAATCAGGAATGAAACTTATTTCTTTAATTATAGTCTCCAAATTTTCTTCTTCTTATGAATATATCTATTTCCCAGCTATTTCCTGTTCTAGCCTTTAACTGTCAGAGAACATATAAGTTTCCAGCATACAAAGAAAGCCTCTTCTAACAATCCTAGTATCCTTTCCCTATACTGTTCCACACACCACTATTGGTTAATCAGCCCAATAAGTAAGTTTATAGGTAAATTTTGGTAGTTACTTTTGACTTCTAAATTTCTTATGAAATAAAATTTATATAATTTTCCTTTTACCTTATGACACTGGATGTCCTCCTACTTTCAGGGTCCTCAGTTCATACCATCAGGAATACCAACATCAAGCAGTACATCTTACCATAACAGTTAAAAATACCAAGAATCTGATGTATACCTGGGCCTGAATGAAAGAGCAGTATCAACTCATTGTGCTATTTCTTAGTTAATCTTAGCCCAGGAAATTTTTAGATTCACCCTTTAAAAATGTTTACATATGATAATCTTATGTATTTGACCATCATGATTTCATGGAAAGTTAAATAGGTGTTTCCTGCTGCAATTCATTCTTAGGCTTGTTGGATGGAACCTACATATATAAATTACAGAATCCTCAAAACAAGAATAAAATAATATTGCTAGGATATCTTCAACACTGGATCTTCTTGCTACTGCAACTCCAATCACACCAACATCTGTATAGCTTCCCCCTCCAACTCCCCACCAGAAAGAAAGAAGGCATGGATTACCTACCAAAACTTTGAAAAATGGTACTATTACAAGAATACTGAGAAAGACATCAAAACAATTTTTAAGTCTCCTGAAAACTTGTCTTATTTCTAACAAGTAATCAAATGCATTATAGCGTTTGATTTTGTACTTTTGAATGTTAGCCTAGGAGATTCTGAATTTTTATGTGGTTTGTGCTTATATTATGATATTTGTTAGATAATACTTTCAATCCTTTCTTTCTCGTTAGGTGGAGGATTATGAAAAATCATTGTTTAATACATATAAGTAACATGATAAGAGCCAATATTTAAACCAGTTTAGTAATATTTTCATCAAAATACAATTGAATGATCACAGGAACATTTTTTTTCTAAATTTTTTTCTAAAATTTTCAAGTCAGTAAATGCCACATTTAGACAATTCCACGAGCTATAAAATACATCATGTGTCTATCTATATCAGGTAGTCAGGGAAACATTAGGTAATAAAGGATTTCACTATATAATGATACTGGAAAATTTACACCAATATTCAAGTTGGACATAACTTTGATTAGAAAAATCTTTAAAAGCACTTATTTTATAAGCAGCAGCCATAATGTTAGGGCCCAATGATTATGAAAAGCTACAGTGGCTAAGAGAAGATAACCTTGACACTATAATATAAAATTCCTGAAGTGTTATGGATGACTGTGTTGTATAAATGTAACTTGGAAATATCTTCATGCTGAGATTTAATACCTGGGGGTCAGTGTAATGGTCAAGTTTGAAAAAAAAATAAACATATCAACTAAACAACCTTCATTATTCTGTCCACTAGGGAGTCTCTCCGTATGAAATCTTTTCGCATCAAGAATTATTTCAACATTGAGTAAAAAAGCCTAAACCATGCAGGAGATCAACTAAGCAATGACAAAATTCTTAAAAGAAACATGAACTCCTAAACTCTTGCATATAAAGTTTTACATGTAATGTACTTAAACATATATATTATTTAAAGATGAATTTTCCAAGTATACCGATATTCTTCAACCATTTACTCATTTTCCAAAAGGCAGCTAATTGAAAAGATAAAATTGTTATTTTATAATCATTATCACATAAATATTAAAATAGTAAAATTAAGTAAAAAATTTACTTTCTAGGTGGAAAACAGGATTTTTAGGGCAGTAAAACTATTCTGTATGATACTATAATGATGAACACACACCATTATACGTTTGTCTAAACTCATAAAATGTACAATAGCGAGAGTGAACCATAATGTAAACTATGGACCTGGGGTGATAATGATATGTCACTGCAGGTTCATTGATTTTAATAAATACACCACTTTGGTGGGGGTTGTTAATAATGAAGGAAGCATCTGTGGGGCAGAAGGTATATGGGAAGTTTCTGCACATTCTGCTTGATAGTACTATACACCTAAAACTGCTCTAAAAATACTTTTAAAGCCCTCATTTTCTTTTATTTTCATTTCTAAATTAAAATATTGACAGCTTTTTGGAAGTATAATGAGCATGCATATTTGTAGCATATATTTTGGTTAGTTTTGACACATGTATGCACCAATGGAACCATCAACACAATCCAGATAGTGACCATTTCTATTACCTCCAAAGGTTTCTTCATGTCCCTTTGAAATCTCACCTGCTCTCCCACTGAATCCTAGTTCCCAGACAACCATTGTTTTTTCTGTCACTGTAGATAAGTTGGTATTTTCTAAAGTTTACATTAAAGGACTTATACAGTATGTAATCTTTTTGTCTTCTTTCACTCAGTATAATTATTTAGAAAATCATCTATGTTTTTGCATTTATCAAAATTTCTTTTTTTATTGCTCTGTGTTTCATTGTAGGATATACCACAGTGTGTTTACCCATTCACTTATTAATAGAAATTTGATTTGAACCCAAATCAAATAAAGTTCCTATGAACATTTGTGTATAAGTCTTTTTATAAACATATGCTTTCTTTTCTTTAGGGAAAAAACCTAGAAGTAAAATGACTGAGCAATATAATATATGTATATTTATCTTTTTAATAAAGTACTAAACTGTTCCAAAGTGACTATAACATTTCATATTATCAGAAGCAGTGTGGTAATAGAGAGTTGCAAATCTTTTACATGCTTGCCAACACTTGATATGGTCAGTCTTTTTAATCTTAGACACTCCAGTGGGTGGTGGTATCCAACTGTAGTCTTAATTTGCATTTCCCTATGATTAATGATGTGGAGCATCTTTGCTTGTATTTATTTGCAATCCATCTGTCTTCTTTGGTGAGATGTCTGTTAAAATCTTTTGCTTTTTAAACTTGGATTTTTTTCTTCTTATTGAATATATATCATTACATACATACATACATACATACTTCCTCTTATTGAAATATATCACAAACACATATGGGATACAAGTCCTTTATCAGATAAAGACCTTGCAAATTTTTATTTTCTTATATCTAAGAAGAGAAATATGTTATTATCTTTATTTTTGTTTCTCTACAATGTAGATTTTTCTTATAGCTGCTTTTAAGATTTCCACTTCATCATGTTTTTGAGCAATTTTTTTTATGATGTGACTTACTATAGTTTTTTTTTCCCCCTATGTTTCTTGTGCTTGGGGTTTGTTGAGATTCTGAATCTGTGGATTTAGTTTTCAAGACATTTGGAAAGATTTCAGCCATTATTTCTTCAAATATATTTTCTATTTTTCCTTCACTGTTTGATCCTTTGGGGACTCCAGTTACACATAAACTTGAAGTTGTCCAAGGTCACTAATTCATTTTATATTTTTAAAAATCTTTTTTCTCTTTGTATTTCATTTTGTAAATTTTCTATTGTCATATCTTCAGGTTCACTGATTTTTTCTTCTGCAATGTAAATCTGCTTGTACTCCCATTCAACATATTTTTCAACTCCAGCATTGTAATTTTCATCTCTGGAAGTTTAATTTGGATCTATTTTATATCCTCAATGTCTCCATTTAACCTTTGGAACATATGGAATATAGTTATAACTGTTCTGATGTGATTGTCTAATAATTCTAATATCTGTGTCAATTCTGAGTAAATTAATTCTCCTTATTATGGGTTCTGCTTTCCTGCTTTGCATGAGTGATAATCTTGAATTGGATGCCTGCCATCATGAATTTTATCTTAAGTGTTAGATATTTTTGTATTTCTGTACATCTTCTTAAGGTTCATTCTGGGATGCAGTTAATTTACTTAGAATTAGTTTGATCCTTTCAGGTCTTATTTTTTGATTTGTTAGGTGGATCTGGAGTAATGTTCAGTCTAGGACTAATTATTCCCCACCACTGAGGCAAGACCCTCCTAACTATTATACCTAATGCCCCATGAATTAGGTTTTGGAGTCTGGCTATTGTGAATAGGTAGTATTCCCAGTCCTGTGTGAACATCTGGCACTGTTCAGTCCAATTGTTTCAGATGGTTCTTTCCATGGATTTGGGTGGTAAACTCACACACAGATAGTAATCAACACTTAGTTGAATACTCCAGAGGGAGTTTCTGCAGGTTTCTGTGCTTCTTTTTCCATGGTGCTCTCCTCTATCTGAGATTCTGTCCTATGAGCCTCTTTGATCTCCCTAAATTCTCAACTCTGTCTCCTCAACTCAGAAAGTTTATCAGGCTCAGCCTAAGTTCCCCTGTGTGCACTGAGGCCTTGAAAATCTTTCAAATAGTAAATTAGGGAAATTGTAGGGCTTACTTCATTTGTTACTGCCTCTCAAGCACAACTGTCCTTTATTCCTTATGTCCAAGGCCTTAAACCTTGCTTCATTTATTTGTTTGGCTTTTTGTTGTTACTGTTTTGTTATTTCAGGCAGGGTATTGCTTCATCTTGAATAGAAGTGGATGTCTCCAAAAACTAAGTTTTTAAACATTCTATTTTTGGAGAAGAATAGTATTTTAAAGATGTGCATAAGGAGACAAGTGAATGCAAATTTCTGTTTATATAGAGAATGTATCCTGAGGTACAATGTCAATAGCTTGGGCTTTCTTTTAATTTGTTCTGATATTGAAATGATTATTATTTTATATATGTTAAGCCTTCTAGATATAGACACCATAGCTAAATGTTAATTAATCAAATTCCTGCCTTGAGGAACTTGAAATATAATGGCACTACAAATATATAATATTGAAACTCGAATACAAAATTAAAATATAAGTAGGCAAGGATAGCTAACATGGAAATGCATGAGGCTAAAATGTTAATTTTCCCTTTTTGAAACTTTAAGTAGGGGAGTCAAGCCACAACATAATAAGGATAGGAATAATTACTGAAATTTATGAGAAAAGGAAATAAATTATATATAAATTTCCATAACTGGAATATTATAGGATGATTGTACAGATATATAAAAGATAACATGTAACATATGACAATCCCATGAGGCATTTGGGTAGATATTATAATCTTAATTTTAAAGATGAGAATGCTGAAGTCTTATGAGAAAAATAATAGATTTTTCACAGACATACCTCCCCTAACTGTAGCTAAATGGAGCTCATGGAACCTTTTATGAGGCCCCCTAATTGTTTCTTTCTCATACAACTATGAGGCCAAAACAAACCAAATCAATAGTTCACATGATTAATGCCCTTACTACAATATATACATATTTATAACATGGAAAAAAAAACATGTTTGGGAGGTATAATTTGACCTGGAGAAGGTGGTAGATACCTTCATGAAATGGCACTCAGGAGTTTATGTGTGTTCATACTTGTGAGCTGTGTAACAGTTTTATGGTTTTGACACTGTTGCTGAGCTGTGCTATATCTTGTCCACCTTTGAATTTCTATTACTTAGCATGGCAGTATACGTACATTAAGTGGTCAGTAAATAATGTGGAATAAGTGAACAAATGGATACTCTGAATTTTTGAAGAATTGGAACTAAAGTATACTTTTTTTAAACCTAAAATAGCACTATTTTTCTTAATATTTTTCTTAATATTTCTTTAGGAAAGGTAGAGGTAAATATTTATAAAGAAACACAGGAGTCAGTCTTCGGCGTCTGAAAGAGTTATAAAGGATTTATTGTTTTACATACTTACTTTTTTCACATCTCCTGCCCTTTTTCTTTCATCCATATCTAAATCACAAACTCAGTCTAACTACCACCACCATTGCTGCCCCATTACTTGAAGCACCATGACCTCACCTACAAATGTTCTCTCTGCTTCTACTCTTACCCTTCTATGGTCTGTTCTTTATACAGAAGCTGGAGTGATTTTTAAATGTATCTTATCACTTCCATGGTTAAATATTTTTAATGGCTTCTCATCAAACCGAAAATAAATTCTTAACTCTATTTCATGATCTAGCAGGCCCAATAAGGTACACTGCTGCCTGCCATTCTGCCTGCCTCTTCTACTGACTTCACCACCTCGCTCTGCTTATGCTGGTTTTAGTGCTCTTTAAACACTAAGTATGTCTAATTGTTCTATCCTCTACTTGAAATTCCTTGCCCCATTTTATCCTGAAGTGATCTGAATCATGATATCTCTCATAGAACAAACATATAAAGCTCCCAATGGACTTCTCTAAAAAACAACACACATTTAGATATACAGCCCTCCCTTGGCATCCTGAGAGACTGGTTCCAGGACCCCTGTGGATACCGAAATCCATAGATGCTCAAGTTCCTTATATAAAGTGGCATAGTATTTGCATAAAACCTAAGCACATTCTCCTGTATACTTTAAATCATCTCTAGATTACTTATAATACCTAATACAATGTCCATGCTATGTAAATAGTTATTCTGTATTGTGTAGGGAATGACAAAAAAAGTCCTTACATGTTCAGTACAGAAATAACTATCATAGGCCTAAGTACATCATACATGTGAGCAACAACATAACATTTTTTTCCAAAATATTTTTGATTTATAGTTAGTAAAATCTGAGGATGGAGAACTAGCAGATATGGAGGGATGACTATATACATTGTAAGTGTGTTAAAGAACAAGTCACAGTGACATCTAGTTACAAAATTTTTGGAAATAAAGATGGTTTACTCTCATTCTGCAATAAGAATAGTCTGTTGTCAAGGGGCCACCATTTCATAGTTTGCAACTACCTTAGTAGGCTGGCGTTACTGTATGAACCATGAATCACCCCACATCCATACTGACAGAACAAAAAGCTGTCATTCCTTCTGTCTCTTTCACTGTACTGTCACCTCCACAGTTGGCATTTTTCAGCTCAAATGAATGTCCTTGGGAATGTAACACTTACCCTTTCCTCCAAGGTCAAGTGTAGTTCATTTGACAGGAAGAGAGCTATTACAGCTGTGTTACACAATTTGTTTTTTTACTAGGATCCATTTTATACCATTAATACGAACATTGCTATTTTGCTAGAAAAAGGAGGCTATGTTCAATGAGAACATAAAAAGTGACCCGAAGAGAAATAGGATATTTCTAACAAAGAGATGTATTAGTGTAAGAACTTATTAAAAACATACCATTTATAATGCACAATTGTAGTCATTGCAATGGCCATCATTGTTATTCTGAACTGCTTCTCCAGACTTTCAAAGAAGACCAGTGTCCTTAGACAGTCTCTTTTGTCAATGATAGATTTTTTCTTTTTATGTTGCAGTACTATAGGATTTGTTCCTCTGCTTAGTTCAAAGCGCTCCACTTCTGTTCATCCCCATTTTCACCAATTTCTCTTCCATCTTGTCTATTCTAATCTGGTTACAGGAGTTAAGAATTTTTTATTTTCCTTTCTGAAAATAAACCAAACAGAAATTACCTTTCTGCTTCAGGAAATTTAAAACTTCCATTAAAAATATTAGTAAAAATATGTAGAATCTCTGTAACAATTTTGTTTCACATATGAGTGTTTTAACATCTTGTTTTAATGGCTAAGAGCACTCCACATTCATATCATACTCGGGAAGATGACACATTCTATTTCAGGTAGAGTTTTTAAATACCTGCATAAAGAATTTTGGCAAGTATTTTGCTTCTCTTTTTCAGGGTAGAAATAGCCACTGAGGCATCACTTGAATTAGTTAAACCAACACGTTAGTAACTGCGACCAAATGGCAGTAGACTGACTATGCTAGTGAGAGAAATCTCAAATGGAGTTATTTAATTTGAAGGAAACATCTGTGTTAATGTCAGTATGACAGGTCTAGCCAGCAGTAGTAAATGGAAGACAATATATGATACAAAAAGAACTATGGGTAATACTTCAATATGTTATTATACAACCATGTATTGGGGAAGTAATACAATTAGTGGAAGTACTTTCCAGCGAAGAATACATGATTCACAGAGCTCGATCATGCAAGGTATTAGATGCTACTTGTTTTGTGGATTGCAAGCTACTATGGACTAAATGTCTGTGTTCAAAATTCATTTGTTAAAACCCTAACCCTCAGTGCAAAGGCATTTGGAGTAGGTACCTACCTTTAGGGGGTAATTAAGGTTAGATAAGGTCAATAGGGTGGGACTTTTATGAAGGGTTTATCGCCCTGATGAGAAGAGACACCAGAGGGTGTTCTCTCCCTAGCTCTTCCCCCACCCACCCCTATGGACACAAAGAAGAGGGCATGTGAGCACACAGTGAGATCATGACCTCCTCTAAACCAAGAAAAGAGGCTTCAGAACAATACCTGCCTTTCCAGCACCTTGATCTTGGACTTCCTAGCCTCCAGAACTGTGAGAGACAAATTTCTATTGTTTAAGCCACTCAGACTATGGCTATTTTGTTACGGTAGCCTGAACAGACTGAGACAGAGCTATGAGAGAATGTGTTTCAATTTGGTATGGAAAGGAGAGAATTTAGTGCAACAGCTCATATATTAAAACATTGCAGTCTCTCTCACGTTATAGCTGACTGTACACTGAGGTTGACCCATCTCAATCTCTCACCGTATAATGAGTTACAACTCAAAAAGAAGCAAATTGTAAATTCTGCTCTTCCCTCCATCAATGCCTATTATTTATCTTATCTTGGGGATCCTTCTTGTTATTGAGACAGATTTTTATTTTTATTTTTTAAATAATGGGGGCTCAAAAGATGAAAACTCACCATTTTTATACATGGGAAACTCTGACAAAGTTTTAGATAAACTGATGTAAAGTTCAGTAAGAAAAAGGAACTACCTCCCAAGGGAAGTTCAGAAATTAGATCGTGGATGAAAAGGGGGCACTGTAATAAATCTAACTGAAAATAATGTCTTAGGTTAATCTGATCATAAAGCCCTGATAGGGCAGGTTATGGTGGGTAGTCATCCCCCAGGCCTATAACTTTTTTAATAAAAGTTTTTTAAGCAAGCCCTGCTCATTGTTTTTGTGCATCTAGGTTAACACACCTATGAAATGCCAGAAGTGAGCCTCTTTTTCACACCCCTCAAAAGCATAACCACCCTGGAGAGCACATAACCTTGTAAACTATCCTGTAATCCAATCCCCACCTTTCTTTCTTCCACCTTCATGAAATCTTCCTTACAGTTCTCTCCTTAATTCCAAATGCATAAAAGAAATTTCAAACTGTCATTCTCTGGAGCATTTGAGATGTTGCTTCTCATCAATTGTTGTCAGTTTGGCTCAAATAAATTCTTATACAAATTCTCTACAGGTCTGGATATTCTTACATTTACAAGACAATGGCTGATTATTTTTTGGAGAAGGTGGGGGATTGAGAGGAGCAATTTGGTCTCGGGAGCTATTATTTTTGAGTGTATTATGGTAACCTGAACAGACTAAGACAGAAGCTATGAATGTGCTTCAATTTGGAGACAGACCCAGGTCCTCTTCCCAGCATGCTTCCTTTCCAGCTACTCTGGCTCCAATTTTATTCCTTTCTCCTGATTCTCCCTTCCTGCCTAACAGCTCTAATGAGCCACTGTTTTAATACTGACCCACACTAGGGAAGAGCGTTTAATCGAATCAGAGGTAATCTACTCCCAGCTATTTCAGAGGATACAATTTAAAATTTTTTTATATGTTTTACTCACAATTCTATAATACCAGTCACACATTTCAAAATCATTTAATCCATTTCCTGTTTGCCACGAGAATACTCGCTGGTGGCACTTGCAGCTGCAGCATTTACCTTGAGATAACTTGTGGATTACAGTCCTAACCTTACCCCCGGTTTGCCAAGAAATGTCTCACTTTTATTATTATTTTCACATCGCTCTAGTATATCGATAGTATTTGGAAACAAATACTGTTTATAGCTTCTGTTTTTAGTAGTGGTATTTCCATTTACAAAATATAATAATTCTCGGTCTCTGAAAATATCAAATCCCAGATGTTCTGCTTTATGTTGTTCCATGCTTTGAAATTTACCACACACACAAAATTATTAGTGATCATCATATACTTTTCTCTTACATTAGGCTTAGAGACAAGTTCTCTTTAGAAATAACTCCAAGAACAGTTTTCATATTTTACTTTCATATTAAAAACCAGTCGGATTTGCTTCAGCCTCAAGGAGTGTGTTTCTGTAAAATTAAAATAATGCTGGCAGTGAGCTGCACTTTTTTTTTTCTAAATGGTAAATGGGTTAAGAGTCAGACCAGTCAGTTTTACACTGGACAGAAACTACCTTTAAACAATATTTTGGTAATACTGTATACCAAATATACTTAAATAAATGAAATAGAATATAAAACAAGAAAAATCATAAGAGAAAATACATTTACTAAAAACTCCTCAAAATATTGGTGGTGGTTGTTAAAGTGGCCTTTTAAAAGGGGTTCATTTTGCTAAAAGGAGGGTTGTCCTGATAATTTCAATCACTAACAACTAGAAAAAGATAAAGTACAAACTTGAAAAATAACTTAAAACTTACAGTTAAGAATTTATTAAAACTCATGACAAATAAGTTACATATCGTTCCCACCTGAATCCGCAGAAGAGGAGGACTACAGGGAAACAAGGTGGCAGAGAACAACTTCTGTCAAAAGGTGAAGAAAAGCGCATCTTCACTATACAGGAAGGGAGGGAAAAAAGAGAAAAGAGGAGGAGCTAAACTTTTCAAAAAAACTACAAGTACTTGTTAACCTGTGGGCCAGTTCTCCACCTACAGGTTAGATAAGATATCCGCTCCCGCCACCCAAACCTCAATGTTAACCCCAATTTGGCGTATTTTGTGGGCAAGTTAGACACTCCAATAGGAGAATAACAGTTAAACCGCCATCACCCCAAAACTGGGGCTGACGGGTGTGAGCAGCTGCCTGACTGGCAATAAAGCCTATTCTCTTCCCTTTGCTTTCGCATCAAGTACTTTTCAGACACCGTGTTGGCTTTTAATAGGTGGCTGCTCCAGTCGGGGCAGGTCCCAGGTCCCCTTTCACCTTCTTCCAACCTACAGAGAACAATTCCCCAAAAGGGTATGCGGGATGAGAGAGAATACCCACTCCCCACCTTCACAGGGGGTTAAAGTGGTTTTAACTCTCCCCCACACCACGAACTGCCTTTAAGTCTTCCCCTCCTCAAAGCACTCCACTTAAAGCATGTGTTGGGACATACGAAACGGCGGTCTAAAAAGGGAGTTGGTAAGCAGAACGGGGATTCCACCGTTTATTCTCGCCAAGAGCACATGCTGGAGCCTGAGCCAAAGACCTAGCGAGAACTGGAGAGGAAGGGTTGGAGGGAAGGTACACTGTCCTCTTTGGACAGAAGCGAGACCTGAGAGGAGGCTGACCCTAAAATAAGGGACTATGAGAATACTAGGAGGCTGTGGGGTGAATAAAAACCCTGGCAGTTTGGGCCTCTACAACAGAGATGATCTCCTTGGAGAGGGGAGGTTCTCCTTGGCTAGAATGCTCAGCATCTTGATGTGCGCTTTGCTATGGAGGGTCTGGTCTTCCACTAATGCTGACGGGCAACCTCGCGTGCCTCGGCCGTTGTGGCTCCAGCATAGCGCCGTGGGGCACCCCTCTCCGGTCTGCTGCAGCTTCAGCAGCTCTGGATACACTGCCTCCCGACAACTCTTCCACCGCTTGGGTCTCTCCTAGCGCCACCTTCACCACGGCTGACGGTGAGAGAAGGCTCGGAGACCACACACCCGGAACTACCAGCGTGAAACGTGGCGGTCTCACGCGTGATCTCCGTCCACTTCCGGCCGCCACTGAAGCTTCTTTTTCCATAGACTCAAAATGGCGGCGGCAGTGGCGGGTCCAGCTCCAGCTCCAGCTCCAGCTCCTGAAATGTGTGTTTTCACCCCCTGCGTCGTGCGAAATGGGCTAGAGGGAGGAGGTATGTCAGGTATTCTGTTTTAATGGTCACTTTTAGTTATTCCCTTTTCCCTACTCCCTGTTACACATAAATAAGAGTTAATAGTATTAAATAGCAGTTGTTTGTTGAATCACATCTCTGTACAACACATTGCATCATCTCAAAGTGCAAAGATGATTAAGATCTGGTCTTTGAACTTAAGATGTTTCCATTCCGAGGTGTTGGAGGGGTGTGAAATAAGGCACTAAATAAGAAATAATAACGTTATGCTTTCCAGTTAAAAAAGGAGAGGTTCAATCAGGAGAAGACAGAAGATTTAACAGCTTCACAGAGAAAGTAAACGAGTTCGAATGATAAACAGGAGTCTGCCAAATGGAATTGGGCAATAAGAGCCTTCCAGGGCAGGCAGGTATGAAAAGGTCTGTAATGTTCAGAAAACTAAGAATCTGGTTATAAGGACAGTTAAGTAAGTTTGTGGTTGGGTAGGAGCAGAAGGTGAATTTAGAAAGTTAGGCAGATTTTTAAAAAGCCCCATAAGACAGGGCTAAAGGGTTTTTCTTACCCCAGTTTTGCCAAAGCATGAAATTATTATCGTTTGTTTTCTAAACCCACTTAGGCTGCATTTGGTGGTTAGACTGACTGGAGATAGGGAGATCAGATTGGAGCTTATGGTAATGTTTAAGGTGATGGGAATGCTGCAATTAAGGCAATGGGAATGGAGAGAAGGGGCCAGATAAAAAATTGACAGGGCTTGGTGAAACTATAAAGGAAGAACACTTGGTTGGATTTGCTTATCTGTAAAATTTTAAATTAGTAAAAAAAAAAAAAAAAAAAAAAATTCATGTCTTCAGTTGTGCATGATGAGTACAGATCTAAGTATTTTGAGTTACAAAGTATCATTGCTTGATAAGCAACTTGAGACAGACACCTTACCCATGAGTTTGGGACAAGAAGCCTCTGCCATCTGTGACACCCAGGTGTTTCTTATCCCAGGATTCCTCTGCCCAACCTCACAACTCTTGAAAACCCAAGAGATTAGGCTTCATCTGGTTGAAGTGGTCCAGGCAGTGCCACAGGCCGCATTCTACCCTGTCCCTTCCCGCAAAAAGGAAAAGAAAAAAGATCGTTTATACCTACAAAGACTTAGTTTTATATTAATGCTGAGCTCTTAGTGCAGTGTGGGAGAGGGATATGTAGTTTCTTTCGTATCCAAATACTTTTTATTGATTTATCCTATCTCCAAGAATTATAAAGAAGAATAACCTGTCGTACTGAAACTCTTGAAGTAAATTAATGTCAGTGTTGAATCTCATTTAAACTTGGTTTTTACGGAATCATTCATTTAGATATATATTTAAATTAATCAAAGGTATTATTTTACTTAATAGTAACCAAAAGACATACTCCTCTCCATCTCGTACCTATCACAAGTAAATTGTAATTTGACCTACACATTTTCATGCTTTTTAAAGACATGTAGGTTATTAAAAATACTTCCCAAGGAATCATGGGCATAAAATATGCTTTCCAGGTTCTAATTAAAAATAATCTCTCTTAATTCTGAGAACTCACTACTCAGATTTCTGAATTTCTGAGGCCTGCAGATTCTCTTTGAGACACAAAAGTAAAAGCTTTATGACATTTTTTTTCAGTCTTAATTAAAACAACAAAGTTTTATTTTGCTAGTGTTTTAGGTTCAAACATTCCCTTTTGAAATAGCATTTAATTCCTCACCAAGTCATTTCTTTCATGGATCTTTGAAAAAAAACAAAACATGAAAAACAAAACAGTTTAACATTTGTCTAGCAATATTATAAAAAGTCATGCATTTTATTGGTTAATAAAATTCCCAAAGTTAATACCCAGAAACCTAAACTTCCAATTTATTCCTTTTTTTCTTGTTTCTTTTTTCATCAGTTATTTTTCATTCATTAAATATTAATTGAGCATTTACTCTGTGCCAAGACAATGCTTAGTGTTATTTTCCTGTCTTTCTGATGTTTTCCCTCTGTACTTGCATTTCCCTCTAATCTTTCCATTTTGTTAGGCAGGGTACTAGGGCTAGGGATAAAAACAGCGAACAAAGCATGATTTCTGTTTTCAAGGCATTCACGTACTGTACTTACATAATGCGTGTGCAGGTTATTTACACTGGTGATTTCTTTGTGGTCATGTGAAGTCTTGATTTTTAAGACTAGAATAATTAAATACAATTATAAAAAGAGATATTGGGTATAAGAATATTTGAAATCTTGCCCCATTTAAATTGGCAAAAATCACATTCTCTGTTTTCGTAGTATTTCTCAAAGAAAATTCTCAATTATAAGTACATTTCAAAATTATAGAATTTATTTAAATTTTCTTTGAATGTATGTTTTTAGTATTTTTTCCCCCAGATTTAGAGTCTTAAATTTAGTCTCTTAAAACACTTAAGAGAGAAGGGATTATTTTATCAAAGATCTTTGCATTTAGTAGGGCACAGTAAAATAAGTAAATGCTGCTTGTACTTGGGATCGCCATATGTGTATTCTTTCATTGATTTAATTTTCAACTAAGTTTGTATGCTCCAGATACCTTTACAGGCATTGGGAAATTTTTTGACTCCAAGATGCTTACAGTTAGAAAGTGTGACCTCAAGATATAGATGTTATATAGATACACGTAGGTGTAGGTCTCAATGTGGAACTTGTATTACTAGTGTTTAAATATAAAAATACTGGTTAGAAAAGATATACCTTTCACTTTAAAGTAAAAAGTCAGTGTGTTTATCCTTCTGCAGAATATTTTTTAAAATTCTTGTTTGCATTATAAAAAAAAGTTCTGAAAAAAGTATTTAAAATATGTTGTTTTTGTTTTCAATTATTAAATTCCCCAGTTTGGAAAAAACACTTTATCTCTTAAATACAAAGCAGATGAATGGATCTGAGAAATGATTAGTACCTGAGTCATGTCCAAAGCACTTCAATATGTAGAGAGAAGAGGTGGGAAAAGGCTTCCACCTACCCCTAATTTATACGTTTGAAACTGTAATTATATCCCAGCCAGCTGAGAGTTGCTCCTCCTTACCACCCCATTCTACAAAGAAGCTCTTTATAAAAGGAGCTTTTATATCAGGGTCTCTTTGTATCCATTCAGGAGACCACAGCTCCCAGTAATATAGTTAGGGCAGCACTGCAGCATATCCTCAGCTGTGACACCAAGACTACAGCTCTGGTGGTCCAGAGCTATAATTCATTGCATTGGTTGACAACTGTGATGAAGTCAGTATAGTTTAGCAGTGAAGATTATGAACACTAGAGTCAGACATGAGTTCTAGTCCTGACTCTTCTGTTTGCTAGCTATGTGACTTTGGGAAAATAATTAAACTGCCTGGGTCCCTATTTTTTTACTTGCAAAATTAGGATAATGACTTAATATGATTGTTTCGAAGATCAGATAAGTTAGAACTTGCCACAGTATCTGGCACATGGTAGGCACTTAGTAAATAATATTCAAGAGTAGACAGAATGATGAACACAGGGTTGAGAGCCTGAGATTCCCTTCTAGCCAGGTGTGACTAAATTCTGGCAAATTAGACATGAGCAAAAATAATGTGAACAACATTTGGTTCATATACTTGAAGAGAGTTCTTTTCTTTCCCTTTTTCTTTCTGTTGGATGAAATGCAGACATGGTAGTGAGCTATTTTGGACAGTACAGATTAGGGCAACACAGTGGAGATAGTGAATCAACAAGACTTCTATCCTTTTCCATCTTAGATGATTATTCTCTAGGCCTGATCCACAGTTGTCATTCTGGGACTGCCTGCATTTTCCTCTTTAGTTGGTTTCTTTTATTCCCAGATCTCAGGTCCTTCTCTTTATTTTATTTCCTTCTTTTGCTTCATTAAAGAAGAGTACATGGAAGGCCAGGGAAAGTGAATCAGGCCCAGCTAGTTTACTGCTGCCAAACTTGGGAACTGACCCAAGGCCAGTCATTGTGCTAGTAAGGGAGTAGCTATTAAGAGGATAGCTGAGCCATGGCTACTTTATATTCTTAGCAGGTCTGAGCAGACACAATTTGATATGACAGGGAAATTTTTTTTTTTAAAAAGTAAAGGAAAAATGACTCAGTACTGTTTAGCATATATTTTCTCAGAAATGTAATCTTTGTCTTATAATGAGGTCTGTATATGTTTGTGATTGTTGTATGTATTTGTGTGTGTGGATGAGCAATGTTTCAGTGGTTGGGAAAATGAATATGGTTGAAAGTCACCTGGTAGAGAAAATTGGAAGGATGCCAGGCTTGCAAGTGTCCTCTCTGCCCTGGAGGACTTTAGAATATTTTGGTTATACCTCATTCCTCAAGCCTGTTCTTCAGATGCAGAACACCAAATAACCACCACTGATTATACAGCTGAGGCTTTCCAAGATTTTATTCTAGGTGAAATTAATCTGATTTGGGGAAATGCCCTGTTTGAGAGAAAGAGATGAATCTGGTTTGAAAATGACACCTGTGGACATACAGTGGAATTTACCATGAGGTGGGACCCAAGCCACATCTGGGGTTGGAAGTGGGGTAAAGAGGAAGAGGTAGAAAAGTGCAGACTTGAGAACAAGAGAGAAAGGTTATGAATAAGATGTGACCGTGTAAGGATTCCTGGGAAAGTTTATTTCTCTAGAGGTTTTTCTTTTGAACTCTGAGAAAAGGCATGTTTACTATACAGTTCAGTTTTCTCCTGTGCATAATTTTCTCTTTAATTTCTCCAACCCTTGAGTAAGGTTGAATACTCCTGAACAACTGCGTTAGTATTAAGAATAAAGTGAGAATAAAGGGAAATTTGACTTGCCCCACATCATCTCTCCAGAGATATAACAAAGGAACAACCTCAATCTGAGGGGCCTGAGGTCTACTCCGGTGCTCTAAGTGTCAAGGGCAGCCCCTGATAGTGTTAGAGACTGTGGAACAGGCAGCACAGGAAGGACTCACAGAAAACCCACCTCTTTTCTTCACATAACAGAGGGGAGTGATGCTTGTAAGGGGGTAGGGTGACCATGAGGATATACTTTGATATAAAGTATTTGTTTACATGTTTTTGCATTGTCATAATTTTCTTGCCAGTCTCCTGGAAAGATTAAAAGATAATAAATGGTTTCTTCTGAGAATCACTACCACCAAACCTTACCTAGGTATGATATTACTTTTATCTATATATGTTCTGTATAAAAAAAAAAATTTTAAAGAGATTTCCTATAAGGACATTTGTACACAGAATAAAAAATGTTCATGTGTCCTTTTACAGGTACAATTCTGATTAAAAACCAAAATGCTTAGATTAGCCTTTATATAGCAATTCAAAGATAATGATGTATACATAACCTATACCATGCCTGCTAAAAACCAGGACTGGAGAAAGTTTGTAAATAATTTAGTAGTCTTCAGTAGTACAGGCTGTGGAACATCTGGAATCTCTTCCTTCTTTTTTGGATTGCACAATTTTAAATTTGCATCTTTCCTGTTTTCTTTTTGTTGTTGTTGTTGTTGTTGTTATTGTTTTTGCCAAACCACCCAATAAGGGACGCCTTAAAATCTGAAATGTACTGTCCTTCTGACTGCTTCATTTCTGACTTCCCTGGCACCAGATAATAGAAGAAAGTTTATTCTCATCATTAAGACACACTAGTCCTATTGAAAGCTCATTCTCAGGGCTAACCTCTTATCGTTGCCCTGTTGTCAGAAGAGTTACTTGGCTCCATTGAAAGTGCTCTTGTGCTTTTTCTGGCTGCAACTGCACAGGAATGGGGTAATTGGGGTCTTAGAGTCATTTTATGTCTTTCTAAATGGTAAATGGGTTAAGATATAGTTGAATTTTTGAGATAATTTTTATGTGTGTATTGTGGCCTTCCAAATTAACAGCTTTTCTGGAAGATGTTGTGAAGTGCTCCTGTTGGGAGCTATGTACTTTCACAGTGTTCAATGTGTGTAAACTCTGAATCCACACTGACAAAAAGAGAGTTTTGAGAGTCACCTGTCCTCTTGGTCCTATCTTAAACCAGTAGAATTTTTTACTTTTGCAATGACAGAGAACACAGAGATGACTCTATCTTTTCTAGAGTCACCTGCTGGTTTAGATCCTGTGTAGCTCAAAGTTATGAGAGTTTGTATTCTGTCATGGACAATGATAAGGATATTTTCAGGGTGATTCTTTTGTAGAGTGACACATTTCCAATTTGCAGGCCAATTAAGTGTCAAAATGATTAACCAAAAGCACACAAGTATATTTATGCTAGACTGTGGGTCTTTCAGGGAAAGTGATGCTAGCTGTTGTAACAGTCTTAAAATCTCTGTGAGGTTGCATAATAAAAGTTTAGTTTTTACTCATATTAAGCTCAGTGGTGTGGGAGGAGTGTTGTTTACATCCAGTAATTCAAGAATTCAGATTTCTTTCATATTGTGAGGCGAATACCTTCAAATGTGGCCTCTAAAGTTATTGCAAAATTGGGAGAGAGAGGAGCTGGAACAGGCTGGCAAATGTTTTCTGTAAAAAGCAAGATAGTTAATATTTTGGTTTTGCAAGCCACATGGTTTTGTTGCAATTACTCAAATCTGCTATTGTAACAGAAAAGCAGCTATAATTGTAGCATTGTTCTAATAAAAGTTCATATACAAAAACATTTGGTGAGCTGGGTTTAGCCACCAGGCTGTAGTTTGCTGACTGCTGGACTAGTCTTGCATAGGATTTATTTATGATTCAGACATAGAAATAACACATATTTTTTCCAATCATTACGTTGGCCAGAAATGAGTCATGTGGTCTTAGCCTAACTATGAGAGTGTTGAAATATAATTTAGCTGTGTGTTCAAAAAAAGAGAAAAGGATATTATGGGCTCTAGCAGTCTCTATTACGCTCTTCAACTGCTTAATATGATTGGCTCTTCCAGACAAATCAGGTTTATGATTCAGTTTTAATGATTCAGTTTTATGGCTAGGATGTTAGATTATTTAAGTTACATATTTTTTGTACTGTGGTTTCTGTTTTAAAAACCACCACAATGACAAAGCTCCAGAAAAGAGTCATTCTGCAAGGTACATTGAGAATTTCATTGCTTTCATGATTTTGGTAGTGCTGTTTCACAGAACTGGAGGAAACTTGCCTATAATTAAAAAAAAAAAAAAAAGCAAATGAATGCTGCCTTAATCCACTCTAGTTGTGGAGCAAAGGACCTTTCATTCATCATAACTGTTCCCAGAGATTCAACCTAAGGAGGCTGTCTTAGTTCTTTTGGGCTGCTGTAACAGAATATCATAGGCTGGCTGGTTTATAAATAACAAATTTATTTTTCAGAGTTTAGAAGCTGAGAAATCTAAGATTAAGGTGCTGGGAGATTTAGTGTCTGGTGAGAATCCGCTTCCTGCTTCATAGACAGCTGTCTTGCACTGTGTCCTCAGAGGGAAGAAGAGGAGAGTGAGCTCTCTAGAGTCTCTTTTATAAAGGCACTAACTTCATTCATGAGGGTTCTACCTTCATGATCTAATGACCTCCCAGAGACCCTACCTCCTAATACTATCACATTGGGGATTAAATTTCAACATGTGAATTTTGAATTGAGAGAGGGCACAAAAATTCAGTCTATAGCAGAGGCCTTGGGGAAGGAGATTAGTCCTCAGCAGCCTTCTCTTGATAGGGTTGGAAGACCCCTGCTTGTATTATTGTTATTATGTATAAAAGGTAAGCCCCTGAAGACAAAGACTACATTTTATTTCTCTGAAAAGAAATTTCCTTTCTTGTGATCTTTCTTTTAGCCACATGATTCCCAACCAAGCTGCTAGTAGTAAATGTGTTTTGAATTTAAGAAGCTAATAATAACGCAAAACAGTATAGGTGTACAATATAGGTCCAATGATTTTCAAATGCAAATCTATATTTGTCTTGAGCCATTAACAGTTTTTACATTTTATTAATGTTCTTTGTTGTTTTGCTTTTCTGAGGTCTTGAACTTCCCCCAGTTTAGTCCAAATAGTGTAGCATTTGTTACAGAGGAAATAGCAAAGAGATAGAATAGGTTATGGTTAATTTTTAACATGCAAAATGAAAATTTTAAGTAAGTTTTGAGATCCAATGAGCAACTATTTTTTAAACATTCATTTATCAGTTGTTATAAAATATCTAATAATCAAAAATGAAAGACCCCTATACTTAAAATTCTGTTATAGCTTAACATTTTCATCAATGATAGAAACACCATAAGTCTTATTGACTTATGAAGGGAAGGCTAGGAGAAATTTTTTCAAAGCAAAGCATGAGAGGATCTGTAGAAGAGAAAGGAGAGAGAAATATGGGTGTTGGTTAGGCATGTACCCTAATTTCCCCCACTGGGTTTTTCTATTTGGGCTTTGGAGATTTTGGCATCTTAAGATTAGATTTCCCAATTTACTCTTGATTTTAGTATGGCATAGTTGGATATAGAAGTAGCTGAGTCTAGCTTAGAAATGTACCAGGGCAGCGAGGGCTACAAAGTGGACCATCTGAGTCAAGACCAAATGGAAGGTCCAGTTTACATATTTACTTAAATGTTTAAATCTTTATTGAGGTAAATTTGGTATCAAAAACTGCACGTATTTAATGTAAACAATTTGATGAGTTTGGATATATGCATACCTCTGTGAGACTATCACCCACAATCAGAGTAATAGGCATAACCGGCACTTCCAAAAGTTTTCTTGTGTCTCTTTGTGTTTTTTGTTTGTTTTTGTGGTGAAAACAATGAGATCTACCCTCTTAACAAATTTTCAAGGGCATAGTACTGTATCGTTAACTACTAGAGGCACTATGTTGTACAGCATGTCTCTAGAACTTACTCATTTTGCATAACTGAAACTTTATACCTCATTTCCCCTACCCCCTGGCAACCACTAGTATATTCTCTGCTTCAGTGAATTTGACAATTTTAAGTACTGTATGAGAAAAATTTCATTTCTACCTGTGTGTCTCTTTTACTACTCACATAGAAAGCTTCACTTCTGACACTTCTGGTCACCAAATATATGCAGATTTCCCTCCACCAAGTTATTCTCTGTGATACCAGCTGGGTATCCTACAATTTAACTGAATTCGGACACTAGGTAGAGAGAGCAGCAGATCCCAGAGGTTAAGGGGAAGAAGGCTACCCACAACTTCTGTCTGACTTAACTACAAGTAAGAGGTTCCCATAACCCCTTTGGATTCAATTCATTGGCTAGAGGAGCTTGCAGAACTCAAGGAAACATTAACTTGCATTTATTAGTTTATTAAAAGATATGGTAAAGCCTACAGATGAACAGACACATGAAGAGATACATGACGTGAAGTCTAGGAGGGTCCTGAGTGCAGAAGCTTTTGTCCCCATGGAGTTGGGGCACACCACCCTCCTGGAAGCTCTCTGAACCTATACCTTTGGGAATTTTATGGGATTTCAATGCACAGACATTATTTTAATCAACTCCATTTTCAGCCCTTCTCCCTTCTCAAGGGCTGAAAATTTTAAGCTTTTAACCATGGCTATTCTTTTTGGCGACCAGCCCTCATCCAGGAGCCCACCTAGAATTTCTTCACTAGAATAAAAGACACTCCTGTCACCTAGGAAATTGCAAGGATTTCAGGAGTTCTATGCCAGGAACTGGGGGATGAAACCAATATATATTTTTTTACCTTTTCATACATAACATCGTGTAAGAAGAAGCATGCAGTATTTGTCTTTCTATCACTGGCTTATTTCACTTAGCACAATGACTGAGAAGTCCAATGTAGGCCTCAAAGGAGTCTATACTACCAGTGCCACCTAATGTGAGGCTGAATCACTCAGGGAACAGGCCCTGAGCTATAGGGAAAATAAACTATAACTTATACCTGTTAAAGAGTTGGTGTTAAATGACAGGAGTGTCAACAGTCTTTGATTAGACAAGGGATGCTGTCTTTGACACCAGAGGGACCAGAGTAAGATTTAGTATGGATTCATGGACCACAGCTAGCCCCAAAGCCAAGGACCACAAATAGCCCTGAAGCCCCATGTCCCTTTTCACCACCAAACACCTAGAGGCAAAATCCTAGAGAGAAACGGAAGGAGGGGACGCCTCTGAGAATTATTTTTATCCAAGAGATACTGAGTAATATTTAGATACTGTTTCAACTATAGGGTTAGACCTCAAACGGACTGCACATGTAGGTTATTTTTTCTTGCTAACCAGCTTTAGAAGAAGGAAGATTAATTATAAACAACTCAAGAAATTACATTTTCTCTGCACATCTGAATTGATTCGTGAGTTAAATATTTGTTATCTTGCTATGCTGGTTAATGAATTAAAAGAAAATCTAAAAAAGAAAACCATGTAAAAATTTTATTGCATTTCAAACTATTGGCTAATTGGAAAACATTTGTATTATCCAAATATGCATATATATTTATATCCACTGATCCTGAAAGACTCAGTTATATTAAGTAAAAAGCACTTTATCTTAACATTTGGTAGAGATGTAAATTGGATGTTCTCTAAACATTAAAATAATATAATCCATAGGCTGACAATATACACATAAAAATTATCTCAAAAATTCAACTATATCTTTAAAAACTATATTATAAGAAACTTGCTTCTTTTTTATGCAGTCAATAGCATCACAGAAAAAGGCAAATCACTACATATTTGCCTGTTAACACTGAAGTCACATGTCATTTTCCACACTTAAAATTCCTGCATATTATACATGTTATTACTTTATGCCCAAGATGTAAATTTCTCAGGGAAGAAAAAAATCAATAAATTATAAAGAAGGAAATAGTTTCAACTAAGGAGGAGGGGAGCAATTTTTGTTTCTGCTCTTTATATGGAAATATTCACTCCTCACTCCGCCTCTTCAGAGTAGCATGCAGCATCATTTCACTATTTCTCACTGACCTCCTCTATACTTCTGCTTCCACGCATATGTTTGACTGAAAGGAGCCTCTCTGGGCGCATTTAGGAATGCATGGAACAAACTAAGCCTCACTATGAGGGTTGCCATTTCAGAGATGGAGTCTTTGCGGGGCCGGTTGCTGTAGCTGCTGCTAGCGGATAGAGAGCTGCTGGGAACCTGTGCAAAGGCTCAAGGCAGCTGCCCTATCAGGCGGCCAGCCTGGTGCTCCCTCCCTTGCTGTGGCAGCGGTCCCCAACCACCATATATTGTAATTCAATAGAATTCAAATCTTTAGTTGCCTACAGCAGCCAGGCAACAGGCCCAGAAGGCCTTTTCAAATCAGGGTTTTTACAGTTTTTTTAATCCATGGGAGATGCCAGCATTTCTCTGCCTCACAAAGACAAGCAAAACTGTACAAACATAGAAGCTGGTAAGATACAAAGTCTTGAGGAGGAAGTTGAACCAGATTCTGTTGTAGATCAAAAAAAACCCCAAAAACCCAAAAAACAAAACAAAAAAACGAGAGCAAATCCATGTGTATTGTTCGCTGTGCTAATTGGCTGTCTATTTTCAATTCTCAGAGACAAATTCAGGTGGAAATAATACAATAAAAAAATGATGGGAGAATATATTTGCAAACACACGCCATTTTTTACAAGAAGTGTGTAGCCAGCACGCTGCCGATCATTTAACTCTTATTCAACTGTGGGAATATAATTAAAGGTACTTTTCTCTTCCTGTTGGATTAAGTTGGACATTACAGTGATGGTTACAATGATTTAACTTTGCCAGAGCTTCCAGATTCAGCTTAGCACTAATTCTACTCAAGGTTGTTTAGGATCAGTACCTACGGCATAGCTTTGGAAGAAGAGCAGTGCTGCTTGGTGGTTATGCCAACAGAGCACCTATAATGAGGATGAAATGAGTGTACATATGCAAAGAGCATAAAACAGTGTCTGTCACATAGGTGCTGTTCAAAGTGTGGTCTGTGGATCAGCAGCATCAACATCAGCTTATTAGAAATGCAGACTCTTAGGCCCTGTTCCAGAGCTACAGCATCAGAATCTGAATTTCAACAAAATTCCTATTCACATTAACCATTTGAGAAGCATTGCTATGTAAATGTTGGTTTTGGTATTTCAGGCTGGCTTTAACTAGCCTAAGTGGTTAAGGTGAGCTGGGCATGGCATCCTTGCTGATCTTCCTTTCCATTTCAGGCTTTGAGCCGCCAAAAGAGACTTTGTCCTCTCTGACACTGGCCTCTGCTTATTCTGACTTCTTGGTGGCCAGTGCCCTTTGAGACTATGTCCTGTATCATCCTCAACTTACATCCTGACCTTGAATGTTTACTTTGTATCCCCCTCTTGATGATTCTGACTCCAGCAGCTTATTTAACACCAAGTCTCCATTAGCTCCTTTGCTTGTCAGCTTTATTGGATGATTTAAATTATATTCTACATCCTGATACCTTTGTAGTTCAGCTGGAAGGTTCTATGCCCAATTGCCCTCAGAACAAAACAAAAAAAATGTTAGGAACATATCATGAGGGATAAAAAAAAAAAGTTGGGATTCTTTAACACTTCCCTCCTAGGCTCCACACTGTACAGCAACATTTGGTTTTTATAGTCAGCTCCAAGAGGCAATTTTCTAACAGATTTTATAGCAGAGAAGAGAGCTCGGCCTTTAAAGAATGCAAAGGTCAACAAAGCAAAATTTGCTCTATTTATGACATGGGTGTAACATTTGAATCTCTTAGCAGCCAGTATTCTTTTGGCTTTAGGAAGGAGTTCATCGCCACACCTGCTTGCTTTATTTCACATCAAATGGTCTTTAGTAAAGAGGTTTGGAAACAGAGACCTTCCATAGGCATTCATGCCAAGCTTATCACAATTCCATGATGCTTGGCCAATAATGTAGTGAGAATGGATAACGCCAGGATGTCAGGGCCCTTGGTGTGCGGTGAATTGAAGGAATATAATTGTATGTGAAATGGACAGAAGAAATGCTTCAAGGGCACACTGGCACCTAACTTAAAGTAGCAGAGCAGCTTTGTGGAGAGGAAAGAATTCATAGCAATAAGCTTTGTATCCTGCCATGGATCAAATTGGAAAAGAGAAGAAGTTAGTTATTTGTAGACTGTGAGATTAATGTGACCCATAAACCATTTCAGTCATGGATGTTTGAACTGCTTGGAAGGATTGCTCAACCATCCATAATTATTGATTGCCTCCTCTGTGTATGGCAGTAAGAAAGCAGCCAAAGGATGGAAAGGAGAAGTATAGCACTTAGCTCCTTTCTCTTAAAGAACTTATAGTCACATGTCACATGTGAGAAATACATACATGTTGGGGGAGGTTATCAAGAGAACCTGACTTCCAGTTTGATCCGTGAATTGGACTCTGGCAATTGGAGGCTCCTTACTCCCTCTCCTGTGCTTTGGGATGTGCATTCCACTTGCTTTCCCTGCTTCCAGAAGCCACTCCAAGGATGTAGCCTGCTCTCCTTGTTTAGGGGCTGGTTTTAGATTATATCTGGGAAGCTGCAGCCAGGGTTGTGACCTAGCAATATATGTATATGAAATGGAAATAAACTTTTACAGGGAGTACATTGAAGGTTCCAAATGAGTAACAGAGGAAAGTTTACTTCTGTCTAGCCTAGGGGTGTTGGGACAGTTTTAAGGAGAAGGTGAGGTTGGAGCTATAACTTTAGAGGATCAATTTATATTTGTTGTGTGTCGCACTCACAATCAATTGTGCAAACACAGAAGCTTGTGACCCCAAGTGAAGCCTGGATGGAAAAATCAGGTGGATTTTATGGCTCTAATAAATAACCCTTTTTTGCCCTCTCAAGTTTAAACATTGAGAGGAAAAACATAGGAGCGAGACACTTGGAGAGAATATCCATTTTATTACTGATAGAAACTCAATTAGAGGACATGAGTGATGTGTGGCTGCTTTCATTTTAATACTTTACTACTGACATAGGCAGAATTAGCTGTTCATTTCTGGAAGAGTTGGACAACCACAGGCCACAGGCCACAGAGACAGGGTCTTACCACATGGCATAGAGCAGATAAAATGCATCCTGTCTGTAGGCAGGCAGCTAGGAAAGAGAACCAGAGGTTCTGTACCACACTGGCTTATCGCTTTCTCTAAAGTTCACCAATTAGAAAAGTAATTTCTCTTCCCTTAGAAATATTTATCTCCCCTAACCACCTGCCTGATATTATTTCTCAAAGTTTATTCTATTTTTAATGGACACTGTAAGTTGATTTCTGTGCAACCAACCAAATGAACAAACACCACCATCATTTAAGTCTGTATATTTTTGTGATGTCAATATATATACGTATTAAATGTATATATAGTTTTGTTAAACTAGTTTTTCTGTGTTGGATACAGTATTAAAACTATAAAAATAAAGCTTTAGATTAAAGATTGGATTACTTAAAAATTGTGATCTCTTTTCCTGTCCAGTAAATATATTACATCCTCATATTTCATTGTGGTTATTGTCCTGAGGATCTTGATATGGACCATTGCCGGAGAGCTCCTGTTCCATCAACCTGATTAAAGAGACTGAATGATAAGACAAGAGAAAACTTAGACGAAACAAGAATACTGTGATATTTAGACTCTTACGTGGAAGGCAGATGAGATTTACTTTGGCCTCATTGTGTCTAAGAGCAAAGATTAGAAGTCGTGAAAATATTTTACATACATGTAAGAGAAATTTTTCCAACAGAGTGAATATTGAAGAGGGCTGTCTTGGGAGATTGTGCATTTCTTATCTCTAGAAATTTACAAATCAAATGACAGGGACTTTTTTTGAGGTTATTTTAAACAGCACATATCTGGTTAGCTAGATCAAAAGATTCTAAAATCCTGTCCTAAAACTAGTGGCAAACAGGCTGTGTTAGATTAATCCAGGGGGCATATGTAAAATATAATGATTTCTGGATAGATACTCTGATTCAATGAGCTTTGGGAGAGCCACATAATATAGATCAGAGTTTCTGAATAGGTAATGTGCCATGAATGGGCTTGTGTTGGAGGTCCTAAGGCCATCTTTAGGCTCATGATTTACTCTAAGCACTCAAAGGAGTCAGGAAAGCTGTTATATTCATGGTTATGGTCTTCTGTGAAAGAATATAGGTCAACACTGGCAAATATAAAAAGGCACATAGGGTAAAGTCCAGGAGAAACTAGGTGCGAGTGTCCAGGTGTCTTCTCTGAGTAGAATTGCTTCAGTGGGATGCATTTAATTTTCCTAGCAATGGTGGTTGACAACATGTGCAGGGAATTACCAGCCAGGTAGGCTCACCCATGCTTTGGTGTCCAGAGTTTTTATTGGTGTCAGTAAAGCATTCAGCACCTAGGTAACTGACCTTAGCTATTCAGTCTCTAGCCCCTGAGATCAAACTGATTTTATTTTATTTTTTTTGGTGGCTGCTGAGGTCTAGGGCCTCAGGCATACATTCTCATCAGGTAGACTATTGTAAGCACTCAGAGATTATCACGCAGTAATCAGTCAAGGACCAGTCTTTTCTTGGAAAGCCCAGGATTTGAGCAACCTAGGCCTGAAGAATTAACCTTTTACTGTATAGGGCTGCAGATATGGCTTGAGATATTGATCCCTTCAGTGTTCAGGAGGCCAGTGCCCCCAGTTCAGGTACCCTAGCCTTTTTGGAGATCCTCAGGGTCTGATGCAAATGGGATAGGAAAGAGTTGGGAAGCACTGATAGATACAGAAATAATTCCCCAGGTGATTATGAGAACAAATAAGGCTTAGGATATTTAGGACTAGATGATTACAGATTTCAAATCATCATTTCTCTATGATTCTTGGAGCTAAATTGCCTTGCAGATGCCTAAGTGTTTTCTTTCTCTGGATACTTAAGTTTAGTTTCTGGCTAAAGATACTGGAGTTTGGAGTATTTCCAACAAATACAGTGACCCCTTGAGGATGAGAAGTAAATGTGAGAAGAAGGTATGCCAACCACATTCCCAGAGGAGGAGGTGCTGAAAAAGCCCTCAGTTTAGCTGGTACTTACGTTAAAAGAGTGGGGCTTCGATATATAGCTCAGAACAAAAGACTCATTGGAAAAAGATGTAATGAAGGATGTGTAACCAACTGTTGAACAATGCATTTTCAATTTCGAAGAATTTCTGTTTTGTGGGAACTCCAGCACATTACGTGTTTCTCTATATTCCAGTTACCTTATTAGCTAAATGGAATTAAACAAAACTACTTCTACATGATTATAGTGCTAAATATAAGGAATATTTTTGAGAAATTTGTAAATGTAAATTTTAAATAATTACCAGATTAAAATTTTGCAGTCCCTAAAGCTAATTTATAGCCGCTATCTGCTCACATAGGTTAATTATGTTCTAGAAATGAATTAATTTGCATTTTGGTGTCAGCTTTCTTCTATGTAATTTGCTACTAGCATATACACTGTATGACCCTTATTTTTTCCCAAAACATTATTCTCTCTCTCGGTTTCTAAGATATCTCTCTTTCCTGGGTTTCCCTCATTTTCTCTGATATTTTCTTGTTTTCCCTTTCTGGAATTTCTCCTTTTGCCCACCCCTTGAATATGTACCCCAACTGTATTTATAGGGTTCTACTCTTAATGCCATATCTTTTCCTTTTATATGCATTCCTTCAGAAATATAATTAAATAAATGTTTATCGAGTGCCTACTATATGGCAGACAGTGTACAAGGAACTGGGAACAAAAGGTAAAAAGCAAAAGACCCTGGCTTCAAAGACTTTAGCTCTTCACAAATTTAATAATCATTTGTATTTAGTTCCTCGCCTCTGTAGTCCCAACCCCAAATCGTACACTGAGCATCTCTGCTTGGAAGCATACCCAATGCAGAAAAATGCTGAACTCATTATCTTTCTCTGTAAACCTACTATTTGTGTTTTAGTTCTCTATTAAATGGCATTATCCCAAGCTTCCACGTTAGTGAGTTTGTCTTCCTCGCTGTACCTACTCAGTTGCCATTTCCTGTTTATTCTGCCTCTGATATGTTTCTCAGGTCAATTTCCTTTTCTCCATTTCCACTGTCTTAGTAAAGGCCTTCACTGGCTCTCCCCTAAACAGGTATAGGAGCCTCTTAATTGTGTCCTTGCTTTTAGGCCGTCACATGACTACAGAGTTGTCTTTCTACTCTCACTTTTCTGCATCTTGTTCTCTTGTTTACTTTCAGTATAGCCCATAATCCTTCCATCTGTGGTCCTAACTACCCTTGTCCCCCACCATTTTCACTCATGCATTCATGCCCTAGCAGCAACAGACTAGACAGAATTTCTCATGTACTTCCATGTGATGCCCCGTCTTGGTGCCTCTGTTGACCCCTGAGACTGAGATTTTTTTCTCCATCTTTGTTTGACCATCAACCCTGAAGGCTTAGATTCTTTTTCTGTGAAGATCCTTTATCTGTGGAGCTATCTCCACATTTCCCAGGGAGCAGTCTCCATATGTATCAATTCTTTGTTCATATTTCCCTTAACATCGCTCTTCATATATGTATTTTTTTAAATTCCCAGGAACCTATTCAATATCTGGCACAGAACAGATGATCAGTTCTTATTTTTATTTTATTTTATTTTTTGGTGGCTGCTGAATAAGCAGAATGACTTTTATATCTAAGCCTCTTTCCACATGACCCTTAACAACTTATTTTAGCCTTAGCAAAAGACTGGATTGTTGAACAGTCGATATATTTAATTGGTATAAATGCAAATATGTAAGCTTTGACTTGCTGAGTTTACATTTAGCTAGCATTCCATCTTAGTTCAAAAAGAGAATTCATTTTTTCATATTTCTAGGCTTTCTTTCTGAAGATATATTCTGATAGAGGAGTTACACCTAAAAAATTAAGGCAGTACAGTTGGCTGACATGTTTTCAGCAGCTGAGTTAAAGGAACTGAAAACATTTTGAGATTTTGCAAAGCATAATTGCTTTAAAGTCTATGCCTACATTGTTCTTAATATTTATACTGTAAGGAAGAAAATACTGAATAACAATATGATTTTCTTTTCTTCATAGGTTATGGGAATAATTGGGAAGGCAGATCATTTATTCTTATTCTATGTATTTTTCATAAGGTGATATAACCTATTATCACCATTTTTCATGGTAAGATTATTGAATCCAGTTATTATATGAAGCTTTGGGTTTTCCTTTTAAGTTCTAAGTATTCGAGGGTGAAACATGCGTAAGTTTATTATTGCTGCAGTCTGCTCTAGGAGTACATTCCTAGTAATCTGATTGTCTCAACAGGGTGGATTTTGCAGATACACTTCAACTCATTTACAGCTCAAAATGCCATGAGCGCTGGAGGACATTACAGATTCAGTAATGCTATTGGTGTGTTAGGTTATATGTGGGTATTTTCCCAGGTTCTTCTCAGACTTAATAATTATTTCCAAGGGATTTTTCTTTTGCATCGTGGAATCTAAGATTGTTAAGAAGTAGAATAAAAGAAGATTGAGAATTCTCTTTGACTACACATTTAAATATAAAATCACTCAGTATATAGTAAAAATGGCAATAAAAATGGGGGAAATTATTAAACTGACTCCAAACAGTAATTGTTTTTAGTGGTTTGGATGGTGTAGGGGATCTATCAAAGATGGTACTATTAAAATACAAATATTTTAAATATCTTTTTCTCTTACCAAGTATATACTATGTTATGACACTTTAACTATTACTCACTGATAATTGCATAATTTGTGAGACAAATCAAACTTAAATCTGTAGTGATCAGAGAAATGATCTACCCTTCAGTAGTTTCAACTCTTTGTAGTTGCCTAGGTGGTTTTAATCTCCCTTTGTCTTTACTGATTTAGTCTCATCTGCTGGAGTCTTCTTTCATAACTCCTGCTCAGTCTTTAAGGCTGGCAGCAAGTGTTCCTGACTCCAGGATGTTTCTCTTACCCTCAGGCTAGGTTAGGTACCTGCATATTGCATATCTTTATCACAGTATTTTTTCTATCCCATGTTTATAACTATCTGTGCATATGTCAGTTTCTACCATTAGATTATGAGTTCTTTGAGATCAAAAGCTGTTCTTCACTCATCTCTGCCTAACATTGTGTCTTCGTTGTAGTAGTAAATACTGTACGAATGTTTGCATAATGAATAAATGAAGCCAACTTTTAGGGACTAGAATTTTCATTGCTGTGCAGTACCATTGAAAGCTCTTATTTTGAAAAACTGGATTAAATATAATATCACCTAAGTTTCACGAACAGATGTGAATCACTGCATTAAACTACTGTATTTAATATGTTTCTAAAATAAAAACAATATCTCTTGTCCTGTAGGTATTTAAAGGGTATATTTTTTAAATAGGAAGTAGATGTTTTTAAAAGGGTAGAGAAAGTCATACATGTAAATTGCTTTCCAATATAATCTCTTGAGTTCATATTTAATAAAGATAAGTTACTCAATCAACAATCCATGTGTGAGGGTATTTGTACATAAATCACTTAGTTTGGCTTGGATCTAACATTGATGGGACATAATTGATCTTTAATATTTTTATGAAGAATCACAGACTGTGAAATTAAAGGTGATTGTATTGTCTAACTTTGTCTTTCCATCAAGCAGGCACCTGTTTTCATGGTAGTGGAAACGTTGTTTTATATGTATTATTGACCAGTTCATCAATTAACTCTGTCTCACAGTAATTAATACCATTTTACTTTCTACTTTATGTCAGGAAAACCTACCAGGGTTTCCTAACCTGATACACTGTGAACTATGTTTTTTTTCCACCCCCCAAAAATGTTTATGGCAGGCATTAAAACCTATTTATTTTGTTTTCTAACTCATAATTTGATAAACCTGCTTTTCATTTAAACTTTTGTTTGCATAGTGTTGTTACGTGCGATGAATTGGAATGTCCACTGAGCCAATTTTATTTACTTTTCTCAATCAATAACAAATTGTCCCTTTAAATTTTACTTTCTTTTTTTTCTTTGTTTTATTACTTTTTAGGACACTTTTTCATCAACCTTACTTCCATTTTCTGTTTAAGAGTCTGTGGAAGATCAGCTTAAGACTTTGGTTATTCCTACCCATTCGGTGGCCTGAGCAGTGAGAACTGTGGACCAGGCTTCAGTAGGGAACTGCTGGATAGGCACAGAGGGCACCTGTACCTTCCGATCAGTCTGTGACCTCGGGTTGAAGAGTCTTAAATTTTGGGAGCTAGAGTAGCCCATTCATTGTGAAGTTCCTCCTTGGTTACAGTCTTTTCAGTAGTGGCTTGCTCTTCCTCTTCAACCTCTTCAGGATCCCTGTAGAAGTAGAGATCAGGCTTGACCTCTTATAGTGCTTACAGGAGATGGTGCCACGCATGTACAGAACTTCCCAGGCCAGCATTCACCACCTCAGACTCACTGAGTGAGTTCCCTTGTGTTGTACAGGATGGCAGTGTCCACATAGCTCAGAAGAGAGTCTTTGTTACATAAAGAAATGGTAGGTAGGTTAACAAAAGACACCTCTGTGAGAGGCTGGTGGTCAACCCTAGGATCAGAAACCACTGAAAGGTATGGCTCTCAGAAGGCTGCCAGGATCTGGTTACTGAAGGTCCCAGGAGTGAAGTGGCCAGCAATTGGAATCTAAACAGCTTAATTCCCTTTCTTTCCTGGTCCTCTGTACCTTGTACTTTACCTATCATTATATTTGTCCCAAGGATTATTATTTTGTCTTTATTCCCTGACAGGTTATCATCTCCATTATGGTAGAGATTCTGTTTTATTTGCCATTTGATCACTAATATCTAGCGCATGGAATAGTAGGTTTCCAATAAATATTTCCTAAATGAGTGAGTGAATTAGTGCTGAAAGTTTTTAAGAATGATAACATAGCTGCTTTGGAAAACAGTCTGGCAGTTTAACTCAAAATGTTAAAGTAAGAATTACCATATAACCCAGCAATTGCAATACTGTGTGTGTACCAAGAGAAACGAAAACATAACCCACACACAAACTTGTACATAAAACTTATAGCAGCATATTATTATCATAGTAGCGAAAAAGTGGAAACAACTCAAATTTCCATCAACTGGTGAAATAAAACACGGTATATCTATACAATAGAATATTTGGCAATAGTAAGAAATGAGGTACTGATACATGCTACAATATGGATGAACCTCAAAAACATGCTCAGTGAAAAAAGCCAGTCAGAAAAGATCATAAATTGTATGATTTATGTGAAATGTCCAGCAGAGACAAATTTATAGAAAAAAAAGGTAAGTTAGTGATTGCCTAGAATTCAAGAAGTTGGGAAGAAATGGGGAGTGACTACTAATGATTGTGGGGATTTCATATGTCTAATCTGTATGTCCTCTATGGAGCAATGTCTATTCAAGTCTTCTGCCTATTTTTAAGTAGGTTTTTTTTTTTTTTTGGTGTTGAACTGCATGAACTTTTAATAAATTTTGGATATTAATCCCTTATCAGATGTATCATTGGCGAATATCTTTCATTCAGTAGGCTGTCTTTTTATTTTGTTGACAGTTTTTTTGCTGTGCTAAAACTTTTTAGTTTGAGGTAGACTCATTTGTTTATTCTTTTGTTTTCCTTGCCTGAGAAGATATATCAGAAAAAATATTGCTAAGAGCAATGTCAGAGATTTTACTGCCTATATTTTCTTCTAGAGTCACATGGTTTCAGGTATTACATTTAAATCTTTAATCTATTTTGAATTTATTCTTGTATATGGTATAAGAAGGTGGTCCAGTTTTATTTTTCACATCTATCTGTTCAATTTTCCCAATGCCATTTATTGAATAGACTGTCTTTACCCCATTGTATATTTTTGCCTTCTTTGTCATATTAATTGAGCATGTAGACGTGGGTTTATTTCTGGGTTCTCTATTATATTCCATTGGACTGTATGTTTGTTTTATGCCAGTACCATGCTGTTTTGATTACTATATCCTTGTAGTATAGTTTGGTTTTAGGTAGTGTGTTACCTCCAACTTTGTTCTTCATTCTCAAGATTGCTAGCGTTATTTGGGGTCTTCATGGTTCCATATAAATTTTAGAATGATTTGTTTTAGTTCTGTGAAAAATATCATTGGTATTTTATTAGGGATTGCATTGAATCTTTAGAGTACTTTGTGTAGTATGGACATTTTAACTATGTTAATTCTTCCTATCCATGAACATGGTACATGCTTTCATTTATTTGTATCTTCTTTAGTTTCTTTCTTCAGCGTCTTTTAGTTTTCTGAGTATAGGTCTTTTACTTCCTTGGTTGAATTTATTCCTAGGTATTTTATTTTATTTTTTGATGCAATTGTAAATGGGATTGTTTTCTTTATTTCTCTTTCTGATAGTTCATTATTGTTGTATAAAGGTGAAACTGATTTCTGAATATTTTGTATCCTATTTTACTGAATTCATTTATCAGTTCTAAAAGTTTTTTAGTGTAATCTTTAGGATTCTCTCTATATAATATCATCTCATCTGCAAATAAGGCCAGTTTTACTTCTTCATTCCCAGTTCGAATGCCTTTTATTTCTTTACCTTGCCTAATTGCCGTGGCTGGCACTTCCAATACTATGTTGAATAAAAATGGTGAAAGTAGATATCCTTGTCTGTTCCTGATCGCAAGGAGACTGTTTTTAGCTTTTCCCTGTTTAGTATGATGTTAGCTTTGGGTTAATCATATATGATTTTTATTACATTGAGATATGTTTTCTCTATTCCTACTTTGTTGAAATTTTTATCATAAGTCGATGCTGGATTTTGTCAAATGCTTTTTCTTCATCTATTGATATGATCAGAGGATTTTTATCTTTCATTTTGTTTTTGTGTTGTATCATGTTAATTGGTTTGTGGTTGTTGAACCAACCTTGCATCCCAGGAATAAATCCCACTTGATTGTGGTGTATGATATTTTTAATGTATCACTGAATTTGGTTTAGTATAACTTTGCTGAAGAGTTTTGAATCTGTGTTCATCAGTGATATGGGCATATAATTTTCTTTTTTGCAGTGTCTTGTCTGGCTTTGGAGTCAGGGTAATGGTGGCCTGAGACAATGAGCTTGGGTTCTTTACCTTTCTTTGAATTTTTTGGAATAGTTTGAGAAGGATAGGTGTTAATTCTTCTTTGAATGTTTGGTAAAATTCACCTGTGAAGCCATCCAGTTTAGGACCTTTGTTTTTGGGGAGTTTTTTGATTACTGATTCAATTTTGTTTGTAGGAATCAGTCTGTTCAGATTTTCTGTTTCTTCTTGATTCAGTCTTGGAGGATTGTATGTTTCTAGGAATTTATCCATTTCTTCCAAGTTGTCCAATTTGTTGGCATGTAATTGTTTTTATTATTTTCTTATGATACTTTGTATTTTTGTGGTGTCAGTTGTCCGTTTTTCCCTTTCATTTCTGATTTTATTTACTTGGGTCTTCTCTTGATGAGTCTGGTTAACATTTTATCAATTTTATTTATCTTTTCATAGAATCAGCTCTTGGTTTCATTTATCTTTTGTATTGTTTTTCTAGGCTCTTTCATTTATTTCCACTCTCATCTTTATTAGAGCCTTCTTCTACTCACTTTGGACTTTGTTTTCTGTTCTTTTTTTAGTTCTTTTAAGTGTAAGGTTAGATTGTTTATTTGAGATTTTCTTTGTTTTTTTAAGGTAGGTCTGTATTGCTATGAAGTTCCCTCTTAGGACTGCTTTTACTATGTCCTAAAGATTTTGGGTTGTTATGTTTTTATTTTCATTTGTCTCAATGTATCTTTTGAATTCTTCCTTGTTGTTAATCTAGTTATTATTTATAGCATGTTATTTCACCTTCCTGTGTTTGTGTGCTTTTCTGGGGGTTTCTTTTTGAAGTGACAAAAATGTTGTACAATTGATTATAGTAATGGTTGCACAGTTCTTTGAATATCTTAAACACCATTGAATTCTATATTTTAAATTTGTGAATTGTACTGTATGTAAATTATGTGTCAATAAAACTAATTCTAAAAAAGAATGATGGAAAACTCACTAATGTATCATTCAACTTTGAGAGCTGATGGCAATTATGTCTAATCTAGATGAAGAAGAACATTGAGCTTAAGAAATATTAGTTGCATGAATAAATGGCTATCGCTCTCTCTTGACTGAAATGTTTAGCCAGCTAGTACAACTCGCAACCATGTAAATGCTTTTCCTTGAGATAGCCATTGTACTTCGGTATAGAACAAAGGAGCTTTATATATGTTTTATCACATCAGATTAATAAAGAAGTGAACTTAAGGATTGAGAGTTAATAAAGTTAGTACTTTTTACTGATTCCTCAAGGACACCTCTACTTGAAATAGCCCCTCCCCCACCCCCAAAACACACACACATACTGCTATGTATAGAAGAATGCAATGACTGATTCAGGCTGAGGTGTGAGTAGTTTTGCTCACTAGCTCACTTTGCTTTTGTATTGTAAATACAATATCAACCCAATAAAAAAGACAAATAGCTGCTGCTTATTATCGTGAAAATAGTTTTGACCTGATGTTTCCCCTGAAAGAATTTTGAGGACTCCTAGTGGGTAGATTACAATACCCACTAGTATAGACCAGTAGTGTAGACCACACTTTGGGAATTGCTGTCCTAAGCGATAGAAAATCACCAAAGCTTTAACAACAAGGATCTTGAATGTTTTACAGATCTCCCCAGTACTAGGTTTTGCCCCAGTGGACCTTTCTTTTTGGGTTGATGATCACCTCAATCAAGTTGTAAATTTTTTGGTTAAACACCTTCTTAATGTAGTACACTTCTAATTAAGGGGACAGCATTGCTAACTGTTAAGTAATTAGCTTTTCCTTGCTTTTCATTGTCAGAGGATGCATAACAGCAATCACTTCAACCTTATTTTATCTCAGGTTCCCACCCCCCGCCCCCTTTGCTCTATTATCTAGAATAGCAAGGCAGACAAGGAGATAGAGAGAGAGTAAGGGCCTTTGTGATAAGTAACTTTTCATGGTTTAAAAAGTTCACAAAGATCTCTGAGTATCTTTTCTGGGAAGCTTTTGGATTCTTTATGGTAATAGATTGGAGATGGAGTATTCTGGCTGCTCTGTATCTGGGAACCAAGAGTCCAGCCACCACATTCTCAATTTGAGTTTAAAAGATGATGTTCAGAGGTTAGTTATAGGCATAGTTAGCTTCAGCACATGAAGAATTCTCTCAGCAGTGATAGAAAGAAACTGCTAAACCAGTCTGTAATTTGCACTTAGGTTTTCAGATTGAGCTACCATAGTTTGTGACAACACTGAAGGATAATGTCAATGGCAGGTTAGAGTTCTCCATTGTGTTAACATTGTCTTTGTTTAGCTTTTTACAACACCTTTCTTTGGGAAACACTGAAATTTGTCTTTGTGTTGCAGAGTTCTCAGCAAGGCCAGGTGGCATTTAAAAAGCCTAATGAGAAAGATGACTTGCTTCCAAGAGCCAATGTCAAAAGACACAGTGCAGCTGCCCTGTCTCAGAGGTCTGGAATGAGACTGACATTCTCAATTACTGCCCAGTGTTGCGTAGTCACTATTGCCTTCTTAGCATCCACCTTCAAGCAGTATTCATGCCTTCTCTTCATCTGTTCAAGTGGGTGCTTTAGCATGAAGGAAGCTGTGCTTTATCTCCCTAATGCATCTTGCTGTCCTTGGCACATTTGTTTGTTGTTAGTGGTGCCAGAGCTCAGCTGTTACATGACAGGCTATGATAGAGTGAATCAATTGTTGTTGGTTTTCTTCTTGAAATATCCATCAGACTTTGTACTTCTCCTTTACATGAAGGCTGCTGCTTAATAGTTACTATCAAGAATAAGAAAAATATGACATAAGAAATTTATACCATTTTCACATTTGATCATTCTGGATGAATTGTAAGGGGAAAATAAATCTTGATTTTTTTCACAGTGTTCATTTATATGGGAACACATTTCAGAATCAAGAAATCCCATTTTATGAAAGTAAAGTATTGAGAGTATACTTATTTAGCCTTAGCTTTTAGAATGAGAGAGAGATATCATTACTTTCAGCTTTCTTGTGTCCCAAAAGTTCAGGAGTCCTCAAAGGAGTACTTTTTTGGAATCCAGGAGATTGTTTTCCACTTGAGTGTTATTCAAAATTTCTTATGGATGGTGGATCTGAAATACCTTTAAATACTTTTAAATGGTTAAGGATTCGTGATCTAAACATTCTTGACCCTGCTTCCTATAAAACTACAAATTAATATTGCTAGAACTCATCACCACAGAACTATCCAACTGTCCAACATCCAGATAAAATTGAGTAATAAATTCAGAAAGTTGAATGTTCCCTGTTTTTGAACAATTGAGTTAAACATTTTATGCCTAATAATATTATTCAAATCTAAACCCACTCTAAGTTTAAAAACTGCTATAAGAAAACTCCAACTCTGTAAAGTTTTTAGAATGATGTTGAAGATATGGCTGACTCTAATATATGGTTTTAAAAAAGAGGGAGAACGAAACCATATTTATGTCTTATCTTTGGCTGTGGTTCATATTTTATGAGAAAGCATCCACAGCACTGTGGGAACAGGGGTATATTGAAATCAGAAGCTTCTTGATGTCAGTGTCTCTTTATCTGTACTGAGTCAAAATTAGCTATCAGCTGGTTTTACCAATTGTATGATCTTGAACAAAGTCACCTTCCCATGCTTTAGTTTTTTCATCTGTGAAATGGGGATAACAATAGTGTTTTCTCAAAGTTGTATAAGGATTAGATGAGTCAATATAATAAAGCACTAAAATAGTGCTTTACATATAATAGACACCATATAATTGTTAGTTTTTGTTGTATAATAATTGTATAATTATAATTGAGGTGATGCTAAGTGTTCAAGAAAAAAGTAAAGAGAAGGAAAGAAAGAAAGAAAGAGGGAAGGCAAGAGTGAAAGGATCTTCTTCCTGACGAGGAAGGAGAGAGAGGTTGGTGGGTCACAGTTGGGTATGTTCCCTGGCTCTCTTCTCTGGAAATAAACTCTTTGAGTGGATGGAGAGTTTCTTAAAGAAGATTGCATAGTTCACACAGTGAGGCTTCACTTTAGACATGGGGCTTCACAGCTTTGCCAGAGACTCTTGTGTCCCAATGAATGGATGTTCTTAGCCTAGCCAGGCCTCAGCGGTGATTAGTGAAGACAGATGAGCCAAGACTTCAGGGCAAGAGGGTTCCTCCCTACCCTTGGTGCTATAGCACAAACAAACTCTGTGCATTCTGGAAGGAGAGAAAATTTAGTGGAATTTGTAGTTGAATTTAGTTAAAGATAATAAAGAAATCCAGTGTTTTCTGTATATGTGGTCTGTGGACTGAGATTTATACCCACAACATTAATTGGTTCTCGTAATGATATTTATAAATATGTTTTTGGATATTTCATATATGTCCTGTTTTCTGAAGTATATCTCTGATGGGGACCATTTAAAAATATCTGTCATCATCCTCCACTCTGCCTGGAATATCATTGTCTGTACACATAGAGTGTTTAGCAAACATTGATATACTGTCCAGAGCCTCCAGAACTGTGGTTCTGGCACAGAGGTATACCGCATCCCTTCACTGAATTACATGACACAACATTCTTATCAAAGTATAACATTTTTGTCTTTGCTAGGACTGAATACTGTCACTCAGTGCTCTGTGAGATGTAATGTAGAATGAATGGGTTGCATGATACAGTTTAGTCGATATAAAACTGGCATTAAAGAGCATCTGCTTATTAGGACATATGAAATCTTTTGCACCATGAGACTATAAGGGGATAGATAAGTCAGGGCAGGAGACAGCTCTGTTCAGACAGTGCCCTGTAGAAGGCTGAAAGGGAATAAATTAAGCCATGCTATAGAAGCTTTATGGAAACTGTGAGTTGTTATGTTGTAATAGTGATTTTTGTTACTGTTAATGACTGTGATGATGATGACGATTTTGGTATTTAATCACTTCAAATATATTGCCAAAATTCTAGAATTCAAGAGTAACAAATTCTAAAAGCTTGAGAATTACTACTTTGGGACAATAATATTTTTAAAAACAGTGTGAGGCATTAGAATGGTAAGGGTCTTCTTGATTGTTTCAACATCATCCTGTTGGGACCAAAAGAAATATATCAACTGGATTACCTAAATACCTCCTGCCTATTGTCAGAGGATCAAACTGACTCTAAGCAGCAGTGACTACTGCAGTTGTTAGGCCAACTTGCCACATTTCCATAGATTCCTTTAGCAAAGACACAACAAGCTCCAATGTATTTAGACAAGTAATGCCAGAGCTTAATGTTTACATCAGTTTCCCTTGCCCCAAAGTCCCATGGTTGGTGCAGATGCTGGCCCAGGCAGCTACTGTACACACAGGGGTATGTGTTTCTGCTGAGAAATCCTGAGTTTAGGAAACCCCTAAGCTTAAAAGGAGCTGGTGGCAAACCCGCCCTGTATTTGAACCCAAGGAAGACATTATTTATATTACCTTGGAATGCAAGCAGATCTCCTCTGAGGGAAACAGGAGACTTTATTATCCTGAAGTGAGTAAATAAATATGCTCTCCGATCAGGAGAGTGACACTCTCACTAGCTTCCATGGCTGTCTGTTATGCATACTTCCCCCAAATATAACTGTTATTATGCAATCATCTGTGTGTAATGCACTGGGTTTAGCAAGGTGGAAGAAGCAATAGAGACCATCAGATCTGGATTTGAGTTTGAGTTCTACTTTACTAGTTGGGTCATCTTGAGAGAGTTATTTAACATCTCTATAAAATGAGGAATAATATTTTTCTCCTTTTAGAGCTATTTGAAAAATGAAATTAGTCCATTTAAAGCAGTTAGTACTGTGCTTAGCACAATAATAATATTATAAAAGTTAGGACTACATGAGGTGAAGTATAACAACACTTGATCAGCCTTAGCTTAAAAAAATTAAAGCGTTTTCTTTTTCTCACATATATATAAAAAAAGGCCAGAAATAAACAGCCTAGAATTGGTTCAGCTCCTCACCAGTGTTGCCAGTGACAGGCTTGCTCAGCTTTTTTGCTGCTCTGCCTTAGTGTGTGGCTCCTGTTATGGTGGAAAATGGTGCTGTTCCTTTAGGCCTAAATCTATATTTCAGAAAGAAAGAAAGAAAGAAGTGGAAGGAATGCGAGCCTTCTACTTGCAAGTTCTGCATTTTTATTCTGGAAGGAATGCCCTTCTTAGAGACTTTTTCTATATACAAATTGGCAGGTTCTGGGTTACATGGCCACCCTTAACTGGGAGATTGGATATTTTTAGTTAGCTACACAGTCGCCCCAAACAAAATTGAAGTTCCATTAGAAAGGAAGAAGGTGGAATGGATACTGGTAGTCGACTGGCAGTGTCTGCCACAGACATAATCTTTGTATTCAAGCTGTTCACATTCTAATATGGCACTTCAGTGAGCAATAAAAACTTTCCATCCTGGCAGTCACAGACTCTAGTTGGTGTATGCTTTTTATTAGACATTTATATTTAAATTTGAAAAGGTTAATTCTACTTGATTCAGTGGTCAAAGGACAGATATATTCCCAGCTTCCAGATTTTAGATACCATGAATAGCATATTTGGCGAACTTGAGAATGGAACAGAATTAACATAACACACCTAATTAGGCCTACTGGAATAGCCTTATTGCCCCTAACATAGGTAGCTTAATTACTTTATATTTTAATTTTTTCTTCTTCATTAACAGGTACTAAGGGGCATCTTCAATGAATTGGTTCTCTGCATTTTGGCTTTAAGCTTCTGTTTCTATCTTTATATTATCAGAAACTGGTCAACTGGATATCAAATCATTCTGTGTAGCCAAGTTTCTTGGATGCGAATTAACCTGTTCAGGAACATTTATTTCAGGCATTTTCTCTGGTATACATGTTACTAAATTATATTTCTCACTCTTTAATAAGAAGATACTGAAGATAACTTATACCAATTTTGATGATTCAGGGTCACCTTTTGAGCATCAATCATGAAAATTGATAGTTATGATATTGATATGAAATTCCTATTGTTAATTACTCTTTGCTTACTTGCTTCTTTCTCATAGAATGAGCTTAATTGTAAGACCTTTTGGGCCAGTGTTCTAGGCCCCCTTCAAGAGCCTTTATCATTCTTCAAGAAATTATCAGTGTCTTCACTGTTGTTCTAGTTGCCCTTGACTTTTCATCCCTATTCAAATAATTATTTTTCAAGTCTGTAACATCTATAGTTGGACCATAAGCACTAACCCATGACCTGGCACTCATCTTCCCTTCTCATTTTTACTAATTTCATTGATGAAGTAAGAAGGAGAAAGTAAGAAGTCCCTTACCCTTTCAGAGTTTGGGAGGCGTTTTAGGGAAGCTTACACAAAAGTAGAGGTTGGCAAACATTTTTTGTAAAGGATAGTTAGTATATATTTTGGTCTTTGTGAGCCACATACAGTCTCTGTCACATAGTCTCCCCATCCTCCTCCTTTTTTTATTCTTTGCTTGGAGGGCTGTACAAAACAGACCGTGGGTCAGCATTGGCTTACAGCTGAACTTTGCTGATTCTTGCTCCAAAGTATACAGGTCTTTACAATTGAATCAATGGTCTCCAAAAATTTTAAAAGTGAACTCTTATTATTAAAAGCTTTGAAAGTATACTCATTTTCATTTATAAAATATTTACATGTTTTTACAAAACTATGTGTAATATAAAACATGCAAAAATAGAAATTTAAAAATTGTGAGTTAAAATGTGGATATAAAAAGAAGCTCTAGAAGTTCTTTCTGTGCCTCAGGAGATCACTATGCCCTCTTCTTGGGGTACCTACATTTCATTTTGGAGTTATCTCTATCTGGGGAAAATCATGGGACTTCTCAGATAACGCAACCCTACAGTTTTTTAGAAGATCTTATTATCAGCTTTCACCTTGAGTCAACTTAAACCAAGGGAACTTGATTCATTGGCACCTGCCAAAATAAAGATTGTGAAACATTACAAGAATAGCCTTAAAAAATCAGTTTTCTAAAGTTATTCAGAGAATAAATAGTGAAAAAAATGAAGGTCCTCAAGACCATGAAATTCCCCCTCAGGACCATGTTTTATTAACCATTTTTTACTGGTGAATATGCAGTATTCTAATGTGATGTCTCACTTGAAATGCCAGGGCTGCCTTTCAGGAAATAGCACACAACAAAGGTAAATGCATTTAGTTATAAAACTGGACGGTTTAGTGAGCGATAGCGTAGAAATAAGCACTTTCAAATTGTTTTTTAAGAACCATTATTGAACATGTCCAGCATCAGACCCCTAGATTCCTAATGTTGGGTTCATGGATTCCATATATGGTTATAGAGGAATTTTAGTGTATCATTGAACACATTAAAAATTTTATGGAGTGTATGGATATAACATGTGCGTATTTCTGGGATTTACAGCTCTAACTGTCTATAGTAGGCAGATGACATCAGCTAATTTACTAGAAAGAACTTAATATAAAGAACCATTAACTAAATGTAAAATTATTAACAAGGTAACCAAAAAGGCAAAAAGAGAATTCTGAGTAATCACAGAAGTAACTACAGGAAGCTAGTGCTACTCCTAGAGTTGGAGAAACAAAGGAAAGGGGCTAGAATAATTAAAATTTAGAAACTTGGAGAAGGGTCCCTACAGACCTGAAACTAGGATCCCAGAAGAGCTGCTGCCTGTGTGGTTCTGGGACTCAGACTTAGGAGCAACATCAGTAGCTAGTGCAGGGTCTCTAAGGGGGCGCCCTGGGGCTGGTTCTGGAAGTGTTGGAATCTCTTCATACTAGACTAATCTGCTATTTCAGGAAGAAACTGCCCCTTCCAGGTGAAAAAGCATTGCTAAGGTGGTGGTGCTCAGGGAACTCGCAAGTTGCCAAGAAAAAACAAGGCCCTCTTCCTCCCATTTTGCAGTCTCCCTGAGGTGCCCCCTACTGGTAACTCTAATGAGTCAGCAGGCAAAGCAGAAATGTGGTTTGCAGCATCTCAAAGCTGGGTGGATTTAAAACTCAGAGATAGTAGCTTCATCACTGGACTTGTGGTCCATAGATTTAATCAAATTCTTAGAGGGGACTGGAACTCCAAAGGCTGAAACTTCTATTTCTTAATATTCGGGAAAGAAGATTATTTTATGTATGGAGCTGTTGTTTCACAGGTGAAGTTAAATGGAAATCTTAATATACTGAAGTGCACTTGATCCTTGAGCAATCCAGGTTTGAACTGCACAGGTCTACTTAATATGCAGATTTTTTTGGTCAATAAACACTAAAATGTATTTCTCTCCCTCTTGATTTTCTATCTTTATTGCAAGAATATAGTATCTAATATATGTAACATACAAAATATGTGTTAATCAACTGTTTATGTATTACTAAAGCTTCTGGTCAACAGTAGGCAATTAGTAAAGTTTTGAGAGACTCGAAACTATATGTGAATTTTTGACTGCAAGGGGTCAGCACCCCTGAACCCCATGTTGTTTAAGGATCAACTGTATTTCATTTTTCTTTGTTTTATTACTACCTAATGCAGACAAACCAGTAATTAATTTATCATGATGTTCTGGAACTATATTTCTGAAGTTATGTGGTAAGATCCCATTTTTCTTTCTTTAATGATCTGCTTCTTTGACTTTGTCTGGAAAGTGATTTCATTTCTTTGGACAATGCAGTGCACATCATCTGTGGTGGTCTCCAGCACCAAGATCCCCCAGGGACCTGTCTATGCTCCTCCCTTGCTCTTCAGGCCATGGTCAGTGCAGAAGTTAGAGATGCCTGGCTCATTGAGCTGCTCAGGCAGCGCGCCCTTTTGCTTAACTCAGGGGTCCCCAAAACCTGGGCCACAGACTGGTACCAGTCCATGGCCTGTTAGGAACAGGGCAGCACAGCAGGAGGTAAGTGGCAGGCAGCAAGCAAAGCTTCATCTGTATTTGCAGCTGCTCCCAAGTGCTAGCCTAGCATCACCACTCCACATCAGCTCATCAGGTATTAGATTCTCATAGGAGCACTGGTCCCTGGTGCCAGAAAGATTGGGGACTGCTGTTCTAGGTTTAGGAGAATATTAGGAACCATCTCTCCAGTGGTGAAGTTGGGAGACATGAGTAGAAGCTGCTGGCAGACCTGTTTCTCACTGAGAAGAGGAAGCCAATTGAAGAAAGAGGGAATTGTGCCAACACAGTGAGGAAAGCAGAGAGGAGTGGCAACTTTCCAGTCCTGGTGCCGGTACCCTTGAAACAACTGTACCAACCCTTGTGAACACAGTTTGCTTATACGAATCAAGCTTACTTTTTCTTCTTAAACTTGTTGGTTTTCTATCACTGAAACCCATTATAGGCCTGCCTAAAGCAGCTCTGTTGTGTTGTATATTACTCCTTTGTAAATACCATTTAGACAATCTCTTAGGGACCCTGATATCATGGTGGTAAAAGGATGATGCTACTTATCTCCAGTAAATGAAGTATTGAGTAAATGAAGAAATATATGTAAAGCACTTAGCATGGTGCCTATCATAAAATGTACATTAGAAAAAATTGTGGACCCAGTATTGTATCATCAGTAGCTTAGCTTGTCACTAGACTATGCTATGTATAGCAGTTTCTCCCCATGCCTTTACACTACTCTACTACACCATTTAGTTTGCCCTTTTCATGACACCCTGATACTATCAAGGGTCAACAAGGTTTGTGGAGATAGCTATTAACTCACAATAGCAGTACATCATTTCTTCAGTGTTATTCACCTAAGTTTAGGTGTTATTCACCTAAGTTTAGGTGTTCATAGGGGTAGGCATCCTTTTAGACTTTAAAGTTATTTAATTTTCTCTTTTTCTTCTGCTCTGCATCGCTACTGCTCTTCTTTCTTCTCTATCACCACTACCAGCTGTCAAATCCCTGTTATTTCTGATTAGTATTGTTGAAACTGCCCATTCGAGTCTATCTTCTTTAGAGGTTTTCCTTTTGTTATGTTTCTTCCAAACCTTATTACATCTCTTTTGCTTCTTAGCTTCTCACGTGAAAAGTTTAGTTATGCATGTATGTATTGTATTTGAAAAGATCAATGTAATAATTTTAATGAGAATTCTAACTCTCTTGCAGACCAACATATTCTTACTGTCATAAGAGAGGAAGGTTGCTTGGTGATCCTGGAATTGGTGTAAGAAATGAAAGATGACTCCCTCACCACTGCTCCCCCACCAACACACACAGCTGTTTGTTTCAGCCATTGTTACTGCAAGCTTGAGAGGATAAAAGTACTTTGTTATTCAAAAATTAATTTTGATTTAATATTAAACCATACAGCTAAAGAGTATGCAGTTGCAGCTACTTAAAATTAATAATTTAAAAATAAAAATAGAACAATCATTTTATGTGTCTGAACAAATATCTCTGCCTCATAAATACAAAGAATGAGGATGTACTCAATTCCAAAACAAAACTAACAAAGCAGCTGAGAGAGAAAGTTTGGGAAAATTTCCTATAATTAATAAGTCATTATTAGGGAAAATTTCCTATAATAATTAATAAATTATTATTAGGGAGGTAAATGGTTTGAATAAGCTCTACCAAACTTGCTCAAGTGTAGCATTATCACTATAATACTTTCAGGCACATAATTTACTAATTTAAATGAGTTGATTGAAGTTGACCTTTTTAGATTACCAAAATAATTGTGCTGATTGTTCAGCTATTCAAATTATACAGGCACTATTTGAGACATATTTCAAGCTGTATTAGTGCACTGAGACAGTGTGGTGTAATAACAATACATTCATGTTTCTATCTTGTGCCCCAATTCTCTTCTGCTTTTTAGGCTCATATATCCAACTAACTGCTCACTGGATAGTCCACATGATTACCAACACACACTTCAACCATAACACATTCAAACAGAATTCTTGATTTCTGCCTGTAAAACCTACTCCTCCCCTTCTCTTTCCTATTGCATCAAAATCCTGAGATACTCTTGACTTCCCTCTTGCTCAAACCCTACATCCACTCTACCTTCAAAGTATACCCCAGTTCCAGCCATCACAGGTCAGCACCTACTGACAATGTTCCCCACCTGGTCCAAGACTCCCTCACCTCTGCCGATCTTGTAGCAGTCCCCTGACTTGCCTCTCTTATGTCACTTGAGCTCTTCACCTACTCTCCACAGAGCAACCACAGGAACGGGTTGAAAACTCATGCCCATACTCAAAATGGTCAGTAAATATCCAGTGCACTCAAAATAGCCCCCAGGTGGTTTTCTTATTTACATTTTCAATATTTTCTGTAATTACCGTGTATAATTTTTATAATCTGAAGAACAATTTGGTTTTATATTTTTGCTTTGTGAGGGATAAAACATTTTAAATACAAATTAAAGAAAGTATTTCTTGGAGCCATTTTGCTTTCTTTAATTACTTGGTTTGATCACATACCCTGATGCTAATTTCAGAGGCTTCCTTTTGTTTCGATTACTTCTATTACCAGTTAGATAAAAGATAATACTCACTGACAGTAGGAGACAGCATAGTATAGTGGTAAAGGCATGACTTTTAAACCACAAGACTAGGATCTAGTTTATTTGACAATGGATTAGCCAAGTAGCTTTAGCCAGTTGACTTAAATTTTCTATCTCCTATCTTAAAAAAATAAGATTAATAATATTTAGCTTACCTACCACATAGGGTTTTTGTGAAGATCAAATAGACATTTGAAAGTGCTTGGTGAAGTATAAAACACTCAATGAATGTTAGTTAAAAATAATAGAATTACACAATTGTTAAATGGTGAGTCGTAAAAGCTAAAGTAAATGTGGGTTAAACTGAGTATTATATTTGTCATTTGCTTTCTTAACCCAATATCCATATGCATAGAAAATGAATTAGTGGATGTCAGATGCTAAATGAATAAAAAATAAAATGACCTTGAAAGAGCAGCTAAAAGCATAGTTGAGTATGGGTGGAAATTGTGCCTAGATCTGAGAGGGGAGAGAGGTTATACCTGGTAGTCTTGCCGGGACAGCCGTAGGCTGTAACCTTGGGAAAAGGAGCCCTCTTGGCTGGAGGATCTAGGAGAAACTGTTTTGCCAGTCCTGGAAGCACTGCAGGTAATGGTGATGAGACCTAAGCGGGGTGGGGGTGGGGGGAACAGACAAAAACCTTCCAGCCAACTGGGAAAATTTAGAGTTGGAGCCTCATAAGAAGGAACAAGAGAAACTTTGAAGTCTTTATTCGATTTTAAGCAACCAAAAATTTACTGAGTGCTAGGTACATTGCTATATCTATTTACATATTATCATATTTGATTCTTACATTCTCTGTTAGGTAGGTATTATTATCACTTCACAGATGAGAAAACTCTAGACTCAGACAGGGGTTAAAGAAGTTGTTCAAGATCACCCTATGAGTAAGTTACCAATCTGGGATTGAAATCCAGTTCTTTTGGCTTCTTTACACTATATTCTCTTAAATGCCAGTGAACTTCTGTGCAGTAGAGGCTTTTACTCTGTTCATATTAATGATTTTCAGAGAGATACCTGTGAATTTTTTCAGGAGTGTTGGTATAGTCTTTGATACTAGGGTATGTTGCAATTGGAAGAAATTAATCCTGGTGATGTGTGGAGCTGCTTTCTTTCAAAAAGGACACTTAGATTTATGGCTCTGCATCTCTGAAAGATTATCCTGATTTTTTTCAACTCAGATGTATTTTTTATTTTTGTATTTTATTTTTTTCAATTAGTGTTGACATACAATATTATATTAGTTTCAGGTGTACAACACAGTGATTAGACATTTATATAACTTACAAAGTGATCACTCTAATAAATCCAGTACCCATCTGACAACATACATAGGTGTTACAATACTACTGACTATATTCCCCGTGCTATCCTCTATATCCGCACTACTATTTTTATATTTACCAATGTGTACCTCTTAATCCCCTCACCTCACCTATTCCCCAAACCTCCAATCTGGCAGTAATCAAAATGCTCTCTGTATCTAAGAGTTTATTTCTGTTGTTTGTTTGTTTATCTTGTTCTCTAAATTGCACATAAAGGTGAAATCACATGACATTTTTCTTTCTCTATCCAACTTACTCTACTCAGCACAATACCTTCTAGGTACATCCATGTTGTTACAAATGGCAATATTTCATTTTTTTTTTTATGGCTGAGTAGTATTCCATTGTACCGCCTCTTCTTTATCCTTTATCCTTTGATGGACACCCAGGTTGCCTCCATATCTTGGCTATTGTAAATAATGCTACAACGAATATATGGATGCACATGTCCCTTCAAAGAAGTGTTTTGTATTTCTTTGGATAAATATCCAGAAGTTGGATTACTGGAGCCTTCTCTGTCTTTTGTTATAGCCTTTGTTTCAAAGTCTTATTTTGTCTGTTGCGACTATTGCTACCCCAGCTTTTTTGTTTGTTCCCATTTTCATGAATTATCTTTTTACATTCTTTACTTTCAGTCTGTGTAAGTCCATCTGACGTAAGTCTCTTGTAGGCAGAATAGGAGTTTTGTTTTATCATTCAGCTACCCTATGTCTTTTGATTGGAGCATTTAATTTATTTACATTTAAAGTAATTATTGATAGATATGTAGTTATTGCTGTTTTATTCATATTTTTGATATTTCTTCTTAAAGAAGCCTCTTTAACATTTTTTGTAATACTGATTTGGTGGTGATGAACTCCTTTAGCTTTTTCTTGCCTGGGAAGCTCTTTATTTGTCCTTTGATTCTAAATGAGAGCTTTGCTGGGTAGAGTAATCTTAGTTATAGGTCCTTGCTTCTTAACACTTTGAATATTTCATGCCATTCCTTCTGGCTGCAAAGTCTCTGTTGAGAAAGCTGACAGTCTTATGGGAGCTCCTTTGCAGGTAACTGTTTTCTCTTGCTGCTTTTAAGATTCTTTCTTTGTTTTTAACCTTTGGCATTTTAATTATGATATGTCTTGGTGTAGGTCTCTCTGGGTTCCTGAGCTTGTGTATCTTATTTCTTTCACCGGGATAGGGTAGTTTTGTCATTATTTCTTCAAGTAGATTTTTAATTCCTTGCTCTGTCTCTTCTTCTTTGGTACCCCTGTGATGTGAATACTGATACACTTGATGATGTCCCAGAGTCCCCCTAATCTGTCCTCATATTTTTGGATTTTTTTTTTTTTTTTTTTTTTGCTGTTCCAATTGGGTGTTTTCTGCTACCTTATTTTTCAAATTGCTCATTCGATTCTCTGCTTCATCCAATCTGTGGTTGATTCTCTAATGTATTCTTTAGTTATTACATTTTTTATTTCTGAATGATTCTTATGTTTTCTTTCTCCATTTTTATGTTTCCTATCCTCTTGTTGAAAAACTCACCGAGATCATCGAGCATCCTTATAACCAACCGGTGTTTTGAACTCTTTATATGGTAGATTGCTTGTTTCTAATTTGTTTAGTTCTTTTTCTAGAGCTTTGTTATAGTCCTTCATTTGTCTCCCCATTTTGACTGCCTCCCTGTGTTCGTTTCTGTTTTAGGTATGGCTGCTATGTTTCCTAGTCTTATTAGAGTGGCTTTATGTAGTAGGTGTCCTATGGGGCCCAGTAGTGCAGTCTCCCTGGTCATCTGAGCTGGGTGCTCCAGGTGTGTGTCCTTTCTATGGGTGTGTGTGCCCTCCTGTTGTAGTTGAGCCTTGGTTGATGTTTTGGACATCAGTAGGAGGGATTGACCCTCCTGGCTTGACTGGCTGTGACTACAGTGGAGGAGCTGGTATGCAGGGGCTGACCCTGTGGAGCAGGATTCACTTTAGCAGGGGTCTGGAGCCTGCCGAGTTTGCCCTTTGGGTATATTGTTTGTGGAGGTGGCCTCCAGAGATCCAGGTGCTGCTCTGGCTCTTTCTGAAGCCAGTCATCAGGCAGGCTGGGCCTGAGGCCTCCAGGGAGGGGCCCCACTGCAGGTTAGGTTCAGCCTCACCCTGTGCCTTGCCTTGGGGCACCTGGAATGAACCACAAAATGATCTGCAGATATCTCCCAATTGTTCTGGGCTTGGAGGTGCCTGGATGAGGCTAAACTGCAAACAGAGGCTGGCTGCCACTATTGTTGTGCTTGGGGATGCTCAGCAAGAGGTATGGGGCACGCTCAGGACAGATGCTACTTGTTTGGGGTTTGTGCACCTTTGAAAGATTTTAGGAGAGCCCATGGCATGAGCCAAGACAGGCCGTTGCCATTGGAAGGGCTTGAGTAAGCCTACAAGTTGGGTAGGGTAGGGTCTCAGGGAATCACCAGGGTCGGGGAACAGTGTTAACCGGGTAATTGGACACTCAGATACGGGATCAGCCAAAATCTACACCCAGGGACAGGGGAGGGCTCAATAAAGGAACAGTGCCCTCTGCCAGGACTTCTTTCTGGGAGTAAGCTGCCCCTCCAGCCCTTTCCTTGAAACCAGACAATACAGTTCCTCCCCCTGTGTCCCTGGTGCCCTATGAGCTGCTGCTCCAGCACGAGCTCAGAGCGAGTGAGTCTGTCAGCAAGTACGTACGTGCATGGGCCTTTTAAGAGAAGCACTTGGGACTCCCGTAGCCCTTTTTCTCACCCAGACACAGATTTCGCTGGTTTTCATAACCAGAATCTGTGAGGACTTCTCTTCTTGGCACCAGTGCTTTGGGCTGGGGAGCCTGTTGTGGGGCTGGGACCCTTAGCTCCTACAGGGGGACCTCCTCAGTAGTGATATCCCTCCCAATTCTCAACCACAGCATGCGGGTGTGTGGCCAGCCTGTTTCTAGTCTCTGCCCCTCTTACCATCTCGATGCGGCTTCTTCGGTATAGCTTTAGTCATAGTACTTCTGTTCAGCTGGACTTCAGGCAGTTTTCATTGATGGTTGTTCTATAAATTAGCTGTAATTTTGATGTAGTTGAGAGAGGAGGCAAGCACAGCTTTACCTACTCCACCATCTTGTCCAGAATTTGCTTCATATATTTTTTTAACAAAGAAATCTTTTGCTATTTTTAAGATAGCCTTTGCAACATCCAAAAGAACCTCACTAAATCAGTGTGTATTAATGTAAGAAACTAAGATTGTGGCAGCACTAAATGTTTCGGACGGTTTCATTCAGGTATAGGTAGGTAAATGACATAGCTGCCTATAATTCACGACCTGCTTTGGAGTCAGGGACATTATTTGACAAGGACACTGCTTCATTATCATTTTTCTGCTCTAAGTCACAAAACAGAACACATGATTTCAATATCTTTTCAGTCAGGCATGGCTTCTCAAATACTGCAAGACAAGACTTTTATGTTGGGGCAAATCCAAGAGTTAGTAAAACCCCAGTCTTTTCAAATCCAGTCTTCTTTTTCACATTGTCTGATGTATCATGGACAGATATAAGGTATTCCTTTGAATTTTTTTGGCTTCATGTTTTTAGAAAAAATATTTTAACACCTAAAGCACTGAGATTTTTGTTTTTAATTTATGTTCAATTATAGAAGTAAAATCTAAAAATATTAAAATTTTATCATACTTTATTTTCTTTGGCATTTTACAGCTAAAGTCTGTAAAACAAATTTGTAAAAATCATATGTCCAGAAGTATAGTGACAGTTTTGGGTCTCTAATTCTTTTCGAAAGAAAATAATTTTATATATCTTAACAAGGAAACGATGAGTGTAAATAACTGACCATGTACAGTACAGATAGTGTACTGCTCTTTTATATTATCTGGAGTGAACAATGCTTTAATAACTTATTTTTTTATAAGTGAAGTATTCATCACAAAGTTATGTTTCAAAATATCTAGAAGAAATTAAAGACAAAAAAATTTGGCATCTGTTTCACGTGGTCCTTAAACTCAATCCATGGACCTTATGCCACATTTTAAGCAAAAACCAAACATATTTAATATAAGAATAGCTGATTTCTATTGTCTTTAAGATGTATCATTTCTATTGTAAGAACCCTTAGTTGTATAATTCAATTTTGTAAGCCTTATCTGATTGAAATCAAGACTAGCAGATAGCCTTTGTATGACAGAGTAAAAAATACATTTATTTTAGAAAACAGTTTATAGTTTGCAGTGAGTTTTCAGGTAAATTGTATGCGAGAAGGTTGTGTTTCAGTAATCTATTCTGTGTAACAAAATACTTCCAAATGGCTTTAAACAACATTGCTTCTTTCTGGTGATTCTTTTTGCTGCACATGGTTTTGGCTGGGATCACCCATGCAACAGGAGGTCGGCTGGAACACTTGGTTTCTCCATGTGGCCTCTCTTTACAGGATCCCTGGAACTTTCTTACAGAATGGCAGCCAGGCTATTAAGACGGAGTGAGACAAGATGATAAGCCCCAATGTGGAAGTTTCTACTTACATCATGCTTGCTAATAGTCCATTGGCCAAGGCAAATCATATGGCCAGTACACATGGGAGGAAACTTGACATGGGTGTAAATATTGAGAAATGTGGGTCATTGGAGGCTACCAATGTCAGAGTCCCCCACAGGCTACTATTTATCTCCTAATATCTATTTATCTTTGGCCTTTTATTTATTTATGTATTTGTAGTAAAATTTTAATTTTTAACAAGATGCATGACCACCTAGAATTAAGACTACTGTTTCTGCCCTGACACTCATCAAATTGTGGTTGGAAAGCTACAACATGGGGCAGAGGGATTCAAGCAAAAGTATTATGTGTGACTACTGGATAGTGTTTTTATCTTGAATCTATTGCTGTGTAACAAATTACAAAACTTAGCAGCTGAGAGCAAGAAACATTTTCTTGCACGGATTCTAAGTCAGGATTTGGGAGCTGCTAAGCCGAATGAATTGGTTCAGAGTCTCCCATATGGTTGCATTCAGGATATTGAGAAGGGCTGCCATCATCTGGAAGCTGACTGTGGCTGGAGGATCACTTCCATGATGGCTTACTCACATGGCTTTTGGCTGGAAGCTTAATTTCCTCAGCATGTGGACTTTTCAACAGGGCCTCATGTCATGGAAATTTGCTTTCTCTAGAATGCATGAGGGAATGGGAGAGAGAGATACAGAGAGGAACCAAAATACCTTTCATAACCTAGTCTTTTAGGTCTCATGTTGTAACTTCTTCTGTTTCCAATTATTCACACAGATCAACCTTGAGGGTGGAGAAAACTGCACTAGCATTTGTTAATATTGTAAGCAGTTAGGCAAGACACAGCCAAGAAAACCAAATGCCATACAAAAGATTCTCCACAGTGTAGCTGAGCTCCAATTTACTTGTATTCTTCATTCTCATTAGGGGGAAAAACCAGAAAATATATCATTTCTTAAAACTAGAAACATTTATGACAGTATTTACCAAGAATTCTGTTTTCTAACCTGCTAGGAGTATTTTTGGATTGTTTGAAAATAATTTAGAGAACTTGGTCTGAAACAGAAACATTGCTGTCTTATTCATTGCAGAAATAATTACAGATTATTGTTAGCGAACTTGTCTTAAAAAAAGAAAATCTATAAATGGGGCAGTGTAAACTGTATGGTATAAAACGAATTTTCATATGGACTAGTTCTGCTATTGTTTTCTTGCCATACTCATGGTGGAGCTCTTGGTTAAATCCTGTCTTTAACACGTCCAAGAAATATATTAATACTGTCTACATGATTATTAAAGAGAAAGTCACATCCTATATAACTATGTGGCCCAATTTAGGTGATTTGAGTCTAGTGGTAGATAAAAACATTGACTTTAGGTCAAGAATTCATGGTTTCAGATTCTCGTTTGATCTTTTCTTAGCCATATGTTCTTATTTGCTCTACGAGGCAGTTTTCTCATAGATAAAATGGGAATAATAAAACAAATATGACAGGGTGTTGTGTATAAGATGCATGAGGCTCCTAGGAAACACTCAATAAACGGAATTATTATTAGTAGCTAAGTGTTCTTTAAATATTTTATTAGGATTAATGGTCTTGGTGAATGCTTAGCGTATTTCCTATAATAGCACCTTCCCTTTAGGGCAATTTCTTGTCTGTGCATTTGTGTGTATGAATGTGTGTGTGGGCATGTGTTTTAAAAGAAGAGATTAAGGCACTAGAGCTAGGATTAAGAAAATGTGTTTCTTTTCAGAAGGTCTCTTCCATTGGAAAATTTATTCAGACAATTTGAGTTGTGTTAATATAGCCAAATAACTAGAAACCATTCATCTATCCATTTATCCAGCCAGCAGATCATTTACCCAACATTTATAAAATATCCATTATGTGGTGAGCACTAAAAATGCAAATAATAAGACATTGTTCCTTCCTTCCAGGGTTTCTCAAGCTATGAAGATTTATATCACAGAGAGATATAAACAAATAATTAAAGCAGCGTGTCAGTTCCTATATTTGTAACATATTTTTTATGTGCTGCATATGGCAGTAGTGCTTGCACAGAAAGAATCATTTAACTGCCCAGGAGAGGATTCCTGAGGAGTTAATGTTTTATCTGGGTCTTGAAAATGCCTAAGGAAAGGACAAGGGTGGAAGGGTGGAGGAAGAGATAGTACTTTCTGGACAGAGCCTGTGAGAAGGCAAGAAGAAATGGAAGAACATGGTATATTCTGAGGAACCTTCATAGTTTAGAAGGTCAGGACTATGGAGTACTTAAAGGGTGGCAATCAGGGCAAGTCTAGAGAAGCAGAATGGGCCAGATCATGAAAGAACTCACGTGCCATGATGAAGAATGTGTACTTTACCTTGTAGGTATTGGTGAATCAATAAAGGATTCATGTTAATTTACCTTATGTGAGGGTAGTCGTGGGTCTCAAAGACCTGGGTTTGGCTCATGACTCCATCACTTCGCGATGACATAATCTTAGCAAGTTATTTACATCTCCATGTGGTCTGCTCATCTATCAAATGGGGCAATAACATTATACTCATGATTATGTGACAACTAAAAGAAAAAAATATATGTAATATTTAGCTCATAGTAAGCACTTAATGTTAGCTTTGCTAACAGTAATGATAATAGTAAGCTCTGGGAGGTCTAAATAATTCAAGAATGGTTATTTATTACATAATGTAAAAGTGAGTGGTGAGTCTACCAGTGGTGAAGACAGATGAAGAATTTTTCAAAACTCTAGATAAGCTAATTGTTGAGGAAAATTACTTGCCAAGGCAAATCTTCAGTATGGATGAACCTCTTTATTCTGGAAACAACTACCTGAACAGACTTTCATCCATAAGGAGGCCAAGTCAATGACAGGTTTCAAGGCTTTTAAGGACAGGATAATAGTCTTGCATGGGTACAACGTTGCAGGCTACAAATTGAAGCCCTTGTGATTTGGCACAGTGAGAAGCCCATGGCCTCAAGCATATTGATAAGCACATACTGCTAGTATACTGCAGGAGCAATAAGAAGTCAAGGATGACTCAGCTCCTCTTCCAAGATGCCCCCCTGAATTGTTATGCCAATTGGAGAAGTACTGTTTGGAGAATTACATAAATTTTGCTTATTGATGATGTTCCTGGATGTCCTCCTTTTATTGGTGATCTTCATCCCAGTATCAAAATGCTATTTCTTCCTCCAAACAACCCGCTTGATCCAACCAGTGGATCAAGGAGTTAAAGCAGCTCGTGAGGCCTACTACCTGAGAAGGACCTTTGCCCAGTCTATTGCTACAACTGAGAGAGACACTGAGAAGACACTGATACAATTCTGGAGGGATTACAACATCAGTGACTGCATCAAGGACCTTGCTTGAGCTTGGGGTGACGTGACCAAGGAGTGTATGAATGGCACCTAAAAGATGACACTCAAGAGGTTCGTCCATGACTTCAAAGGAATTACCAAGGATGAGGAGGCTGCAAAAATCAACAAGGCCGTGGTTGAGATGGCAAACATTAACCTGGCTGACATTGAGGAGCTTCTAGAAGTGGTTCTTGAGGAATTGACTAATGAGTAGTTGTTGGAATAGGAACAAGAGTGCAAAGCTGAAGAAGAGTCAAGAAAAAAGGAAACTTCAGGAGAAAAAAATGAACAAGAATTCCCAAGAAAATTCATGGTGAAGAGTTTAGCAAAAGCTTTTGCAGGCTTCAACAGCTCCTTTAAAAAATCGAAAATATGGTTCATGGCACATTATCTGTTTACAAGCAAATCTGTGATTAAAAAAAAATAAAGAAACCAAGCAAACCAACATGGATGTATATCTGAGAGTGACATCTTCTCAAGAAATGCCTCAGACAGATCCTTCAAGGGGTATTCTAGAAAAAGGCATTGTTATCATAGGAGATGACAGCTTTATGCATGTTGTTGCCTCTAAGGAACTTCCAGTGGGACAAGATGTAGAGGTGTAAGACAATAATACTGTTAATCCTGACCCTCTGTAGGCCTAGGCTAATGTGTCTGTGTGCTTTAGCTTTTAACAAAAAAGTTTAAAAAGTAAAAAAACCAAAAAACTTCTAAAATGAAGATGTAAAGAAAGAAAATATTGTTTAGCTTTACAATGTGTGTGTGTTTTAAGCTGAGTGTTACAAAAGAGTCAAAAAGTTGAAAAAAAGTGTATAAAGTTACAATAAGCTAAAGTCGAAGAAAAATTATTATTGAAGAAAAAATATTTCTGTAAATTTAGTGTAGCCTAAGTGTACACTATTTATAGTCTACAGTGGTATACAGAAACGTCCTAGCCTTCACATTCACTAACCACTCATCACCGTCTCACCCAGAGCAACTTCCAGGACTGTATGCTCCCTTTTTGGTAAGTGCCCTATACAGGTATACCATTTTTTATCTTCTATTCCATATGTTGACTGCACCTTTTCTATGTTTAGGTATATTTAGATATACAAACATTTGCCATTGTGTTACAGTTGCCTATACTACTCAGTACAGTAACATGCTCTACATGTTTGTAGCCTAGGAGCAACAGGCTATACCATATAGCCTAGGTGTGTAGTAGGCTATACTATCTATGTCTGTGGAAGCGCACTCTACGATGTTTGCAAAATGTTGAAATTGCCGCACAATACATTTCTCAGAATCTATCCCATCGTTAAGCGAATCATGACTATTTAATAATTGAGCTCCACAATGAATGGGTCAAGCAGTAAGTAAATTACGAGTCGAGAGTGAGGAGGGATCAGTGAGGGTTTCATTCAAGAGAGATTCATGGAGATGGCAGGGCTTGAGCAGAACCTAGAGGAAGGGAAAGTGGCATAAAAAAACAATAAAAAATTCAAGGAGAAAGTAACACACCTGCTCTCTGTCCTGGGAAAAAGTACTTTCTGTGCCTGCTTTTCTCCATATATGAAAAGAACAGTTTTGTGTCTTTTGAAAAAGCACAGCATATGAACCCCGAAAAAACATCTAAAACATACAGGAAGAAACAAAACCCACCATGATATTTTCTCATTTGCACTTAGAGTTCGGGATCTTTTTCCTGGTTAGGTGTTGCCGCAGGCTCCAGACATTCTTAACTTGATTGGATCCCTGTAGCGCAGTCTACTTCAGACTACCTTTTTTTAGACTGCTTGAAAGTTTTTCAATTTATTCAGCAGAATGTATCAGGCTGTCAGCTTTGGAGAGCTGGTGCCTGCAGAAGATATATCTTTCCTCTGCAGGTGGCACTGGCTGCCAATTTTTCTTTGGTATGAGCTCTTGTTCCAAAGAAGCCCTCTGTGGTTTGAGCACCGGTCACATTTGAGTTGATCTCCTTTTCTGTCTACTGCTGTATCTGGATGATGGCTATACCTGCTGTGTGTGAGTGGAGAGAGGAGTCTATTGTGCTATTTCTTTACTTTGTGATTAGCAAATTACTTTTTGCTTAAACTGGGTCATCTCATCTCTTTTTTCTTGCCCAAGCAATTTATCTGCCTCTGTCATTTCCTAGATGTTGATATCAATGTCACTTTGCTTCAGACGGTGTCCCTTGCGTCTTTGAAGTTCCTGCTATCTGTCTTCTCTTTGATTATTTGCTATCTACTCTGCAGAATGGTTTCACTGTCTTCCTACTGTCCATCCTCATCACATAAGCTATCTGGTTGAGCTGAACTGCCATGAGCCATCCCTGCTGGGCTACAGGGAGGAAGCAGAAAGATTTCCTCAGGGATTGTCAGAGTCCTCTAGTAGGTGCCTGCCTTTACCCCCGATAGCACATGACAGAGCCCGAAGGGAAAATATACCCACTGCTGTCAGTTTTACTAAGTGGACTTAATAATGTGCCACTGACATCAAAAGTAATAATGGAAGAAGGGAAGGACTTCTCTTTTGTTTCTAGTTTTCCTCTTCTTTCTCTGCTCTTTCTGAATGTCAGTTTTCTTTTTCTCTTCTGCATGGCACATTGTGAAGAGATTAGTTAATTAAAGACATTTTACCAAATGAGTTATAGTTCCAGGTTTAGTTTTGTTTTGAGGCTTACTAAGTTCTAGTAATGAAACATTCCAGAAGAGGCCATTGAACCTCTTTCCCATATTTCTAGGAGGGAGGGCCCTCAAGAATCCCAGACAGGTGGGTTTTGAGGCTAGTTATAGGTATCTTGTAAAACATTCAGCAGGAGGAGATTTGGCTTATGGTAGAAGGGTCTGTATTTAACAAGTAACAGTTAGTAGTAATGAGGATTGTACACTATTAATAAAAAAAGCTAAGAAAAGGACCAGAGAATTATGGTAGCTAATGGTGTGAGGAACATTTACTATAAAGCTGATTTTATGACACATTTTAGAAGAGCAATTTGATCATAAATATTCACTCTCTTGTGACATGTTGCACATAAAGTCTGATCCCAGGAACATTTTTTAAAATACCTTTTAAAATTATAGGAGACAAGAAAAGATAGCTTTCATATGCAAGGGAAGTTCTCTTAGGTTTTTGCCACCAGTGGAGTAGGAACCCTCAATCAAATTATTTCTACTAAAGATTTATTGTTAGGGAAACTCATAGTAAAGTGAAAAGTTCACCTCTCTGAGAATATTTTAGCTTCTATAAAAGGATAAGACATTTGATCAGGTGATAAGTGGTTCACAGGTGATTTGTTTTTAGATTTCGTTATAATCAAAGGATTTTTTTGCTATTTCTAGAGTTAAAGTGTTTGGTTTTTGAGTCATAGCATCTTTTCCACTCACAGGTGATGGCAACCATTATCTAAGTTTTCCTTGGAGGTGCTAATATTAGTGAAAACTCCTTCACTCTACCCCAGACATTATGAGCTGGGCCATAATTTCAGGCATGGCCAGTAAAAGTAGTACAGAGATATTTTCATGCTATACTTCCTTACTTCCTCATGGCATATTTTAATCTTGGATTAAATAACTATGGCTTCCTTTAAACCAGAAACATACAGGAGAACCTAATTGTATTGTCACTCAAATTGCTGTTTTTCTTAGATCTCAGGAGCAATTCCTTATTCAATCTGAATTGAGCAATGAAGAAATGTGTCGAAAAAGGGAAGATAAAAGGGATATTTATAAATATTAAGTCAAATCTTTAGTGTGGGATTTATTATTTTTTGCTTTGTGCGTATTCCCTAAACATAAAGCACACTTTTATTCAGAAAAGTATGAAAACAGGAAAACATATCCCAACAGTGTGTTTATATGTGTGTGTATGTATACATAGACCTTATTTGTGAGTTATTTGATATTTTCTATTCTGTTTCTTATTTCTGCCATTTTTGAAGTCTAATGATTTATAAACTTTTAGTAGCGCATCTGTTGGTAAAACAATTTTAGTATGTACTCTCCAAATATCTTTTTTTTTTTTAATGCCTACAGCACCTAGTCTTCCTAGGTGGTCTCTCATTCAGGTACTAACCAGACCCGACCCTGCTTAGCTTCTGAGATCAGAAGGGATCGGGCACGTTCAGGGCGGCATGGCTGTAGCCCAAATATCTTTATATACCTTTATTTGCTTGTATACTAAATATATTTACCATTATACTAATATACTGTATGCATTAAAAATCATACACAGAAATAAATACAAAGTAGATTAAACACAAATCAAAAAATTATTTAAAACACCAATTGATGATGGTATCATTTGTTAATAGTTTGTGGCATTGCAAAGAGTTAAGATGAGGGTAATTGTTAACCAAAGTAAATATAACTCTGTATTTCAAAAAAATTTTTTGATAAATTCAACTTACTTTTGGTGGCCAGATTTTCATTGTTTTTATTTTATAAGGACAATTTTATGTTAGGAGTGTAAGTGTCAGTTCTGATATTTATTATCTGCTCACGTTTACATTCTTAGTATTGTATTCAATCTGTGGTCTTTGCAGGAGTATTTTGAAACTACTTGTACCATTTATAAGAGTTGTTTTACTAAAACTAGAAAAATCCATATCAACATAGCTCGTCACACTTCAATTCCTCTATGTCCACTACACTACAAGCAAAAAAGGCAGATGAGGCACGAGTTTTAACACTTCCATATTGGAGAGCAGTTCTTTTTCTCAAGATACCTCATCTCCTATTTGAGATGGCAACCATCTGATACATGGATGGTTGAGAATGTGGGTGTTTGTCTGAATATTAAGTGCTAGAAAATTGATAAAGCTTAATTTTCTTTTTTATGAAAAATAAATAGAAATATTAATATTTTCTTTTCAACTCATATGAATTACCTTGTGTACCCCTGATAGGATACCATCTTAAAGACCACGATTTTTAATAATATAATAGAGTTGATATGTAATTAAAACTCTATCAATTTAAGGTGAGACTTGTCTTACGGTAATGGATATAGAGGAAAGACCAGTGTCATAGTCAAGAAATCTGAATAGGTCCTCAATAAGGTAGCTATAACTCCTGATAACTATTCAGAATCACCTCATTTAACTTTGCTATATAGTATGAATTCCATTAAGGGTAACTTTTTAGGGAAGAAAAGCCCAGCAATCAAGTTCTAATTAACCTGTTTAAGGTACAGATTAAGAAGTATTTGCTAACGTATGGTGTTAAATCCATAAGTAATATCTCTGAGAAATGTTATCAGTCTCTTATGGATCTAATGTGTTCAGGTAAAAAAAAATACCCTGGAACTGAGTTTGTGAGCTGCAGGGTCATTCTAATGAAGATACAGCTACAAATGCTCTGAGATTGTTGAAGAGCTGAAACATTTAGTAATGTAAGTGATCTTGAAAGACTGGTTCAAGAAAAATGGGCATAAAAGAGATTAAAGATGTTATTTTGGAAAGAGAAATCATCTAAAACAAAACTTCTGATACTTCCTCTTGATTTTAGATTGCTAAAATGACTTGTTTCTTACATAAATTTGGAGGTTACCATTCTACATAAGTATAGGATTAAAATTAATTTCTTTGTAAAATATTTATTTATAATTTCTTCTTAAAACCTTAGGGCGCAACATACTTAACTCTGGGAAAGATATAGCAATGGCTTCCCCTAATCCAGAGATAAGTATGAGACCATCTGTTTTCTCTATTTTTTCCTCTAAATATTTTGTACTTGCCTTCTAATTTTTAAAGTACAAGCTGTAGTAGAAGCAGTGTCTATACGTTATAGAAACAACAAAAGGCCTCCCGATGTTATTTGCAGGAAGAATTGATTTTAAAACTATCTTCGGATTATGATTTAGGAATTTTTGAGATGTATCCAAACTATTCAAGTTTTTTTGTACAAAGGAAGCTAGCTAGCATTAGGAGGTGTAACTTCTTAAGACAGAAGTCTGTTAAATTTGTATCTTACATCTCTTTTTGTGTCATTGTGTAGAATCAGCAAGTGTATTTGGGAATAGGTACAATAAAGACTCGTATTTTCAAAAGCTTCTTGTGAATAATATTCTCTTCTTTCTGACTTATTTTGTGAGGCTGAGGCATTATAAAGGTTTCACATATTATATATATTTCTTTCACATATACATTCCTTGGACATCAAGCAGATTTTGAATTCTCTTATTATGTGAGAATCACATATTTTTTATTTTTTCTCACAGTGCTATTTAGTTTTTGTTCCTTTAGCATTTTTTTAAAAAGTATCAAAATCTATTAATGCTTTCTGTGACCTTTCTGCAGATGAAGGTAAGGCAATAAAAAGAAATTCCCCCCCAAATCAATTTAAATTATTGTACAAGAGTACTGAGTGAATTACTGTACAATAGAAGCAGGTGTTTGACTTTCCAAAAATTAAGGCTTAATTAATAGGCTCATATTGATTATTGATTGGTAGCAAAACTTTAGAAAGTCCGTGAATTTTTATATTCTGGAAGTTGCTGGAAATATGAAGGAAATTAAAATTAAAAGTCTTACAGAGGATTTTTATTGTCTAAACTTAATATTTCTTCATTTGTAGAGTAATTTATAGCCTCTGCAGAGACTTTTCCATTTTAATGGTAAAAATAGTGGTTGCTATGCAAGGTTTCCCATCAGAATTATAAGATCTCCAGCCCCACTCTCAGAAATTCTAATTCAGTGATCTGTTGGTGGTAGTTGAGAGGGCAGGAATCAATATTTTAAACCTTCCCCCATGTGATTCTGGTAATAAGCCAGATTTTGGATTTAAGAATAGAAGTGGTCAGATTTCCTACTACAGCAATTAGGAAAAAAAACTTCATGTTTTTAGAAGGGCAGAACTTCAGCAATGACAGTATCAATACATGTAATAGAGGACATTTCCTTCAATGGGTCTATAGCTTATTATAGTATTCTTGACAGAAACAATATGACTTTGTTCCCAGATGACAAGGACTTAATGAGAGGCTATGAGGAGACAGTCACAATGCCTCAGAGAGAGAACTAGAAGAATGCCTACCCTTTCTGATCTTTGTGGATTGTAGGCAGGAAGACAGAGGGAGATGGGAAAGTCAGTCATCAGGGTATCTAATTCCTTTCCCCCCATTTAACTTTGATGTAGAAGAGCTTTGCTTTAATTCAGTCACAAAGTTGCTCGAAGTGGCCCAGGGATATTGAAGTGTGTGGCTCACTTCTTCGGACTTATTAGAAAGACTGCAGGAATTTAAGAGAAAACCAGCCTTTAGCTCAGTGACACAGCATATCATAACACAAGTGGCATAAGTAAAAAGGAACAGTTAGAAATGTTAAAATTCAAATTTTGGGACTCACACGTGAAATTCCAAAGTGCGGAGGTGCTAGATTATCATATACTAATTTACAAAAGAAATGGAAAGTACCACATTTTACGCTCCATAGACCTTTCATCTAGGGGTCCCTCATTTACAGCAAGATTATAAAATGGTAAAAAAAGGTAAACAGATTGTTAAGAAGGGGAAAGGGTTGTGTATGTGTGTGCATGTGTGTGTGAGTGGGGACAGTTCTATCTCACTTCAAGCTCAGTTTGGGAAGAGGCTTCAATGGGACAACTCAGAGAGTTTGAAAGGTGTTCCCAACATTCGGGTACCACGGAGAACTGTGCCTATTTGTGATAGCAGGGTAGAGGTGGCAGCATGAGAACTGGCTAACACTTCCAGAGCTTATTGGGACAAAAGGTGTATGAGTGGTTTCTCGTGCTGGTCCACGTAGGAAGCTCTTGCTCAGAGTTAGTAGGAAGAAGGATCTTTTACTAGTGAAAATCCAAATCGATTGAGCCACTCTGAAACCTGGGGACTCCAGAAGGGCAGTGGTCCATCTACATGTCAGTAGGGATTAGAAATGGAGATTCTCAGTGAAGGCAATCTCCAAGGAACCCTTGAGATCCCCAGTGAGGAAGAGTCAGTATTAAACACTTCCCCAGGTGGCCGACTCACCAGAAAGCAATGGTGCCTGCTATTGTCTGTGCCCCTTTCCTTAATCCTTCCTCTCTCTGAGCCCAGTCTTCGAGAGTTATAAATCTTGATTACTAGACTAGTGGAAGAAAATGAGTAGGATTGAACATGGAAAGAGGAGGACCCTACACCTCTTTTCTATTGCAAGTGGCTAGCTCAGAATCTAAGAAGAGGAAGGAGAGAAGATGCTCGTTAAGATCACATTCTGAGTTTTCATCATCATGTATAATAGCTTACTCTACTAAATTAGAATGCTTTGTGAATTGTAATGACTGAAGGTTTGCTTATAAGTGTGAAAGAGTTTTAAGACAGGAGGAAGAAGACTTTCTTAATCTAAAAAATGTTTTAAAAGGATGATTAAAAAAATGTTGTATTTTGATCATACTGGGTTTGTCCAATATACCAATATCAGATAGGCTGGTTATTAAGGGGATCTGGAAACGTATGTGTGCCCTGGGGAGAGCTGAGCGGTGCAGAGAGGGCTGGCAGAAGGTGGCGTCTAAGGGTGACAGTATTCTGATACTGGAGGCAAATGTGTGAGTTCAAGGACTTCAGTGATGAGCCAGCAATTCCTACCTCCCACCAAAAAATAAAAATAAATATTATCAAATGTTGACCTGAGTAGTACAAAAAACCCAGACCAGTTGCTTTGCAGATATTACCTTCAGATCCCTTTCCCAAATTCTGATGCCTTGTATGTCACAACCCTTCCCCATTCATCTGATGGCATCTTGAAGAGGAGAAGGGGCGGGATGAATGGAACATTGAAGATTTATTGGAGTCATATAAACAGAGACTGAGTTACATGAAGAGAGAGCTTTGATTATTAGGTCAAATTAAGATTACTGCATTGGACAAAACTTTAGTTTTTTCATGCTAAATAATTGCTGGTAGTGGTGGTATTCGTAATTATACTAATGAAGTGCTGTGGTTACAAAAAAGATTAAAATAAGATAGGAAGTAAAAATAGGGTAGTATGGGTGAATTTTTTACTTTTCTTGATTTCCAGTTTGCTTGCTTGTTCATTTGTTTTCGTACTGTTTCATTTGAGGAAAAAGATATATCAGGCAACTGCTGTGGTACAAGCTCAATATTTTTTACTTTCACTGATTTTTGGACAGTTTTAAGAGTCTTACTTTGCTTCTTGGGGCAGAGGAGAAAGAATCTGGTGTGGGAGAGAAGAAAGACTGCATTAGATGAGAGAGGAGAAGTTGTAGAATGGTTAGTATTTTTATACTAAGCAGTCAAAAATAACCAGTGGTTTCTTTGAATTATCTCTGTTTTGACTAGATTAAAAGCCAAGTGTGTTTATTTTTTTGCCACCACATGCTTTTTCAACAATAAAGAGGAGAAGGGAGAGAAGTTGATTGATTGATTATTGTAAAAAAAAAAGTTTTCCTTGATTTTATTTCAAGATTGGAGGCAAAGATATTGGAGATAAGAAAAACAAAACAACAAAAATGGTGTTGTTAAATTATTCTTATTTAACGCTTTTGTTTACATAGCTTTTTTTTCTTTCGGAGAGAAAAGGACTGAGAATTCTAACTTCACAACAAAACACGAGTTTACAAAACTTCCTGGATTTTCGGAGAGAACCACAGGGATTCAAGCACTCTGAATGACCTCAGAAGTGCTGGCTACCTTGTTGTTGGCTGCCGGATGGCAGGATGTCTATAAGAGTCATGGATATGGATTCTTTTAAGAAATCAATCCCTTTGGGTGGTCAGACTATATTACAACAGACAAGGCATGACCTTTCTTCTGATTAACCTATTTATTTTTTCCTCCTGTGTTTGTTAAAGAGTGTATTCTCAAGCTGGGGAGGGTAATAGATGCTTATTATTTAGATCTAACAAATGATTGATAATGTGGCTCTTTTTCTAGAACACTTTGATGGAATTTTTTTTGTTTTAACTTTGAGTCTTATGTTTTTTAAAAAAAGAAAGACAAAGAAAAGGGGAAACATTTCTGTATAAGTTTATTGGGACATACATGATCTTGTATCAGTATTTATCTAAAAAAACATTAAGCATCTTGATTAGTTTAGGAGTTGGTGTAAAGATTGTTACATGACTGGTTGCTGTAACTGAACACTATGTGCAGTATTTATCACGGTAAAATGCACTTATCAGAAAATATGGGAAATTATACACTGCAGTGGTTGATACAGCTCAGGTATTGGACATAATGATATTTCTTTTAAACAAAAGTATTCAAAATGATAGCTACTATAGAAGGGATGGTAGCTCACTTGTGGTAGATTGACCACAAAAAAAGAAAGCATGGAATTTTTGAGGCCATACATAGAGATAATTTTCCTTGCTGAATGGTCATACTTTATATATATTAATGACTTTTACTATCACCTTTAAGTTGAGAGAGCACCGTTAATGAGTTAAAAAAAAAACAACAACCAAAAACTCAGTATGCTAATTAACATGGTATATGTTTTGGGAGGCTACTTAAACTAGAAGGTTAATATTAACATTTAATATACCAGAAATAAAGATAACATGATGCCACTTGAGTCAGGAATGCATGTATATCTTCAAATTCTATCAAAAGAACCAAAGTGGGCTCTCATTGCAAACTGATTTTTCTGGAGATAGATTATGTACAACATGCTCTGTTATGCTATTTCAGCCTGATTATTCAACTTGTTTATTTTTCTCCATGGCATCCTTAGGAAGCCTGTTGAGAGGATTTCTGACCAAAAGAAAAGAAAAAAAATGGTGCAGAAATCCAGCTATCAAAACACATGTGTGATCTAACCATGCACTGGGGTCAGCAGGGGTCTTTGGGAGGCAGGCTTGAAGTGACAGTGATGGGTCCTAGAATGTGTTCAGGGCTCTGGCCACTCTCCTGGGAGTGTTGGCTTTTGAACTGAGCAGGATTAAGTACTTTATGAGGATGGAGGCTAGTACTATCAAGGGAGTGATAGCAGGGCTCAGCTACTCTGTTACTTGGAAAGGAAATGAGAGTTATTATGGCTTTATATTTGAGATTTTCTTTCATATGTTTTGGAGGCAGAGGAAGTACAGTATTACCCTGGGTTCTGCATAGTTAAACCATGAAAATTTTAAGAGGGGATCTTTTCAAAATTTTGTCTGAGCAAAGGGCAAATAGGTATCAGCCTTCCCAGATGTTAATAACACAAAGTGCCGATATATTTGTTTTTTAATATGTTTGATTTAAGCATACAGATAATTTAATAGTATCTAAAAATGAGATATTATTTATAAAGAATATACATGACATATTTATAAAGGAAATGATAAAAGCTTCTAAATTCTTGCCTCAGCTTATATAAGAAGTATATCAAATACATTAGAATGAACACACACTGTGATATTAGTATTTTGTTTTGGTGTGAGTCCAAAAGACTGGACTAACCAGATGAGGATGCCTTGGTGGAATTCAGCCACAGTGTCAGGAAACAAAAACCCGAAGGTAAAGTGAGGTTTTCTCTGGACATGGAGATTAAGGAGCATTAATAATGCAGCCAGTGGAACCAGGGGGAAAAGAATGCCCATTTAATCAATATTTGTTTTACTTTTCAAAGAAAATGTCTTCTTTGAAGCAATTTTATTTGACACTCATGAGATTTTTTTAATATATAAGTTTTAAATATTGTTTCCCCTTTTTCCTCTTATCCCATCCGATACCCTGTGTTCAAGTACTCCATCTAGTGAACACTGTTACAGGTTTCTTAAGTATCCTTCTGTGGTAGATTGGGTCTCAGAAGGGGCACATATCCCATTTTACATGCTCCTTTGCAATGTGACTTTGCTACTCCTCCATTAAGAGAAAGACTCTATTTCCCCTCTCCTTGAATCTGGACTTCCCACTGTTCTAACTCTTTATAGGAATTGATTCATTTGAGCTTTACAAGAACCATGTGAGGAGGTACTTATTATCATTCCCATTTTATAGATCAGACAATCAAGGCTAAAACCCAAATGGTTACTTAGGAACAATATTCATAAACTAGAAATTACAGTAGCTACAGGAAGAAATAGAAATTTTAATTCACTCCATAGTGTATAACAGATGAAGAAGATCACTAATAAATTGAAGGTTGGTTATTATTAGTATTTCAGATATTTTATTTCTGCTATTTTAATTGTGTATTTTTATTTTTTGTCTTACATTTTTTCTAATTCTCAAAAATGATTTTCATTGTTTCAAAAATACATTTCCCATTTTCCTTTTATCTTAAAGTTTTGCGATTATTTTCTTTTTAAATTTTTAATTCTGTTTCTAAACCTTAATCCCACATATTTTTACATTTTCGGTTTTCAAATTCACATTTAATAAAATCCATGATCTCTTTTGCATTCTTTTTTATTCTGTTGGCATAGAGACTTTCCATATCATATCTCTTATATCACTATTTTTAACTCCTAATATTTAATTCTAATTAGGATTTTAGTTCTTACTTTTTAAAAAACTCTTTTACTTTTATACTTATAGTACCTTAATCTTAATATAGTTTTAATCTGTTAACTTTTTTCTCGTCTTCATGGTGAAAGTTCTTGATAAACTTCCTAATTTGTCTCTCTCACGAACGACATAATCTAGTACACAAGAGTTATACCCAGAAGCTGGTAAGCTTTCACATTAAACTGGATGAAGTTAGCTTTTAAGATCTGAGATAAGGTCCTAGACCTGGAACGATGAATTTGATGGATTTTAAGCTACCGGGTTGTACATTTGAGATCCATTATCTGTCATATACTATGAAATGTGGACAGTTGGGATAATGAAAGAAAGAATACTTATGTAGTGGCTTTACTTGAGTTTTTATATTATATAACTGCAAAAGAAGTTAGAACATCCAGTTCTCAATATTCAGTGTTTTAGATTTTTTATTGTTCCTGGTAATAAGTGAAAAGGTAGGCCAGAGTTTGCTGTTGAGCTCATTTGACGGATTTTTCTTAACCCTTATCACTGCAATCAAGGTGCACTCTCTATTCTGGGCACATCAGATTGGTTCTCTTTTTGATGATGATTTAATTTTTAATTTATTTTATGCATCTGTGTGACTGAGTTCACCAGTGGTCACTGACTACCAGGACTGATGTCAAGCTAGAGGAGACGTTTTCTGGAGGGATTGCAGGTCTGTGGGCCTTCCCGCTCACAAGAAGATGCAGGAACAGTACTGGAGACTTTAGCCATCTTTCCTCCCTAAGAAGCAGCAATATAGATCATTTAATGTTAAGCCTCCTCTGCTTATATTATCTCAAAATGGATGCACTGGACTAAATATTAAAAGATATTATCCCTGATTTTTATCTTTGGAAAAAAAATAACAGAACAAATATTACCTATGCTTAGATTAATGAAATTAAAAGACAGAGAAGATTATGATGAACAAAGGGGTTTTAAAATATACTGGTCACTGCTGTAATCACAATTCATGGTGTAGCTTAAAGAGATTTGTTTCCTGTCAACATTTGATAAATTAAAAATGGTTTGATGCATTGGTATCCTAGAAAATGTGGAAATCACCTTTAAGTGCTTGCTTTGACAAAGACTTCTAGGTAGCAGATAAAACAAAAGAATACAAAACAAAACAACAATAAAAACAAACTAGTTAGTGCTTGACACAGGAAACAAAAATCAGAAGCATCCACTTGTGATTTTATCAAGTTTAAATCCTAAAACCTTCTAAAAAACATGCCTTCTCATATTCTATAGTTGATTTGAGAATTTGAGATATTCGTGGAAGGTCTAAGGTCTTTTGAATTGTTCAAAGACCTCACATCGTGTGTTCTATCTTTGTCCATTTCTGTATATTAATGTCAGGTTTTACCTAAATATAGTCTATTCTTTTGTCATTTTTAAAGAAAAAATATACAGACATATTTATGTATAATAAATTCCTTTGACAATATTGGCCATATGCTTCTTGGTGAATTGTAAATTTGATATTTTATGTTAATGTCCCTTCTAAGAAACGGGCAAGATTTAGGCATGAGTATTCCATTATTGACTTATCATACTCTATATCACCTTATGGAAACATCTTCACAATAAAATAAGATTGTTTGCAATTTTGACATTATAAACAAGAATTAATTGACCTTTAATTTCTGGACAAGACTTGATTGTGGGCAAAACTAAATTGATATCTCCCCATTATTCATGTTTATATTAAATCATGCCTTAAATATTATGGTGAGAGTTGGGGTTATTAATGATCTTTTGATTAATAAGATAACAGTTGCTTTTGCATAGTAAAGAGGGACAGAGTTCTGATTCTCCTTCTCAATTTTACCACAATATCTTGATGTTTTGGATTAGCGAGAAGTATACCCTCACATAAAATAATAAATGTGATGATGATAGTGATGGTGACATGATTTTATTTTGGCACTTTGAATATTTATTGAAGGAAATGAATGAAATCATACTTTTGTATTTGCTCAACAAATTAATCTAAAAAAAAGCATCTCTTTTTAAAAGGCTTAAAACACTATAACAACAATAACATTAGGCTAACATTTATTGAATACTTTATATGTATCAGGAACTAGGGCTTGATTATCTTAATTCTCACAACAGCCCTTTTAGAAAGATATGATTATTCCCATTTTTTAAATGAGGAAACACAAGTAGAGACAGAGTAACTTCTTAAATGTCACACAATAAGTGTCTGTGTACAATTCAAAACCCAAATAGTTTGATCCCAGAAAGCAAATTTATACAATATGATGGAAAACTAAAGACTTGGTAAAAGCTTAGTGAAAAATTAACTTATGTCAAATAAAAATATGTGATAATATCGCTAAAAAAATTCTGGTTTTTATTTTAATGATGAAGCAGTATCGGTCCTCATTAGTAACAGCCTCCCTTAGAGGTGCTTGATATACTATCATTTTTTTTTTTATTTTATAGGACCAGTGGAAATGATATGGCTCTCTTTAGTTTCTTCCTCATCAAAACAATGGAGTTCTGGTTTGTTTCAAAAGTTGTATTTTAGATTCAAAGGACACATAAATGATATGACTCTCTTTAGTTTCTTCCTCATCAAAACAGTGGAGTTCTGGTTTGTTTCAAAAGTTGTATTTTAGATCCAAAGGACACATTAAAAATTTTGTTTTATTTTTGCATACACCTTCCTTTGGTGCTTCCTTAATACGCAACACATCTGTTGGCTTCTTCAAAGGGAGTTTTCACAGAGAAATTAGAAACATTATTTCTTATATCAAAGTAGTAATAATTTCAGATATCATATTTGCCAGAAGATTGAGGCCAGTTTGAAAAATTAAAATATATCGTTCTTTTAGAATTGTTAACTCATTTATTCCTTTGCAGTTATTTCAAACTCTTTTTATTCTTTGTAGGCTTATTCTCAGCCTTTGCTGAACTGCTGGTACTATCTGTAGAAACACTACTGGTAATTTTCAGACATTACACCATTCACATTTAATTAGGCCAGAGATATTTAAAGTAATATCTACAAGATCTTTTTCTAGTTCTTCTAGCTGTATTTTAAAATCTCAACTAAAAAAATTATAGGCTCTGTTAATAGGAGAGTGTTCCTGTTGGTTCACTTCCACAGTTTAGAATGGCACCTTCAAAAGTGCTTCCAACATAAAGATAGAAGATCGACTAAAATTCCTTTAGATATCACTTCATGACATTTTAAAGGTGTATTGGTAATAGAAACATCAAACTGGTACTGTGTTTAACTATGAATCTGCTGGAATGGTTCTGAGTTCATGCTCTACTCTGTAGGTATTTTCATCTAGTGTTGCTTCTACTTTTCCAGAGGATGGTTCTAGGGAAGAACATGCTAATCATCTAATTCAGGATATATATTTTCTTTTCTGTTAGTCCTGTTATTTTCATCATTGTCACTGAACAAAATGACTGAATCATTTAAGTACAACAGACTTTTGAAGCAGAAGTCAGAGGAGACAGATATGTACTATAGCGACATTTCTACTGTGGTTTCCCTTTTAATTTCAGGTTTCAGTCATGATTCAGACTCTTGTTTTCTTCTTCATTATAGGTACAATATCATGGGACCAATTTAATCTTATAGGATCAGTTTCAATTGTTTAGACAGAGGTGGATATTCTTTCCTTTGGGCTACTGACTTCAGTACTCCAATCTGTATCATCATGATGAAACGTCCTCCATAAAGGTTCCAGAATTTAATGCTGCATTTTGTGTATTTTTAATTATTTCTAATTATTGTTCAACATATTTGATCCAGTTAGGTGGCTTTCTAAAGTTTTAAAACGTCCAGTCTTGTGTCTTATATGTGCCTTCAAGATGAAATCACCAGAACTAGTCACAATTTTGGATCGACAGTTCGACTTCCAGGGAAGTCATCTCCCTATGGTGCCCTTGCTCTTGGGGGCCGACACTTTCCTCCTCTCTTGCTGCTTCCTTCTCAACCTGAGGCTCAGACTCTGCTGTGATTGCCCATGGGCAAGGGAGCAGGGGGTGCAGGCGGGGGGAGAGGGGTGGGCCGGTGTAGACTGCGCTGCTGCACTCCCAGGAGGATGGGCCGCACCTCGGGAGCCTTAGCCTTCAGGTCTAAGGAGGAAAGGAGGTTGAAGGTGAGCATACAAACACGCCTCTCGATGGTTCCAATTATAAAATGCCTTCGTCCGCACGTGAAGACCTCGAAGTCTTGGAGACCCTCAGACGCTCTTAGCCCTGTGGTGTTTTGGAGCTGCTGCTAAGGATGTCTACCCACCTAGTCTAGGTGTGCATGCATCCAGCTGGGGCCTTTGAGATTGTCCATATGGACAGGAGTGGGTTTTCTCTGTCACCGCCTGCCGTCAGTTGTCACAGTAGAATCCTTAATATAAAACTGAATCTGCCATACATTTAACAAAGAAGGGCTGTAGATCTAAGGCAGTCATTTATGATAGTTGTTCCTCAGCAATTAACTGGCTTATATTTAACAATCCTGTCCTTATTAGCAACTTAGTCCATTCAGTTGCTTAAGCATGCACTCAGTAATTGATTTATCTGGGATGAAAGAACAGTAAATTGTGTTACTCAAAAAGGCCAGTTCTAGACCCAATCCTGAGGCCCCTGGCATGAGTTCTTTGTGAGAGGAGCTGCACCACAACCTTATGGAAAATAAATTTATAAGAACATCTGCTCAGAGCTGGCACAGTGTGACCTGTTAACTCTTGACATCCACTTTTGTAACAAATACTTCAGGCCCCAGGGAGGCGCTTCTCTGTGACTCTTGTCCACTGTCTAGGTTTGAAAGACAATTGAATCCCAATGCCTTAAAGGTTTGCGGACTGTGCTGTTTCCAGGATAGAAGATACACGCTGCCTTGGAGTTCAGGAGGATTTGAGTGGGAGAGCACTTAGGAAAGAGAAAGACAAATAAATTAGTTTGTCTAAGATACCATCATTTCTTGCCGACTCTTCAATAATTACATCTACACTTTCCACTTTTGCCTCTCTTTAATCCATCCTCCTATTCTTTATAAGTGTAAATCCAATCCTGTCACTTACCTAATTAAAACTCTAATGTCTTCAGGTTCTTCATGACATTCCTGGCTCATGTAACCTTGTCTCATAGTATGTCCCTACCCCCATGTACATCATGTTCCTGCAGATTGGCCTTCTCTTTGTTTCTTGAGAAACCCAAGCTCCTTCTTGCCTTATACTCACATACTGTTCTTGCTTGAAATGCTTTCCACCTAGCCTGTCTACCTCACTGAACGAACTCCTTTCTATCCTTAGAGTTTAAAGCTCAGCTCCATGGGGAGAGTCATTCTGATATCCTGGCCCAGATTAGGTTTCTCGAATACACTTTCACATTCTCGTAAATGCTCTAAAGGACTTATAACTTCAATTGCATAACATTTTCTCCCAATAGTTGTCCAATATATTTCTTCTCTACAAACTAAAAGCTCCGTGAAATCAGGGTTCTTTCATGTGTATCAGCAGTCCTTAGGTTGATGTCTGGCACAAAGAATGCACTCGTTTTTCTTGGATGAAACATCAATTAATTGTGTTGCTCAACAATGCCACTCTTAGATTCAGGCCAGATGGCCTAGAGGAATGATGAAGAATGCCACTAACCAGTTGTATGATCTTTGGCATGTGTGGGTCTCAGTTACTTTATTTTAATTGGAGATGATAATTCTTGTAAAATAGCTACACTATAGAGGTGTTAGAACATTTGAAATTACACACACACACACACACACACACACACACACACACACACACTGAAAAAAATTTTTGATTAACGATAAAGGTTTATGTCTGTGCTATCAAATATATACATATAGCTATAGTTTAGAATGAGTATAATATATAATCAGTTAGGGAGAAGTATCAGTAAACTGTATTCAAGTAGGTTTAAAAAATACAAAGATTATTACTTCTCTTAACAAGAAGTCCAAAAGTAGGGGAAGCTCCAGGTGCTGGTTGACATGACTCTGGCTCTGCCACTTTGCATTTTCTCTGTTTCTTCTCTATGGTAACTCTGTTTTCAGACTCACAGCATGATGGCTGTAGCAATCTGGACATAGCATCCAGACACAACAACATCCAGATAAAGAATATCTATTTCTGTGAGTCTTGAAAAGAGGGGAAGACTCCTCCAGATGCCTCCCAGCCTAGGAGACTTCCTCTCTTGTCAGAATTGCATTACATTACTCGTTTAAAACAATCCCAGGCTGGGGAATAGGACTGTCTTAGTTGGCTTCATCCAAAGAGGCTTCAGCTCTTTGGTCGATAGTGGTGCCAGCCTCCCTTAAGTCATGTGAACCTATGGAAAAAGGGTGGGTAACAGAATGACATTGTAATTGTTTCCAGAAGGAAGAAGGAGGGGTGAAGGCAACCAATAGTGTCTATTATACAACATGTCAAATTTATATATTTAAAATTATTTTTCTTATTCATGGAAGTCAGAAGATCTATATCACATGGGTAGTGTGGAAAGATGAAATATTGTTGTATCCCACAGTATTTTAAAGTACAGGATGTTAGGATTTTTAGCAAATGATATCACTAGCAAGCCAGTCGACACTTGTATGCAACAGTGAAGGAAGTTTCTCAGCTGTGTAGGTAAAAATCATGTCTCATTATAAGGTAGAGAGAAATATCAAATAACAAAGGGCTTCATAAGCAGTGACAACCGTCAGGGATGACATGCACCTACTCCCATGTTCATTGCAGACATAGCTGATTGGTCACAGCATACTCCTCACTGAAGGTGGCTATGGTTCGGAATCCTTTTTAGAGAGCTCCTGACTACCAGCTGGAGCTGATCCTCTAAAGAAAGTCTATCTGCCATCTAATACAGAGATGTATTACATAACTAATTTTTTATATTAAGAACAGAACTGGTATATATGAAGCAGAATGAAAAAAATTTCAATGTAATTTCAAATTAAAATAAACAAAGATATGGACCAAAAGCAGAGAAAATAGAAATGTGAGTAGTAGTTTTATGCAATCATGCTTTTGGTAAAAGTGGCCTTTGAATCATGCCCTGCAGGATGCAGAGGTTTTACGGATCAGTGGATGAAAAAGGGAGGAAAAAGGGGCGACAGGTCAGAGCATTAGCAAAGACAGGTAGGTAATAAGATCAATGCTGTTAAGATATTGAGATGAAAATGTGCACATCCTCAACCTTCTTTTCTCTGTGCCCTCTTCCTTTATCCTGTGGCACTTTATCCTCATTTAGATCCCCCTGTCAGCAAAAGATCTGACAAACTCATTCATACTAAACAGCACATGACTGATAAAGCTCAATGAGAAATCTTTCCTTGAGCTATTTTGAATATTTGTTAGAAGCAAAGCCTTAAGCCCCAGGTGTGAAGTTAATAAGGTATAATTTCACAAGCTTAGTGAAACGAGTAGGGAAAAAGCAAGAAATATTTCAGTGATATGGAGCCCTCTCCCAAGTCAAATCACACCATGGGGCGGGGGGAAATACTGAATAATGTCAAAATGAGAAATATTTTGGGTAAAGACAACTTACTTTGCCTACAGTGCCCAATGCTTTTTTTTTTTTAAATGGCTTTATTGAGATATAATCGATATACCATACAATTCAACCGTTTAAAGTATACATTTTAGTGGTTTGTAATATATTCAAAATTCCACAATTATCACCAGTATCTAATTTTAAAACATTTTCATCACCCCTCCCCCCACCCCCCAAAAAAGTCTTGTACCTGTTAGCAGGCTTTCTTCATTCTTCCTCCCTCCAGTCCCTGGCAACCACTAATCTACTTTGTCTCTGGGTTTTTTTATTCTAATCATTTCATATAATGGAATCATATAATGTATGACCTTTTGTGACTGGCTTCTGTCATTCAGCATAATGTTTTCAAAGTTTAGCCACATTGTGGCAACTACCCACACTTCATTCCTTTTTATTATTAAATATTCCAGTGCATGGATATTCTACATTTTATTTATTCAATCTTCAGTTGGTGGAAATGTGGGTTGTTTCCAGTTTTGGGCTATTTTGAATCATGTTGCTATGAACATTTGTGTACAGACTTGTGTGTGGACATATGTTTCCATTTCTCTTAGGTATATACCTATGAATGAAATTGCTGGGTCCTATGATAACTCTATGTTTATTAACCTTTTGAGGAACTGCCAGACCATTTCCAAAGCAGCTGTGTCATTTTAAATTTCCAGTAGCAATGTGTGAGGGTTCCATCCTCACCAACACTTGTTTTTATATGTCTTTTTAAATATAGCCATGTTTGTAGATGTGAATGAAGTGGTATTTTATTATGATTTTGATTTGCATTCTCCTGATAGCTTATCCAATACTCTTTGCCCCCTTCTCCTTTAGCCACGAGATGGACATAGTTCTATTGGTTTTGTCAAGTGAAATTTCTTCTGTTTTCCTTTTCTAACTTACCACCAATAGCAATTAACACAATGTATGGCAGCTTCCCTCTAAACAATACCCATCCTGTTCCTGATTTTGATGGCTGATGCTTAAGATATATTCAGGTTGAGAACAAGATCACCATCCAGAAATGAAAATCTAACTTTGTGTGTGGGAGCAGTTACCAATAAGTAGAAAATGAAAGTCACAGCTCTGTTCCACATGTCACTTCAACTCTAGTATATTGCTAAGCGGCCCTTTGCTGTTATTTGAAATTATGGGAGAGCAGTCACTATCCTAAAACTCTTATAGTAAGTGAGAAAGATTAATAGTCTACTCCATTTCCTTAGATCTTTAGAACATTTGTAGTATTTCAACATTGTAGGAAATCTTCATACTGCTTTCATTTTCATTTATCTCCAGCCAGAGGGAACTCAACTGCAATTGATACCAGAACCCCTGGTGCAGGAAAGTCTCTGGTTCCTCAGGTTTGCTTGGCTGCCTTCATTGTGCTGTTATGTCTGAAGTGTTTGCAGAGGCCAGTTGCTCTCAAGGACTTTAGGCAAGCCTTTATCATACGAATTAACTTTGAGGAATTTTCATTTTTATTTTTGTTGGTTTTATATAGTATGCATATTATGCTTATTAATTATAATCTTTCATAGCTATCCAAGAAGAATTAAGCTCCAGACAGGAATCTTTATTTTCTTTGCCGAAATATCCTAATCTTCAAGAACAGTGCTTGGTACATTGTTAAGTACTCATAAAGATTTGTTTAATGGATAAATACATGAATTGGGTGCACTTATACCTGGTACATAATAAATATTAATAAATATCAGTAAATATTAGCTGTTGTTTTAAAGTGTAAATTAGGTTAACCACTTCACAATACATACTTCACTTAAATCTCCTACCAACCAAGCAAGATAAATATTATTATTACAATGTAGATTTTACAGATGAGGAAAGGAGAAACTCAGAGAGGTAAATAATTTGCTCACGGTTACACACAAGACTGGTAGGTGGCAGAGCAGTGGTTGGCACCCAGCCATGCTCATCTCCTAAACTTGTCCTCTTATTCACAGTGCTTCTCTGCCTTCACTACTGAAAAATAAACAATCAAAGTCCTGTGCCCTTTCATCATTGCCTGGCAGCCCAGAACTGCCGGATGTTACGATTTACACAGAAGAGAAATGCTGTTGTGTATAAGCCACCTTTCCTTGCTTCGCAGCACATAGTCCTTTGAAGTGGAGAGAACAGATACTCAGGAAATAGAAAAAGGGAACTTCAGACTGCTTGAATTTCATATGAAAAGTTGTCAGAGTTATTGATCCACCTCACGTGTAGCAGCTCATAAAGGATTTGTTTTAACTTACTTTTCTCCTGACTTTTGGAAGTTTTGCTCTACTCTAGTCACAGGCTTGAGAGGCTGCTTAAACTTGACCTAATGCTTCCAGTGTGTTACCTTAACCCCCCAATAATAATAACTATTCTTAAGGGGTAAAAAGAGGAAACCTAATGTGATGGTTTTTTCCAGGCAGAATAAACAAATACTTTTCCTGAAAGTCAAGAAAAACATAAAAACAGAAATCAGTACTGACTTGTGATTTAGAGTTTCTCGAAACCACTCCTATGCTAATAAATCTTAATGACTAATTATAGCCAAGAAAAATATGTGATATGTGTAGATTTGGAGAAATTAGGCCAGTCATTTAAAAAATATATAAGGCTAGCAGTCAATGAGGTTTCTAAGAAAAAATGAGAATAGTTTCTGCCGCAAATGCTGATCTTTCTGGAAGTATGAGTAGAAATTTGTGGGCTAGTACAAGGTATTTTTTTAAAGCTGAAAATTTTAAGGACACTCTACACTGCCAGATCTAATCAGTGTTCTTTGACTGTGTTCCTCAGCTTCATAGATACCTGAGGAGAAGTAGTAGTGCTGCATGGCTGGAGAAAAGCAGAGTATTTAGCAATTACCAAGATTTTAAAAAGTAAAGCTGGTGTGATGCTTCCTTAAGCTCATTTCTTTATCTCAGTTTATTTCTTATATGGTTTTTAAAAGGGAAATCTGACAGTAGTAGACATTCTTATGGGTCTGGTAGGACTCTATTCCTTTTATTGTTGTGATCGTTGTTTTGTTGTGAGTGCTATTATTATTTTCAATGCGTCAGGATGTGGATGAGTTTGGCATGTGGCCTGAGCCTCTTGGTATAGCTTATATTTCTCTGGCCATAGGCATTGATTATGGAGTAAGCATGCGACCTGATTTGGCCAATGGAATCAAAGTCCAGGACTTTTGTTCATTCTGTTGGGTAAGAGTAGCCCTTTTAGTTTGAGAAGAAAAGACTGTAAGTTCGAGGCTGCTGGCAGCTATTTTATCCTCTCTACTGCTATCAGAATAGGCATGGCTGCCTGGGCGTGGAAACAATACAGAAGGAAGCAAAGCCAGGACTGGGGAGAGTTTGGTGACATGGTTTCAGCCCTGAGATCCAGTTTTCTTTAAAAGTCATCCTTGCCTCTCAACTCTTACGTTCTATTAGCCAATAAATGCTCCCACCCCACTTTTTTTTTGTTAAACAGATTTGACTTGGATGTTCTATACCTTGCAACAAAAGGCATACTGACTGACCTTGTGAGATAAGTTTCAGTTTAAATGATCCCTTCTACCTCCCCAACCAAAGATTCATACACATATTAACATACTAAGGCTATTTAGAATGGATTTTATAGTACAATCTGGTCATCTATAAAGGGTGTGTCTTTTATTGCTAGGCGTCTAATTAGGTATATTATTTCAGAGTATTTTGGGGTTGTTCTTTTGTTTGGAAACATGATAAAGTGCCTTGTTAATAGTATTCTGATGTAGCTTTATTTTGTATAGGTTTTCATTTAGTCTTTATTTTGGGTCTTAGACAAAACCAGAATGTTCTTATGGCTTGTCTTTGAGCCTGTCATAGTCTCGTAGGTAGTAACTGTTATGGACTAAATGTTTATGTGCTCCCCCTGCCCAAATTTACATGTTGCATTCTTAACCCCCAATATGATGGTATCAGGAGGTGATTAGGTCATGAAGGTGGAGCCCTCATGAATGGGATAAACGTCCTTATAAAAGAGGTATTAAGCACTCAAATGGTAACTTATTAGTATCTATGTAACTAGAATTACACTACTTTTATTTATTTGTGTAAATAGAGTCTTTGTACCTAGAATTATAAACATTTTAAGATTACTAAAACAAAGTGTCAACATTTTTTCAAAAAGAGGTGTCTTTCGTTTTACATTATAACCAGGAACAGATGAGTATTTTTAGAGAGTTTATTCACTTTTTATAAGGAACAAATGTTCTCTTTCCCTCAATTATTTAACAGTTATATGGTCTGCTAGAACTTGAAGTTATGAGCTTTCCAATAAATTGTGTGCCTATACATTTCTCCTGGTACTTTTTAGTTTTCATTTCATATATTTCATCAAATGATAGTATATATCCCTTCTTTGTGGTAGATTTTTAAAATGACCATTTTTACCCACTTAATAATTTGAATCTTAAATGTGATTTTGTCTAAAATTAATATGCTGCCCCTGCTGGATTTTTTTTTTTCCTATTGTTTTTGGTTCGAGTTTGATATATTTCCCACAAAGCTTTTATTTTTAACCCATTCTGATTTCATTAGTCATTCTGATTTCATAATTTCTTTTGTAAGCAGTATATAGCAACTTTATTATTTAATTGATAAATTTATACTAGTCACATTTATAATCCGAAGTGCTTAAACTGTTGTCATCTTATTTAATGGTTTATCTTACCTCGTCATGATTAATATTTTCTAATTTTTGAGACTTGTTCCATAGATGGCCTATGTTTTATTTGCTTTTTTTCTCTCCTTCAGTAATTGGGAGGTATCTAAGAGGTTCACTTTGTTTTTAAAAACAACTTCCCATCTACATTTCAAATCTTGAGTAAGAAATAGCATCTCTTTGATATCACGATATGTCACTTTTAATTTTGACCTATTATTAAATTCCTGAACTTTCTTAGTTTTATCTTGGATAGTAGGTCACAGGAGTGATTAAATAAACACTTCTTACATAACATGTTTTATATAATATTTTTGAGATTTTTTTTCCATTTTGTAATCATGTATATAATAATTTTGTATAGTTAATCATTGTTTGATTTCAGTGCACATTGTTTAAAATGTTGAGTCTTTTAATTCTGACGCCATGCTTAGTTGACCACCTTTGGAGGTTTAAGAGAGCCTAACTGCCCATCCTTTGCCTCTCCAAGTTCTAAAGAATTGACAACAGATGTGGGGAGCCAAGTGGGATCGATAATACCTGAGGTACATGGCTCTCTGGTTATATTGGTCAGAATTCAGTTGCAGAGAATTCAGTAACAGAGAAACAAATCCACTCCTGCTAGTTTAAGCAGGAAAAATCAGTTAACTAGTTTATAAAAGGCTGAAGAAACAGACTCTAGGTTAACTTACAAGAGCAACTCCTAGGCCACATTCCAGAACCAGGACACCTAGGGAGCTTCTCCCTCTGGTATAATCAGTAAACAATCAGCTCCAGAGTGATGCTGTCGAGGCCATGATCAGGAAACTCCTTCTACTGCTGCTGGCCATACACCCATGTCCCACTTCTTACAAAATGTGCCAGCAAAATGGATGGCCTGTGGTCTGCCTTTTGACAGCCATGAAGCTAGAGACTGAGTACTAATGCTGTCCCAGAAAAGCTGTGTGCCTCCTTGAGTGTGCTTGTCTGCAGAAATGGCAGCAGCAACAGCAGCAGGAGAAGGTGGCTTCTGCTAAATCTTTTCAGTCTCCTGCAAGTGTATTTGATTAGTCCAACCTAAAGCATACCTGCAAACTCTAGCTGCAAAAGAATCTGTGAATTGAATTGCTTAGTTTTCCAGTTCCTGCTTTTAAGAATATTCTCTAGAAGGAGAATGGAATAGACGTCTGAGGCCAAATCTCTTATCCACCAGAGTATGTTAATTGACAAAGCTGAGGATGCATCACCCAGAAATGAATTTAGCTAGTCAAAAGCAGTAATGTACTGCAGGTCTCCATTTCCCAAGCCTGAGGGCTCTGTGCTGGTGGTCTACCACTTGAGGACAGGAGAAAGGACAGTGTGTTCCACAGGAGCTGGCCATTACAGCAGAGTCAGGAGGATCAGAGAGAGTGGGCGGAGCCCATTTCTTGCTTTGAGGCACAGTGACTATCCCCCAGAAAGGAAGACCAAGGAAAGGCAGGTTCTTCTTAGATCCAAGCTGTTCCCTGCTTCGAGAGAAGGATCAAAGGCTTCCTCTCCCCCAGGCTCACCAGAAAGGTAGACACTGGGCTGAGCAAGAGTATGGTTTTTATAGTTTGAGGTGGGAATGTGAAAAGTGAAGGAAAAGGGTTCTATCAATATAACTACCCTTTATCTTTTAAAAAAAAATAATGGTATAAGAGTGGTATGTTTTCTGAACATACAGATCCCCCCTGTAAATGCAACTTGGCAGCGTTACAGTCTTGGGTTGTAGCCTTTTTGCCCTAAAAAATGTCACTGTGAGGTTACTAAGTATTACAAAGGAAAAAAACCTCAGGCCAGCCTAATATTCCTTGGTAGAGAAGCCAGTTTGCTTGCTTTTTCTGCCTGGAGTCCAAATGGACTTTGTTTTAGCCTGTTAATTGGGTACTTTAACAAAATATATAGATGTTTGGTGCATTGGTTGAGATTTACTTGGACCATAGTTGGGCTGTTATACTAAGTTATAAGACCTTTTATCAGTTTAGACAGGTTTTCTTCAGTTCTATCTCTGACTATTATTTCTATTATGTCTTCTGGTTACACTTTTGGAAAAACTGTAACTCTTGGTTTGTTCATTGGTTGAGCTCCACATCTGTCATATTTTCATTGTTTTTTTATTTCTTATATATATTTTTTGTAAGTTTCAGATCATCCCCCTTTTTTTTCAAGTCAGTGGCCAACCTATAGGTTTTTTTTTTTTTTTAATATTTATAATTAACTTTCCATTTGATGCCAGGTAAACCCTCTTCTGAAGTGAGTGGGTAGATATTTCTTGTCCTGGTTCAGTTCCCAATGACCTCGAGTATTTCTGCCACACAAAGATTTTTTTCCCACATCACTTCCTGCTGCATTACATAAGACCATCTACTAAATGTCACCTGGGCTGTGCTGGCTTCTGCCTCTTGGGGCTAGCACTTCCTCCTTGGGTTGGTATCACCTCTAGTGTCCTCATTTACAACATTTTTGTTGTTGTTGTTGAAAAATTTGGTTCTTCAATTTGTAAAGAAAAACAAATACTAACTGGGGCTGCCCTAATAAGTACTCCTTTGAAGGAGAGAAATAATTCTCTAGTGAGGTGGGTGAAGGTTTGTTTCATGAAATGGAGATAATGACTAGAGGACTCATAGCCTTTTGCCTCTGTTTTAGGCAGATAAATTGCCCCTGTTTCTTATGGCTAAGTTGACATAAGACAAAGCCTGTGTTTCTCAGTTCATTTCCCTCACCTGATAACCAGTGAAAATTCTTCTAATTTCCTTGGAATTCTTTCCAATTCCAATGAAGTTGGTCTTTGTGTTCAGTGCTATTGTGTATAGTGTTTGTCTCTGCCTTCAGAGATAACTTAGTGGGAGTTTTGACTTACCCCATTTCAGATTCTGCTTTAACTGAAAGCTAGTAGTACTATGATACAACCTTCAAAGATGTGATAATACTTGGAATTTGTATTGCAGTCACACAATTTAGTTGATAGATAATTCTTCTTGAGGTAAGAGTTGAACTTAGTATCTAGCAAAATAGAAATCTATAATTTGGGAAACACTAGGTATTGATAAAATTTGGATTAATCTTATTTTTTCCTCTTTTTAGGATATTTCCAAAATTGTATAGATAAGCTGGTAAAGACTGACAAAATGTCTTCTGAAAGTCATGATATCATTGAATTTCAACTATGAAAACTTTAGAGTCTATAAAATACAAAAAAAAAAAAATATCAAACACTGATGCTAGATCAGGATAGGAGAGTGAGTTGCTTGTCTAAAGGAAGAGCTGTGTTTGATGTGCAAGAGACTTGTGCTAATATGGTAGTCATTAGCCACATCTGTCTATTTAAATTTAAAATTTAATTAATTACTTTAAAGAATTAAAAATTTAATTCCTCAGTCACATTAGCCACATTTCAAGTGTTCAAGAGCCACATTTGGTTAGTGGTTAGCATATTGGATAGCACTGATATAAAACCTTTCTCTCACTGTGGAAAGTTTTATTGGGCAGTGCTATTCTAGGCAATAGTGTCTTTAAATCTGATGATGATGAACTCAAATACTATTCGTTTCTAATGCAATGCATTTTGAGGGATGTATTTGAAATTATCTAAGATTATGGGCCCTTGGTTTTAGCTGAGTTGCATTTTAAAAACCACCTCTTTATTTTTGAATAAATAAAATATTTATTTTAGAATAGTTTAACATTTACAGAAAAGTTACAAAGGTAGTTTAGAGATTTCTCACATGACCCTCATTCAAAAATTTTTCATGAAGTCAAAATGTAAGAGAATCAGTGTTTACCCAGTTAGACCATTCACATTTAAAGTGATTATTAATATAGTTGGATTATTATTTATCATGTTTGTAACTGTTTTCTTACATTTTCTCCTTTCATATCTTCTCTGTTTTTAATTGAGCATTTTATATGGTTTCATTTTATCTCCTCTCTTACATTTCAATAACTTTAAAAAATGTTAGTGGTTGCCTTACAGTTTATAATGCACATTTTTATACTAATTTAAATTCATCTTTAAATTAGTGTGTTCTCAATTCCTTCTCTCTTGTGACATTGCTCTCATTCATTTCACTTATCCATATATTATAACCAATAATTACTCAGTACACTATTATTGCTTTGGAGAAAGGGATCTTTTAGATCAATTAAGAATAAGAAAAATAGAAGGTTTTATTTTCCATTAGTTTTTTCTCTCACATTCATTATTTCTTCATGTAGATCTTGACACATATCATTTTTTCTGCCTGAATAACTTCTTTTAGGATTTTTTGCAGGGCTGGTTTGCTGTTGATGGATTCCCTCACTGTTTATCTGAGAAAGCCTCTATGTATCCTTCACTTTTGAAGGTTGATTTTTCTGGATATAGAATTTTAGGTTGAGGATACTCTTTCAACATTTTAACTCATTCTACTTTTCTCTTACTTGCGTGGTTTCTGATAAGTTGGTTGTAATTATTATTCTTTGTTACTCTATATGTTAAGACCCCCCCCAAGCCCCCATCCCATTCCTGCTTTCTGGCTTCTTTCAAGATTTTTTATTTGTCTTAGGTTTTCTTTTAACCTATAGAAGTATGGTTTTCATGACATTTGTTTTACTTGGTGTTCTCTAAGCTTCCTGTATCTGTGGTTTGGTATTTGTAATTAATTTTGGAAATTCTCAGCCATTATTATCTGAATTGTTATTTTGCTTTGTTTTCATTCTTTTCCTTTGTATGTCAATTATGCAGATGTTATACCTTTTGATATTCTCCCATAATTCTTGCATGTCTTGTTCTTGTTGTTTTTCTTTTCTCTCTGCATTTCAGTTTGGGAAGTTTCTGTTAAGCCATCTTCAAATTCTCTGATTCTTTTGTCATTCGTATAAAGTTTATCACTGAACTTATTCAAGGCAGTTTTCATTTCTATTACTGTGTTTTTGATTTCTAATATTTCCTTTTGATTATTTTTTAGTTTCTATATTTCTTCTTGCATTACCCATCTGTTCTTGCATACTGTCTACTTTTCCATTAGAGTCTTTATCTTATTAATCATAATTATTCAAAATTCCCTATCTGATAATTGTAACATCTGTGTCATATCTAAATTTGGTTCTGATTATTGTTTTGTCTCTACCGAGTGTTTTCTTTCCTTGCTTTTGACATACCTTATAATATTTTTCTTTAAATCTGGACATGTTGTATTGGGTAATAGAAACTGAGGCATATAGGCCTTTATCATGAGGATTTATATTAATTTGGCTAGGAGGATGGGCTATGTTTAATGTTTGTTGTAGCTATGGATATTAGAGGCCCCAATTCCTCTAGTGTCCTTGTTTTTGTGTCCCCTGTTGTCTCTGGGTTTCCTTAAAACTCCTTAGATAAAGTGTCTTAGATAAAGTGTGCCTTACAGCTCTTTCAGTTATAATCCACTGTTATATTTAAGCTCTTGTTGTTGTGGTAAGATGTAGGGTAAGTGAGTATTCCATAATTTCAGTCTTTTTGAAGATCTGTGTCTTGGGGCCTTCCTGTGTTTCTTCAGTGTAAAGAAAAATTTGTCTACTATTCTCCCTACTTTGGCTGAGGTGTTCTCAGTCAATATCCTTGAAGTTCTGACCCCTATGGTCTGTTTTCCCCCTTTAAGTGAGACAAGAAGTCTAGAACTGGCTGATAGTCCTAGAGTTAAGAGGCATTTGCTTTGCCAGCTGAGATTACGTTTCAGAATTGAACTCGGAAAAGCCTGTTACCTTGGAGAGCAGACTTATTTTATGTAGAAAGCTCCATGGTTATTTTTCCTTCCCACTGCCAGAGGCAGTGAGATTCTTTCTTGAATCTCACTGTGAGAGCCTCCTAGTATTCTTGGAGAGAGCTGATGAAAGTATGGGGGTCCTGAGAAGTTTCTTACTCTCACACTAGTCTATATTCAGCCCCTAGCAATTCATTAAAATGACTATTTAGGTATGTCTACAAGTTTATAGCTCCAGTGGTTTCTGTTGTAGGTAACAGATCTTAGTTGCTGTACCTCTGGATGTACCTATCACTTCAGATTTTGGCTTGCTCTGTAACCTCAGTTCTCTGATAGGTCCAAGAACAGTTATTGATTTTCAGTTTATTTAGTTTTATTATTGTTATAATAATGGGAGTGACAGCTTCTAAGCTCTTTACATGTGAGAGCTGAAACCAAAGTTCCCTGCTGAATTCCTTTTGAATTCCTATCTTGCCAAATTTTCTAGGATATTTTTAACTTTCTTGTTGTCCTTATAAAGTGAGTAGATAGGAGAACCAGTCTTTACCCAGTTATGGTATGGTCAGTCTTCTTTGTATCTTTAGATATTATTATAATAATATAGTATAATCTCTTTAGATATTATAGGGTGAAACCATTCAATAGAGTGTATGAGTATTGTCTTAAATTTTTTAGCACACATTAATTCTAGATATCTAGAAACCCTCATCTCTAGATTAATTATAAATCTTTAGAAACACTATTCATCTTTTTTATTTTAACTTTATAATTAAATTTATTCATATATATGGCGGGCACATTACGTGATGTCTCCTCAGCTTATTAGCCCCTCATTTTATAAGAACTTTCTCCTCCCTACTCCTTACACACAGAGAAAGACCCTGTCAGTCAGGCTTGTGTCTTGTGATGCTGTCTTTTGGGTTGCTTTGGATGAACAAAGCTAAGACAATTGGGTTCTTTCTCCTACAAATTAAGAATTGAGATTGAGAGACACCAAGACTCTCTAGGTTGGTCACTTATCTTAAAAATAAGTAAACTTGATAGTTGTCAGCGAACCATCATCTGTGTACATGCTGAATCATAGATAGGTATTCAGTGAAGAAGTAGCCATTCAGAGAAGCAAATATGTGAAACCACATAACCTGAGACAGAGCCAGAAGGGATAAGAGCCTTGGGTGTCAGTAACATTTCATGTCTGTCTTAGGCCCTGAGTGATACTCCTGTTTTCTTATAATAAATTTTCTTATAGCCTAAGCTGCTTGACACATATTTCTTACTTATAGCAAGAAGTTATTAAATACATAGTGATGATGTGAATCAGAATGAATTTCAGAGAAAGGAAGAAACTTGTATATTTGTACATTAGTCTGTAGAAGTGCATAGGCACCCAGTCATGCTTCAGTGTTTGTTTTAATAATTAACTGACGCTGGTCCTTTGGAATAAAGACATAAGTAAAATTTCTGTATTACTCCATATGGCTTCCATTCAATGTTTTAAGATTAAGATGGCAAATTGATTTAATTCAATTGGATCTAATGGTCGACTCTACTTCCTATTTTAAAGACTTGATAGAAGCTTATAAGCTATTGGAATATATATTTTTTACTTTTTTACTAAATTTGCTTAATTTTAAGATTTTCTTCCCAGAGGAACTTCCTTGCAGTTTGAATTTATGGACTTTCTAGTCTAGTTGTCCTGAGGAAGGGAGAAAGTCATTAAATAGCTAGATATTCAGAATGATAACAGTCTTTGGAAAAAGAGAACAGATTTTGGTGAAAATTGGGGTGATGGATCAGTCATTATGGAGGATGTGTTTTTACAGGGAACACTGATTTTTGTTAGCCCATTTCTTAGGCTTCATGTCTGTATGAAGTTGTTAACCTTCTTCGGAGTTACAGTGATGATCCAATAGGATCATCAAAGAGAGGGAATTTAAGGATACTAACAGAGATTCTATGGCATTAATTCAGCATAGTGTTGGAAGGGCAAGTTTTCCTCCTTTTTTTGGTATTTCTCTTAAAATTTTTTTTGAATGAAGATATTAATTACACATAAGAGAAAACAGGGTAAATATTAGCGACCTTTGTTTTAGCAAAGATTTCTTACATATAACACAAAATGTACAAGCTACAGAAGAAAAATAAGTAAATTGGACTTTATTAAAGTTAAACATTTGCTCCTTAAAAGATAGTATTAAAAAATGAAAAGGCAAGCCACAAATGAGAAGAAAATATTTGTAAAACATATCTGATAATATATGATTGTGTGATATATGTAATCTATAAAATCACCTACTACTTTTACAACTTAATTGAATATAAGCCAACTAAAAGATGCACAAAAGATTCGAATAGATACTTCCCCGAAGTATGCAGGTGGAAAATGAACACATGAAAAGATGCTCAGCATCATTAGTCATAGGTAAAATGTAAATTAAACCACAATGACATATTATAATTCTCATACTAGGCTGGCTAACATTTAAAAGACTGACCACACCAAATGTTGACAAGAATGTAGAGAAATTGGAGCTTCAATAAAGCGCTAAAAAGAAAAAAAAAAGACAAGTGCAAATAAAAGTAAATGAATAAAATAGCCATACATCTGATGTATCATATTCTTAGCGTTAATCACAGAAATGCAAATCAAAACCACAATGAAACGTAAGTTTACACCACAATGAAATGTAAGTTTACTCCTTCTTAAAACAGCAGGATACCTATTACTAAAACAAACAAAAACAAAACAATAACAACAAAAACAACCCAGAGAACTAAGGAGTATTAGGGAGGTTGTGGAGAAATTTGGAACCCTTGTACATCGCTGGTGGTAATATAAAATGGTACAGCCACAGTGGAAAACAATATGGTGATTCCTTGGTAAGTTAAACATAGAATTATCATATAGTCTAGCAGTTATACTTGTGTGTAGATACACAAAAGAATTGATAGCAGAGACTCAGACAGAAATTTTTGCACCAGTGTTAATAGCAAAATTGTTCACAATAGCTAAAATGAACACAACCCAAATGTCAATCAAAGGATGAATGGATAAACAGAATCTTATTCATTTGTTTATGGATATACAATGGAATATTATTTAGCCTCAAAAAGGAATGAAATTCTGATACATGCTGCAAAATAGATTAACCTTGAAGACATTAAGTGAAATAAGCCAGACAAAAAAGAACAGATATCGTGTGATTCCACTTATAAGAGGTCAAATTTATAGAGAAAGTAAGTAGAATCGTGATTATCTGGGATTGGGGAGAGGGAATGGGAGTTATTGTTTAATGGGTACAGAATTTAATTTTGGGAAGATGAAAAATTTCTGGAGATGAGTAGTGGTGGTAGTTGTACAACACTGTGAACGCACCTGCTGCCAGACAATTCTATACTACAAAATGAGAAATGGTAAATTTTATGTTATATGTATTTTGTTAAAATAAAACTTTTTAAAAATCTGATATATCAAATAGGATCCCTAAGTGGTAGGCAAATTTTTTTGTCTAAACTGAATGAGTGTTGTAAGAATTAAAAGATGCCCCAGGGGGTGGGGAGGAAGCTGCATTCCTTTGGGGAAAGAATTTTCTGGGTTATATAGACTGACCATGGTTAAAGAGGTGAGCACAAACCACCTTAGGTATTGTCTCAGGATAAAGGCATTATATGCTAAAAAAGGAAAGGGAGATTCTTGTAATGAGGACTCACCTACCAGTTCATCCTGCCAGCCTGGGGTCCTTCTTAAAACAGCAGTTTCCTGGCCTGGTACATAACTGAGTTCCCGATCCCTTGGCCTACAAATGGCTTCATTCACTCTTCTTCTGGAGCCTAGTTGTTGTGTTCCCCTACAACTTTATAATGTCGTTTGAAAATGGGCTAAACTTAAATGAGCCTGTAGATTTTTTTAGTTCCTCAGAGACTAAATGGTATTTCTGTCAGCTGCTCGGCCCATGTGAGTGCAGCATCAGTCATTGGAGTCCCACTGCTTTTTACTATACAGTGTGTCAAGACAGCAGCAACAGATGACCCAGATGATATGATGATATTTATCAGGGGTTGGGGTTTCGTTTAGACTGGCTTTCATCTCTACAATCTTTAAAAAAAGAGGTATCCTAAAAGCAACATGCAAATTGAAGGAAATATAGTAACAGTGCTAAAGCTAGGACAGTCTTAAAAGCATTCATGATTTTCTTCTATTTCCTTGCATTGTTTCATTACTATAAAAGAAACACACCAGATTTCTGGAACGTTTTGCTGGTTTTTGCTGAAGGATAAAACATGATTGTAATTGTGGTTAATATCAGTGTGGGAGAGGAAAGAATCCTTTCCTAATACCCTCTTAAATTCAGTAGGTAGGGCCTGTGCATTAAACTGACAGACAGATTAATAGGAGAATAAGTTTATTATGCATGCACACAGGAGTGTCATAGAAAAGTGCAAATTCCAAAGAAGTGATTAGGCCCAGGAGCTTATATACCATTTTAACATAGGGTGATAAATTCTGGAGAAGTAACATGACAAAGGAAAAGAAATTTGGGATTCTATGGGTGGCAAATTGTGGGAAGGTAAATATATATGTAGGGCAAACTAATGAAGATAACGGTTATTTTAGTAAGGTTTGTTTTTGCAGACTCAAGCCAGTACCATCTCCAGGTTAAGCCACGTCTTCCTGCTTGCAAGGGAAGGTGAAGAGGGAAAGCTTCACAAAGGGAAATTTATGTCCTGTTTTTAGGCAGTAAAAAGGGGGAGGGCAGAGAGTTTCTCCTGTGTCTGCTGTTTGTTAATTGCCTTTAGCCAAAAATTATTATGCCAATGTGGCATATTTTGGGGAGAAGCATATTCCATTTACCATCATTAGAAAGAGAATGTGTTTTCTTCTTTTTAGGTTACTTTTTAAAAATGTTTCTAACAGAGAATGACTTTGGATTACCTATAATTTAAGGAATATCCCAGATAGGTGTATGTTTTTTGCTTAGATATTCATCTCCAGGTGTATAACTTAGATCCTTCTTTGTCATCATTTACTCAAGGGTTTTCAAATCTCTTTCTTGGAGTGTGTTAGAGAATGCATGCTTATTCCTGATAACCTCTTGGGTGGTGGGCAGCTTTGCTACCTCATGTGGCTAGGTGGTTTCACAGGGGTGGCAGGGATAACTCTCAAGGAAGTAAACAGGAAGTACCGTGAATAGAGTTTGGAAATGTTACTTCTGCTCATGGTCTTCTGGGAATGCTGGGCTTTTCTTCTTTCCAAAACCTAGGGTTTCTGGAGAGAGAATCTGTTCCATCCTGTGGAGAATGAGAATTTGAAAGATGTGCTCAGTCAAGTGAATGGTTGGCTGGGGTGGATTTCTGGCCGGAAATTTCCTTGCTCGGAAGAGGGCCTTGGAATATGTGGGCTTGATTCAAGAGTCATTTGACAGAGACAGTACAGTGTCCTGGTAATTGAGTTGAACATCTGGGGAGTAGCCTAGAAGAAAAAAGCAGTGGCATCAAGGAAAGCAGTAGCCAAAAAGCAAAATTCAGGGCTGCATTTGCAAGTTGTAGGAGAGAGGTATTGCAGTTTAGACCAGGGAGCTTACAGGAGAAAAGGAAAGTGACAGGACTTACAGTTGAGAAAGCAAAGGCCCTGTATTGTAATAAAATGAATGTTACATTTTCTGAAGGTGCTTATAAATCTTCTGTAATACTAGAAAAGAAAGCATAGAAAAGGAAGAAAGAGTTATTTGATGTAAACAAGGGTATTGAACCAATGACTTTGTCGTACCCAATTTGGAACATAGCCTTCCCTTTATTTGAGGAGGGCTTGGAGGTCAAAGGTAAATTTAAATATATTTGCTATTAACATAAAGTTTCTTGAACCATTAAAGTTTCTCATTCAATCATCCATGGAATCTGTTATCATGCAAATGGTTATTCATTTCATTTGTGTTGATGTTCAGGGGTCCTAACAAAGCAATAATAATGCAAACACATCCTTAATCTGATAGCCCTTGTCACCTATATGGCCCAGGCTCTAATGGTCTGTCACTGAGTTACTGGATTGGTGGTCCATGGAAGAGTAGAAGAATGTGCGTTTACTTTGTTTTTGTAAGAAAAATAACCACCATAAGTATTGTCTTGTAAAAACATTTTTTGATACTTTCTTTCCACAAAATTAGCAACTTTGAAAGTTGTCTCACCTAAACATTTAGGAGTGAAGGAAATATAGGCACTGGAATCGAGATTCATGCTGAGTATATGTTTGCCTCTTTTTGAAGATCTTGTGCATCTACCTCATACCATATGGTCTCTAAAAACATGATGATATCCAGTGCATGTGAAGGATATTTCCTAAATACTTTGGTTCATAAAACTGTCAGTTGATTTCATACATCTAATTGAAACGTTTTTCCTTCTAAAATAGGGCAATTCACAGAAATGTCTCCCTGGTTTATTTACATTGCATATTCCCATAAAGCAGCAGGTTTGCAATAAAAGATTTGACACCCCCATGATATTTTGAAAAAACAATATACAATCTGGCGTAAGTTAGCACCAGTGTGAAATGGCAGGCTGGGGGATATATCTTAAACAGCAGCAACTCTCAAGACTAAATGAAGTGTCATCTTAAGGAGTCTGCTGTTAATGCAATTTAAATTACTCACCTGAAATTAATATTCTGCTGAGGGAAATAAAGCAATTTAAGGGACCACATAATTTCCGCTCACTTTAATGACATTATATGGTCACGGACTGCTCCCTTATCTAATATAGTAACATTCCAGTTTCTTTTAACACTAAACACATTCTTCCATTTTAATTACTTGGCTTCTGGAAAAAAAAAAGACCCACTTATTCCCTGCAGATGGTAACAATTTGAGATTTATGCCTTGCTTCATTAGAGTTAGGTAAACATGACCTTGACATACTTATTATCTATTGCACCTAATATTCATTCCTATAAAGGAATGTGGAAATCAAAGGACTGACCTATTGTGTGAATTCTCCAAGTCATTTAAGCCCATAAAAAGGCCAATTTCATTTTTTCCCTCTCTAGCTAGAGGCAGTTTGAAACTTGCACCATCTTCTCACTTTTTGGAACATAAAAATATTAAAAGAAGAAAGCAGTTTTTATAACTAATTGTCAAGCTCTCTTGAAGAAAGAAGAAATGCTGGATTCTTTCTAGATGAGGGAGGGATTTGAGGTTTCTAGGTTTCTATGTTGTTGGGTTGATTAGATGAGTTAATGAAAAGACAAATGTGTTGACTGTTAAAATATCCTGCAATTAGTATCTAAGTGAGGATTAAAAATAAAAAGAGCTGCTCTAATTTTGGAGTTGACTGGGGAAAAAAAGGTGAAACATAGCTAAATATATTATACCTGAAGAATATCCCCATTTGTTCATTTTTCTCTAACATTCTTTGCTTTTAGCCCCATGGTCATGAAAGTCTATATCCTCAGGCAGGAAGAAAAGGCTGCTAGGCCAGTGGGACCTGATGGTAGTTCTCAAACTTGGCTGCACATAAAAGCATGTGGGAGTTTCTTCTTACCCCAGTGCCTAAGTTGCATCCAAGAATAATTAAATCAGAATCTCCGAAGGTGAGATCCAGGCATTTAATATATATTTTAATGCTCCACAAGTGATTACAATGTGTAACCGAGGTTGAGAACTGCTGCAGTATAGAAATGCTGTGGGCAAATGTGTTTGTGTTGGTGTCATTGTTTTATTAAGGATTCAATTATTTATTTAATCTTACTATTAACTTATAGTTTGAAGAGAAAAGAGAACATTCCATTAATTTATATTTGGTCAAAATGACAGCAAAGTTCCCTAGGGCCAAGGACTGGGTTCAATTTTTTTTAGTTCTGTTTCTAGCACTGTGACTAGCATATAGTGGTTGCTTGGTGGATGTTTCTTCCAAATAAATGCGCAGTCTGCGCATTAAAGTTTATTTTGATGGAAATTATTTATTGTCATTCAGACACCTTGTTAATGGAGTATATGCAAATATTTAGGAAGAATATTCTTATTCAGAACACCACCACCTGAGATGAGTAAATAAGCTTCAGTAAAACAGTACAGAAATATTTTTCTCAAAAGAGCTTCACCACTGGGTAGAATGAATCTTCCTTAAATGACTGGACTAGAATTAACTTTTGCATTTGGAAACTGATGTGTTCAAAATTAATCAGTAATCTAAACTTATAGTAGGCATTGGTCATGTATTTGACCAATGAATGAAAGAATGAATGAGTGATTCATAATACTGCAGGGGATGAATATTGTTTTTGGTTACTATGATTTAAAGTATTCAAACTTTATAGAATGACCCATTTAATAAATGATTGCAGTCAATATTTCTCAGGTGAAAATAATTTCTAGGCATATGAAATGTACCCTTATAACAGAATGAGGCTTTTTTCTTAAATTAATCAACCTATCCCTCCCTCCTTCCCTTCCTTTCTTCATTCCTTCCTTCCTCCACCCACTTCATCTACCTACCTACCTATCTACCTATTGGTACAAGGAATTTTTTGAAAATTTTTGTTTTATTCAATTTATTGGGGTGTCATTGGTTAATAAAATCATATAGGTTTCAAGTGTACACTTCAGTTATATGTCATATGTTTATTGCATTGTGTATTCACCACCCAAAGTTAAATTACTTTCCATCTTCATATATTTGAACCCTTTTATCCTTATCAACACCACCCTCCTTTATCTCTGGTAACCACTGAACCGTTGTCCATGTCCATTAATTTTCTATTTGTCTTGTTTGTTGCGTTCAGTTTTATATCCCATATATGAGTGAAATGGTGTGGTTCTCAGTTTTTTTCTGTCTGACTTATTTCACCTTGCATGATATTCTCAAGATCTGTTCATGTGAAGTTGAGCATCTTTTGATATGTCTGTTGGCCATTTGTATGTCTTCTTGGGAGGGGTTTTCCTTTTCCTTTTTATCTACAGTTCTGCTGCATACTGCTTTTATTCTATTCATTAGATGAAGATCTTGGAATCATCTAGCCACAGATATCCCAGGTTCCTACCAGAGATTTCTGTGAAAATCAGACACATAAGAAGTGAATGTTTTGATAATTTTTATGATGGCATTGTCAATAGATATCAGGTAACATTAGTGGAAACTATTAAAGATTATCATTATATATAAATAAATTAAGCCAATAAGAACTTTTTTCTCTGAAAATTTAACAAAGGGATTAAAATGATATGATCTTTTAAATTAAAATGAAAACTTTAAGAGGAATTTTAAAATCATAATAAATGTAGAGAAAACAATATTAGACACTATAAATATATATATATAAATAACTGAAATTAAACGTATATTAGCAGTTTGACCCTGTTTACTTCCTCATTCCTCCTGCCTCCTTTTTTCCTCTCCCTTCTTCTCTTTCCCTTTCCTTTTTCCTCCTCCTCCCCTTTCCTCTCTTCATTCTTCTTTCTCTCCCTCCTCTTTATCACCAGTAATGAAAAATTTGCAGCCATAGCTAAAGCTTCTCTCTGTTGCTCTTTCCTTTTTCCTTAGGGGTCACCATATTTCTAAAGTTGATGTATATCATCCATTTACATGTTTTTTGCATATGTATGTATAGGTAAATGAAATAGATACTATTGTTAGGGTTTTTGAAAATGCATAGAAATTAATTTGTTTTGGTATACTTTTAGCATTTTTTGTAATAATATATTCATGATCTATATAGCTCTAGTTATTTATTTAAATGGTTGTGTAAAATTCCATTCTCTATAATATACAATTTAGGATAAGAAACAGACATGGGAAAGTTACATGGAGGTGATATTTGTATTAAATTATGAAAGAGACAAGTAGGGATTTTCCAGAGAGACACAAATATTCCAGGAAGAAAGATAAGGAACAGCTTAGAGCTGAGTCCTAGCAAACTTTAAATAGCATGTGACGAATGAAACTTAACATCAAGAGCTTCTATTAAGAAATTACTTTTTGTTCCTATTAAGTAACATTGATATACAGCTTCACAGTGATATTAAAAAATATTTGAAGAATATCTTAATTGAATATTCTTGGAATTACTTTTCAATAACCTCAGTCTTAATATGAGAGACAATAAAATTTTGATACCTGCTTATGGATACTAATATATGAGTCTTATGTTTTGATTCCTCTCATTTTTAACGAGAAAAATAAATTTGACCTCATTACTTTCTCTTAACAGTGTGCAGTGTCTTTAAGGCAAGATTTTATTTTAAGGATGCCTTATAATTTTTTATTAAAAAAGTTGATTCTTAATTACTGTCGAGGATTTGCTAGATGTTAAACATTGTGGTGGGCATGAAAGCTATAGAGATGAATAGTTCTCTGCTTAAAGAAGCTCGTAGACTTAAATGAATAGGAGAATAATAAACTAAAAGAAGACCAAAAGGAGTAGGGGTTCTTGCTTTGCAAGTTTTTGTTGAATTTTAAAAGATAGGAATTATCTTAACTCATTCAATATCATGCTTCTAAGCAATGGGATGCTGCAAGAGGTGCACTATGATCTTTTCATAGACATGACTCCAAATGCTGGTCAATTTGTAAGAATTATTTTTGCTACATCTGAGCTACATCTGAGACACATGCGCATCAGAGGAAAATAGCTAATCAGGCCATGTAATAGTGTGTTAATATATTGTATGTATCCTTTCACAATTTATTCTGATTTTCTTTTATTTTGTTCATATCTTTCTGAAACATTTTTTTTCTCAAGATTTATTCACATTTTTTTATTCCCACTCCCCTCCACTCCCTTCCCTTTGGCAACCACCAGCTTGTTCTCTATGTGTCTGTTTCTGTTTTGTTTATTCAGTTATTTAGTTTTTGTTTTTTAGATTTTACATGTAAGTGAGATCATATAGTATTTGTCTTTCTTTGCATGACTTACTTCAATTAGCATAATACCTTCTAGGTCCATCCATGTTGTTGAAAATGGCAAGATTTCATTCTTTTTATTGCCGAATAATATTCCATTGTATATATGTACCACATTTTTATCTATTATCTGTTGATGGACATCTAGGTTGCTTTCATATCTTGGCTATTTTGAGTAATGCTGCAGTGCATTACTCTTTCTAATAGAGATGCATTTACCTTTCTAATTAGTTTTTTCATTTTCTTCAGATAAATATCCAGAGACGGAATTGCTAGATTGAATTGCAGCTCTAGTTTTAATCTTTTGAGGAATCTCCATACTAATTTACAATCCCATCAACAGTGTATGAAGGTTGCCTTTTCTCTACATCCTTGCCTGAACTTGTTATTTGTTGATTTATTGATGGCAACCCTTCTGACAGGTATGAGGTGCTATCTCACTGTGGTTTTAATTTGCATTTCTGTGATGATTAGAAATGTCGAGCATCTTTTTATATGCTTGTTGGCTATCCATATGTGTGCAGAGAAATGTCTGTTCAGGTCCTCTACCCATTTTTATTGGATTTTTTTTCTGGTAAGTTCCATTTATATTTTGGATATTTACTGTTTACTGGATATATCCTTTGCAAATATTTTCTTCCATTCAGAAGATTGTCTTTTTGTTTTGTTGATGGTTTCCTTAACTGCACAAACTTTTGAATTTCATGTAGTCCTATTTGTTTATTTTTGTTTGTTTGTTTCTCTTGCTTGAGGAGATATCTCCAAAAAGATACTGCTAAGAGCGATGTCAAAGAGCTTACTACTGACTATGCTTTTTTCCTAAAAGTTTCATGGTTTCAGGCCTAAAATTTAAGTCTTTAATGTATTTTGAGTTTATTTTTGTATATGGTGTAAGTAAGTGGTCCAATTTTAGTTTTTTTTTTTTTTGGTGTGTATCTGCCCAGTTTTGCAAACATCATTTATTGAAGAGACTGTCTTTACTCCATTGTATATCTTTACTCCCTTTGTCATACATTAATTGACTGTATAAGGGAGGATTTTTATCTGGGCTCTCTATTCATGTCCATTGATGTATAGATCTGTTTTTTTTACACCAATTCCATACTGTTTTGATTATTGTAGCTTTGTAATATAGTTTGATATCAGAGCATCCATGTCCATGAGACTCTGTTTGTCTTGTTCATTTGTTGCTTTTAGGTTTATATCCCACATATAAGTGATATCATGTGATTTTCAGCTTTTTCTGTCTGGCTTATTTCGCTTAGCATGATTATCTCGAGCTCCATCCATATTGTCACAAGTGACAGTATTTCATCCCTTCTTATGGCTGAGTAATATTCCATTGTATATATGTACCACAGCTTCTTTAGCCAGTCATCTATGATAGGACACTTTGGTTGCTTCCATGTCCTGGCCACTGTGAATAATGCCTGCTATGAAGATCGGTGTGCAAATATCTTTTCGGATATGGGTTTTCAAGTCGTCAGAGTAAATACCCAGTAGAGGAATTACTGGATCAATTCTTAGTTTTTTTGAGAAACTTGCATGCTGTATTTCATGGTGGCTTTATCAATTTGCAGTCCCACTAGCAGTGTATGAGGGTTCTTTTTTCTCTGCATCCTCTCCAACATTTGTTATTACTTGTTCTGTTGATTATAGCTATTCTAACAAGTGTGAGATGGTAACTCATTGTGGTTTTGATTTGTATTTCCCTAATAGCCAGCAATGTTGGGCATCTTTTCAAATATTTGTTGGCCATTTATATGTCCTCTAGGGAGAAGTGTCTGTTCAGGTCCTCTGCTCATTTTTTGATTGGATCATTTGTTTTTTTGTTGTTATTGAGTTGTATGAGTTCTTTGTATATTTTGCACATTAGGCCTTTATCGGAGCTGTTGCATGCAAATATATTTTCCCATTCGGATGGTTGCCTCTTGACCTTGTTGACAATTTCTTTTGCTGAACAGAAGCTTTTTAGTTTTATGTAGTCCCATTCATTTATTTTTGCTCTTCCCTTGCTTTTGAAGTCAAATTCATAAAATCCTCTTTAAGTCCAAGGTCCTTGAGTTTAGTTCCTATGTTTTCTTCTATACATTTTATTGTTTCAGGTCTTATATTTAGGTGCTTAATCCGTTTTGAGTTAATTTTGGTGACTAGTGATAGACAACAGTCTAGTTTCATTCTTTTGCAGGCGGCTTTCCAGTTTTCCCAGTACCATTTATTGAAGAGGCTTTCCTTTCTCCACTGTATGTTTTTGGCTTTTTTTGTCAAAAATTATTTGCCCATATAAATATGGGTTTACTTCTGGACTCTCAATTCTGTTCCACCGGTCCGTGTGTCTGTTTTGCTGCCAGTACTACACTGTTTTGATTACTGACGCTTTGTAGTAAAATTTGAAGTCAGGCAGAATGATGCCTCCAGCCTCGTTCTTTATTCTCAAGATGGCTTTGGCAGTTTGGAGTCTTTTGTGCTTCCATACAAATCTGATGATTTTTTGCTCTATTTCTTTAAAAAATGCCAATGGGATTTTGATGGGGATTGCATTAAATCTGTATAACGCTTTAGGTAAGATAATCATTTTAACTATGTTGATTCTTCCAATCTAAGAACATGAAATATCTTTCCATTTCTTTGTATCTTCTTCGATTTCTTTTAATAGGGTCTTATAGTTTCATTATATAGGTCCTTCACATGTTTCGTTAAATTTATTCCTAGGTTTTTTATTCTTTTTGTTGCAATTGTAAAAGGAATTATTTTTTCCACTTCTTTTTCTGACACTTCATTATTAGAGGATAGGAATGCTATGGATTTTTGAATGTTGATTTTGTATTCAGAGATTTTACTGTATTTGCTTATTGTTTCTAGTAGTGTTCTTGTGGAGTCTTTAGGGTTTTCTATATAGAGAATCATGTCATCCACAGTTTGAATTCTTTGTTTCCTATTTGGATGCCTTTTATATCTTTCTCTTGTCTGATTGCACTCCCTAGGACCTCCAATGTTATATTGAATAACAATGGTGATAGTGGACAGCCTTGCCTTGTTCTTGACCTTAGAAGAAGGTTTTTAGTTTTTCACCATTAAGTATAATGTTGGCTGAGGGTTTGTCATATATGACCTTTATTATGTTAAGGTACTTTCCTTCTATACTGATTTTGTTAAGTGTTTGATCATAAATAGATGCTGTATCTTGTCTAAGGCTTTTTCTGCATCTATTGATATGATCATATGTTTCTTATTTTTTAATTTGTTTATGTGGTGTATCACATTAATCGATTCGAACCATCCCTGTGCCCCTAGGATGAAGCACACTTGATTGTGGTGTATAATCTTTTTAATATGTTGCTGTATTCGGTTTGCTAGTTACCTTATTTAGGATTTTTGCATCTGTGTTCATGAGAGATATTGGTCTGTAGTTTTCTTTTTTTGTGTTATCTTTACTAGGTTTTGGTATCAGGGTAATATTGGCCTCATAAAGTGAGTTTGGAAGTATTGTCTTCTCTTTGATTTTTTGGAAGAGTTTGAGGAAAATAGGTATTAAATCTTTGAATGTTTGGTAGAATTCACTGGTAAAGCCATCTGGTCCTGACTTTTACCTTTTGGTAAGTTTTTGATAATTGTTTCAATTTCCATACTGCTGATCAGTCTATTTAGATTTTCCAATTCTTTCTGAATCAGTCTAGGAAGGCTGTATTTTTCTAAGTATTTGTCCATTTCTTAAATTTGGTGTTATATACTTTTTCATAGTATTCTTATATGATCCTTTGTATTTCTGCTATATCAGTCATAATTTCCCCTCTTTCATTCCTGATTTTGTTTATTTGTGTTCTTTTGTCTTTAGTGAGTCTAACCAGGGGTTTGTCCATTTTATTAACCTCAAAGAACCAGCTTTTTGTCTCATTTATTTTTTCTATTGTTTTATTTTGTTTTGTTTTCAATTTCATTTATTTCTGCTCTAATTTTGATTATTTCTCTCCTTCTTCTGATTTTAGGCTTCATTTGTTCTTCCTTTTCTAGTTTTTTAAGTTGAAATGTTAGATTCTTTATTTGGGCTTGTTCTTGTTTTTAGAGATAGGCCTGTAATGATATGAACTTTCCTCTTATAACCACTTTTTCCATGTCCCAATAGTTTTGATATATTGTACTATCCTTATCATTTGTTTCTATGTATTTCTTGATATCTGTTTTTATTTCTTCTCTAACATAGTTATTCTTCAGTGGCATGTTGCTTGATTTCCATGTATTTGTGGTTCTTCCTGACTTTTTTTTTTTTTTTTTTGCAGTCGATCTCTAGTTTCAAAACATTATGATCAGAGAATATGGTTGGTGTGATTTCACCTCTCTTATATTTGTTGAGGCTACTTCTGTGTCCCAGTATGTGGTTGATCCTTGAGAATGTTCCATGTGCATTAGAGAAGAATGTATAAACAGCTGTTTTGGGATGGAAGACTCTGTATTTGTCATTATGTCCAGTTGGTTTCATGTGTCATTTAAGGATGTTATTTCCTTATTGATTTTCTGTTTGGATGATTGTCCATGTCTGACAGTGGGGTATTTAGGTGTATTATGACAGTGTTTTGGTCTGTTTCTCCCTTTAGTTCTGTTAGTAATTGCTTTACATATTTCGGGACTTTCTGATTGGGAGCATAGATATTAATAAGTGTTATGTCTTCTTGGTGCATGATTCCCTTTATTATTATGAATTGCCCTCAGTATCTTTATTTGCATTTTTTATTTTGAAGTCTATTTCATCTGATATTAGCACCACTACTCTTGCTTTTCTCTGAATGCCATTTGCTTGAAATATCATTTTTCACCCTTTCACTTTGAGTCTGTAAAGTAAGGGTTGCACTTCTCTGCTTCTTTTGCCTGATAGTCATCTTACCTTTAATTATGTTTTTTTTTTTTTTTTTTTGTCATTTTATTTTAGGTGAGCTGACCCCTTTCAGTATTTCCTGTAGTGCAGGCCTCGTAGTGGAGAATTCCCTCAAAATTTGTACGTCAGTAAAGTTCTTAATTTCTTCTTCATATCTAAAGGAGAGCTTAGCTGGATACATTCTTCTAGGCTGGTAGCTCCTTTGACTTAATATCTTGAATGTGTGATTCCACTCCTTTCTGGCTTGCAAGGTTTGTGCTGAGAAGTCCGAGGATAATCTAATGGGTTTCCTTTATAAGTTACTGTTTTCTTCTCCATGGCTGCCCTGAGAATTCTGTCTTTGTCATTGATTTTTGATCATTTTAATACAATGTGTCTTTGTGAAGGGCTTTTTGGATTGAGATAATTGGGTGTTCTGTTGACTTCTTTAATTCCAAGCTCCAGCTCATTCCATAGATTTGGGAAATTCTTGTCAACTATTTGTCTGAAAATGCTTTCTAGTCCCTGCTCCTTTTCCTCATCTTTGTTAATACCCTTTATTCTCATGTTTCCTCTCCTGATGGTGTCAGCTAGTTCTTGTATTTATCTTTTATTATTTTTCATTCTTTGGTTTCTCTCTTCCTTCTGATTTATTTCTAGATTTTTGTCTTCGATATCACTGATCCTTTCCTCCATTTGGTTAACTTTATTTCCCAAGCTTGCTATTTCATTTTTCAACTCTTGAAGTGTGTTTTTTTTTATCTCCAGAAAAATCTATTTCGTTCTTTTTGAGGATTTCAATCTCCTTGTTAAAGAACTCAATTCTTTGTTTTTTCAGTTCCTCAGATTGTTGATATGACTCATTCTGGAACTCACTGAGTTTTTTCAGAAGTACCATCCTGAATTCTCTGTCCTTTAAGTTGTATATTTCTATGTCTGTAAACTTATTTTCTGGAGACTTTTCTCTTTCTTTCTAAGATGCCTTGTCACCTTGGTTATTCATGGTGTTTAATGAACCCTTTCTCTGCCTGGATATTAACAGAAGTGTATTCAGCTTTTTTTTTCTCAGAAAGATTTCTTATATAAAGGTCTCTCTTTAGTCTGTTGCAAAGAAGGTGCTTTTCTTTTTGTGTTCAGTAGGTGGCATCTAAGCCTCTTGGATCCCTCCTTTATATAGAGCCTTAATAATGCCTTTTTTTCTTATAGATGTTTAATCACTCTTGTAATCCTCAATTTCAGTCCCTGTCAGTGTTAGCGACAGTTTTGGTAGTGTTTGCTGAGATTCCTCTGTGTTTCGCAGTGTTCAGTATTGGAGGATACAGGGGTAGGGACCCTCTGGGTTGGGGTTTGGGGATTGTGTTCAGTTTCAGTTTTGCATCCCTTGCTGGTAAAAATCAACCGTTGTTTCTACGCTGTCCCACTTCTCTGCTTTCTGCCCTGATGACTGGGCCCTGCCTTCGACCGCATGGAACTCACAACTCTCCCAGGGAGAGCTGTTCATGGAATTCGCCACACCTTCTTCCCTCCCCTTCCTCCTACAGGGAGCTCTAGTGGCTGTGAGAGGCAGATTCTATATTTCTCCCAGTCCATCTCCCGACACCTGGTATTCCGAATGTGGTAGCTCTTACGTGCAGATCCCATACTCAGACATGCTGGTGTGCACTTTGTGCATCTTTTGTTGAGTTTTAGATGTTCAGCTTATTGTCATTTCAAGGAGAGAGATCTGGAGACATCTCTGAGTCTGCCATGTTTCTCCAAAACTCTATAAATAATCTTTTTGGATTTGGAATTTTCAATAGCTTATTCTTATTCATGATGCATTGCTACATAGAAATATTAAACTTCTAGGCTTAGTTATTGATATCTTAAAATATGACAGTAATTTTCATAGGTTGTTATGACAATGATCATTTAAAGTGAAAACTCAACTGTTAAGAAACAGTTTATACAGGCAACTGGTTTGGGTTCCAGCACCCTACGATCTGAGTGGCTAATGGTATTTTAGGGGAAATGGACTTCTTTATGGCAAGTGCTTTGGAGAAGTCCCTTCAGCTACAGTGGAAATGTTCTGTTTAGATGCTTTAGTAAAACATTCTGAGGCTGAGTTTCCATACTGGCAGAAGCAATGAAGTCTCGTGACATCATGGAGGCCTCACATGCCAACCAAACCTGGGCTAATCTAGACTGAGAAACTGTGCAAGACAAATACCAGGATGGCATGTGTGTGCTAGCCCTTAAAACCGATGTCTTTTTTATTCATGGCTTTATGGTTGTGGCGTTCAAATTGTGGCACCAGCAGGACAGTGATCAGGTTCTAACTGAAAAAGTTTCAGAGGTCGAAACCACATACACCACATGTGGTTAGCAAGAGACTGTCTTGTCCGAATTATATCTGTGGAAAGTGATATCACTCTTAGTGACTGGAAAGCGAGGTGCCCTACGGAAAGAAAGTCCATTGCATTCAGGAACAAAGGACTTCTTGGGAAGCTCAGGAGCTGCTGGTGTTGGGAATAGGTCAATGATTTGGGTATCACATAGCATGGGAGGTATTGTTAAAAAAAGATGCTGTTGGAAGCCTCTCAGAGGCCAGAAATGAGTGCTGTCATAAATAATACCAGAAATAATTTTATAGTGTACCCCATCACAGACCCCATCTGAAGAGTACTCTGCTACCATTCACTATCTTCTCTATCCCTCTTTGGAAGTCAAGGAATTCGGCAAGGATTTTCTTTTACTTAAAACACTATAGGATGACTTTCTGGAGTTTGCTAAAGACAAAAACTTCCAGGCACTTAATTTTGTAGAAACATTACCAACCTACTTGGTAGCATAGTTAAATTCCAAGTGGTGCCAATGGAATCAGCAGATTTAGGCATTGAAGATCTAATTCCTGTGGATGTTAACCATTTGAATGTTTGTAAGCCAAAGAAAAAGGGTGCTTTTTATTCGTACCAGTGTACCTTACAACTCATCTGTGAAACTTTAGCCAAAGACCTTGAAAACTGACAGTTGTCTTGCATTTTTCATATGTAAACACAGTGTAAGAAATTTGGTATTCTCTTTCTTTTTCTAAACGACCATGCAAACATAGTCACTGTGGCATCAGAGTGGTCTGGAGTATGTTGCAGGCAAAGGAATATTCTGTAAAACAAACCGAAGTGGCAATTAAAGAATGAAGGGCTAGACTGGATTCTTTTGATTTAAGGAAATTCCATGTGTACCAGTTTATGTTTTGCAGTGTTATCCCTGGTGACATAGAGCAAGCTGCCGTGGATAGAGAATGCCTTTTGTCAGCTGTAACTCCTTATGCCAGAGGAACACTGATGGCTTCTGAAGGGATAGCCTTCATCAGCTTACCATAAAAATGCCATTTGGAGAATACCTAGAATGCAGAGGAGATTGAACTAGAACATAAAGCATTCTGTTTTTGTTCTGGGTTTCCTTGTGCTGTAAATTTTTTCTAAACATGTCAGAGAAAACCTTTGTCTAACATGTTAACTTTGTTAGACCTGTTGTCATCCATGAGTCAGTTCCTTTTAAGTTTTTATTTTCACATTGCTGAGAACAAATATTTCTTCTTTTTAAAAAATTCCAGCTTATAGTAATTCTTTCCAGACTTTAGCTACCTGTACTTCTACTTTTTCCCAGATAAAGTAGGTAATCCATTATTGATTAGAGTGTGAACCGAAACTATTCTAAGCCATTATTATATGTTAGCAATACTTAGTATCAAAATTCTCAGATTCTCTTCAGCTAAATATGCCTTCTTTTCTTAAAAAAAAAAAAAATAACAGATACACCTTTTTTTTCTGAGAAGAAATTAATTTGTTTCTTCTTAAACGTATTTATTATGTGCTTTTAGAAAAAACAGGACCAAATACGTGTTCCATAGCAGAGCTCTTACAGAGTGCCAAATCTAAGAATAAAACTGATTTTACAAAGTATAGTGCCCTATATGCCATTTTTGTTTATTTTTGCATTGTAATGAGTTTTAACGTTTGTGAATTAAATTAATTTACTCTAGAAAATGAAATGTGTCATTTAAAATTTATTTGAAAACAGTAAACTTTCCTGCCATTTAATGGACAAAAGGGCCAAAATAAGACTAAACTGATAATACTTGATTTGTCTTTATACATATTATGAGCATTATGTAATTATGAATTTAAAAAAGCCATTGAGCACATAATGGGTAGTCCATAATCTTGAAAGATTAGCACAAGTAATTCAAAGAAATAAATTCAATTCACTGAAATGTTATAACAAGGGTTAATGATGTGTACATTTTTACACACTGCTAAAAAGGAATGTTAATAGCTTAGTTTGTTGGAATGGTCATTTCATATTTCTAAATTTTATTTTATTTCTTTGGAAAAATGATTGCTGAAATTTTCACACTAGTAATTATCCCTCGTTCAAAATAAGTCATAGGCTTGATATTCAAAAGAAAAGCTTGGTTTCAAGGTTCATGTGGTTAAATATGCATATATGTTGTATTACCAGATAAATCAAAATTTAATAAGGGCACAATACATGCTCAATTAATTATTAGGAATTTCTAAGAACATTTAGGGCCAGCATACATTAGTCAGACAGTAATTGCTAAATTTTCATTCTGTGTTCAATTTAGGAATTATAAATTCTGAAATATTGTTCTAGATATTGACTTTTTAGGACTGAACATTGGAAATGAGTTCAAATAGATTTTCAATTTTCACTCAGTTTCATTCTGATATTCATTCATTGTTTATAGTTAGATTTTTATACTGCTTTGTATTTATTTATTTATTTTTCATATGTGTACATTATTGGGAGTGCGGGGGGACACACTGTCTAATCCTTCAGTTTCTCTGGGTCACGTCCATCCTGTTGAGAAGGGATATACAGCTCATGGCTCAAGTCCTCCAGTCTATGCCAGTGTTGCTATGGAGATGGGAAAGCTTTGAGCACACCTCCTTGTGTACAGATGAGATATCAAGGTCTGAGAGCAAAGGGACTTGCCCATTGTTGCAGCTGCTTCAAAGGCAAAGCCAGGATTGGAACCAAGGTGTCTTATCTCCATGGCAATGTCCAGCAGTGATGTACCAGTGGGAAATGAAAGTCAGAGGGTGTAAGGGGGGAGGTGGGTAGCTGACTGCAATCAAAGACATGGAGGCAGGATTCAGGCAAAGGAGCTTTTAGGAGTGGGTGCTTGCTACTTGGTGTGAAGAATTCCTGGGACTCCACCAGGTAAGCAGGAAGGAAGAATCCCCTTCGGAACAGCCCAGGGGCCTGAGACAAAGTGGGTACATCAGAGAGTTGCCTTGAATCTCCAAAGCCCTGGGTTGGCAATCCTGCCTTTATTTTTAAAAATATTATATTGAATTTTCATACATTGTGATGCTGTTATGAACTCCTCATTAGGTTCATTGAGAAATATCTGCAAATATTTTTGTATTAATTTTCTAAGGTTGACCTAACAAAGTACCACAAAGTGATAGCTCAGAACAGAAATTTATTTTCTTAGTTCTGGAGGCTAGAAGTTGTAAATCAATGTGTTGGCAAAGCCATGCTTCCTCTGAAATCTATGAGTATTCTTCCTTTCTTCTTCTTAGCTTCTGGTGATTTTCTGGCAATCTTTGGTGTTCCTTGGCTTATAGATGCTTAACTAAAATTTTCTGTCTTCACATGGCATTCTTCCCATGTCTCTGTCTCTTCAGATGGTCTTCTTTTTTTTTTAAGGACCCCAATTATATTGGATTAGGGTTTCACCCTACTCCAACATGACCTCATCTTAACTTATCGCATCTGCAATGATCCTATTTCAAATAATGTCATATTCTAAGATACTGAGGGTAAGGATTTCAGCATATGAATTTAGGGGGAGACACAATTCAACCCATAACACCTCCTACCCAGATGAACCTACTCCTATATAGTACTGTCAGCTGCCAATGATCAGCACAGAAACTCTGCTTCTCTAGTGAGAAATGGCAGTCTCTGCAAATATTTCAAAACGTGAGCTATTTCTTCAGGCTTCTTGGAAGCAGACCTCATCGGTTGTCTAATGTTCTAATTCTATATGTGGACAAGTCATCATTCAGTTGCCTTTCCAGAAGCGGTCAGCGTCAAATTCTAGACTGGTTGACAGGACGTTTGCTTCTTGCTAATCATAACTTTAAATCTTTTAAAAACTTGTTTTTCTCCCAAATATAAAATATTAACATCCAGTAGAAAATATACAGAATCTTTGCCTTAAAATCCCAGATAGTTGTGTTGCTGGAGTGGGTTTTAGTTTTGGGGAGCATCTTTTGGACTTGGAGGATCGTAAACATTGGTCTTTTTATGCAGCCCACAATCACCAAAAGGCTCAGTGTCTGGGAGACCAAACTCATCTGGTCCATAAACTAATTTTCCCATTCATTATTAATAATGTGAGATTTTGTAATTTTTCTGCTTTATGTTATCTTTGGACCAGCGTGTAGGCCAATAATACCAATCTAAGATAAACCACAAAAGTCATGCATACAGGATATAAAACATATTCTTTTAAAGTATATATTGTTATGTATTGGCTTACAAGTAGCCTCAACAAATTTTAAAAAGTAGACATCATGTGGTGCATATTCCCTTATCTTAAAACAATCTGATTACAAATTAACAATAAAAGGAAAAACAAGGTGTTTAGAAACCGAAAAACAGTCCAAAAATAACTCCTGGGTTATAAACTTTTTAGAATGTAATAGTAATAAAAGTACATATCAAAACTTGTCAGATGCAGATAAAGTGGTATTCAGAAAAAAATTATGATCTTAAATAAATTTATTAAAAATGATATTTTATAGGTTTCATGTTGGCTGTTTTCTACTTACTCATCTTTTAAAAGAGGTGCTGTCTATCCAGACTATTTTTCAATAGACAAGATGTTAGATTGTCTTTCAGTCTCTTTATCTGTTTGAGTCATGATTGAATCTACTTTTCAGATTTATATTTGGAGGTCAGGTTGAAGGAAAAAACCTACTCAGGCTTTCATTTGAGGACAAACTAAATTAATCTCTCCTGTGCTTTGTGGAGATTCTTTCTGGATGTTTGCTTTAAGTAGTCTGTCAAATGGTGGTGTGGGTTCATCTTTTCTTATGTCTATGTAGTACTTTAGTGAAAAGATAGGAGAGACAACTTTAGGGGATGTTAGCAAGTGCCAATTTAAATAAGAAATCTTGCGGTTGTTCCATTTCCTTTGAAGAGATCAAGTTATGAGCAAGGTAAATTAGGAATTTACCTATGCTATACTTTGATCAAATTGACAGAATTCAGGCAGATGTCAGGTGAATTGAAGTCCGTAATCACTGCTGTATTTGCCTCTGTGTTTGTTTTATAATACTTACAGGAGTCCCCCTTATTCTTTGTGTACCCAAGTAATGTGTACTCCAACAATATAATTTCCTTTTCCATTTTACCTTAAGCAAATATCCTTTACCTACTTCCTAGGTTTGCAGATTTCTCAAAAGATTTATTCACTAAAAGCCCCAGTACACTCTAAGACAGTTTCAGATAACATACTAAATAAAAGCTGAAAGTTTGACCCAGGACCTTCTGCATTAAAAATGAAAACAGATATGGATTAGCAAACCCTGTCTTAGACTTTTAAATCAGAGTTCTGGGATTGGAGTGTTGGCGTCTGTAGTTTTAAAAAGTGGTTCTAATCCATTCCCTGTTTTCAAAAAAAAAAATCAGTACATTAATTTATTATGTGGAAATTAACTAATTAACTCATTAACATGGTGGGTGGGCTGTAAATTATATTCCATTTGGCTTGATTTCTGAAACATGGCTCACTGTAAGTGAACAGTTTAGGGATTCAATAGGATTTGGAGCAAATCCCATTCTGCAACTCTGTGCCTTGGGCAAGTTGATTACTCACCCTGAGCCTTGGTTTTCTCACTTGGGATAATATCGTCTATGACAAAGTATTTGTTTAGTGGGTTATGCTCTTGTTGTTTAGCAACCTAGATGGATACATAATTCTGAAAATAGTAGGTGACAAGATCCCAGACATTCTAAGTGGAATGACTAAAAAGTGGCCAAAGCGGTCTTGAGACATAAAAGGTACATATAATAGAAGATCTGCAGGCTAGACTGATCAGAAAAAGGGTTTATTTGAAGAGATTTGTTAGCCTAAAAGGCATGACTCTGACTTCCTGTTTTGGTACATCCGATATAGCTTCTCTTTCATGCTGTGGCCTCACTCTGGCAGGCAGTCCTCAAAGGACAGGGTCCAATTAAAATGGCTCTGACTGTACCTCCTGCATATCAGCCCTGGCCATTAGGAAACACTCTTGTCCCACTGTTTGTAAGGTAGGAGCTTGTCTCCACTGCAGCCCACCATCAGGGATAGGAGATACAATAGAACAGACAGAAATGTAATGTTAAGGAGAAAAAAGACTATTTTTAGGTTGTACCATACTGAATAAGATTATTTAATATACTAGTTACATATATTTAACTCCTGTGACTCACTATCAGCTCTGTGTATATCTATGATAATATTTCATTTGAGTACTTTTCTGTCCTTTTAGCTAAAACCTAGCATCATCTTGAGGCTTCCCCATCCTAGAACTGCCAGTAAACACTGTGATCTTATTTAGTTCAAAGTGAGAAATGAGTCTATCTTTTTACATGCTGAACAGAGAGATTTGGACTCTGACTGTCATTGTTTCTCATGGCCAGAATGCTGCTGCTTGGGACCAAGGTTGTAGATCTTTTTTTAACTTTGCGCCATGTGATTAGTCATTATTCTCTAGGGACTTCTAATTCATGCAAAGGACCTAGGTGGTACATGATAATTAGTCAATAACCGGTAACTTCTTAAGCCACATTTATTGGGCTATGATGCATGTAGAACTGTAAGTGTATCTGTTTGACAGTTATGGGACATACAACTAAAAGGTTTGTAGTTTGTCCTACATTAGGGACTCTTAAACTTCTTATCTGGTTGACTAAACTTGGCATTGCGCACTGATATAAATTCTTTGGGACTAGTTAGATAGAGGTGGCTATTTGTCCATAGACTTCTAATGTTGGAATTACTAAGGCTCCATAGGGCCTTATTACTTTTCTTCAGCTGCACAATCTCCTTTGGTAATCTCATGCATTTCCATGGCTTTTGGTACCACCACTTTTAGGCAAACAACTCAAATTCTTATTTCTAGCTCAGTCCACAGTTTCATTCTCTTGATGCTTATGTTACACTGCTTGCATTTTTCATATTTTTATAAGCATTTCACACATAATGTTTTAAAGACTGAACTCCTGAGTACCACCTCTCAGACTTGCTTTATTTCTATTTAGTAATTGGTGCCATCTCCCTTTCCAGATTCTCATACAAGAAAACACCCTTATAAAAACAGTCATCCCTTGCCTAGAATGCTCATCTTATTTTCTACCTTGTCTACCTCCATCCATTTTCCACACAGCAACTGAAGTGATCTTTAAAAAAGAAAAAGGTTAACCTCCCTAGCTTAAAACCTTTTAATAACTTCCAGTGGTACATAAAATAAGACCAGTAACTTGACAATGGCCTTAAGGCCTTGCATAGTTTGATCTCTAAGTATTCAAACATTATCTTTTGCCATCCTTCCCCTTGCTCATTTTCTATAACTGTCTTGCAGACACTGAGGCAGTAAGCTCATTTGCACCTCACAATCTTTGATCTTCGTACCTGCTTTCCTTTCTGCCTGTATTTCTTCCTCAACATGCTGAGCCCCTGCCTCCACACTCCTTAACCTAGTTGGCTACAATCTAACAACTCTGTTTAAATGTTACTTCTTCATAGAGGGCTTTCCTCGTATCTTCCCATTATTCTCATATCATATCAATAACTAGAAGTTATTGCACTTTTTGAAATTTGTGCATTTGCTTATTTAGTGCTTATCTCCCATACTAGGTAAGTGAGTTCCATAATGATACTGACCTTGTCTGTTTTGTTCAGTGTTGAATAAATGGAAAGTGAAACAGTGCCTGGCAGAATCTGCTAAATGGATGAATTAATGAAGCGAATATGCAAGGAACGGATACAGGAGATGCAAAGTTTTATTCTCTGTGCTTGCAGAAGGGATTGATTTACAAGATGCTAGTTTGCCTCTACTCCACAGTTTATGAATGCATCTTCTCTCTTCTTGTTGCTAAGTTTCCTTTTTTAAAGAAAGTTCACAATTTGCTGTTCCTGATAGCAATCTCCACCATCACTGTCATCATTATGTTTTTTCTATTCCTTCCTCTTCTTTCAAGTAGGACAAGGTGTTCTAGCCGAAGCCACAGAAATATAAAGTATAACTGAAATTATGTAGTTTTATTTTATGCTAGTGTAATGGGAATGAGACAAGTATAAAACAGTTAAAGTCTAGAGTGTTCCATGGGGAGCTTGTTAAAAGATACCTATTTCTGAACTTCATCTCCAGAGTGTCTGATTCAGTAGATCTGAGTTGGGCTCCAGGAATTTTAAATTGTGACAGGGTCCCTTGGAATGGTATGTTATGGTAGGATTTGGTAGGGGATGAGAGTGGAAAACCTCCCAGAGATTAAATTTGCATTAGTTTTATTTTCTTCAGGGAGAAAAGTTGCCTCTGTTGGGAACTTGAAAACCTGCTGAATTCAGAGAGCACAGGTAGAGGACATCTTGCAATTATGTAAAAGGAGAAGCCCTGATTCTTCTGGGAGAGAGTTTCCAGACCTGGAGTGAAGCATGGCTCACCTGGGAATTTAGGGGGAAGTGAGTCTTTAGAACTCTGAGGTGAAAGGTATCAGAGGTGTTTGGACCCAGGACTCTGGGACCTAGCTCATGCCTGGAATATGTCTGGGAAATAAATTAAAAGGTGAACACTGGAGGTATAACACTTTGTGCTTCAGTCTGGTGGGGTGAGAGGGCTCCATTTCTGAGCATGGCACTGAGTGCGTGCCTTTGCTTCAAGTGCCAGTGGGCTTTTCTTCAGCATCCACAGTCACTCTAGAGCAGGCGACACAGTCTCTGCCATTGTGTATTGGGCCCAGCCTTCAGGAACTACTTTGTGGTGTGGAATGACCTCACTAAGATATGCTGATGTTTTAGTTGACTAGAATGCAAAAATAGGAAATAAAACGGAATCAAATGTCTTTTGAAAATTTGGACTGTGGGTTAAAAATGAAGCAGGAAAATGGCTCATGGATTTCTCTGAAGCTGACAACTTGCCCATCACAAACACATGCTTCAAGCAACTGAACAGATGACTATACACATGGACATCACCAAAAGACCAATATAGAAATCAAATAGACTATGTAATTGGGAGCAGGAGATGGAGAAGCTGTATTTTCTTTGTCGAAACAAGATCAGGAGCAGATTGCAGTATTGACCACAAACTGTTAACATCAAACATTAGATAAATGAACCTGGAGGATATTGTTCTGAATAGAGTAAGTCAGACAGAGAAAGACAAATGCCATATAATATCACTTACATGTGGAATCAAGAAAGTAAACAAACAAAAACAGAAACAAACTCATAGATACAGAGAATATTTAGATGGTTGCCATATGGACGGGGGGTTGGGGGTGGGTAAAAAGGGGGAGAGGATTAAGAAGTACACATTGATAGTCACAAAATAGTCACAAGGATGTAAAGTACAGCATAGGGAATATAGCCAATAATGTTTGTAATAACTATGGTTGGCATTAGATGGATACTGGACTTATTGGGGTGATCACTTCGGGAGTTATATAAATGTCTAGTCACTATCTTGTACACCTGAAACTAATATAATATTGTATGCCAAACTGTAATTGAAAAAAAAAAAAAATAAAGCTGAAGAAGAGCACTAAAAGAATCATAGTGACAAAATATAATGTAAATAATCTTCCTGATGGATTTAAGGTCCACATAAAAAACAGATTTGTACTGTTAAACTTAGGTAAAGAGAACCAGAAGAATTGTGGACTGAAACTAGAAATATTACTAGGAAAGAATGTGAAAAGAAAATACCAGAAGTAAAAAGGAAAGTAAACCTGAGACAGACAGAAGAAACACTAAAAATTGTTAGAGACAGACAAGAGGCAAAAGCCAAAGGTGATAAAATTAGTATTAGAATCCTGAGCTCACTTTTTCAACAACTATCACATAGAGATGAAGGAAACTATTAAAATAGCCAATGTAAGGAGATAGAAGAGAACAGCAATGAAGGCAAAACAAGAGATACTCTGAGAAGATTCAAGAAATAAAAGGGAAATTCAAACCTAGATTGGGAATACTGAAAGACCCACAAGGAAGCACATTATTTGACAAGGAGAAAATGAAGGGAAGGTGGAAACAGTATACTAAAAATCTGTACAGGAGAGGCAAAGAGTGACAGATATCTTTGAAAGAGATTCCTGTGATGAAGAATCTATAATTCTAGAAAGTGAAAGCTACCCTGAAAGTACTGAGAAGAAATAAATCACCAGGAGTAGATGGAATACCCACAGAATTATTTCAAGCCACAAAGACTGAATCTGTCAAAGTCTTAACAAGAATGTCAATAAATATGGAAAACAAAACAGTGGCCTTCAGATTGGAAACATTCAATACACATCTCAGTCTTCAAGAAAGGAGAAGCTGAGGAGTGCAACAGCTATAGGACCATTGCTCTAATTTCCCATGCAAGTCATGTGATGCTCAAGGTGATGTAACAAATTCTACCTTCTGTGGAGCAAAAAATGCCAGATGTTCAAGTTGGATTTAGAAAAGAGAGAGGCACTTGAGATCTAATTGCAAGCATTTACTGGATACTGGAGTGCTCCGAAGAATTTCAGAAGAAGGTTAGTCTACGTTTTATAGACTCCAGTAAAGCCTTTGGCTCTGTGGATCATGAAGACTCTGGGCATGCCTCAGCACCTGATTGTCCTGATGCATAACCTGTATTATGGACAAGAAGCCACTGTCAGGACAGAATATGGAGAGGCAGAATGGTTTCCTATAGGCCAAAGTGTCAGACAGGTGTGCATTTTATCATCTTCTTTGTTTAATCTGTATGTAGAATATATTATAGGAAAAATTGGTAGACTCAGAGGAATGGGGAATTAAAATTGGTAGGAAAAAGATCAATAACTTAAGATATGCAGATGACACCATCTTACTGGCAGAAAGTAGCAATGATTTGAAATGACTTCTGATGAAAGTGAAAGAAGTGCCAAAGCATTTAAGAAAAGTATGACTACAAAAACTATGACTACAGAAGAAATACACAACTTTGACACAGATGATAAAGGCATTGAAATTTTTAAAGATTTTGCTTACCTTGGTTCAGTCATCAATTCAAATAGAGACTGCAGCCAGGAAATCAAGAGAAGGGACAGCAAGGGAAGAATTAGGAAAGCTCATCAAGAGGAAAGGTGTGTCATTAGAGATCAAGGCTAAGAGCATCCACAGCCTCAAATATCTAGTTACTCTATAAAGATGCAAGAGTTGGACAGTGAAGAAGGCTGATAGGAAATAATTGATTCATTTGTAATATGGTATTGGAGGAGAGCTCTATAGATACCGTAGACCACCAGAAAGATAAAAAGTGTGTTCTAGAGCAAATTAAACCTGAAACATCACTGGAGGAAAAAATGAAAAAAACAAATTGTCCTACATCCAACATATCATGAGAAGGCAGTTCTTTAGAAAAGAATAATACTGATGAAAATGGAAGGCAGCAAGAAAAGGGGAAGATCAAATATGGGATGGGTCGACTTCGTAAAAGAAGCCACAGACATTAGTCTACAGGAACTGAGCAGGACTGTTTAGGACATGATGCGGACATCACTCATTCATAGGGTCGCCAAGAATTGGAGCTGGCTCAGCAACATGTAATACAACATGTAATCACATCCAAGGAGCCTGTGACATTCACTGCAGTCCTTATTGTTGGCTCATGCATGTTAGATGACAGTATTAGATGAACTCTAACAGAAGTGGCTTGGGCAGCTATCCTAAAAGATTCACCACTCTGAGGGTGGCCAGCATCTCAAAACCTATACCTGCAAGTTGCTAAAGACTTTGCCCAGATTCTGTCCTTCAGACGGGATTTTCTAAGCTCTTTCCTAACACTCGGAATATTGAGTCAGGAAGAAACTGGACTGAAGTTGGGAGGCCTTCCTCCTATCTTCTCACCAGATATTTATGAACAGTAACAGACTTTTGGACTATAATAGAGAGGTGGTTGTAAGAGCCTTGGAGGAGGTGAACTGGGCTTCTGGACCTCCTTCTGTTAGTAGCAGGTAGGGCACCTTCTGGGGACATGTAGTTTGCATTTTGTGTTTCGTTGCAGCACCCTAGTTACAGGCAGGCAGGCAGGCTCAGCATGTATCTACCTATTGTGACTCCAAGTAAACTATGAAGGTTTCACTACACAGCAGTGTATATTTCTGAGCTAGCCGAATAATCATCATCATTAATGCATGAGGCACAGAATTTTAGAGTCGAAGGAAACTTAGAAATTATGTAGAAAACAGCTTATGGACCAATAAGGAGATTCTCTTTATTATACTTTTCTATTACATCTCTTAATTGAATACTTTTAGTGATAGGAAATTGAGAACCTCTTAGGCTATTTCATTAATGTGCTTTCATTTTATCAAAATTTGATAGTATTTTAGTATCTGATAGTTAACACTTCTGATTATTTTTGTGTTCAAATTGTTCTTGGCTATTTTTTTGCTGGGTCATTTAATCTTTCAGCTGAGTTTCAAAATCATTATGTTAAGTTCTAAGTTTATACATTAATTTAGGGAGATTTGAAATCTTTGTAACATTTTTAATTCAAGGATATGTTTATATCTATTCATTTGTTCAAGTTTTATCCTATTAATCCCAATAAAGTTTATTTAGGTCCTGGAGATTTCGTGTTTGCTTTATATTTCATTTTGTTAATGAAATCTTTTTCTATCTTGTTTTCTAATTGGTTATTGCAAGAATATATGAAAGCTATTGGATTTCATATATTTGGTATTAAATAATTTACTATATGAATTCCAATAATATTTCAGTTAATTCTCATATTATCCAGTAGAATACCAAATTCATTTAATGTAGTGATCATTTTGTTTTTTGAAAAGTGAAGAGTTTCCAGATTTGATGCATTGGCTGGAACTTCTGAAACAATTAAAATGAGGATTTATCTTTCCAATAATGATATCACTCATTTCTATTTCCTACATTGTTGCATTTGTTAAAATGCAACAATGCACTCTATAAAATTTTTCACACTGCACTCTATAAAATTTTCTTTCTTGTTTTGAGGTAGATGAGTTTTGGGACTCTTTTCAACTGTGTTACTGAGGCCTCTCCCAATTGTATCTCTCCTCTCATTCAAAATTACTTGAATTATTATCATTGCCATTATTGCTACTCACACAACAGTAAGATGATAGCAAATTAAGTTTGGAAACGAGAATAAACCAACTAAATAATTCCACTGCTCTTACATATTAACAATCAGAATTGGGGGATATTTCTTTTCTATTTTTAATCAGATGCATACTTATTTTATGTACTGTATTGTTGAAATCCAAATGTCTTAACATTTAATGATTGATTTAATTTTTATGATTGAAAAAATGTCTTACAAACACCAATATTTTTGTATTAGCCTAGGGTATCTAATTTGGAAAACAGTAGCTCATTTAAGGTATACACACACAAAAAGGATAGTATATTACAGTGATATTAAATTTTATCTAAAAATTAAGTTACATACGGTTCTAAATAGTAACACCTAAGTTACACTTAATAAAATCACATTGCTAATTGTAAATAAAATAAAACTCAACTCTTTTAAAGTACCTTGAATTTATTTTAAAATTTGCTTTTCATAAAGTTTATATTTTTGTAAAAGGATCACAATTTGTAATTTACAGTAGAGAAATGGGTGTAAATATTTTTGACATTTGTATGATATGCCCACATAGATTGACATTTTGATTTTTATTTTAAAAATTTTGTGTTTATATTCATTGGCTCAGGTCACGTTGTATGTTAGTCTAAGTGTTTATCTGTAAACGTACATTATGGGAAATTGCAATGTGTACAATAATGATGTCTCAAGCACAGATAAATGAAGAAATCTATTTACTTTAAAGCTCAAGAAATGGGGAGAAACTGGGATGTTTCCTTCTTGACAGACACATTCATTCTGTCTGACACTCCTTCAGTTCCTGCAGTGTCTCCAGACTAACTGTACAGTATATACAGACTCCAACCTTGGATGGGAGAACACTGATCTTATCAGTTTCAATGTAATATGAGCTCAGGGATGAGGAAGATAAGGGATGTTTTTGTGGTTCTGAAAGACCATTATCTGCTTGTTTTAACCACATATACCTATTTCCAGATTTTGTTTTTTGATGGCTATCTATTTTCCCCTTATAATTTTTCCTTCACTTCCTTTTCATTTGTTTTGTCTGTGAAGTTTAGGTAAATCTGTCAAGGTGGTAGCTGATTTTATGTTGTATGTTGTATCTGATGTGTGCTTGCTTTTGTGATCACTTTGTTTGCTGTTACTGCCACCATATAATTTTAGCACTAGATCTTCCTTGCTCTGTAAAACTAATTACTTTTATACTAGTTCTGACTAGGAAGTTGAATTACAATCTGAATAATACACATGTATAGAACTGTAGGCTTACCCTTAGAAAATAGTTTCTATATAGGGAAGCAATGGTTGTAGCACACAGGAAGCATGAGTTTTAATGATATTCAACTGTTCATAGAAAGCAGGGAAGTTCTCCTCACCCTGTCCCATCCTAATTTCTGGTTTATAACTTAAAAAAATTCTCATAATGAAAGCGTCATCTCTTTTGGGTTAGGGTGATAATTTATGTAAAAATAAATTCTTGTGCCATGATATGACTATGATAAATTTAGTTCAGCAGATCAGTTCTGTTAAAATAACATTTATTAATCACCTCTATGTGTCATGAACCAGAGGTACTGTACTGTACCCTGGAAATATCCCAATAAATGAACTAGCATCCAAGCTCTTGAGAAACTCTAGAATGGTGGTTTTCAATATTGAGCATGAACAATTCTCACATATAATGTAATAATTTTATAAAGAGGGAAAGGACTCTAAAATGGGATTATAAGGTTTAATATAAAAAGTGGGTGCTCAGTAAATATTGTAAGATTAGCTGTCTTAGTTTTTAGATTTGATGAAGTGCTTTTCATTAACAAGAAATGATTATTTTAATATTATAGTTAATGCTTTATAATTGCTACATGTCTGATTTCTTACTCTGTTCCCAATACTTTACATAAAAATCTTTGCACCTTTTTTCTGTTGATATTCTAATAAGTTAATACATGCTTATTACAGTAACTCTGGAAATTCCATGAAAATATAGTGAAGACCACAAAAACTTCCAATAAATCCATCACCCAAAGATGGTAATGATAAATATTTTGGCATTGATTTTAAGTTACTTTTTAAATGCATATTCTGCACAGATATTGGCAATTTAAATGAAATTGGTAACAGGTACTATATTCTATTTTTCACTAAAGTAATTCATCTATTCATTAACTTACAAAATATTTATTGAAAATCCTCATTGGTTAAAATATTCTTCCACAACATTTTTAGTGACTTTATTGTATTCCATTCTCTTGAAGCATGGTGATCTTTTCAAATAGTCAAGTACTGTTGGTCTTCTCTGGTGATCACACTTTGAGCCACAATAAAAAACTTAGAATGACTTTCTTAAGTTGGAATTGCTCTGTTAAGGTGTGCATATATTTTAGAGATAATAGTATATGTTTTCAAAAAGCTGTCCAGGAAAGTTGTGTTAACTTATATTACATGAAGTAGTATATGAAAGTGTCCATTTCCCAGTACTCTAGTCACCATTGTCAATAAAAAAAAAAAAATTATCATTAGTCTTAATTCATATATATATGTTTTTTGCTTAAAAGTAGGGTTGATTATTTTTTCATGTATTATGTATTTTAATATTCTAGTAATTTACTTGATCATTTTTTAAAAATTAAACTTATTGGGGTAACAGTTAATAAAATTATATATTTCAAACATACAATTCAAGAATACATCGTCCGTTCATTGCATTGTGTGTTCACCACCCAGAGTCAAATCTTCCATCACCATATATTTGACCCCCTTTGCCCTTATCTGCTTCCTCCCCAAACTGATAGTCACCAAACTGTTGTCTGCCTCTATGAGTTGTTTGTCTTCTTTGTTTGTTGTTTTCGGTTTTAGATCCCACATCTGAGCGAAATCATATGGTTCTCAACTTTTCTGTCTGACTTATTTCGCTTAGCATGATACTCTCAAGAGCCATCCATGTTGCAAATGGCATTATTTCCTCTTTTCTTATGGCTAAGTAATATTCAATTGTGTATATGTACCAAATCTTTATCCAATTATCTATCAAAAGACACTTGGGTTGTTTCCATGTCTTCGCCACCATGAATAATGCTGCAGTGAATATCAAGGTGCACATATCTTTATGGATGAATGTTTTCAAATTTTTGGAGTAGATACCCAGAAGAGGGATTGCTGGGTCATATTACTCAAAGCAATAAACAGATTTAATGCAATCCCCATTAAAATCCTAATGGCATTTTTTTAAAGAAATAGAACAAAAAGCCATCAGATTTGTATGGAATCACAAAAGACCTTGAATAACCAAAGCAATCCTGAGAAAAAAGAACAAGGTTGGAGATACCACATTGCTTGACTTCAAATCATACTGCCAAGTGACAGTAATCAAAACAGCGTGATATTGGCATAAAAAACAGACACAAAGACAAATGGAACAGAATTGAGAACCCAGAAATAAACCCAAATATATATTGGCAAATAATTTTTGACAGAGGAGCCAAAAACCTACAGTGGAGAAAAAGCCTCTTCAATAAATGGTGCTGGAAAATTGGAAGGCCACCATACAAAGGAATGAAGCTAGACTGCTGTCTGTCACTATATACTAAAATTAACTCAAAATGGATCAAAGACCTAAATGTAAGACCTGAAACAAGAAATTGCATAGAAGAAAACATATATACTAAACTCATGGACTTTGGTTTTAGAGAGGATTTTTATGATTTTAACCTCAAAGCCAAGGGAAGTAAAAGCAAAAATAAGTGAATGAGACTATATCAAACTAAAAAGCTTCTGCACAGCAAAGAAGCCATCAGCAAAACAAAGAGGCAATCTTCTGAATGAGAGAAGATACTTGCAAAGGTCACCTCTGATAAAGGGCTAATATCCAAAATATATAAAGAACTCATACAACTCAACAACAAAAAAGCAAACAGTTCAATTAAAAAATGGGCAGAGAATCTGAACAGACACTTCTGAAGACATACAAATGGCCAACAGACATATGAAAAGATGCTTAACTTCACTAGCTATGAAGGAAATGCAAATCAAAACCACAATGAGATACCACCTGTTAAAAATGGCTGTCATCAACAGAACAAGTAATAACAAGTGTTAGAGAAGTTGTGGGAAAAAAGGAACCCTGTTACACTGCTGATAGGAATGTAAATTGGTACAGCCACTATGGAAAACAGTATGGAGGGTCCTTAAAAAATTAAGAATAGAATTGCTTGATCATATTTTTATCCATTTTTTACTGAGTCATTTTCACACTACTGTGTGAAATATCTTGATAGTAAGGATAATAGTCCTCTAGCTCTTACATATGGGCTTATTTTTTTTTTAAGTTTATTTGCTTTCGGCTTTTGATTTTTATATGTACAAGTTAATTTTTGCAAGTAAAATCTATCAACTTCTTTCGTTATGTTTCTGCTTTTCTGTTTATGCTTAAAAAGTCTTTCTTATCAGATCAAAATAAAAGTAACTGACATTTTCTTATAGTACTTTTTGATTTCATTGCGCATTTTACTTTTTAATATATCGGAAATTGATTTTGGTGTATGTAGTGAAATATTTTCTGAGTCCACAGTATGACTAAATAATACATTTCTGTTGACTTTATATATGAATGCCAGCAGGATTAAGTACAGACCTCCTGGGTTCAGCTTTTTTCATTCAAAATTCTGTAGACATTGCTTTATTATGTCTTTCTTATTCTTTAATGGCAATGAGTCGATTTTCCTTTTTTTCATGTGAGATTTATTCTTTCCTCATTTAGTATACACAAATTATTATTCTTAAAATTGAAAATTTACCAAGATATGTTCAGATGTTTGCCTATTTTCATTAATTATGATGAATTATTTTTAATATGTAGATTCACATGTATTTTCTAAGTTTAGGAAAATTTTCTTGTATTATAACTTTTTGTACTATTTTGATTCCATTTCTTTTCTCCTCTCTAGTAGCTCTAATTTATATGTAATGGTGAATCACTTTTCTACATACCTACTATTTTCTCTTATGACTTTTATCTCTTAGTTATTCTCTCTGCATTACAAGTAAAATTGTAGTTTTTTTTTCCCCATAAGATTTTCTCTTGTGTTGATTCTAATCTTCAGTGCTTCTAAGACCTTTAGTTTAAATTCAAGGACCATGGTTTTGTGTCTTTAAGGTATTTATCTCATCTAGCTCCTCTACTTCTCAGCAAGATAGCCTTTCAAGTTAGACTGTTTTCTTATCAGTTCATCCTTGTTCTCTTCTATTTTTATAGTCATTTATATTTTTTAAAAATTTGAAGGATCAGATTATACTAGTATTATGATAATTCGTGAAACTGGCATAAACTCAGTGCCACCAAGCCATGGATTTTAGAAAAGAATATACTCGCACGTATGAGACCTAACTCCTGAGTTTTAATGAGATTACTTAATACTTCAGTGATTTATTATTTATCTTCCAATTTAATTGTTATTATATTGTTTATGTTATTATAGAGCCCCTCCTCCCCTTACTATTTTGTTTCCTCTGATTTTTTTCTTCTCCTGTCTTGAAGCCTCTGTTCTGATTTGGGTATAGTTTACTTTGTATTGTGAGGTGCCATGTACTCTCTGACTAGGAAGTTGTAAGATTTTCTTCCCAAATTCTTGAAAATTTGAATCATTCAAAGAATCAGTAAAGTCCTAGCATATGCTTAAGTGTATGTCAGACATTTCTGGAATTTGATGAACTCTTTTAATTAGGGTACTCAAGTTTTTCTGTAGTTCAGATAAATTTTATCTGTTTTCTGTGTTATTATCTCATTTTATTCCCCCCTACTCAGAACCACCTATCCTTTGTTATCTGCACTTGAAGTCCCTTATCTTATTCCTGAAGGATATGTATTTTTAGATATTTATCCTTTTGGGACCTGAATCAGTGGCTGAAGAGATTTTGTAAAATATCCATCTTTTTCTTAAATCTATTTACAAGTTTTTAATTTGAATATTATGTTATTTTTAGAAAGTCTTTTGTTTTGCTGAATTTCAGTCTTCTTATGTCTTCTTACGTTTTTGGGTTCCGTATTCATCTTTGCCTCTGGCAGTTCAGTTTCACAAGGCGGCATGGTCTGTTAGGTCTCTCTGGCTGCTGGTGTCCATTAAGGGCAGTAAGAGAGTGGGAAAGAGGAAGGCAGCAGCTGCTCCACTGGGATTGTAATTAGGAAGTGCATTGGCTTTAAGACAGAGGGAAACAGGCTCCTTCCTACCTACCCAGAATCTCACATAGTCCCACCGTTGGACATTCCTGTTTGTTATTGGTAATATGTTTTATAGATTTTATGTTATGCATCATGGACCACTTCTCAATCAGAAAAATTCTCAATTTTTTCCATAACAACAACAAAAATTTAGCTCCATTTTAGCCCTTGACATTTTTTCCTCTTTACTAGGTCTATTTTGCAGGATTTTGTCACCTACAATTTACTTGGAATAATATAATAACATTACAAACACTGACAGGTACTATTTTTGTCAGTGAAGATTTAGAGTATAATTCCATATAACCTGCTGTTGTCCAAATATTAATGATTTATAAAAACTAATGAGGCATGAAGAAATACACATATTTTACTTAAGAATTACTTTTTATCATCTTAACTTCTATATTTTATTTTATTTTTTTCTTTTTGCACCGTGGCTGAGTGGCAGAGCAGTAACTATTCCCCGAAAAAGGGAACGGTCTTCTTCCAAAGGCATTTCCATGGCACCTCAGTAAATCAGCTAGGAAAGGCACCTAAGAGACCGGTAAATCAGCACCCTGGGCTCTGTCCTCCTCTCATTATACCTTCCTTCCTGAGCATGATGAGGCTATATTTATTCCCTAAAACAGGCTCTCCATGTGAATGTTTGAAAAAATACATATTTTTGGCTTTGCAGAAACTTTAGGAACATGTTTCACTTCTTGTACATAAAAATACATTTCTGTATGCATATTTTGACTAGTGGGTGCACGAGTATATATAATCTGTGTATATAGGTCTCTTTTTCTCATTCTTTTCCTTCCTCTTACTTCCTGATATGTGTTTCAATTTATATTTTTTTGAGTAACCTGATACATAATAAACATTGTAGATATTGAGGATAGAGAAATAAAATATGGAATAGTCCCGCGTGTGCATGTATAATTTGTTTATAAACAGCATATAATTCTGGTAAAATATTTAGTATGCTCATCAGGCCACATTGTTTTTAGAACATAAAAACTAAGTAAAGCTCTACTTTTTATTAAGCCTTTACAGAGGTAGCATGATTTTACAGTTGAGCCATGTGTAGGTAAATTATACAGAACTCTGGACAGGTGGGGAAATATGAATTATTCTCTTATTTTTATTTTTTTATCCAAACCCAACCACAAAAGTCAATTGTTTATTTCCCTGGCAAGTTAAAAAATATCCTAAGTCCTTAAAGATATTCATTAGCCCTTTCTCTGTTTCATAAAATTATACCTGACTTTAAAAAGTATTTGTAGCCTAATGGGCAGCATATTGTCACGGGAAGCAAATACACTAATTTAGGATCTTTGTCTATTGAATCCAGTAGTAGCTCAAAATTTATTTCAATAATTTGATGTAGAATACAACTCAAATTTTAATTCAATGGGATGGAAAAATCTTTTTATAAATTATTTTAACCATATGAAAACTTTTAATAAATTTATTATCTTTCATAAGCTAATTTTGTAGAAATTAGTACATAGCCTATGATCCAGTTTTAATTACCTGAAAAAGATACAAAGGGATGGTGTTGGAGTTTAGCATATATGTTCATATGTTTATAGCAAAAGCTAAGTTTTAGAATCACTAATATGTGTAATTACTTTTCTATTCATAAAGTTATTCAAAAGATTCACCCATAATCTGAAATACTATTGAAGTTAAGGAGCTTATTATATAATCTTAGAAACAATAATTTTAGTAATCTTTGTTTTTTTAAATTTTTATATATTTTAAAATTGAACAAATGATAAAAATTTATTTCTCCCCCCCTCAAGTAAATAAATGACCCAAAGCGAACAATATTTAGGGATAAAACATATTTTAAAATAATCGGTTAGAAACTTAACATATTCGAAGACTTTTTACATTGTCTAAATGATAAAATACAGAAAACTAGAAATCTTTTTCTTCAGATCTACACAAGACAATGGACATGTCCATAAACCTTTCTACATGTAGGTTAGAAACAAACCTATCAGAAGCCTATTTTGAGTAGATCTGTGCTCATATGAGATGGTGAAGCAGGGCCAGACTCATCAGGGACTTGGCCTTCTGGGGACTTTTATCTAACTAAAGATATATGGTCATAAAGCCCAAATTCTTTCTTCTAATATGAAAACTTCATTGCAGGAGAGGCAGAAAATGTATCTGAGCCTTTTATAGAGACAGAACCTCATGGACTTGTGTGTGTGTGTGTACGTATGTATAGGAGGGTGTCTCAGATTAAGAGTTGTTATAATATAAAGTTCCTTTCATAGCATGTGCCCAAGTGTGCAGCTGTATTGTAGCATGAGAACAGGAAGTGGGAAGGTCATTCAACAGTACTACTCTCAGCCATCACCAATCTGGAGGTTATGAGAGCGGGAGTAGAAGGAGCCTTGAATCCCCAGTGAGGTAACTGGTTTGTAATTATGGTTGAGGCCAGTGATGTAAACAGTTTCCTTAAGTCAATCCCTGTGAGTTTAAGACAACTGATTGGACTGGAAATAGGTCATTTGTAAAACATTTTACTTTTAGTATTATCTTAGAAGTTTATTTTAAATTTAATCAGTATGATTTTTTCAGACTTACATATGTAATGACTTAATTACAGCCAGAATTGCTTCAGATTTTTGAAAAGGACTTCACATTAAATAGGAAAAAAAAAAGTGCAATGATGTATATTGTTAGAATTCTTTAAAAGAAACTTGCAAACTATCCATAATAAAATGTTTTCTAGGATTTGTGCATTAAGTTATCCACCTGAAATCTTTCTTCATAAATTATGTTTTGGCTTAAACAGTGAGATGATTTGATTTATCTTAAAGCCGAATATCTGAGCTATATTTGACTTAAACCAGCTATATATTGTTCGTCTTACCTAGAAATTGAGGGTGATTAAAATGTTTGAATCAGAAAATCATAGTTTTTGTATATTAATTTGATAATTGGATGCCAAGTATTCATCTGTATTTGCCTTTCTCCCCTTTTTTCCACTCCCTTAGTTCTTTGTGTAATGGACCAATTCATACCTTCCTCTTACAGATTCAGAGAGCTATTTGTCTTTGAACAAGAACATATAGAAAAGACATCATGCATTTCCTTTCTCAATTTTGAAATAAAGAGCCCCAGTGTTTCAGAGTGAATTTTAAGTATTATAGATTTGAAAATTCTAAGTTTAAAAGCACATTAGCAATTATTTTTGAATTGCGCCAGAGATTGTGGACCAGTTCAAAAGAGATTGTTCATATTCTAATGTCACCATAGGAGCCACAAAATCTTTGGCAATGGAAATTTTTATGTATGACTATATCCTTGCCCTGTATTCTTTATCTGCAACATTGTTGCTTTTTCCCTTTTAAGAACTTGCTAAAAATAATTTCCAAGGGTATATAATGTGGTCTGCTTAGAACAGGTTAACAAAAATGGAAACTTTTATTTTCTCTTTCTTAGCTTTGCCCATAGCAGTTTAGTTGCAAGTTTAGTGTCTGGGTCTTTCTATTACAACAAAAATAGAAGTTTAATTATTATTTATCATCAAAAATACTTAATTATCGGAAGGAAAGACATGATACTGTTTAGCAAATTTCAGATCAAAGCGACATAAACATACATCATTTTAACCTCATATAAGTGTAACGGCTAAGATATTATCTTAAGTGTGAGGTTATTCTCACCACTCTTTATGATTTTGCTCAGAATGCATGGGTAACCTAGATACTAGAAGTGAGATATACATCCATTTGAGGGAGATGAAATTATTTCCTTTGCCTTTTGTTTTGTTAGCTTCCTGCATAAGAGGAATTGCAGATATTTTGCAGATGAACGGTAAGGATTCTTTTGAACTCATACCATTTTTTAGCCAAAGTTATTTAGAAGGCTGTGTGTGGGTGGGGGGTGGGGGGGGGGCGGTGGGAGGGTGGAGACAACAGCCATACTAATTGGAAAATAGAATCATTCTCAATAGCATTTAGTTAAAGGACAGTAACATGGATAAGACACAGGCCTTAAAATGGAAATAAAGGCTTGCTTTGAAATAACTATCAATGGCTTAATTGGGTATTTCATGTGCTTTGATGGGCTTTTGGTTAATTATCATCTTTATGTGTTCTCCTGTTTGCATCTTCACACAAATGGAAGACTTCTGAGTAAGTGTCTTTTAAATGGAAATTCCTGTTGGACTTTGAACACCATAATCAATTGTTTACCCATAAATATATAAAATACATGTATTATAAATAATGCTTTTACCTCTTGTTATTAATCTCTCACTTTCTTTCATATTTTAGACTTTTGGAGCTGTAACAGCTTCTGCTTTCTAACATCTCACAGTCAATCTGCTCTATCTTCTTCTGTTAGTGATTATATTAGCTCAACAGTATTTAACTACCAGTTTCATGGTCAATTATTAATGAATGTTTCATTTTTATCTGTTGTATTACTTTGCCAACAAAACTGCTGTGAAGTTAATTACCTGGCAGTTTTTTAAAGGATAAAATTGGAAGAAATGGCTTTTGCTGTTAAATTGTCATGTAGACCCACTTTTGTCATTACAGGATAACAACACATCCTTTTGATAACTAAGCCAAGCAGGTCAGCCACTCTCTGTCGTTCAGATGGTTGATAAAATATTCACAAAACCAAAATCTGGTGGGGTCTGGAACCTATGGCTTTGCAATTTGAAAGGTATTTGATTATGTCCTTTGTAGATTGTTCATATTCTTTGAACCTGGTTGAAAAGAAATGTTTATATTTCGGCCTGCTGAGCTCCTCACATTTAAAAGAGAATAAATGGCTTCCACAAATCAAGATACCCCAGGCAGCAGAGGTTTTCCTCGCAGACAATGTATGAGAGAGACACTAGGCCACAAGCAGGTACCTTGAGACTGTATTGTTAAACCAGCTAAATTGTGGAGAATGGTTGTTCTGGAAATGGCCAATTCCTAAAAGGTTACTATATTTACAGGCTAAAGTCTTGATTCATTAAAAAAAATCTTCTCCATGAAAATACTCAGGCACTAGCTTTAAGATTTTTAATTAGGAACTTTTTGTGTACTGTTAAGGAGGAAGTTATTATGGCACAGTCATGATCTCCGCCATAGTGTGGCCAGATTTTGTAAATGAAAATATGTGATACCTAGATAAATTTGAATTTCAGAGGACACGAATGTGTCATGTGCCCTATATTTTATCTGGAAACTTTATATTTGAGTTCTATTTTTTTTTTTTAATATCACATAAAAGTTGCACTTATTTTCCTGTCACAGACAGTGAGTAAAAGAATTAATGAACGCAACATGAATGAAAGTCAGTTGATATGATTATGTTACTTTGCCACATTTCCATTTGATTTAGTTTGGGGCAATTTTGAGAGTTTTTCTAAATATTTCAAAGCTCTCTGTTGTTTGTATGGTTGGTAAAATATTCACAAAACCGATTTGTTAGCCAAAACATTTCAAATCTGAGTACCTACTGGATTTTTACCTGGAAACTAATTAAACTTGTTGAAGTATGATTAAAATGACCTTGACATTTCTCCTTTGAGTAACGAAACTTAAAAGGGCTTCTTCTTGATTGTAAGCCCTATCTCTATTTTCTTATAGCATTTGCTTTAGCAAACCTGCAATTGTAAATTCTTTCTCCGCCCCTTTGAGTTGTAAAACTTCTCCCACATCCTTGCCAGTTTTGTAATCCTTTAAGGTCTTTCTCAATTACATTACAATTCCTCTGAAATGTAATCAAGGAAGATATCCCTAGCTCCCAGTCTCTGTGGAAAGGTATGCATTTTAAAAATATCATGCATCAAATCTAATTATTTTCAGTTGAGGAAACAAACTCAATTCATCTATTCATCAAATAGTTACTTAGAATCTACTAAGTAATGTACCATATTATGTACTAGGCATACAAAAACAAGTATTATGTGATTTCTATGCATTATATTTTAGATAGGGAGACAGAAAAGAAAACCAATGAAATATTATTTGATAAATACCTTGACCAAAGTATGAGCTAATGTTTCTTTCTACTATACTTCTAATGACTGTTCTTTCCCGAAGACTTTGTATTAATATTTGGCTCTTAAAAAACAATTGCTAATATTCATAATTGTGAAAACCATTGGAGCAGTGCAACCAAGATGTCCTTCAGTAGATGAATGGATAAATAAACTGGTACATCCAGAAAATGGAATCTTGTTCAGTGCTAAAAATAAATGAACTAGCAAACTATGAAAAGACAAGGAGGAAACGTAAGTGCATATTACTAAGTAAAAGAAGCCTATCTGAAAAGGCTAAAATACTATCTGACATTTTGGAAAAAGCAAAACTATGGAGACAGTACAAAGACCAGTGGTTACCAGGAGTTGGGTGGTGAGGAATGAATGCGTAGAACACAAAGGATTTTTAGGAAAGTGAAGATACCCTGTATGATACTACAGTAGTGAATACATGCTATTAACATTTTTTTCCAAACCTATACAATATACAACATCAAGAGTGAACCCTACTGTAAACTGTGGACTTTAAGTGAAAATTATGTGTCAGTGTAGGTTCATCAGTAGTAACAGAAATACCAGTCTGGTGGAGTGTGTAGATAGTGGGGGGAGGCTATTCATTTCTGGGGAGAGGGGATATGTAAAAAATCTCTATACCTTCTTCTCAATTTTTTTGTGAATCTAAAACTGCCCTAAAAAATGTCTATTAAAAAAAATCTTAGTAAATTTTTTTGCTTTTGGTTAACTACTACTCTAACTCAAATGTTTTAAAAAGAACTTCAGTATTCCTTGAGTATGAGCTTCCTGGCAAGTTGTGTCTGGTCTCTTGGCAGCTGATGGTTTCTACAGATGGTCTTTGCACAGACGCTCATCTGGTCTGAGGTAGATGGTCAGAAATATGAAAACCAGTAATGCTCCCTTTGTTGGTAGTATGGGAGGCTACTGAAGAGATTTGGTGTAGGAGATAGAGAAATGGGGAAGTGAAAGGGAAAGAATATCCACAAATTAGCATATATTCCTCATTCTTCTGGAAGAAGGTTTCTCAAACTTTGGGCTGGATAGTCTTCATTGTAAGGGGCTGTCCCTGGAACTGCAGGATGTTTAGCAGCATCCCTGGCCTCTACCCAGTATGTGCTAATAACACCCTCCAAGTTTGACAAACAGAAATGTTCCCAGACATGGCGAAATGTTCCTTGTGGGATAAAATTGTCCCGCTGTACTAGAAGAAATATTTAGATTGGCCTCACTGAAGTTAAATCATAATCATTATATTTAGAAGTGTCATTTAGGTTTTATTAGAATAGTCTGCATATGAAGAACTATGCTTTCTACATGACCAATAAATAGGTGAGCTTTTCATATAGGAAAAAGTGTATTTACAATTTTAAAGAATATCATCTGCTCAACGAACAGTTCAGAAGGGTACATATGTGTTCATTTATGAAATTTGTGGATGGGTTATGTGAAAGCAATTTGTCCCTCAACCCCAATTTATTATTTTAATTTTACCTTCATCTGGGTCAATTCATTGTCTCCCACTCTATACCCACGTTTCAAGCTTATAGAAATTAAGACTTGATTAAAAACTGTGTGTATGGGTGTGTTTGTGTGTGTAAATGTGGTGATATTTTGATGAATAAATTCCTTTAATAACAACCTGCTTTATAGCAAAAATGTTTTTAAAAATAGTAACAACAAATCTTTATAAATTGTTCTAGTAGCGTTTGTGTGCATCTCCTGCTGAATGTAACAGGAAACATCTTGACACAGCTTCTTTTTCTCTAGAGAGATTCCAGGTAACATGCAATTTCCTAGAAAGGGTTATGAATCCTGCAAAGATTGTTTCCTGCTCTCCAGTAGCCCATTTTATGAATCCCTTCCCACTTTAGTAGGGATTTTTTTTTCTTTTAGGTATGCAACACATTAGGTTTTTTTGTGACATACCTTCCCTTACACCTTATACCCTGTAAAAGTAGGTAAGACTTTAGTACCCGTCATAGATACCAGTTGCCTGCCTGACTTTGAATCAGCTTCATCAAAGCAAGCCCATGCACATTAATTTTAATTATCAAAAGAAAGACGTTTCCCCCAACACTGACTTCAGATATCATCAAGCATATATGGAAATGGAGGAGAGAAGGGTTCTCTGCAATCAAATGGTGGTGGTTTCTTTCGAACACTTATAATTCAGAAGTCTGATTCTGAGATGAAAAATTCAATTTGCACAAATTCTTCTTGAGAATTTCTCACAAGGAAGGCAGTCAAAGGAAGAGAACAGTGGGACCTCTTAGGCTTTTCCGTGTGCTTCCCTTCACGTGCAGCAAGGGGTAGTAAGATGGGGGAAGGAAGGAGACATCCACTTTTGCTTGGTAGTTTTGACTTGGTGGGTTCCAATGGAAATCCCCATGGACATGCCTGGGAAGGAGATGGTGTGGTTTGATGTGAGCATGGAGGGTGTGAGGTGGAGTGGACTGAGGTGGACAGAATGCCTTTTGGAAGATTTTGGGCATGTTGGAGGGTTAGAAGCCCAGAATGGGAAAAGGAAAAATTCCAGAAAAATGAGTGTTGTCCATTGAAAGAGCATGGATGGGGCAGTGATGGTGAAAGGGTTGTTCAAGGTGTTTTGATATAAATTAGGAAAGTATGTTATACTTTGGCCTTTTCTCAGGAGACAGAATAGAGACTGGCATCCTTTTAATTTTCGTTTGTTGGACATATCTTAATTAATTTTTCCATATGGAATGGGAATAATTATTTGTGTCCTATTCTAGAAGTTATTGGAGATAGAGGGACTTATGCCTATTTATCAACTGTGCCCTGGTGCAGCCCTACAATCTATTGTCTTTCCTGGGAGAGGACAGGTGGGACACTTCTTTCACTTTCTCTAGACATTTTTTTGTGTTTGGTTTAGGGTATCCAGTACAGTCTGTTTTTTTAAGCACATTTAAACATTTTTTAATTTTTAATATTTTCTTAACCATGGACTTCACATTATCTGATGTCTATTATGATGCTTTAAACAGTATATCAACTTCTACCTCTAATAACCAACTCCCTAGTAAATGGTTCCATTGAAGTACTGTCATTTTGTTTCTGGATACAGCATTTTAGTTTTGATGAGCATACTAACACAAAATCCATTTCCTTTTAGTTCTAGAATTTTGGACCTGACAAGTCATATCATTTTTTTCCCAGTTCCTCAGAATATCTCAAATAAAATAGGCCCACAGTCTGCTTTTGTTATATGATGAATATTTTGAATCTTATTACTTTTTCTTTAAAAATAACCTATCCTGCTTTTTCCTGGAAGAATAATTAGTTACTTTGCAGATACTTTCTTTTGCAACCACTTCCATTTGTAGGGTAGATTATTAAACCTTTGTAACAAATGTATATTTAGATACTTGAGTGGACCCAATTAATGAAAAATGTTGCATATATGAATTTATTGAAGTTGAATCCATTAATCCAAATGAGAAAAAAAAGTGACTTCATTATCTTTTATTTTGGAATTGTATGTAAACTATACTGTTGAAATATATTTTATATATATGTATATTACAAAATCAAGAAAACATTCTCCTAATGTCAATGAATTTGTATATATATGTATTGTGTGTATGTGTTATATATATGCACACACATATGTGTATATATATGTGTGTATATGTGTGTATGTATATATGTACATATACACATAGAAAGCTACCAACATTTTTTGAGGTTATATTTTAGGCTTTTATTCAGTTTGTACATATGCATATATGCATATTTACACTGCAACTCACTTTAATAATTTAATAATTTGCCTCATAGTAAGATACTTCTTTTTATTTTAAACAAATTGTTTTTGTCCTTTAAAAAAGGATATAAGGGAAATGACTTTTTTTTTGTATTTTATCCCCAGAGCAAATCCAAAAGCTTTAGGATTCTCACACAAAGTAGCAAGCATTTACTCTGAAAGTAAATCCAAAGAAAAGAGGATTTATGTGAGACCAACTAACCATACGGGGTGTGAATTCCATATTCAAGAATAAAAAAGGTTTATTAAAATATGTTAGCTCATCACTTCCAGACAGTGCTTTTGAAATAGCCAGTGGCACTCCTTCAGGTGATTTCAGGGAGTGGTTCATTTTCTTTCAGTTAACAAAAATGGATAAATAAAGAAGTATTTCTGACTAATATTTAATCCCTTGATGCTGGCATGTAGCAGCATGTTATGTAACTGCTTCTATTTATAGTTCATGTATTTGTTTTGTTACATTTAAATTATGAAAATAATTTCAATCCATGACCATTTGAAGTGGATTCTAGCCGAGCTCAAATTGAGAAGAATCATCTTACTGTTTGCTGAGATAGTGTGTTGGCGACCTATCAGGACATCTGTTAGCATACATGAATATGCCTAAGAGATTTTGTTTTAGGCTAAAGCAGGAGGAGTTTTTTTTTTAATTGCAGGAGTACACGGTGGTGAAGTGGAGGAAATATGAACAATAGAGGGAGCAGATTGGGTATAACTCATTTGAATTTTTGAGCCTTGATAGAGTAAGGTAGAAGAAAAAGCTAAAAGGACTTTTTTCCTGGGAAATGTCATACTTGCCTGATACTTGTGACAGAGCACCGATCAGAGTATGTGAGAGAGACTTCTTTCTAATCTCAGACAGCGATCAGCAAAACTCTGACTCTTCAAAGACTGGCTACTTTGGTAACACGAGGAGATATCATGTTGGCATGGGCACAGACATTTCACAGGACACATGAGGCAATGGCATTGACTAGTGATTTTCATATAGGAAGGCAACCGCCAGAAAGAAAAGTTGGGAGTGGATAACATAGCAGATTTATTTTATCCCTTTAGCAACTCCCAGAAATTCCTGGACAGGGGGTTCTCCTGGGGATTGGAGTCCTTCCTCCATGAGTCAGGGACAGTGATCCGTGAATTTTGGAAGTCTGTTAATGTAGCTTCTCTCTCCACAGGTTGGTGAGGTCTGGAGCCATTCACATTATCTTTATCTATGGAGTTTTAAAGTCATTGTCATTAGCCTTTAAAAAAAAAAACAGGGTACATCTTATTACAAACAGACAAACAAACAAAAAACACAACACTTGACTGATATTCACTAATATAGCTTTGTTTCCACAGTCTGGGCTCATTATGAAACTTCTGAAATGTCTCTGTGCATATTAATGAGTTTAATATTGAATGAGGAATGAGGGAGAATGTGTAGTTCAGAAGCAATTAGTCAACATTATTAAGACATAATCTATAAATTATATCTATATTGAGAAAGATTGCATTCTCAGTTTCAGAATTTAAGAACTACATATTAAATTATCAGGTGACTTATTTGATTGTAAAATTAAGATTACAATTCTACTTTTATTAGTTCTAGAATACAGCATTAAACTAAAGCACATTATTTTACTATGCTATGTTAAAAACTGGAGGTACGTTAGCTAGACAATGGCTGGTTTTCAGTATACCCTATGCTATGTTATTTCACTTTAGAACTTAGAAAAACTTCAGAAAAACTTGAAGTACTATGGGATGTTGTGATTCAATAGTAATATATTTAATTTATTTAGGGTTCATTTTTTGTACTGATTTGGGGCTGCGTAGCTGAGAAAACTTCCGTTATTGTCCAAAAATGTATCTTGAGCTATTTATTTCATTGCATTCTTTCACTAATAAAGCAACAACAGCACACTCTTTCACTTATTAGCTGATAGATATTGAATAAGTCATTTATTTTCTTTTAGTCTTAGTTTTTTCAACTGTAAAAGGTAGATAAAAGAAGTCCTAATGTTGATGTGTTAAAGAACTGAGATATGGTGGCTCCCAGTGGATCTCTGCTTTTTTGCAACACAGTTCTTATAAATAGCAGTCTTGGCTTTAAATTCTGGACTTTGGTCTTTTCCCTACTCAGCGTTCTAGGGTTATAATTGTATTGTCTTCACTTCTTAGTTTTGTACTTAGACTTGGCTCTGTCAATGACATACATGGGTCAAAACATATATATTTCTAACTCCAGTAAATCTCCAATTCCATTATTTTTCTTAGAAATTTTTTTTTTAAGTTTTTCATTTCTCTCAACTTTCTAACCACAACTCTAGTTTGGGTTCTTATCATCTCACATGAAGATTACTGAGCAACATCTAACAGGTGTGTCTGACAGCAGATTTCTCCACTTCCACTTGATGTGCATTCATTATATTGCTTGGACTATTTTCCTTAAAAATTACATCATTCCCCTCATCAACAAAAGAAAAGAATTTTCAGCAGGTTTATAAATATTTAAATTATATTGTATCATTTTTTTTCTTGCATTTATGGATCTTTATAACAAGAACATATCCTTCTGTCCCACTTCATATATTCACTTCAGGAAGGAGGATTTTTTGTTGTGGTTGTTTATTCTGGCCTCTCTAGAGGCCTTTACGTACACTGTTCCCCTCATCTGGCATGCTTTTCTTTCTTCCTCACTCATCCTCAGGGATCATTTAGATTTTCTTTGCCCTGAAGCTCCCAATCCATGTTACATGAAAACCTGCCAAATAATTATCTATAGTACTCCTTTACCAGTGATTTTCATGCATACAACTAACTAACTACCTAATCTCTGACCTTTTTAAATATCTGGTTAAATATACATAACATAAAATTTATAATTATCATTTTTGAGTGTATAATTCAGTAGCATTAAGTACATTCACATTATTATTCAATCATTAGCACTATCCATCTCCAGAAAGTTTTCATTATCTTAAACCAAAACATGTATCTATTAAACAATAACTTCTTATTCCTCCCTCCTTTAGCCCCTGGTGATATCAGTCTACTTTCTTTATCTATGAGTCTGACTGTTCTAGGTACCTCATTAAGGGGAATCACACAATGTTTGGACTTTTGCATCTGGCTTATCTCAGTATAAGGTTCTCTTTCATCCATGTCGTTCATCCATGTCGTAGCTGATGGAAAATTGAATCTTTTCCACATTTTGGCTATTGTGAATTATGCAGCTGTAAACATTAGTGTTCAAATATCTGTTTGAGTTCCTACTTTCAGTTATTTTGTGTACATACTCAGAAGTGGAATTGTGAATCATTTTATGCTTAAATTTATTGAATAACTATTGTTCTGTCTTCCACAGTGGTTTCACCATTTTATATTCCCACCAGCAATATACAAGGGTTTAAGTTTCTCCACATCTTTGCCAAAACACTTATTTTCTCCTTTTTGGATAATAGTCATCCTAATGGATTGAAGTGGTATCTCACTATGGCTTTGATTTGTATTTCCCTAATGATAGTGATGTTGATTATCTTTTGCTGTGTTATCATTTTTATATCTTCTTTGGAGAAATGTCTATTCAAGTTTTTGGCCCGTGTTTATATCCTTCCTTCCTTCCTTCCTTCCTTCCTTCCTTCCTTCCTTCCTTCCTTCCTTCCTTTCGTGAGGACCTTTTAAATAGTATATAATCAGAACAGTTTAACAGGTTTTTGAAAGCTTAAGTCATAAAGGGCATGAACTAATGCACTGTGTGTATGATGTACTGGGAACCATTGAGGAGGATAGAGCTTTTCAATGGTCTCACTTGTCCTGTTGATGATAGCCATTCTTACAGGTATGAGGTGGTATCTCATTGTGGTTTTGATTTGCATTTCCCTAATAGCTAGTGAAATTGAGCATATTTTCATATGTCTGTTGGAGAGGTTGTGGGGAACAAGGAACCCTAATACACTGCTGGTGAGAATGTAAATTGGTACAGCCATGATGGAAAACAGTATGGAGGTTCCTCAAAAAATTAAGAATAAAATTACCATATGACTCAGCAATTCCTCTTCTGGATATCTACCCTAAAAATTTAAAAACATTTATCTGTAAAGATATACTCACCCTAGTGTTCATTGCAGCATTATTCCTGGTGGCCAAGACATGGAAACAACCAAAGTTTCCTTTGATAGATGATTAGATAAAGAAGATGTGGCATATATATACAATGGAATATTACTCATTCATAAAAAAGATGAAATACTGCCATTTGGAGCAACGTGGATGGATCTTGAGATTATCATGCTAAATGAAATAGGTCAGGCAGAAAAAGTTGAGAACCATATGATATCACTCATATTTGGGATATAAAACTGAAAGCAAAAAACAAACAGGAGTAACAAACAGAGACTCATGGATATGGACAACAATTTAATGATTACCAGAAGGAAAGGAAAGTGGGGGGAGATAGATAAAGGTAAAGGGGTCAAATATATGGTAACAGAAGAAAATTTAACTTTGGGTAGTGAAAATACAATGAAATATACTTATGACATATTACTGAATTTTACATTTGAAACCTATATAATCTTATTAACTAATGTCACCCCAATAAATTTAATTTTAAAAATCAGATTAAATTTTAAAAATTAGTGGTCTCAGATGCCTTACTCACTCAGAGTTATTGGATTTGTTATTTAAATGTTTTCTATCATTTTTTTTGTCTGTACAGTTTTTGGTGTCAGTGTGCCTGTAAGTAATTTCCTTTCTAACTTGATATTTTAATCTGATTTTTTTTTCTTGGAAACCAGATTATCAAATTTGTTAGTTATGCATAAATCAAGACTAATAAGCTCCCATGAAGGCCTAAGAGATTGACCTATGGATAAAAAGAAGCAGCTTTATTATGTGCAGTTCACGATGTCAAACATATTGCTTACTTTTGTTTTTTACTGATGGAGCTAGGTAAGATTTCTTGATGGTCTTTTCTGTAGAAATAAGGTAGTATAAATTGCAGTGTAAATTTCTTAAGTATTTTTATTATTATATTATGTTGAATATTCAGTGGATATCTAATGTATATATTTTAGTTGCTTTGTAATAGTTTCATTCAAATTGTATGTCAGTTTCCATGGTGATTTTAACCAATTTTTCATTGATTAATTGATTCTAAAATTATGGCCATTATTAAGGAGAGGACTTGAGTTTTATTTTAAGGCTTTTAAAAATATCAACTTATCAATAGGCTTTTCTGTATTAAAAATAACCCCAAAACTTAGTGGTTTTAAAAGATATTATTAGCTTATTCACTCATTTTTGGGTTGACAATTTGAGCTAGGCTCAGCTGGGCCGTTCCTCTCATGGTCTCACCTGAGACTGTCCTGTGGCTGTAGGCACCTGGCAGGAAGGCTGGGATTTGGTTGGTTCCAGATAGCTTTACTTGCAGTGTGGCAGTTGGCTTGGGTGATCAAAGTTACTGGGTCATATATCTCTACTCTCTAGCAGGCTAGCCCAGACCTCTCCACAGAGTTCTAAAAGCAATAGGAGAGGGCATGCTCTGGGGTGCAAACATCCTTCATGTCTCTGTCTCATGTTTGCTAAGGTTCTTTGGCTAAGGAAATCACATGGCTAAGTTCAGATTCAAGAGAAAGAGAAATAGATTCTATCTCTACATGGAAAGAGCTGCAAACTACTAAGATTATGGTTTTGTTTTCAGTCTCCCACAACATTAGTATCAATTCATGGCCTTGATTTTGTTGATGCAGCATAAGTCCCATATTAAAAGAGTATTTCCAAAGTATAATATCAATATGTTCTATAGAGAGAGGTGAAATAAATATAGGATTCTGAAATGGCGTGAGGCTCGGGTATTTTTTTTGTTTGTTTGAATTTATAATTTAAAATTTGCTCAACTTATTTTTATTTAAAATCAATTGTTTGCCTTTTTATCAGTTTCCAAGGTAAGAAAATTACTAAAATGCCTAAATCACTGTGTATTAATCACATTGAATGCCAACAATTTTAATATCAAATCACTCCCCAAAATAGCTTTGTCCTTGTAAATTTTAACTTCCATAGACTATTGAAGAAAAGAAAAAAGAGTTAAAAAGCAAATATGGAATAAAATTTTAGTCATAAATCTATTGAAGTTACCTAAGTTATTTGGAAGCTAATTATGACTGTGTGCAAAGCAAATGATGTGAGAACTGAATTAATGAAGACTAGCTACCTCCCACAAGCTAATGAAGCATGCTTTATACCAATAGTGCCACAGATTGAAAAATTAAACCTCTTGGTGAGAAAAAAGGAGCAGCCCGAGCTAAGATTAACATGCAAGGCCAAAGGAGTTCCCAAAGGCATTCTCTGCAATTAATAGTCTTTGCTTACTTTTCTGTGATTTCTATAATTCTGTAGAATACAGAATCGCTGAAATTTCCTCATCTTTTGAACCACCAGCCCCCTCTCCCCTAAAAAAAATAATTCAGAGACATCATAGTTTACCTTTGCCCCACAGAGTCAACGTAGAGCAGAAGTGCTGGAGTTCAAACACATTTTTGTTTCTCAGGTGTTGACACTTAATTTCAGTGCAGCGTTAGCTCCTCTTTTTCCTCTTGTTGTCATGACCAGGATGGTGATTTTTCAACTAGGTTCTTTTTATATGTCCTTTCCACCATTAACTCATGTGTGTGCATGTATACTATAGTATATGTATATGTATATGTATATAGTATATGTATATAGTATATGTATATGTATATGTATGTGTATGTGTATGTGTATGTGTATGTGTATGTGTATGTGTATGTGTATATGTATATGTATATGTATATGTATATGTATATGTATGTATGTATATATGTAGTGCCAGAAAACACCCTAAGCAATTTCTCTGTATTTACAACACTATGGGGTAGGTACTAAAATTATCCCCACTTATAGATGAGAAAACTTGAGATAAAAATAAATTATTAAACTAGGAGCACACTGCCAATTAATGATGCCATCTGGTTCCAGGGCCCTCATTTTTAAATACTATATAGTACTCCATCTCTGTATGTAAAATAGTTTGACTCACTTGGGAGAGATGGAGAAAAATTAATATATTGTGCCTAATTCAACCATTGAGATAAAATACTTTCTGGAATAATTGAATATTAGTCTTAAATTAAGAAGATAGCATCTTAGATCTTATCTCATCCACTTGTTCAAGACACTTCACATGAACATTTTAATGAATGCTATAAGAATTATATATAATTACATGAAACTCCATAGACAAATACTAAGATTTTATTACCATTTGTAAAATAGAGCATGCACTATAAATTAGAAGACAAGTCTAACTCTTATCTTGCACTAGTTGTTTGTGATTGGATAAATCACTTAAAATTCCATGTCATTTCCCCATTTATAAAATAAGAACAATCTTTTTAACCTTATCTTTTGTAATTATCACAGGAACGTTAGAAAGAAAAATAAGAACATAAATGAGTGTGCATGCTATAAATCCAATTGGGTAGCATTGCTACAAATAGAACTGGAAAATATTAAGTTCTATGTGATATGTAGGTCCTTTGAAAGGTCTCTCATGTTCATACAGGTATTGGTATTTAGAAAAGTTGGTGGTTATTGAAATCATACATTGGCCAGGAGTCTATATGATTTGTCCTATATGTTTCTTTCCTTTATTATTTTACATTAAATTTTCTGAAACTTCCACATGTGAGGAAACCAATCATAATAGTGTTTTAAAATATTTTAATACTATATATAAGGTGTATGTTTATATACATACCTACACATCCCACAGATACATGTTTTTCTCCTTTAGAATCATGTTGATCATTAGAATTAGAGGCATTTTGGAAGTTGATGCCATTCAAACCCCACATTTTGTGACCTACAGTAATGTAACATGTTGTCATTTAATCACAGTTACCAAGTTGGGTGTAGAACCAAGTCTCCTTGAATAGAATCCAGGGCATCTGCTGCTGTCTGTGGTAGTTACCTCTTCTGCCAGTGTTCTGACATACTGTTTTTTTCCTTGATCTTATTCTTTCTTTTTACTTCTTCCCACTTAGTTTACTCCTTTTTTCATTTTCAAATTTCTCTTCTTCCTTATTCTCATAATAACTTTCAGGTCAGAAATTTTAAAAATGCGATCAAGATTGGTTAAAGAAAAAGAAATAATTTTCATTCCGTTCAGATTTTAGGCAAAAAGATACTTTTAATTTTACTGTATTTGCTTAAATATGTAGTTACCATAAAGAGCTCAGGATAGGCTTCTTATACACATAGGAACTTCTATGCCCCTGAGCCAAGCAGTGCTTTTCCCATGACAGACAGTCCAAGTGCTCTAGCCCAAATATTTATTACGTTTATATAGTGTATAGAATCTGTGTGCCAGCTCCCAAGCAGGTGGATTCCTTATGAAGATAGATTAGCCAGGAAATCATGGTCTTCCCAAAAGCCATATGCTTTCCACATGACTACGAACAATAAGCCCCTTCCATATATCCAGCTGTGGCGAGAGGGGTTACTTTTTCATTTAACTACACATAGCTCTCAGCTTTCTTTGAACCTGACTGGATGACCAGATGTGATATGCTCTAACATCTAGATCACTTACAGAGATAATGAATGTACTATATTTCTCTTAGGCTTGAAAGGAAGTTTTTATAGAAATTATATCAGGACAGAGGATATACCTTTTTTGGATTATTTTTCATATATTATTTAAAAATAATTATCACAGTGGCTTATGATATAAGTAATAGTCGATTTAATCAATAGTTTAGTTTTGTATAACTTCACTTTAAAATATAACCATGATAGGGAGGGATGGATGGAGAGTATGATTAAGGAATTGAATGGGTAAATATAGCCTCATTTGTCAAATTCCATGTTAGTACTATAGGCAATCATTAAAACTAATAAGCAAAGTATAGAACCGATAAAAGGAAATAAAGTACTTACCTAGTGAGTAATTTACTGAGCTCATGCCTCTGGTGAATTTTTTGGGCAGCTAGTTCTGGGTTTCCTGAATTACCCACAATTTGGCTCCATTACCAGTGACTGAATATTAAATGGGATGGAATAAGGTCCTTACCTGATAAGATAATTTTTTAGTTACTTTTGTATTTAGGTTTGTAAACAGGCCTGGCTTCCATGATGGACACTGATAGAAAATCTACTTTTGAGCAAGACTTCTCAAGAAGGAAACTTTGCTTGTGGCTTGTGTATACTTTAGGAAGGGAAATGATATTAGCAGTGCTTCACAATTTCTTATGAAAATTTAATGGAACTTATGATATAAAATAAAATATTGGATGAACTTATGACAGGTTGTCTTTATTGACAGTTCAGGATACAAACAGCTTGCTCCAGAGACCATTTACCTAAGGCTTTTAAATTAAATTTTCTAAGTACCTTACATGTTCAACCCTACATTTAAAGCAAGTGGCATTCCACTTCAAGGAAATGAAACCACTTATGGTCGTAAAATAATACATTCAGATTGGCCTTTCGATAAAGGGTAAGTATACCAAAAATCTGAAGGGTGTTACTGTAAATAAAATCTTTATTAAGAACTAAAGATTACAAATTGATCTTAAAGGTTGTTGTCCTTTCTGGCACATGATGAAATACAATAATGATAATATTAAAATGCTTCCTAGGAAGGAGAATCCTTGAAGTAATGCAGAAGTCTAGTCCTGCAGACAAGAAATCGTGGCCCTATGCATTTCATGAGGATAGTCTGGTGCATAAAAGTGATGGGTTATCTGTTGTAGGACTCCAAATGAGGCCCAGGCATGAAGGCCAAGGCTCAGCAGTTCACCATTAGGTTTATTTGTTCCTTGGTTAAAACACTGTCCTTAACTCTGTCAAGAACTTTTTGTTCACAGAAAGTTTATACCATAGTCAACATTTGTTGCCTGTAAGGTGTTTTGGCAAACAGAGCTGGATCCAAGGAAAATTGCTTAAGTTAGTAATAGATGAAATTAGTATTCCTCTCTCAGTAGTTTTCTGTATCTTTTTTCCCCCCTTTTAACCTCCCTGTCTTCCCACATACTCATACACATCAATATTTTCATCTTCCCTGTTCTCTCTTATAATGGAATTAATAGAAGACTAAGCAAACCTAAGGAGTTAGTGACTCAAAATGACATCCAGTCTTCCTCATTCATCCCAGGGATACTGGCCATTTAAAAGAGGAGGCAGTGCTTAAAAGAGACAACAACTAATGGTGATATACCTGTTTTGCATATTGGGGAATTGAAGTTGAGGGAGAATAAACCATTTATTTAAGATCACACAGGAAGTCTTTGCACCTAGATCCAGTTACCAAGTAGGCTCCTGAGCCCTGAGCTCTGTTATTTCTTCATCTCTGGCAGACAGGTTGTAGGAAATTCCTTTATGGTGACACAGGCATTCCTAGTGTCCCACAGACCCATGCTTAATACCCCCAAAACTGCACACAAGAGAGCCATTCATCTGGCCCACACCTCCTTCAGAAGCTTCCCTGCATGTTAACTCATGGCTTTTCATGCTGGCTTCTTAAATTTGCAACAAGGGTTCATTGTCATAATTTTGACTTCTTCTCATTCTTCACATTTCTTCTCATTCTCTCAGGTTTCCAGTCCCCTTGGGTGACCCAGGCCCCTTTCTGCCCCTACGGTTCATTTCCCACACGTACCTGCTCATGAGACTTCAGAAGTTTTGAGGGTAGGGTGAGGACAGAAACAGAGAGCATAGAATAGCCTTTGAATTAGTTGTTTGTTCTTATTGATGAAATTAAACACTTCAGTATTCAGGTAGAAAGCATGATACATAAGAATTTAATAACTTCAGAATCCATCTTTACCTGTTTTTCTCTATACATGTGTTCAGCTAAGTCCAAGGCTTTAGTCATTTTGGGCAAGTCACAGTAACCTTTACTGAAGGTTTCTTCCACTATAGGAGGAAATATAAAGTCTTCTGTAAAAGAAATAACCTTATAATAATGACTCAAGGCATTATTTGCTTCTCTTATGTTTACTTATGAGTAAATATAAGTAATGTATTAGTCAGCATTCTCTAGAAAAACAGAATCAATAGGATGTATATGATGCAGTACAGGGCAAATTTCCCTGAGTTGGTGGGGGGAGACCAAGCCCTGCACAGGGAGAAGAGAGTCCTTTAGTGGAGAATGTAGAAAGAATTCAACACACATGTCAAAGTTAGAGTCAAAAGGAAAGTTTATTAGACAAGGGGTAACACCCTACAGAGTGTGGTCTCCTCTCAGAGGCAGAGAGTGAGAGGGACCCAGAGAGATATAGAAAGACAGTGAGTGGGTGGGTGGGGGGGTGTTCAGGGAATTAAGTTAATTTTTTTATTTTCTTATTTTTATTTATTTTTAAAATTTATTTTTTATGGTGACATTGGTTAATGAAATCAGATAAGTTTCAGCTATCCATTTTAACAGTAAGGTATATATATATATATTTACACTGTTTGTTCACCTCCCATAGTTAGATTTCTTTCTCTCACCACATATTTGTCCCTTTTACCCCGTTTACCTCCTCCCAATCTTCTCCCCTCTACCCTCTGGTAACCTCTAGTCTGTTGTCCATGTCTATGAGTCTCTATTTTTTTGTCCTGTTCATTTGTTGCTTTGAGGTTTATATCCCACATATAAGTAATATCATGTGATTTTGAACTTTTTCTGCCTGGATTATTTGGCTTAGCATGATTATCTTGAGGTCCATCAATGCTACAAATGGCAGTGTTTCATCTCTTCTTATGGCTGAGTAATATTCCATTGTATATATGTACCACAGCTTCTTTATTCAATCATCCATAGTAGGACACTTCAGTTGCTTCCATGTCCTGGCCACTGTGAATAATGCTGCTATGAACATGGGTGTGCAAATATCTTTTCAGATATGAGTTTTCAAGTCTTTGGGGGAATTCAGTTTATATTATCAGTCTTTAGTTCCTGTGAGTTATTGTTTAAAAGACTTTGTTAACCTATTTCCTTTGATATGGACATACAGTGAGGAAGGGGAAGGATTTGTAGTGTGAAAAGGTAAGAATATGTAGAAAAGCCTGCTGGCAGTTCCTAGTCTTTAATCCATAGGTTCCCCATGGTTTTAGCCACAGGGAATGACTCTTGGTTCCTGTTTCCCCTTCACAGGTGTGGAGAATGGGCTGTTAGCAATCCAGCAGGAATCTTCTTTTGTTCTGAAGGTATCCTCCTGGCTTGGCTGCAGGGCTGATCAGCACATTGCAGTCTCTGATTGAGACTTGATTAACATTTTAATCCTCTTGCCTCCTCTCTACATTATGCATATACACTCTCTTTCTATAGAGAGTTTGACTGTAAGGAGTTGGCTCCTATGATTATGCAGGCTGACAAGTTCCAAGATCTGCAGGTTAAGTTGGCAAGCTGGAAACCCAGGAGAGCTGATGGTTTAGTTCCATTCTGAGTCAGAAGGCCTGTGAACCAGCAGAGCTAACTGTATAAGTTCCAGTCAAAGGACAGCAGGCTTGAGAGTTAGGAAGAGCTGATATTTCAGTTTGGGTACAAAGACAGGAAAAGATTTATGTCACAGTCATGACAGCCAGGCTGGAGGAGTTTCCTTTTCCTTGTGGGAAGGTTGGCCTTTTGCTCTGTTTAGGCCTGTAACTGATTGACTGGGGGCCATCCACATTAGGAAAGCCATCTCCTTTACTCAAGTCTACCAATTCAAATGTTAATCTTATTCAGAAAACTCATAGAAACACTCAGAATAATGTTTGACTAAATATCTGGGCACTCTGTGGCCCAGACAAGTTCACACATAAAATGAACCATCACAAATAATTTTTCTAAATATGAGTAACGTTTCTTCGTTTCTGTGGTCAGCCATTTCCCATAGCTATACAAAGGATATGCATTCATCCTAGTTACCCAGGATAGTAGACTTGGTAATTCTTGTTTTCCTGACTTAATAATGTCTCCTATTTCTTGTAAAGGTCTAGGCGACATGGACATCCTACTTATTCAGAAGTTTGCCAGGTTTAAGCTGTTTTTTTTACAGTACCTAGCTTAAAATAATTTTCTTATTTTCCTTTCCAAGTGAGTCTACCAATATATATCTTTTGTTATATTTGCAGTTTTGTCTTCACTCTTTCCTGAGTCTGTCCTTCCTGCCCACTCTTCTGTGTGTGATTGTGGACTTTCTTTCTCCTTTCTCATCCTGTGTGTGCCTACCCCTATTAATCAGTGTCCGTGAGAATTAGTGAGCTGCCAAGGGATTGGTTTCTTCCATGTCTATTAATATCAGTTATAATTTCTCACATTCAGTCTATGCTGGAAAAGTGTGAGAAAGTGAGATTAGCAGGCACATGACTATTAACCAGATTTTTAAAATGTTTAATGCTAATTTTATAGCTTTACTTATATGGAAAAGCATTCACACTTGTTTATTGTGGTAGTAGCTAAGCTGATTAGTGCACAGAGCTAATGAAACCAACAGCATTGTCTCACTTCCTAACACTGACCATTGTCTTAGCCTTATCTCTAGCCAGGGCCTGTGTCTGCAGCCTTCCCTCTCATCAACCAATGAAGATGCTATATTGTTGGTTAAGGAGGACTTGGGTGAGAAAGAGGATCAGCTTCTTTCCTGCTACAAGCAAAACAGTTCTGGGCATGCACTGGGGGAGGCAAGTGGGGCTCAGCAGGACAATCTTCTCATGTTAAGGTCAGCAAGTTATTAAATATTTTCCATAGGGAGGTGATTGGATTAAACAATTAGTGAATGTAAAGTACTTTAAACTGCTAATTATTATCCCTTGTGGGTCTGCTTTGCAGATGATCTGCAGTCAGTGAATCTATCACAAGACATACGGCTCAGGATGCTATTCTCTTACTTATCTCCACTCCCCAAGAGTTTATAATTATATCAAGAATGGGTTTTGGTATTTTACAGCATTTACAAATGTAATCTGCCACTGTGACTTCTCAAACTTTGGTACCTAAGAAAAACAGGGCAAGATAGCTAAGGAAAGCTTTTCAGGAGAAAAGGAAGATTATTAACACTAGATTGGGAAACCACACTATTAATCATGTATCACCATGCTAACATAAGAACTATGAGCTTGTGCTGTATAGGGAAAAAACTTAGAAATAAGGCTCAACTACTGATAAGTCTGTTACGGGCTGCTTGTTCCAAATATTTAATTTAATCTCCTGTTGTAGCATGGAGATTTGAAAGGTAGAGAACCAATTATTCTAGTCCCTGTTAAATCAGGCTCTTCTCCATTAAAGAATTATAGCCAGCTCTAGAGATGATTTAAGTAGCTATCTGACTTGTACAGTATGTAAAATTGAGTAACCCATAGTCAATCATGTCAGTTTGGTTTTGAAAAGATTTAAATAATGTATCTTTGTTAATGAGTTTGCTGTGTTTAGTAGTCTCACCTTTACTGTGCAAACCACAAGGGAACATAATAAAATTTAAATATATAGCACTCACTCAAAAGTTAGTATGTTAGTATGGAATTAATTAAATACATTCGACACTATTACTTTTAGGTAAAGTATTTGTAGGAGAGAGGAGAATGAAATTAAAAGTAAGATATAGGGCATAGAAACCCCAAATGTTATGGCCTACATATGTGGGGGCAGGATGAAGTGATGATGTTAAGATAAAGGAGAATGAAATATTTCAAAATACTTATTTAAGGTAGATAACTAATCACTTGAAGAGAAGAAGATTTCTGGAAGCAACCTTCATTTATATTCCCTAAGCCTTTCATTACCTCTTTCCCATGTATGATTTGAAAAAGAAATAAAAAAGATGGATAAGACAGTGATTGGTAATGACTTTGTATATCTTTGCTAGCCCAAGATTGAGGAAAACTCTGATTCAGTGTGTAACATTTGAAGAGATGGACTCTCTGGAGGCTTCCTGGAGGGAGAGAGTATTGGACGGAGGGAAGGAGTAGGGTGCAGGGAGGGCACTTAACTTTCTGCATCTTAGCTAGAGAAGAGAGAGCAATATCACAACCTTCTCAGGCCATTAGGTAGGAGGGCCAAAATAGAGCTGTAAGTGACATCTGGGGGTGGCTCTGAGTGGCAGCATATACAGTGGTTAAAACATGGAGTGAATCCAGACTGCCTCAGGTCATGAACCTAACTGTCTCAGGTACTAGCTGTATGTCCTTAGGTAGATTATTTAATCTCCCTGGGCCTCAGTTTATATAGGTCTGTAAAATGTGGGTAATATTAGATTGCTATGAAAATTAAAGTAGCTAGAACAATACACAGGACATTATAAGCACTATATAAATGTTTGTTATATAAAGTAATATTAAAATTTCTGTCATTAATAAAATGAAATTAGTTATTAAATAAAAATATAAAAATAACTGTTATTAAAGACCATGAAAGATATGCAAAATTAAGTTTCTCATTCATAGCTGAGAACAAATTTGCTGTGATTAACTATTATCCAATGAATTATTTCCTAGTTAACGTTTAAAAAAGACGAGAAAGAGAACCAAACATCTGAATTCAAATAGGGACTCTGACATTGGTGTATTCCAGATGGAAGTCTTCCTCTTTTCCCACAAGCCCACTTTTTCTCCCATGGGCCTTCTTTCCATCGCTAGGAGCAACTGTGACTTTCCCCTCTCTCTTCCTGAATTCAGCCCTTGCCAGGTGGAGCTAACGGGCCACGCGAGGACCCTCATGTATATTATTTCACTTGGGCTTCGTAATAATCTTTCATTCCAGATCTCGACTACCCAAACCATCCGTTATTTTGCTGCTGGATTAATTTTTTTAAAGTAGCATTCCTTATGATTCTGTTTCTCCCCTGCTTGCCAACCTTTCATGGCTCCTCATTATTTAACGAAATAAAGTTAATCTTTCTTTGCGGGATGCTCCAGACTTTTCGTGATATGATCTCAACCTAACTTCCAGGCTTTGTTATGTATTTGTTGATCCAACCAACCTAAGCCAAATTCATCTCCTACTCTACCCATTGTTCATGCTCCTTTTTTTCTCTCCTAGTCTTCCCAACCTCCACCACCAATTACAAACTTGCCTTTTATGAAGTTTTTGCTCCTGTTGTGATTTTCCTTAGCTCTAATATCATTTAAGCTATTGTATACATTCTAGTTGTTCTTGCATTATAACAATTATTATTATAGTTATGTGGGCAGAGAGAGAGGGAGGCTGAGAGAGAGAGATGTGGGCAGATGTCTTATTTCTGTTCCTTGTATCTAAGTTTTATAAGGCTAGGCTGGCTTTTTATCGTCTTGATATTTTTTTCACTCCTTAAAGTATTGCCTTAAACTTAGTAGGCACTCAAATATGTGATAAATAAATCAGTTAAATTAATAAATAAATTCCCTTAACTGTGTGACACAGGAAATCTCACTTTTGGCTTGAATTTCCTTATTTACAAAAAAATAAGATTGAAGGAGATGCTCCAGCTTATTTTTTTGTTTCCTTCCAGTTTATAAAGTATACGATTCTAAATTATTCCATGTCATCATATAAAAAAAACTTGGAGCATATTTGAAATAAGTACAAAAAAACTATGTAATTACTATTTCAGTTTCCTCAGCTTTGCACTTCTATTATTTTTAATTCCCTGCTAGTGTTAACATATTAAGGACAGATGCCATTATTGTTCAAAAAGTAATTAATAAAAAACTTTTCTCAAATAAAGGAATGTATAATGGTATTTTCAGGGGCTAATGGAATCTGTTTATGTAAAGGTTTTCATGATCTGACAGATATTCCTAAAACTTTAGGCTGTTGCTATTGGGTAAGAAGCCTGGCACTTACATATTTATTTAAATTTTAATTTTAGGTTTACATTTATTTAAATTTTAATTTTAGGTAAGTTGATTATTGTTTGTGATTCTTTTTCTTTTTAAATATTTTTACTTTTTTTTAAATACCAGATTTCCACTGTTTTATTATCAACTACATCCAGTTTCCTGCAGAGATGCTGTAATTCACCATTGCTGCTGTGTTTCGGGGATAATGACGATACCTGACAGAGTGTTCCGTGTTTATGGTGAGTGTGCCGTACTCTTTATCTTTGAGCACACAGGGGATGTGATGAGATCTGGAGAGTAACTGAACCTGAATCTGTGGAATAGCAAGACACTTCCTAATGGCATTTTATTATATTTTCAAAGAATGTATGACAGGGAATGTCACTTTGAGTCATCATTCAGTTAAATAGATAGACGCATGCATTTGAATTCTCGACCTAATATGAAAATTACATTCCCCTGAACGTTTGAATTTAAAAGCTTTATTACCTGATGTACAAGCAAAATAGTTCCAGTGCTTATCTGGCATCCTACTTGAGAGAGACATTGAGAGAATTTCTGTAATGTGTTTGCAGCAAGACTGGTGTTTTGAGGTCATTTTATCATACGACTTGATGTTTATACATATGTAACTCTCCATGTATAGGAAATTTTTAATGTCTTATGAAATAATTGTTATTGATAAATTCCTCCTTTGGAGGTTGGAATAATTCAAATTTCAGCTTATAATTGCTTTTTTGCTTTGCTTTGTATTATGAAGAAAGGTGTAGCCTAGAGAACTGTGACAGCTTCACAAATCTGTATGGATCATACAGCAGGTTATTTGAAGAGATGAGGTTTGAACTCTAACTTCTTCACTCAATGCAGTGCTCTTCTACAAATTCTGTAGTCCGCTTAGATTTTAAAGTTCTTGGGAGAACTGGCTTTGCTTTCTGGGTCAATCAGCAATTTGAGGAATATTTATATCTCTTCTTACCTGGATGAATGATACAGGATACTTAAAAATCTATTAATAACTGAAAACCATGTTGTTTTAAAAACTCTATTATAATAATGCAAATTCCTTTCTAAAACTCTGAAGTAGGTTGGGAATTTTTGCTGAGAGTTTAAAGGTCTCAGAACACCTCACCCATCTTCAACTTAGGAGAATCAAAGGAATACCTCAGAGATCTCAAGTTTGAAAAATATCAGAAATTCCTACTTGTAGAATAGTTCAAAGCAATCACAGGTGAATCATGAGGGATTTGTGTGAAAAGTTAGTATCCAAATATATTTTTCCTCTGAAATTCACATAGGGTTCTAAATTTGGTTATATTACCATTTTTATAAATTCTCTCACAACTCCACAGTTCAGCATCACCGGAAATCATAGCCTCTATCCCAACTTTAATGTTGAGATAGCTGTCATGTCTCACAGACTTCTGAGATATCAGCTTTCCCTCCACTTGCCCTCTGCTTCTCTTACAATTGGAAATCAGGCTTGTCTAAAAGATTTCATTTTTCCACACCTCTATTTGTATAGGCAACTCCAGATTTGCATTTTTATCACTCCTCTCTTAAAACCTATTGGAATTGCTGTTAAGTTTGAATGACTCTTTATTGCTAATTCTCAAAATTAGTGCACCATTTTTTATTGTTCTGGGTAGGTTTATATGCAAGCTCCATTCTGTTCCCTACTCCCCCCCACCCCCGCCCCAGGAGATTCTTAGTATCTACTAGTGAGGTGTGTGTGTGTGTGTGTGTGTGTGTGTGTGTGTCACTAGTGCAAGAGCCCAGTAGTGAGCACTCCTACCTACAGAGAGTAATTACTGGGCCATTAATTCTGTTTATACTTGCACACTACGTCAAATGGATCCACATCTATCAGAGCCTCTGTGGATTCCACCTCAGTGAGTCCTTGCCAGGGAGGCACTGCACTCTACAGAGGGTTCAGTTTTTATTTGCCCCATCTCTGGGTGTGTCAGGAAGGCCTGAGCATTCGTGAAAACCGGTTATCACCCTTCATCCCCTTGCCATTTAGCAATGCCCTTGGCAGTTTTATATCTCTGAGACTTAATTTGTCTTCATTCTTCCACTCAATGAATATGCTTGAATAATTGCTTAAGTGCAAGGCTTTTCTATTGGCATATATATGACCATTAGGTTTGTATTCAAATATTTCAGTCCTTGGCTTTTTTTGCCTTTTGGAAGTCTGCGCAAATGTTATTTCAGTTCCAATTCTTTGCCTGAGTCCTTTTATGTAGCTTCATTAGAATGAACTACATGTAGTTATTAGCAACTGTGAAGATAGATTTTTTAAGAGTATCATAAAGGTCTGTGATTCTCCTCCTTGCCCTCGCCACCAGCTCCCAAATGCTTCTCTTACAAACTCGTGAGTGTGATTATTCTGTTACTTTGGAATTATTTATTTGAATCAAGTTTTTTGGTTTTAATCAAAATTTAAGTCTCCATTTTATTTATTATGTGTTAGTGTGAATTGTCTATACTTTTGAGAAAGCAAGTTTTGATGATCAGAACGTGACGGAAGCTTAAAGATTCTGGTCTCTTTGAAGAAGAATACCTCTTGGGTAAAAGGAAGCACTTCTCTGGGAGGAAGCCAGAGGTACCCAAGGCATTGAGAATAAACTGTACCATTGACAACATAACCTGTTGTTGGCTCAGAGAGCTGTTACCTGAAGTGTGGTTCTTACCCTGTGTTGGGAGTTATCTCAGGGAGGAGAGACATACGTAGTTTGATTTCCTTATTAGGTTGGCTGCTTAGATTTCCAGTGTGTGCCAGTTCAGGCTACAGGAAATCATTTAGAATAGCATATTCAACGATATTTTATTCTTTTCATAATCCAGGGTGAAGGATAGGCATAGAGTGTGGAAAGAGAAGGATAATACATTTTTTTGCTCTCTTTACTATATCTTGGTATTTTTCATTAATTATACTTTTCCTAGGAGAGGGTAGAAATATAGACACTAGAGTCAGGCAGCCTGATTTCAAACCCTGGCTGTGCCACTTAATCACATGTGACCCTGAACAAACTAGCTCCACTGTACTTGCATTTCCTCTAAAGTGGGGGAATAATAACAGAATTGACCTCCCAGAGTGGTTGTGAGAATTAAATAAGAATTCATGGAGCGCATTTAGCATAGTTTGTGGAATAATAATAGGTATTAATTATATTCAAGTTTACTTTAACCAGTCCCTTTATGATTTCATTTAACTTCAAAATAGTTGTTTAACATTCCCTTAGGTATTATTCCAAACATTTTCAATGGCTATTTACTACAGTATTTTTATCCTTTCATAGTCCAATGTATGATAGCTATTTTGTGAATTTGTTGGTTCCAGTGAATTACTTGTCCTTTCAGAGAATTTACTACCAGTAACATCTTAATTGGGCAACATTGTAAGGCACTTTTGTGTTCCAGCTGTCTTACGAACTGTTAATCCTATGCTCTTTAATTTAAAAGAGATGAAAACTGCAAAAGCACAGACTGAGTTTACAATTGTCCAGCAAATCTTTTCTTTTACCTTTCATACATAAAGTGCCCCGAACACTCTCAGGAGTGTACTCATCTTTTATTTTCACCAGAGTAGTTTTACAAAAGACATCCTTCGAATGACTCTTTCTTGGCTACTTAGTTATTACTTTCTCTAATCAACACTTGCTGTTTTCCCAAATAGATCCAAGTTTATTTACTTAGACCTGGTCTCTAAACCCTCATTAGCATGTCTTGGTATGCATTTCTGAAATAAAGCTAATATTAAATGTGTTTGTAGTAGACACAACTTGGCGTGGTTGCCTTATTTGTGATAACATCCCAGTTGGTCATGAATGTGCTACTCTCCTTGTTTAAGGAATGGACTCCACTCCTGGCTACAAATGAACAGGGTAGGCCAATCACAGTGCCTCCTCTCAGCCCAGAAGTGATTATCCAAAAGGTGATAATAACATCCAAACCAGGTCAATGTTTTTTAGGAATTTTGCAAACATGAGAAAGAATTCTTATTTTTAAATTTCTGTTGTCGGTAGCAGTAAGATGTTAGCTTGGAGCTGCCTCCAGCCATACTTCCAGACCCCTGGTAACAGCTGACCCAAGAAAAGCAGAGATGAAATTTAAAGAGGACGAGAGAGCATCTGGATGGTATTTGAGTTCTTGGATCCACTAAGTGAAGCCAGGCCCACTCCTTCTCTTTTTACCCTGCAGATGTTCTGTTTAGGCTAAAGCTTGATTGAGTACCACTTTTTGGATACTCTGATCACTTGTGGACTGGGAGGAGGCATTGCGAGTGGCCTTGTTGCAGGAAGCGACACCCAAGGGAGGAATTCCGATGCTCACACAACATTATTTGGAGGAAAGAGAATTGCTTGCAGAGTGTAGGGCATTCAACAGCCCCAAAGCACTATCTCTCCTTGGTAAGATTTTTCACAGCTTATATACCCTCGCAGTGTCTCTGCAGGGGTCGTGTGATTCCTTTGTGTGAGGTTTTACATGTCCCTCCTTACTTAGAGTGGGGAGGGGAGCTTCAGGTGGGAGGGCTGCAGGGGAGGAATTTCCAGACCCTTGGTCTTACAGGGCGTTTGTTTTGTAGAGTCTGAGACCTTGGTGTTTTCAGCACCTTCATTGGATTCTTGAACAGAGAGACGGGACTCCTAGTTTACAGAGAGCAGCACTCGTTGATGTCATACCCTCTCAGCCGGTTCCTTATCCAAAAGCTGAGCTCTAACTGTAACACAACAAACAGTTCTACACAGTCTTGACATTCATACACAGCTACAGAGATAGGGAAGGGGCTGGAGACTCCTTGAGGTGGGGGATGCAGCTGTGAAAAACACGTTAACTGAAGAGCATAGGGCAGAATCGGGGAAGAGAGCAGTTTTAACCAGCTGAGTCGGTTATTTCTGCAGAGGCCCTTTCCTTTGCATTTTTTTTTTTTAACTTTCAGATGCCTCCTCTCCTCTCTCAGCCTAACCTGTTCATTCGTAGCCAGCAGTGGACTCCATTCCCTGAACAAAAAGGGCAGCATGTTCCCGGCCAATTGGGAAGATTTCACGAGCAAGCAACAACACCAAGTTGTGTCTACTACAAACACATTTAATAATAGCTTATTTCAGAAATAAACCACTTGAAAGTAAACAATTCTCACCTATACAATGCATTTAATCTTCAACTTCGAAGTCTATAAAAGAAAGGGTCTTGATATTATAAATTTAAGCCTTAATAGCAATTTAAGACTGAGAAATCCTAGGCCAGAATTCAGCTAATTTAGCACAGAAAGAATTTGCATCTTTCATGAAGCTCTTTTACCATAACTATGTAAATTAATGTGATGGGCATGTTGCAGAATATGGCGAGTTGAAATGCAGCATGTGTCCTTGCTGAGGAGTCATGTCCAGATCGAGGTTCAAATCCTGATGGCAACTTATTGCCTAGGTGATACCGAGCCCATCACTGACATTCTTCCTTTGTAAAATGAGAACTATAATGATCCCATAGTATGGCTGTGAGAAGTAAAAGACAGTGAATAAAGCAGAGCTTAATAGGCTTTTTTTCCAGTATAGACATATCTCATATATTTTTTCCTTTTTGTTTGCATTTGAGCTTCTCTGTTCAGTCTTCTTACTCTGTTGCAAAATATGCATGTATGATTTGCAGTGAGATTGGAGGGGTAAAGCTGATTTAAGCAGCAGGCCGTGGAGCTTTTAAACATTTAAACACTTAGTCTTTTGGTTTACTAGGACCTCTTCACTGTTATTCAAGCCTTAAGCAACTGAGCTAAAATAGTTGCCCTGATTCTTCCCTTTTAGCATATTCCCTAAAACCTGCTTTCCGCAGTGCTCTACAGCCACTTCTTATGCAAGTAATCTTTGACACAGAGATAGAACTGCTGAAAATAGATTTTCCCTTAGCTGAACCTCCTCCCAGGCAGTTCAGTTCTTACTCATCACCTTCATTCATTTCCTAATTTTCTTCATTTGTTATTTGTATCTAATATCAGCTCTAATTAAGTTGAGTTTCAGTTTTCCTTGCCTTTCCCACAGGTAGAACACCTCAATCAATAGGAAACTCCACCTTCTCTCATTCTCTGGTCATCAACTACCCCAGACTTCTATTATAAGTAGATTATATTCAAAGGTGTGCTTCTCTTTGATACTTTAGATCCACTAGGCCCTGATACATTTTAAATGCTGAATAAATGGTAACTATAATTATCATCACCTCAGTTGTGCTCACCATGTTTACAGCCGCTAGATGACCTGACGTCGATCACCTCATTGGTCACGAGATTCCAGTCTTACTACTAACCTAGTTGGCGGGGGTGGGTATTTTCTTCCTCTTCATAGCATATGTGTCTTATTTGAAACAGTTCACTCAATCAAGAAGGATTACCTTTCCTCGTCCCAGAGGACCTTTTTTTGAACAAGAATATAGGAGTTAAGACTTTATTCTACTGAAACATCCAAACAAGGTTGCACAGCTGTTACATCTATAATAATTAAGCAAAATCATTTTCTTGTTAGGTCACTAAACACAAATGTAGGTTATAACACACAGATGCTAGTAATAAACCTATAAATAAATTCTCATGTGTTTTATGTACTTGATCGGAAGGATTAATAGTCAGCTGTGATGTTTCTCCTTGGAAACATTTCTCCTGTTCAAGAATAGTTTATTCATTACTGGCTTTTGAAACAAATGAGATATTTGGATGAACAGACATTTGGTAAAAATGTCCTTAACCTAGTGCTAAGAAACTTTGAAGAAGACTTTTCAGCTGCTCTGAAGAATTTTTTTTTCCTGTCGATAGCTTCTAAGTAATTCTGGTTGTAATTTCCACTGGTGCCATGGCCTGGCTATTGCTTTAGCATGAAAGAGAAAAAAATGAAACTGTTTATACAAGTCATCTGTCAGAATAGCTAGATCCAGCTGTTCAGAGGGAAAGCAGAAGAGACCAAGAAGAAGTGATTTTGCCATTAATTAAACAGTGTTTTATCTGAAATAATTATGTATTGGGAAGAACTGTGTTGCATGCTAGATTTTCCACTTTCTCACACATACATTATCCCTGCCTTTCCAAGCCTTTCTTGCACCTTACCCTTGGTGGTAAAAAGTAGCCATTGGATATGTGAATTACCTCAATAGTCATTGCCTCTGTCTATTGAGTTGAGGAGTGTATTAGTTATGGTGTGAATTTAGAAAAAAAAAATGCTGCATGGTAAGCATTGCTTCGAGCAGTAGTATGTCAAAGTAAAAATAATGAAAAGAAGGATGTGGTATTGAAGTCAGTCCTGGAGAAACCAAGATACCTCAAGCGTTGAGATATTTTGGTGTTACAGATTGGTTTCTGGACCACCATAGCATAGTCTTGCTTAGCACCCCAATACGCTTAAATCAAATTGAGCAAGCTTTATGTCAGGCATTTTAAAGCAGACTAGGTCCATTTGTCTTTTAAAAATCAGCAAATAAGGAGGTAATACCAGTTTGCTGATTCTCCCCCTTCCAACCTCAGATCCAGAGAAGATGTCTTGCAGTGCAGCTTTTATTTCCTCTGATGGATCTAGCTTCCAGTGAATGTGACATTCAAGACTGTGGATCATCTCTTCTGTCATGAGGATAGGAATTGGGTTGAATCTCAAATTATGGTACAAGATATATATATATATATATATATATATATATATATATATATAGTGCAACACCAGTAGCATCAGTCTATAAAGAGGGCTCAGTCCTTTTATTATGCTTTCCCTTACATGCTGTTTACCTTGGTGGGGCTAGTGCTTTACAGGCCTGTTGCTCTTAGTTCCATTAAGTTAAAGTGAGGGCAGGGTGTTTTATCTTTAATTGGCTTATTTCATCCTAATATCTGTTCATAAAATGTTTATAGAAAGATTTAAAATCATTTTATAGTCTTTGCAGTGGTGTTTCTCAGGTGCTTTGATGAACATGCTGCATTACAATAAATGACTAGACAATTTGAATAACAGTTTTTCTTTGCTTTAAATTATAGTGTATAAATATTTACTTGAAGGGATACTCCTGTAGTTTGAGCCCTCAAATCATTGTGATTATTGTTCAATGAAATTTAATCAAAGTATGAACAAACATAAAAAGATATCTTAGACATCCTGACTTAGGTTTCTGGGAAGCTGACTCACAAGCTAAAAGAGAAGACACTTTCCTTTCTAGTTGACAAAATGGTGGCCTAAATGAAACTGGGTGATTCTTATCTCATGGGAAATTAAAACACAACTTTAACAAGCTATAACAGCTTCCTACTGTTGCTATAAGAAATTACCATAAATTTCTGTTAGCTTAAAACAACAGACATTTACTCCCTCATAGTTCTGGAGGAGAGAAGTCTGAAGTCAGTTTCATGGGACCAAATAGAGGCTGCACCTCCTCCTTAGGCTCCAGTACAGAGTCTGTACCTTGCCTTTTCCAGCTTCTGTTGGCCGTGGCCATTTCTTGGCTTGTGCCTGCATCATCTCCATCTGCCTCTGGGGTCACATCGCCTTCTCATCTCTGTCTATAGTAAACTCTTCCTCTGCTTCTTTCTTATAAGGATGCATGTGATTGCATTTATGGCCCACCCTGATAATCCAAGATAATTTTCCCATATCAAGATCTTTAACTTGTTCACATCTGCAAAACCCTTGTTTTTTTTTTTTTTTTTTGGTTGTATAAGATAACACTCATAGGTTCTAAGGATTGGAAGGCAGGTATCTTCTGAAGATTCATTATTCAGCCTACCATATAAGTGTTACCAGGGTGTTTAATACATAAATACCATGATCTAAGTTACTAAGAGCAGTACTTTTCAGGAATTAGCAACCTCCTTCACTAAGAATCCTGAGACTCTAAAGTGGCAAATTTGGGGACCATTTGGTCTATGAACCAGAATGTTACAAAACACAAAGTTGAAACTTGCAGACTTATAGATTTAGGGTTGTATGGAATTGTGCATTAGAATTTGTGTAAGTTTTAGTTTGTTATTGCTTTTCCACAACTTTAGATGTTTTCTGAAATCTGCTTGTCAGTATTTTCTAGTCTGCAGATATTATTGAGATGAGAAGTTTAAAATGGACTTTCTCATTAATACATGAATTAGATATGAATTTACATGCTAGAAGCAATGAAAGACACTGCACAAAAATTGTGTGTGTGTTTTTCCTTCCATTTGAAAGGACTTAACTTTCATCATCATATTGATAACATGGAATTAATATGATCCCTTTGCTTTCATATTGATCCCAGGGTCTCCTTTTCGGATAACCAGACCCAGAATTTGATATACAGTGGTAATTTTGGGTTCCCAGGTAAAACCAAAACTCTTTATTACATCTCTTCTCCATGACACATTCCCATTTCGGAGGCTTTGTGTTATGATTTGGTTCTTGTAGTCCTTAATTGCTCTCCCATCGCTGTGATGCTGACCACTGCCTAGTGGCTGGCTTTGTACTGTCTACAGACATTCCTGGGCAGTGATTGCTTCCCAACCCTCTTTCTGCCCTCCTGTCCCAGGTGTCCTGAGATATGATTATGCTTCTTGACTCCAGACTACAGTTATGGCACAGTTCAAAATAATAATGTGGGTAAACATTATGGTCAGTATCTTGAAAAGTCTTATTTTCCCTTAGCTGAATTATGAGAATGAATAGTTCAGGCTGCAATGTTCCGGGTTATTGGCATGCTAAATATAGAATACAGAAAACAATGATTTTACTAATGTGTTTTAGAAAAAATTGACCCATGAACATTGATTCTTTTATTCAACCAACAAGAATATTTCTTTTTGCTAGAACCTTTGTCAGGTGATGGGGATAAAAGATAAACAAAAACAGACTTGGTTTGTGTCCTCTTAGGGGCTTACGTGCCAGTGGGAGGAGTCAGCTATTAAATCAGATGTTCATGAAAAATTGCAAGTTATAATTGTGAATGATAAAAGACCTATTTCAGGAAAATTCACAGCATATAATTAGTTATTCAACCTAGTTAAGGGGAAGCATTCAAAGAAGGTTTCTCCAAAGAAGCAGTATCTTTATGGGGGTTTGAAGAATGAAAGGAAATTAGTAGGTTGGAATGGTGGAGGTGAGGAGAGAGCATTCCATGTAAAGGGCACCTGTGCCAATGTTCTGTGGTGAGAGGGAGCATGGCATGTTCAAAGGACCAAAATGAGACCGCCGAGGCCAAAACAAGAAATCATTTGGGTGCAGTAATATTGGTGAGGTAGGTAAGAATCGTACGATCTCTTTTTAGGCCTGTTTTAAATATTTGGTCTTGCCAGAAAAATCATAGGAAGCTATTAGATACTTTAAGCATAATTATGATGTGATCACGTTTATATTTTTAAAAAGGATATTCTGTATAGAGATGAGTTTGTAGGAAAAGCAGGAATGAATGCGGGAAGGATAGTTAGACTACTGCTGTAAAAATAAAGGTAAAAAATGGCTAATTCTGTTTTTTTTTTTTTTTTTTTGTATTCTTTGATTTTATTTTGGATCGGTGTGTGTTTATTTAAAGAACAATATATAAATCTAGCTGTAGCTTGTTGCGGGAGAAAAACTCCAACCAGCTATTCTGTGTCTTCATTGTCTCTGCTGTTTGTCACTAATGCCCATACTCAGTTTGAAAGACTCAAAAGTTTTATAGCATCATGAAAATAAAGAGTTTAAGGTGTTCTAAGTATAACAAATCACTCATTCATGCATTAGGGAAAGAAGTTAGAGAAGTTCTAGGAATATAAGGCAGACATCCCATATCAGTCCTTGTGGACGAGAAAACGACTAAGCAAAACTTAAGGTCTGATTAAGACTGCAAAGGGTATAGAGATTCCCGAGGTTCTTGGTAATTATGCAATAGAAATTTAATCCAAATTGGCAGGAAATTAGTCCTTGAAGGATAAGAAGATGATAACTAGGTCAGTTGACAATATGGTGTGAATATTTTGTCTGAACTTAAGAAGAGGTCACTCTGTTTCATTAAGACTCAAATAGTCTGTTAAAATGAAGATATTCTAAATATGTCAGCCTTTAGAAAAGGAAATCCAGTAATTACAAGGAGATATCCTAAATTGCAAGTGCTTGATGTCTATTCAGGAATTGAATTAATAACTACAAAAGATACGAAGTAAATATTTCTGCTGAAACTCTCAAATTTGCCTCAAAAGTATATAAAATATTCTGAGTTAAAATAAAGTTGAAGCTTTTTGGCTATAATAGTGTTCTCAGTTGGCTTTGTGATTTGGGCTCAGTGAGGGCTGGGTGCCTTAGTCCAAAGTCCTGGTAAAGTCCAGGAAGGACTAGTATTTCATCCCCTCCCCACCCTCCTCCTCCTCTTCTTCTTCCTCCACTTTCTTCTTCTTCTTCTTCTTCTTCTTCTTCTTCTTCTTCTTCTTCTTCTTCTTCGTCTTCGTCTTCGTCTTCGTCTTCGTCTTCGTCTTCGTCTTCGTCTTCGTCTTCCTCTTCCTCTTCCTCCTCCTCCTTCTCCTCCTCTTCCTCCTCCTCCTCCTCCTCCTCCTCCTCCTTCTCCTCTTCCTCCTCCTCCTCCTCCTCGTTCTCCTCGTTCTCCTTCTCCTCCTTCCTTCTCCTTCTCCTTCCTTCTCCTTCTCCTTCCTTCTTTTCCTCCTCCTCCTCCTCCTCCTCCTCCTCCTCCTCCTTCTCCTCCTTCTTCTTCTTCTCCTTCTTCTCCTCCTTCTCCTTCTCCTCTCCTTCTCCTTCTCCTTTTCCTTCCTCTTCCTTCCTCTTCCTTCTTCCTTCTTCTTCTTCTTTTTTTATTTTTATTTTTATTTTTTATTTTCAGGATCAGATCCAGAGCCTGACAAGTTAATTTATCTGAAGAAGTGGATTCTAGGTTCTAGAAGAAAAGATTGAAAATACAATCTTAAGGGAAAGGATTATCTGAGGACACAGATTCCCATTGATCAAAGAGCCATACTACCTGAGATTCAATACAAATTCTGTCCTTTACAGTGGAATTCTTCTAATCTTATTGAGAGAGGAGACAACTTGACAAATAACTCTCAAAGTATTACTTCTGGGGTCCAGTTAACCCAAGGATAATTATTCATTCTACTAAAACCCATTTATAGGACCCACAAAGTGATAACGTAGTACAGGCTTTAGAGTATAGGCTTTAGAATCCTACACACCTGAGGCCAGATCCTGGCTCTACCAATTATTGGCCATGAGACCGTAGTCACAGTACTTCGCTAAGCCTCATTTTCTCATCTCTAAAATGGGGATAATAATGCTATGTACTTCATATAGTTATTGGGAGGATGAGATGACTTCATAATTATAAAGAACGTAGCTCAGCGAATGGCCTATAATAAACTAAATAATTGCAGCTCGTACTCCTATTAGGAGGTCTTTCAGATTGTTTATATTCTTTATCCATTCAAATCACAGATAGAAAAAGAAAAATGAAAAATTTCCATAGAGTATTATGCCAATTATGCAAATATAATGAATACTCTATGAAACTAACATAGATTCTCAAAGAAGTTATATAATTTTCAGAGAAAACATTATTTTGAAATTCATCTCTAAAGCATTGTCATAAACTTTAGTAAAAAAAATTGTTTAATCTATTAAAACATTTATGACATTCTGCCCACTTTTTAGAGCCATGGATGGAGAAGTGTTAATGGCATATTGTATGAGTTTTTCTTATATTCAGATATAGTTTATTTTGGGGAAGATATTAACTGTTTAAGTAAATTCTGCAAGTTAGTTCCTGGAGGGCATAAACCTAACATACATTGAATAGAATATCCTCATGTTTTCTTGATTTGTTTAAATGGGATAAATCATGTGATTTTTTTTGAAAAATGCAATTTATATGAAAATGTAATTTCTAGACACTCAGCAGCTTATTCGCAGGGTAAAAAATTGTTACCATAAATCCAAAAAAGAATTCAGTCTTAAATTCTCGTGATTATTTATCAGAATGAAATATTTTTCTTCAGGCATGATAGACAACTTATTATTATACATTTGGGGTTTTTAAAGATTCTTATTTTGTTTTCGAAACATGCTATTATTTCTGATTGACTGCTTTGGCTTTTAATACAAATACTGTCATTAGCAAAGAAGTATACCGAGTTACATAAACATAAACAAAGCCAGGCTATATTTGAACAGCACCTCAGAGGAAGTTTCTCAAGAAGTCATTTAGGTAATTTAAAATGTACTTTTATTCCTGATGTTCTGATGTGTTACATAGAGATATGAATTTAATTGCTCTTGGGTGACTATTTTCAAAGGGACCACAAAGCTAAATCTTAATCCCTTAATTTCTAAGTATCTCAAAATAGTTTCCCTGTGATCATCTGGTTTACCTCTTCTTTGCTAATTAATCATAGAGAAATTCTAAGAATTCCTGCTTACTCTATATGCAAGTATCTGCTGTTGTTATTATTTTGAAAGAACCATTTTATAGATATTTGGGGGCATCTGCCTCATCCACAATTCTTTTATTTGAAAAATATTTCTACTCTATGTGATTAAAACTTGCAGCCATTTTTATATCATATGATCCCCACCCTCTGGACTGAGGGTCAGCTTTATAAAATTATCTTTATTATTACTTGATTTTTTGAGCCAGTTGTCAGTTGCAGTCTTCATTGGCTGAGTTTTTAATTTTGGAGAAATACTGATCAATATTCTCCTTAGAAAGAGGGAAACCTAGTTTTCAGAGAGAGAGAGAGAGGAAGAGAGAGAGAGAGAGAATAAAAATGGACAGAGTATACAGGAAGAAGCAAACTCAAATCCCTGAAGTCCCTTAAAATCAAAGACAGTAATTTTATTTCCTGACATTTTGTAGTTGCTCGTTCCAGACCCTCATGAGACCTAACTATCCATGAGTTCCATAAATTATTCCTGTGTCCTTATAACAAAATTCCCTTTGTTCAAGTAGCTTGTATAAGTTTCTGCTATTTGCAATGGAAGAACTAATAAGGAGGAAGCTCAAGTCCATAGCCTTGTATAGCGACAAGCCTGGTCATGGTGGTGAATTTTTTCCCAATGGTATTGTGCAAGTCTCAGTTTATAGGCATACCTCATTTTCTTGTGTTTTATTTTATTGTGCTTTACAGATGCTGCAGTTTTCACAACTTGAAGGCAAGACCCTCCACAAGCAAAAAAGATTATGAATCCCTTTATTTCGAGAGTCACTTTATTCTAGTAGTCTCAAACCAAACCTCTAATATTCCAGAGTATGCCTGTATACACCCCTTAAAAACATCTGAAATAATTAGTGGCAAAAGGTATGAAAAGTATGTGAGTAATTTTAGGATTTCCTGACTACTGACAAAAAGTGAAGCAAGGTATTTCATAGTCCAGGAAAGCTTTGTCAACATCCTTGGGGAAGAAGTTATGTAAATAATTGATAAAGAACAAAAAAATAAACTAAACAAGAATATCCAAGAGTAATTTTTACAATCAGGGATTTTTGCCTCTGATTTTAAAAGCTTGCTTGTCTGTATAAGCCGTGACTCTACTGTACATATTATCAGAGAGAATTTAAGTAATTTTCTTAAAGTTACAGTAGATATATGCCAGAACCAAGATCAATTCCAAAACACATGTTCTCAGCTACATTGCTATTCTGCCTCCTGAGATGATCCTAAAATTTGAAGGGTTGCTAAGCTTAGCAGTTCCAGGAAGTACATTTTTTAATTAGTGGTATGTAGAAAGGAAGGATATAAATAAAGGAAGCTTCTGATTGTCTTTATCTACATCCCTTACTCCTTCTAGGTATTCATCCTTTTCCTGACTCTGTCCCTTTCAAGTTCCAAGACCACTAGAAAGTAAAATACTTAGATATTACTATTAGTTAGTAGCATGTAACTATCCATCACCCACCTGTACTGCCCCTGCCTGGCCTTTACTTATGATTTGGTAAGGCTATGAGTTATATTTGAAATATTAGAAAGCAGTATAGTGACACTGAGAATCTTCAAAAGAAAAGAGACTTCTAATATAAGGTATTCGCTTCTTTATATATTGTATAAGCTAATGGCTTTATGTATTGCTGTGGATGAATGACCACCTTTGTCAGCTAGCACAATTTAAAATTGGGCCCTAAAGACCTAATAATTCTTATTTACTTTAAGTAAAGCTGGTAGCATCAGGCGATTCCAGTATAATTTTATTTTAAATGTATTTAGGTGGTTATCCATAGTTGACAATGACAAATGAGCACAACTTAAGGCTCTTTTCATATGCATTGATCCATGCTAAGAAGGCTGATATAGCTCTTATTGCAATATGCTGTGAGTCTGAGAAACAGTGGATGAATTCATGATGAGTCAGTTACCTGAATGTAGCAAAATACAACATTAGCTCTTTTTTTGATGAACGTGAGAATAAACACTGTCACTACTATAAAGACTAAAGATGCCTCTGATAGAATTACTGTAATTTTCTTCACTTAGAGAAATTTCATGCCACGTGACTTAGGGGTCATACTTGTAGTGCCAGAGATTGGTTTAGATAGAGGAGAGATAACAAGCAAGTTGCATAAGTTATTATTATTTCCATGAGTCTAGCAGGAAAAAGAAATAACATTAGGAATAATTGATAGTGAAGGGATGAGGGAGATAAAAAGAGATGGACTGGGAAGAATTTAATGACTCTTTGTGGCTTTACATCTGTCACAGTTTTTGTGCTACATTAAAGTTTCATTATTTTCACATTTTGTGTTTTCATATTTTTCCATCCCCTTCTTTCTGCTAAATTTACCAAGTAATACAATGTAGATAATGGAGAGCTATTTCTGCAAATGTCATCAGATCTGTTACTGGAAATGAATAAAATGTTTCACTGATGCATTTCTTTCAAAATACATTTTCAATTAGCAGTAGAGGATTTGTATACAAAACATGCTCTTTAAAAGATTGCATAAAAAATAGACCATGGTATGAAAAAACCCTAAAATCATAAATATTTGTATTTTCATTTAGTTTCAGTGGGTCAAATGGTAGTGGCCACCTGCTTTTACAAACTTTTATTTTTTTTGCAATATTTGGTGTTTAATTAGAAATGCACTCTACCTCAGCTCCTTGACCTTTTGCTTGCCAGGATACATTTTAAATAGTAATCTCTGTTAATCTCACCAATGAGGTAAAGATATTTTATATGTGGCTATCTGAAGGCATCGATGGAAATGATTTTCATAACCCTGTTTTAGCATAATTATTATTTTGAAGTTATTTTTCATCCAAAGTTATGAAAGAAGCCATGATTCTATTTTGAGTCCATGGCTGAATCATTTTGCAACCTCTTTTAACAACTTGTGTTTTGGTGCTTTAATTGGCTGGAGTGGAAGTGAAAATTTTTAAAAGCTTCCCTTAGGCGTGAGTGTTCCATGGATGTGTGGAGAAGGCCTTTAACTCAGGATGCCACTATTTCAGCTAAACACTGAACCACTGGGTCAGTGCTGCAGAAAGACAGTGAGGGCAAGGATCCAAGTCATTATTCACTGTGTATTTCTTTCTCTCCCTATATTGCCTTGTACACAATCATGCTTAACTTTAGAAATCATGTAGGACTGAGTGTCTTCAGGTAAGTATAGTCTGTTTAATGCGTCTTCATTTTCTCCTCCTGTCTGGTGTAGGGAATATGCTTATTCAATGCTTGTTAAATGTGTTTGTGAATACGTTTTCAATTTAACTGTTTGCCTGTCTTCATGCAAAATATATCTAAAATAGCACCAGCCACACAATGTGCATGTTGTTGTTGCTAGTAAAAATGTAAGAATTCCCCTAATTCCACTGCAATTTATATCACTGAACTAGATAACATCTCTTCCTTAGTTATCCATTTGTTGTGGTATGAGAGATGGAGATAGAGTCTCATGGAGCTAATTTTTGGGAAAAAGCCATCATATTCTCATTGAAATTGAACTTGTCTTCATTAGAAAATATTGTCACATTAATATCATCACTTTTTAGTATATTGCAATTTTGGGAGGAAGCTTTTCATTTAGAGATCATTCTCATTTTTTGGACTGCAATAATATTTTGTAATAAGTAATATTAATTGTTAGCATCCACTGTATTTTCATTGAGAAAAACTGAATGTTAGAAAATGATGCATTTTTGATTATAGATGAGCAAGTTAAAGAACAGTTAAGAATGGGAATACTTTCACTGACGTCTATTTGAAGTTTCGTGTATGATATGAGAAAGAATACCATATAATATCACGACAGTTTGCTGTATTCTTATGCTAAACTTCATTCAGCAAACATGACAGCATTTCTATGTGCCACTTAAATTCTTTGCAAGAAAATTAAACCATGGCTAGAGCTGCCACAGTTATAGTGTGTATCTTGTGGCTACCACCTTCACGTACAATAGGCATAGTCCTGTGTACCTGGCCTTGAACTTACTAGGCAGCTCTTGTAAAATGTAAAGAAATGTAGGCTCCAAGCTGGTAAACATGGGTTCAACTGCAGACTCTGACTCTTTGCAGCTCTATGGTTTTGATTAAATCCATTTTCTTTAATGAGTCTCAATTTTCTCTTATGTCGTAAACAGACAAATATGCTTATCTGAGGGTTGTGTGAGATAATGCATGAAGAGCATTTGTAAGCTCTAGAGTTTCTCAAATTTCTCAAAATATTGGAATAATTATAAAATGTGTAGGCAATTATTATTATGGAGTAAATGAAAAACATTTTCAATAAAAATGTCATGCCAGCAGAGACCATGCCAGAATGTCTTACCCAGGGCTCCTTCGAAAGCTGGACTCAGATCCTTGATTGGCAGTATGGTGCTTGGAGCACTACATGGCCCTGCTTCAGTGCTCTCACTGTGTTTTCACACAGCTTGCTCATTGTTAATTAAACTGAGCCAAGAGTGTCAGCATTTATTAGGCTGGACTCTGGACAAACATAGAACTGTGAAAGCAAAAAAGAATTTAAAGTTCATGAAAGGTTATTGAAAATACATAGGCTTTGAGGTTTACATACCTTGCCTTCTTATATATTATAATTTAAAATAGGCATCTGTACCCAAACAATGAAAATGCAAAAGATTGTCCAGCTTTGTTAATGCTGATGGGTGTGTGGGCCTTTCGGTGCCATTGAAGCATTTAGATTTTTATTCCCAAGAGGCCTGCAGTCTTTACTCAGCTGGAACAAGTGGAAAAGGATCTCAGAGATAACAGTGTTATAGCCAGAATGTCTAGAGTCATTTTCATCTGGATGATGTGTTTTATTTTACTTTACACCTTTAAAATGGAAAGAAAGAAAGAAGAAAAAAAAGAGACTTGTTCTTTTTTTTTTGAGTAGCATAGTTCATATCTTGAAAAGCTATTGATAGACTCCCATTTCTTTGACATATTTAACCAGAAGGGGCCCTTGATGATAAGCTATCATTTACAGATACTTTTAAAGGCAGGAGTTAATGGAAGTGAGAATAAAAGGAGAAATTATTTCTATTCTTTACTATGCCTTCCAGTTAAAGGATTTTTAGCTTTATCCAAAGGAAACCTGCCTCATTCACCTGCCTGGTGATTATCGATGAATACTGACTTATATCTTTACCAGACCAGCATTAAAGTGCCCTGTTGTCTTTTTTTTTTTTTAATCTCATGAACACTTCTGTTTTGAGTCATGAAAGTCAGATCTAAAAGGTTTTCTCCTACTCTTCTTTAAATGAGAGCACAGTCCATTTTAAGGAGCCTATGTACTTTGGTGCTTCCCTAATAACCACAAGAAAAAAATGGAGAATTTCCTTGGAATTAGAGAGGAATGTACTCACATTTACCAGACATTTATGTGGAACCAAATGTTTTTTAAACAGATTCAGACCAGTCAGTGACGCAGAAGCATATCCCAGTGTGTCTGAAGTTGTGGCCAGGGAATCTTGACTGTGCTTTTATGTGAAGGAATTACTGTCAGGTATACATTTTTCCCTGTCAGTAGCTACAATTTGTACACATTTCATGCTTATTTTGTAGAGGTTTTGTTTAGTATATAAAAGGTATTTAAAAAAATATTAGATTGCAGTATCGTAAATCAGAATTGTAATGAATGAATTGGTACACTGAACGACATTAAAAACAACCTTCTTTACATCATAGAAATAAGCACTACATAATTATTTTGCAGTTTTTGATTAATTTTATCACAAATCAGGTCGAGGCAAAACTCTTATATTTAGTTTCCTACCTTACATAGATCAGACATGAGATCAGTGCTTTTCAATGTTTCTGATTTTCAAAGTGGTTAAAACTTCATTTTTCATTGTAATAATTTTTAGTTACTCAGCCTGTTTATAACAACTAAAGAGAAATAAAATAGACTGTATGAAGAGACATTCATTAATGGGCAAATATACGGGGATTAGGAAAGTCTGTCTGAATCACAAGGCAGGGCTGGCATTTAGTATCCAGGTCCGCTTCCAGACTAAATTAGCAAAGGCTGCAGTGAAGTTAAAGCCTGCTGGTTGCAAAATTGGAAATTGGTTTCCTGGGGCTCTCTGTACACTCTTCATTACTTTACTCAATCATGGTTCATTAGCAAGTTAACAGACAGAAGACCAGTGCACGTTGGGATATATGCGGAGCCAATCCTTCCATCTCCTTGAGCATCACTTAAAACTTGAATGTCACAGCAGTTTAGACATTGCATCAAGCCACATTTTCATACAATGCTGTACATGGTCAGCCCACAGATCATATCTACTTAACTTCTAAATATTTCTGGGTGTTTTTATTTTATCATGCATTTCACAGGGTAGCGAAGGTTTTAATTCAAAGTGACTCTGATGAAACAAATAAAAAATCTCAAAAGGCATCTGAAGAAGAAACAACTTGGAGAAACTCAGTTAAGAGATTCGACTAAAGTGGATTTAATGGTTCCCATTAACTTGGATCTAATTCACTGGAGGGGAAAAATCCATAGGAACATTAGGGCACATAACTGTGCTTCTGAAAATGGTTGGACAAACTGTCACCTTGGCTCATGAAATACTTTTACTCAACCTAAGCAAATGGCTTTGACTCTCAGACCAAAACAATTCATTTTATGCATTCATATTACAAAGAAACGTTTTGGTAGTCTGTGGCTCATGGAAATCACTAACTAGGAAATGTACAGAGCTCCCCTAGGACCACTAGAAGTTATGGTCTATTTCTATTTTGGCCTGATAAGTATTTGTTTGTATCACTCAAATGATCTGTTACTAGTTTCTGTCTAAATTGTCCTTTACTCAAATCTTATGTGTATTTCATATTTCAAGAGTGTTTTATATTCAGAGTAGGCCTAACTATCAGATTAAATAAAGTAGGATGGATATTCAATTTCAGAAATATTGAGTTTACAAGACAAGGATGCCCACTCTCACTACTTTTATTCACCATAGTGCTAGAAGTCTTCACCAGAGTAATTAGGCAAGAAAAAGAAGGAAAACACATCCAAATTGGAAAGGAAGAAGTAAAACTCTCTCTATGTACAGATAACATAATATTTTACATAGAAACCCCCAAAGACTCCATTAAACAACTGTTAGAATTAATAAACAAATTCAGTAAAGTTGCAAGATACAGAAATAATATACAAAAATTTTATATTTCTATACACCAATAACAAACTTATGGGAAAGAGAAATTGAGAAATCTCATTTATAATTGCATCAAAGAGAATAAAATGCCTAGGAATAAACAATCAAGGAGATAAAGACCTATACACTGAAAACTGGAAGACATTTATGAAAGAGATTGAAGAAGCCACAATTAAATGGAAAGATATTCTGTGCTGTGACTTCGAAGAATTAATTTTGTTAAATCGTCCATACCACCCAAAGCAATTAGATGCAGTTCAGTCCCTTTCAAGCTTCAAATGGAATTTTCACAGAAATAGAACGAACAATTCTAAAATTTTTATAAACTACAAATGATCTTGAGTAGCCAAAGCAATTTTGAGAAAGAACAAAACTAGAGGCATCATACTTTCTGATTTCAAACTATGTTACAAAACTATAGCAATCAAAACAGCATGTCACTGGCATAAAAACAGAAACCTAGATTAATGGAACATAATAGCCCAGAAATAAACCCACATATATGTAGTTAATTAATTTATTACAAGAGCCAAAAATATGCAATGTGGAAAGGATTGTTTGTTTCATCAATAAACGATATTGGGAAAACTGGACCCCTATCTTATACCATACAAAAAAAATCAACTTCAAATGGATTAAAGACTTGAATTTATGACCTGAATCCATAAAATTTCTAGAAGAAAACATAGGTACTAAGCTCCATTGCATTGGACTCAGTAATGATTTTTTTGGATTTGACACCAGAGGAAAGACAACAAAAGCAAAAATAAATAAATGGATCTATATCATACTAAGAAGCTTCTGCACAGCAAAGGAAACCATCAACAAAATGAAAAGGCAAACCGCTGAATGGCAGAAAATATTTGCAAATCATATTATCTGATAAGGGGTTAATATCCAAAATATATAAAAAACTCATACAACTTAATAGCTAAAACCCAATCTGATTTTAAAATGGGCAGAATGATCTGAATAGACATTTTTTCAAAGAATTTATACAAATAGCTAATAGGTACATGAAAAGGTACTCAATATCACTAATCATCAGGGAAATACAAATCAAACTCACAATGAGATATCACCTCATGTCTTTTAGAATGGCTGCCATCAAATAAATAGACAAGAAATAGCAAGAACTGGTGAGGATGTGGAGAAAAGAGAACCCTTGTGCGCTGTTGATGGGAATGTAAATTGGTGCACCCACTATGCATGGAGGTTCCTAAAACAATTAAAAATAGAACTACCATATGATCCAGCAATTCACTTCTAGGTATATATCCAAATGAAATGAAAACAGGATATTGGAGAAAATCTGTACTCTCATGTTTGTTGCAGTATTATTTACAATAGCTAAAATGTGGAAACAACTTAAGTGTCCATGCCCATTAATTAATGAATAGATAAATAAAATGTGATATTAACCATGAAAAAGAAGAAAATCCTGCCATTTGTTACAATGTGGATGGACTGTAAGGCTATTATGCTAATTGAAATAAGTTAGAGAAAGATACATTTTGTATTATATCCCTTATATATAAATTGTAAAAAAAAAATCAAACCTGACTATAGGTGATTATACTGTATTGTATAATTGAAATTTGCTAAGAAAATAGAACTTAAATGCTTTCACCAAAGCAAACAAATAAGGTGATGTTTGTGTTAATTAACTAGATGGTGGGAATCCTTTCACAGTGCATATCAAATCACTGCAATGTACACTTTAAATATCTTACGATTTTCTTTGTGAGTAAAAAAATTAAGGATTGGGTTTGCTAGAAAGAGAAAAAAACCTAGGGTAGGTTGTACATTACTTAAAAGGGTCATTATCCAACAATGAGTAACAAATCAAAAATCGTATTTTATTTAACACTGACTTTTCATAGGAAGAAACATCACAGTGATTTATCTTGGCTTAAATTCTATCCTTTGAGATAGAGGGTTTTCCTTTTTTTTTCTTTTTTTTTTTTTCAGTTCTAGGTTTCTTGCATTTATTTAACAATTTTTAGGTCAGCCCTTCCTATATCATTTTCTCATTTGTTTTTATATAAAAGTAGACTTTTATGAAATGCAGCCTACATACAGACAGGTGAAGACCCAGCTGTCTGATCATCACACTTTAATGTTGCCTGATAGATCCAAATGTATTGATTGGAATGAGAGGTTCACACGATTTTTAAAATTCCTAATAAAATTTGATTCAGTAATAAGCAGTTGAACTATATGTTTATTTATATTTAGACTACAGAATTTTGTCATCATTTATTCCTTCTTGACACTAATAAATGGATGAAACAGGTCCTTTTGTAGAAACTTACTCTATAGAGAAACCCTATGGTAAGGCAAAAAAGTCACTCCATATTTGGTGTCCAAAAAATTAGACTAATTCTGGTTTAAACTACAGAGAACAGATATGGTGCAGAAGGAGTCCATGTTTGCAAGATATTTGGAAGTCTGAGAGTCTGCAAGCCAATTTGGGCTCTCAGGCCTCTTTTGGTTTATGCCTAGAGGGACTCTAATGGCCTCAATAGCCCCAGTTTTAGGATAATGATACAGAATTCAGGAGGGAGAGAGGTTTGAACTGGTCTCAAGATCTGCATTACTGGATGTATTTGCTTTATTTCTTAGGCCTTAACTCTAAGAAAGATGCTACTTCATACATTGACTTGTGTGTGTGATTGTGTGTGTGTGTGTGTGTGTGTGTGTGTGTGTGATCAGTATGTAACTTCTTGTTCTCAACCATGCTCCTTTCCTTCATACTCTTTCTCTGAGGTAATACAGCATCACTATAGTATATCTTGAAACTATTCCCAAATAGTAAAATAAACAAAACTATTATGAAAAAACTCCTTTGCATAAATCAGACTGACTTTTTAAAGTTTATGCCACTGGCACTATTAGATCATAAGCTCTCAGCACGCAAGGGTGACGTAAGCTTTGATTAACTTTTGTTCACTGTGATGTGATTAAACCTTAATATATATTGATTGTTTTTACCCATTAATATATTCTTGTTTACTCAAATGGGTTATGTTCCTTCTTATTACCTTTATATATAAAATAGAAAAGGAGTAGCAGTCAATGGAAAAACATTTTTTCTTACGCTTTTTTTTTTGAAGAATTCTGATTATATGAGTATTTTCTTTCTCCTTTTCCATCCGTAGGCACAGAAAAATATTTTCTTTATTAGCAAAGATATTACTCTTTTCTTTTCAACAGGGTTATCTTTCCAGTTGCCTTTTGGTTATTAACTACTCTGTTTATGTTCATCTTAAGAAATATCGTTCTTCTCGTATTCAGAAGTGCACAGTCCTTACCTTATAACTCAATGCCTGAGGGAGTTGAAGAGTATCAATGTCATTGCTCTGAAGTTTCTCAACATAATAAATTTATCAGTGTGTACATCCCTTGTTTGTGGGGCTGCACCACACTTTGATGGATTCTGACCTAATTTCTTCAGTGACACCTAACCTGTGGAGAAATATTTTTGCCTTGTTCCCTGAGAACAGCTACCTAATGAAACAATTAATCACCATCCAAAATCAAATGCAAAACTTTCAATTAACAAGAAATGGAAATTATAGGTGTTATACCCTGAGTAGAAACGTGTGTGAGGTAGAAAACTAGTCAAACTCATTGCATGGACATTGGGGAATAATTAAAGAAGAATCAAGCTGGCATTCAGAGTAAAGTCTGGACTTAAATCATCAGGTTAGAATGCAGAATAGATTGAGAAATTCTTCATATTTGGCCTTCCCTGGGTGAGAGGCAGAATGAGATGGGAAATTCTACATATTTAGCATCCTTTCTTCATTTTAAGAGAGCCCTTGTGTCAAGATTCATATAGTCCAAAACAGTGAGTTTTATCATAATTCCTGAGCTTTCTGAGTCCCATAAATGCTTTCTTTTTCATCATTGTAGAAGGACCTCTGTTAATTGTTTCAGCTTCCTAATGACTAGAGAACACTCTCTGTAGAAGGTTTGAGATGGTCCTTTGTGTCATAGTGTTCTTTTAGAATCAGGTAGCGGAAACTCAAGACTAAGAGGTAGAAACAAAATACAGGGAGAGCAAGGCCTGCTTAGGATGGTGTCTTGTGAAGGTAGTAGGTAGTAGATAGGAGGTAGGAATGGGTCACACGTAAAAAGTTCAGTTTCAGACAGAAGAATGGAACTAAAAATCATATACTATGGACTTGGTTTATTGGGGACTAAAGGATTTTGGCAAGTGCACTGGACTAGGACTTAAGGACCAAGTTCTGGGCTTGGTTTTGCCACAAATTATTTGTGTGACTTTAGGCATATCACTTAACTTTTCTGGCTATCAGTTTCATCATCGGTAAAAATAAATGGAAGCACCAAATAATTTCTAAGTTCCATCACAGTTTTAAAATCTATGATTCTATGGTATGTCTCATTCTTAGCCAACATACTGTCATAAGGAATGAGGCTGCTTAGAGAACATTAGAATTAAGTTGAAAATGAACTCACTAGATCAATCCTTTTGACACTGATGGTTACTTAGCAATTTAAAAACCATAGTTAGCAAATGAATTCATGAGAAATATAAAGAGAACATTCACCAAATACACTCTATTAAGTAACACTTTCTATTTTATGTGTTGACAGTAACTGTAGATTAGAAAAGTTACTTAAACAAGTAACTTGTATATTTAAAAAATTATTTAACAGAAGAATGCACCAATTTCATTTGTTTACTGTGTTTACTTGCACTTAAACAAAAATCCTTAGAACAAAAGCCCTAAAAACTTGTCATTTTACTTTTATTTGCAAAGGAAATTATATTGAAATATTGAAATTCTATTGAAAGTGAATATGGTGCATGTTCCTCCACCTTGGAAGGTATGCTGGAATGCCGACTTTAGACACAAATCTCTTGGGTATTTTGACAAAATATGAATAGAGAGAAAAACAAATTACTCCGAGGAAAAATTGAAAGCCAGCTTGCAACTATATAGCACTGAGGTGGCAGAAACAGCTGCACAACAACTTAATCCTTGTGACAAGCCCCAAACTCTACAAAACGGCTGGCACAGTCTGATGAAATTGCCAAAGAGCACGATGCCACAGCTGGGAACATTATCCTTCTGTTTCAGATGAAATTGATACAGCAAATGACACTCCATTGTTAACTCCTTGGTATCTGTATAAGCCTTCTACAAAGAATGAAATCTTCTGTTATGAAGGATAAGTTGCAGATGGTAATGGGGAGGGATGAATGACAAGGATAACAATTTTATTAGGAAAAGAAAGTGAAAAAAAGACTGTAAATATTGTTTAAAGAATGAAAAATAGAAAATAAAGATTGATTTTTAAATGACAAACTATAGCAGGATAGAGGAGTTGTGACAGCATCAGGTTGACGAATGCCCTAAAAATTATAAGACTATTTATTTTCTAAGGTAGGTACTAGTATTTTTGACAGACAGTGAGGAAAACAACAGGGAGAGTATTTGAAGTAGAAAAGATGATGATGAATTCTTTCCTGATAACATTTTAAATAATCCATAAATGTTAACTGAACATATACAATGTGTGTGACCCTGTGTTAACAACTACATGGATATCAAGAGTCTATAGTGCACAATAACATAGTCTATAGTATGGTCTATACACAGTGTATAATAAATATTATATTATTTATGTGTAATATATAAGACCCTGTGTAATGTGTTGGATGGTTTGAGTATAATCTAGTTTATAATTATAGTATAGTCTGTGTGGTAGACAGAATAGCACCCTCAAAGCACCCAGGATATTTGAACTATACTTTTCGGAGCCTTTGAATATATTACTTTACATTGCAAAAGAGACTGCAGATATGATTAAAGGTATGGGATTTGAGATAGGGAGTTATCCAGGATTATTTGGGTGGTTTCAATCTAATTACATCAGTAGTTTAATGCAGACAACTTTTCTGGCTGAATTAGATGAGATAGAAGGAAGAGAGTTTGAAGCATGAGAAAGATTCAGTTCTTCATGGCTGGCTTTGAAGTTGGAGAAAGGGGGCTGTAAGTCAAAGAATGTGAGTGGCCTGCAGAAGCTAGGAATGGCCTTCAGCAAGGATCTCATTCCTACAACCACAAAAAAATGAATTCTGTCAACTGAATGAACAAAGAAACGAGTTCCTCTCTATAGGTTCCAGAAAGGAATGCAGCCCTGAAAACACCTTGATTTTTCCTGATGAGACCTGTGTAATACATCTATTTGATAGGATTATAAGATTATAAATTTGTGTTGTTTTAGGCTTCCAAGTTTGTGATAATTTGCTATAGGAGCAATAAAAGACAAGCACAATATATAAGTTATTATGTGCAGAGGTTAAAAATAAAAGGGTGAAAACAGCAATATAGTTATGTGCCATTAATGATGGAGGTATGTTCTGAGAAATGCATTATTAGACGATTTCATCATAAGTGTAATTACAGAAACCTAGATGGTATAGTCTACCACATGCCTAGGCCATATAGTATAGCCTGTTGCTACTAGGCTACCAGCCTGTACAGCATGTTACTGTACAAAATAACACAAGATTAAATCAAGCACAGGAGAAAATGGTGCAGTCAAGAGATTTGGTAAACACAAGATGTGTGAGACTGCTGCTGGTGTAGCACGGCATACTGTATAACAGCACAGTTTTTTATACAAGTAAAAAGTACACTCTAAAATAACATTTAAAAGTATAGTGCAGGTATAGTTTGTTTTGTTATGCTTTGCTTTATTGCATGCCACAGATGTTGCATTTTTTACAAATTGAAGGCAAGACTTTCCATCAGCAAAAAGATTATGGCTCACTTTATTGTGATACGCACTTCATTGCAGTGGTCTGGAGTTGAATCCACAGTATCTCCGAGGTATGCCTGTCTAGGAAATACATAAACCAGTGTCGTTTATTACCATCATCAAATATTATGTACTGTACATAATTGTATGTGCTATACTTTTACATTTCTAGCAGCAATGTAGGTTTATTAACTCCAGCTTTACCACAAACATACAAGTAATATGTTGTGCTATGATGTTAGGATGACTACAACATCACTAGGAAATGGGAATTTTTTAGCTTCATTATAATCTTATGGGACAACTGTTGTATATTTGGTCTGCTGTTGACCAAAATGTTGTTATGCATGACTGTAAATAGTGGTGTTGAAATGATCAAGTCTTTGCTTATCTACTGAATTAGTAGTTATAATGAAGGCCACTTATTTGAGATCATGTACGACTCGGGACTGAGAAGATTTTATGGAAAACATTAAATACAGACTTGGAAAGATATATAGGCTTTATTGAGAAGATGTCTATGAAAATTATGTGTGGGAGAATGATAAAAGAATACTTTTATTTGCAGGAAATGAGATGTTTTGTGGGGAAAGGGTGTGAGAGCAGCTTAAATTGTTTTATATATGGAAATCATAGGACAGTAAGGAAAAGTGGATTTGTGATAGATTGTAGAAAGTGTTTGGGCTTTCTTTTAATGTGGGAAAGAAACATTTTACTTTTCAAGATTGCATGTAAATGTACCTGAGTCACAGAAAATATAGACTTACGCATTTTAACTGTACCATGGTGTTTCAACATTATTATAGATGAGTAATAGCTTACTTTTTGTTAATATTAAATAATTACGAATGTGACATTATGACTGCTGCATTTATTATCTCACTCCACTTTTGCACCTATTATGGCCATTACCTGGATTTCTGTCTTTCTCATGCTCATGGGAACTTTTTTAAAATGTCACCTTTTCTGTGAGGATCTAGGTAGATTTAGCCTCTTCCAACTTTGTGCTTCCATTTTATGTTGTATATGCCTGTATTATAGCTCTTGCTATTGCCACATTTTAATTTGTGTACATATCCATCTCCTGAACTCATTTCTGTTTTCCTTTGAGTTCAACAAAAAACATAATAGTTATTATTATTTAAACAATTATTAAAGTACTTTATTACATTATTTCATTTATTCCTTACAACTCTTTGAAGCAGTTTTTTTTTTAAGACTTTCTTTTTTTAGAGCAGTTTTAGGTTCATAGCAAAATTAGGAAGAGAGTGCAAAGAGTTCTCATATATTCTCTGCCTCTGAGAGTGAATGGCCTCCCTCTTAATCAGCATCCCTGCCAGAGTGGTACATTTGTTACAATTGATGAAGCTACACTGACACATTATAATCACCCAAAATCCATGGTTTGCTTTAGCATTCAGTATTGATATACATTCCATGGATTTTGATAAATGTATAATAACATGTATCCATCATTATAGTATCATACTGCTCTAAAAATCCTCTATGCTACACCTATTCATCCTTTCCTCCCTCCCCTAACTCCTGGTAACTACTGATCTTTTTACTGTTTCCATGGTTTTGCCTTTTCCAGAATGTCATACAGAATGTCATATAGTTGCAACCATATAGTATTTAACCTTTTCAGCAGTTATACTTCTTAGTATTCACCTCAAAGAGTTAAAAACTGTTCACACAAAAATCTGTAGACGAATGTTTGTAGTTGCTTTATTTGTAATTACTAAAATTGGAAGTCACTAAGATGCCCTTCCCTGGGTGAGTGGTTAAGTAAACTGTGATATATCGGACACTGGTTGTTCAGCATGAAAAAACAAGGAGGAATATTAAATGCATATTAGTAAGCGAAAACATGATGCAAGATTTTTAAATCAAAGTAATAATGAATATTGTAAAAAAAATTTTGATCGAATATGTTATATAAAAATGCAGTAGTCCCCCCACCCATATTCCACCCTACAGTCCTATACTCAAGATACCTCTTAAACTATTTCTGTTTTTAGATCCTTTTAAGGGCTGCCTGCGTATAGCTAAATAATGTGCTTTTAACTCTATTTCATAATTGATCAACTTTAAACCTTGTTTATTGGTTCTATATTATGAGAGATGTAGATTGTTAACTTTCTAACTTAAAATCATTTGCTAATACTTCTATTATCTGTTCTAATACAAGTAGCCAACATCTTCATACCTGTTTAGAGGAGATGAGAATATGTGTCCCACTCTTCCCTCTACCTTCTCTCCACCCTTTTACCTACCAGCTAGTTAGCTACATTTCACTTCTTCTATGAGCTCTCCTCTCTCTTTGAAAAATTGAAAAAATATCATTGAGTAGAAATAATTCAGTTGAATGACTGGAAAATCAAGTAGAAAGAATTTTCCCAGAAAGTAGAGTAAAAAGGCATAGACAGTAAAAGTGAAATAAAACAGATCACATAGTGGCTAATTCAGGCAGTCTTTAACCAATTGGAATCTAGAAAGAGGTATTGGGGAAAATAAGCCTACCACATTTAATTCATAGATTTATTCCTGAAAGCCAGTAACCATAAATAATGATTGCATTATTTAGACTGTAAGTATTATTCACTGGAGAAACAGTTCTTCCTTGAAGTGACTCAGTCTTAACTCTAGAAGAATGATATTGCTAGCATTGAGGTGAAATGAGCCATCATTATATTCTTAAGGTCTTTTATTATTTTTTTCTAATTTTTAATTTCTTGAGTTTTATTGAGGAGTAATTGACAAATATAATTGTATATGTTTGAAGTGTATAGTGTGATAATTTGTTATGCACATATATTATAGAATGATTACCAAGATTAAGATATTTAACATTTTTAGAATCTCACATAGTATTAACATAGGTAACTCTTTAAAACAATATTTTTGTATGTATGTGATGAGAACGCTTAACATCTACTCTGAATTTCTTTCAAGTATACAATACCATATTGTTAACTGTAGTTCTTTATTTTTTAACCATTTCAATCATGCTAGCAATTGCAAGGATTTCCCTTTAGTTTTCTGCAGTCACACACCTGGAGCCTTTTAACTTCTTGCTCAGGTCAGCTTGGTTGCTCAGCGACTCTTAGCTTCTTGGTTGTTATCTAGAACTTCCCCCACGGCTCCCAGGGTTGAGTCCACTCTTTCTCAGATTCATATCTTGCAGTTGCTTGTTTTACTTCTTCCTTTGGCTCAATGACTTCAAGTAACTTCCTAAGGAAGGATAGGGGGTGGGGAATGGAGCAGGGGATTAGAGTGGAAGGTCAGTATTCTTGAGTTCTTGCATTGTTGAAATGTCTTTATTTTTCACTTAGTTCCATGTATACACATGCATATTTAATTCTAGGCCCTAATTTAATTTTTCTCAGAACTTGAAAACTATTGCTTCGTTGTTATCTGGGATCCAGTTTACTAATGAGGTATATTATGCCAAAATGGTGTCTATTTCTTTGTAATAGCTTTTTTCCTCTCTCCTTGAAAGCATTTAAGATTTTTCTCTTTCTCTTAGAAGTTCTAAAATGTTATGGGGACACACCTAGATGTGAGCTTTTTATTAGTCATTGCTCTGGAGGTTTTTTCTGTCTAATGACAACATTTCTTTAACTCTTTTATTATCTCTTCCTTTCCTTTATTTACTTCCTGTTTTTCCTTTCATTCCTATTTATGGGTACCTATTGGTTAAAAGTTAAATGATGCCAAGAGAAAAACTCAAAGAAAACAATAAAATAAGTTTAGGATTAAAATAAGGATGGGCACAGATTTATTGGGGAAAATAACAAAAATAAGGCAAACGTAACTTTAATTTCAAGCAAAGTAAAATTAAAACGTATTTGTAAAGAGCATAGTGCACAATAAAATTATGGGTCATATATTTAAATGCACAGGAAAAGGTAAAATTCTATACATCTAAAAGTTCAAACTATTAGATATAAAAGGAGAAATCAAAAGCACAGTTATTGTGGGAAACAACATATAGTTTATCAAGCATAAAACTGTAGTTAGGCTTTACATGCATTAATATTTAATCCTCCAATAATGCTGAAGCAGATACTATTTTTCTCATTTTATAGGTAAGAAAACGTAGTGTTAGAGGTTTTACGTAACAGGCCAAGGGTTAAACAACTAAGAAGTAGTAGAGATGGATTTCAAACGCAAGTTCATGTGATTCTGGAGCCTAGCTTTTAATATTCTGCATTTTGCCTTTTCTTACTCACTTCCATGGATGAAGCAAACAAAACTCAATAACATAAAGGCTATGAATGGTGATTGTTTAATTTAAAAGACATATGTGTCAAACTTTCAACTAAATATAGTGCTAATACAGCTAGATTATTTCGTCACAGTTACTCTTGTACTGCAAAGTTCTTTGAGTAGTGATAAATGCGCAGTGGCATATATCTACCACCACAGTACCATACAGAAAAGTTTCATAACCCTAAAAAGTCTGTGTGCTTTCCCTGGTTAACCCTCCCAGTTCCCCAAGCCCTTGGCAACCACCGATGTGTTTTCTGTCTCGACAATTTTATCTTTTTCAGAATTTCATATAAACGGTATCATGCAGGATATATCCTTCTGAAACTTCTCTCTTTCATTTAAATAATATGCATTTAAGCAGTATCATATTTTATCCATGTTCTTTCAAAGATTAACAGCTTATTTTTTTTTTTTTGCTCATTGAATAATTATCCGTAGTGTGGATGTGCCATAGTTTGTTTACTCATTTGCCCATCGAAGACCATCTTGGTTGCTTCCAGTTTTGGGTATATTTTGATTTTTAAAGGTTGACAGTGAATATTCACATTCTTCTAGGTGGAAGATAGGAAGGACTTGTCATAACATACTATCTTTCACTAATGTATTTAACTTTTCAAATTATAGATGAAAATGACTCCAGTCATTTCAATACACATTTTAAAGAAGCAATAAATCATGCTTTGTTACTACATGAGAATGAAAGTAAAAGAACTGAACATTCAGGTAAAGAAATTATAAACAGAAGTAAGCCAGTGGAAAGATGAAGAAGGGGTATGATAAAAATAAATACACATATTATTAAATTGGAAAATACAAAATAGTAGAAATTATAAATGATTTCATGAGTTTTTTGCTTGGAATAAATCTTATATTCACAACTTCAGCATGTTTGATCAAGAAAAAGGATAAAATTCCTCAAGTACATAATATTAGAATGAAAAAGAAGATATATGCTATGTAAACGATTTCAGAGTATAGAAAATGCTATACATTTCCAAGGTACATTTTATAGTCAAAAGACTGCTAATATCTGACCTAGGTCTTCCCCCAACTGTAGACTAATCATTGATTTTTGGAAAAAATCTTTAAAAATTTGCTAGCAAATTGGCTTCAACTGGCTATTAAAAGAAATGGACACAACTTAATATGTTTTGTCCTGGCAATACAAGTCATATGTGGGATATGAAACTGAAAGCAACAAATGAACAAGACAAACAAACAAAAACTCACAGGTACAGACAACAGTTTAGTGGTTACCAGAGGGAAAGGGGGAGTGAGGAGGGAAATGACAGTAAAGGGAGGTCAAATACATGGTGACAGAAGGAGATTTGACTTTGGGTGATGAATACACAATGAAATATATAGATGATATAGAATTGTATATTGGAAACCTGTGTAATTGTATTAATGCTTCCCCAATAAATTTAATCAAAAATTATTAAACAATAAAATAATACATCATTTCAACATGTTAGAGGAGAAAAATTATAATTTTAAAAGGTTACCCTTAAAGGTATTAATTAATAGTAATTACTAACTTCATTAAGTTATAATTTCTAACTTTCATTGAATGTTTAAACTGTGCCAGGCACCATTCCAAATGCTCTATACATATTAACTCATTGAATTCTTACAAACCCTTCAAAAATATCTACTGTTATTATCCTTTTACCAGTTTTATAAGAACCAAGGAAACCAAGGCAGAGATAAGTCAACTTACCCAAGGTTGCATAACTAAGAAATAGTAAAGCCAGGACATGAACCCAGGAAATATGACTCCAGAACTATGCGCTTAGCTACTGGCATACAGATTCACAGAATCTATCTCTGATTAAAAACAATAATGATGAGAACCACAGGGCAACAACCACTCCAACAAATCTTCCAACTGCTCACTACTAGTACCATAACATAAAATTAGGAGTAGAAATATAATAAAGAGAAGCTGTTTTAACCAAAAAATGAACATCATAGTAAACAAACACCAAAAACAGAGCAAGGCAAGTATGCCTTCTATTCATATTATTTTACAAATTTCCAGAAATTCTAGGCGATTCAATGAAAAGTAAAGTAGTATATCTTTTGGAAAATAAAACATTTAATTATCATTATTTCCATATGATTTAATTGTCCAGGAAACCAAGAGAATGCTTGGAAAATCTATTTGAAATAATAAGAAAGATCAATAAATTATCCAGATAGAAAAAAATGCAAAAAGTCAATTTTTTGTTATTTGACAATTTTACAGGAAGCAAAAAGTCCATTCCCAATAGCTAACAAATTATAAACTGCCTAAGAACAATATATTGTGACCAAAATAAAGCCAGCTACAAACATTGCAGAAATATCTGAAAATAAGATGTGAAATGCATAATGATGGATGGAATGACTAAATATCATAAATTTTTCCAGTAGTATACTGGTAAACTGGCTTTCTGTGAGGTCAGAGTTGGGGAGTCCGCGATTTGTAGCATTTGCAGATTTTCATGGTATAAAAATTGCCAACTCTCATCATGGCTGATTTCAAGATACCAAGAGTTTAAAACCACCCGGCAAAATTCCTGAATTATTTAACAATTGGATTTCTCGAGCTGTAAGAGCTGCCTCCAGAACACAGCTGACTTAATCCCAATTTAATTTGTATGTTTAATGTAATTACATTATAAGCCCCATTGTTACAGTTTTTTGAAACTAAACAAAGTAATTTTAAAATTTATGTGAAGTTCATTTTGGAAAGTAAAAGGATACTAGCCAATACAATTTTGTAATAGCAGTGAGCAGGGCATGTATTACTATATAGGAAAGCAGATTATAAAACTGTAGTAAAAAGCAATGTGCTGTAGGCACAAAAAACAACAGAACCATAGCTCACAATAGGCAAGGATTAGATTCTATTATATGTAAAAAAATCATTGTGTAATAATATCTAGCTTTACTTTTAGTCTTGTAGAAATGCAAATTCATACAATGAGGTACTGGTTTTTTATAATTTCACAAATGAGCAAAGTTTTGTGTTGATGCTCTGTTAGAGATGATGTGGTGAAATCAGTACTTGTACAGCCTATTAGATTGTTAATTTTTTTTTTGCATACTTCCTGGAAATCAATTTATTAATACATATGAAGAACTTTAAAGAATCCGTACCATAATACAGTCTATCTTCTTTTTAAATATATATTTTAAATATATTTTTAGTTTAGTGAAAAATTGGGTACAACCTAAATATCTCTCCTTGTTTGGGATCTTTTTCGCCTTATGAATCTGAAACCCACGGTACCTAGCTTAAAGAACGTGGGGAGGTGATTTGTACAGGTATTCATAGATATTTAGTGGAACCCAAAAGTAGGAAATACAAGTGATTCCATGAGAACCCAAACAGAAAACTAAAAAGAGTCATTTATATCCAGGACAGCAATGTTTTTCATATCTGTCTTTAATGCTCTGTGATCTCTTGTCTTTGCCTGGCTTTGTGGGGCTATAAAGTTATTTTTGTGTTTCTACAGTTAGGGATTTTTTCTGAGCCAATTTTAGTGAAACCTGGGGCTGGCTAAAAGAGTAATTAGTAGAAGGCAATTTATAACTGTGAGAACTCCAGAGAGATTTACCTAACTCTGGATTTCCTAGAATAAGGTGTGATCTGGAATGTGGAGACATCTCTAGGTTGTAAAGCTGAAGACAGTGGTTTTATTTTTCCTCTGGATCAATTTATTTGTATTCCAAAGGGTTAGAATGGGAACTCAGAATCCTATTCATGGAGCAAAGGTTTATTCCTCTCTATCTGGGGGTAAGGGACAATATGTATTTCACACTTGGATTCATTGTTTTGGCTTCCTTGCTTATAATACAGACCATCATATTTATGTAGTGTAACACTGAGCTTTCATCTTATTGCCCTAAGTAATAGAGGTACAGGGGAATCACAAGGTTATTTGTTGTAAATTAAATAATAACTAAAATGTTCTGCTCCAGAGAATGGTGTATGCATTCAGGATAATATCAATAAATGTGTATGTTAAAAAGCAGCTTTTTTTGATCTGTTCTTCAGCATCTGTGTGTAGATATGCCCATCAGCACTTATGGCTCTAAAATGGCTACTGCCCAGACCCCTGATAAATACAGTACCCAAGGCTAAGTAATTCGATTTTCTTAGTCTCTCAATTACAAATTCCCTTGACAGAGAACCAAATCAGAATCCACCTTACTACACAAGACTGCATAGACTTTTGAGTGTAAAAGAAGAGGAAATGATTGTCTCCTTTACTACAACCTCCAATCGTAGGAAAAATGATTAAGGTATGCTTAATACCATAAATTATTATACAATTACTAAAACTGTTTTGAAGAGTATTTAATGACTCTGGAATATGTTCATGATATGCATTTATGCTCTTGAAGGATGTTAGTATATATTTTTTCTTTTCTTGTAATGTATACAGTTTTGGAATTAGGGTAAGCCTGGCTTTAGAAAATGAGTAGAGACATATTCTCTCTACTTATATTTTTCCAGAAAAAGAATGTATAGAATTGAAACCATTTTATTTTTCCCCCTTAACTATTTGGTAGAATTCACCAGTAAAATCTGGAGTTTTACTTGATAGAATAATTTAAACTACATATTTGGTTTTTGAATAGATACAGGGCTATTCATGTTATCTATTTCTTCTTGAGTGAGTTTTGGTAGTTTTTGTCTTTCAAGGCATTGGTACTCTATGGAAGTTTTTAAAGAGAAGTAGCTTTAGAATACAATTAGGTATTCTTACAAATTCTTCACTTTTCTTTTAAAGTCTGCTCCCTACCCCAGACCTTGGTATTGGCCCCTGTATTTGTCATGAAGCAGCAAGGATTGGGCCTGACACAAGCCAGCCCTGGTACCAGGGTCCAGGAGTCCTGAGAAAGGCCTTGTAGTGTTTGTGTGAGTTGGACTGTGGCCTTTGTCTTGGTCTCTGGCCACCAACAGTCAGTTTGCTCCCTCTGTGATTACAGATCAATCTTGTGCTCTTCTTTGTGTTGCTGTAAAGGCATTTGCAATGAGGTAAAGAACAAGTAATAAACATTCTCTTTTTGAAATACAAAAAAAGAAATAAAGTCTCAAATTCAAATAAGCATTTGAATAGCATTTTCTTGTGTAAACTCCTTGTGCCTAGACTCCCAGGCTTCAGACCTTATCAGAGCAGTATAATTTTCTTATCTCTCAACTGTGGCAATGGAATTTTCAGTTGAGGAATCATTCTTGCAGTTACCTCTTCCTTAGTTTATAAAGGTATTGATAGTTTATTTCAGATACATTCCACCAGAAGGGCCTCTAATATGTTCCCAATGAGAAAGAAAGAAAAGTGAATGAGGGATACATATTGCTTATGTGAAAGTAAAAAACAAATAACTAACCACCAACAACAAAATTATGACTAGTATTTCTCCTAATTGTGACAGTTTTTTCAAATGTCTCCATACTTTACTTTTGAATCAAAAATCTATCCTAACTGGACTTTGGGTGGTAAACATACAATAGAATATACAGATTTCAAATTATAGTGTATACCTGAAAATTATATAATTATATTAACTAATGTTACCCTAATAAACTTAACTAAAAAAAAAAATAACCGCCCCCCCCAAAATCTATCTTACCTCTAGCTGCCATCTTGTGTCCTTATGTATGTGCGCTTATTCTCAGTTGGTCTTCCCAAGACCCCCTAAGTGTCAACCCCGGTTTTCCGCATGGCCCCGTTTTCTCTCCAACAAGATGAAAGAAACAGTTATGAACCAGGGAAAACTGAACTTTAGGCACAAGTGCTCATTGATGGGAAAGGAATTGCTTACAGAAAGAAGGTGGTTCACAGAACAGATACATCAGATAATAAAAAACTTCAGTTCTCTTTAAAGAAGTTAAGGGTAAACAATATCTCTGGTATTGAAAAGGTGATTATGTTCACTAACTAGGAAACAGTGATTCGCTTTAACAAACCTAAAGTTTGGGCATGTCTGGCAGCAAACACTTTCGCCACTGCAGGCCATGCTGAGACAAAGCAGCTGACAGAAATGCTACCTAGCATCTTAAACAATCTGTGAATGGAAAAGCACCACTTGCTACTGGAGAGAGTGGTGATGATGAAGTTCCAGGTCTTATGAAGAATTTTGATGAGGCTTCCAAGAATGAAGCAAACTAAATTGAGTCTACTTCTGAGGAAGATAAAACTTGAAGACTGGGAGCTGCTATTTTTATATTATGACTGCTTTTAAAATTGTGTTCATGGATCTGATAAAATCTCAGACTCTAATATTTTTAAGCCCAAGTGTCTTGGATGCTGCAGCTCTTTTCAGTTTTTGCTTATACACAAATCATTCTTTGTAGTTAATTAAGGTGAAGAAACCTAGGAATAAAGGTTGAAACAAAAGTCAATGATAAAGTTCTTTGCCTAGCATACAGTTTTATTTTTTATTTCATTGACAGTAATTTGTACACAGAAAGCAAAGTTGTTTGTAGAAAGCTACTCATGGTATGTACTATGGCTGATAGTCTTTGGAATATGATAGTATAATGTAAAAAAAAAAAAATTCTCTTTCTTTTAGTCTAGGAGTTTGTTTAAATTAATTGTATTAAATGCTTAGTTAACTAACAGGTTTTAGAGACCAAGTTTGCCTTAGTAACATTTAGCAACTGATGTTTCTAACCTAGTTAAGCTTTAGATTGACAAGGACAGTAACTCACAGTCTATAAAGGAACATTTTGGTTAGAAAATTTGAACTTTGAAATCAAAGTTTAAAATGATTTCATTTCACCAACTGTGAATTTAACTTTAATCTTAGTCAATTAAAATAGAATTTTCAAGAATTTGAGGAATCCTTCAAATTTCTCCCAGATGATTGACTTTTTTAATTTTATAAGTCAGGTTTTTTGAAGTATAATTTATATACTGTAAAGTTCCCCCTTTTTAGTATATAAATTACATCAGTTTGCCAAACATAATTGGCTTCTTGAGTTGTCATATTCCTGTCCTTTTATCCTCCTATTGCCTCTCCTATTACTATTCTCCTAGTACCCTTCCTTATCCCACCCAACACTCTTGGAATATTTAAAATAAATGGATAGATCCTTGTACAAGTTTCATAGTTTAATACTTAATATAAAAGGAAAATGTTTTTTGGTAGATGCATAAACATGTCACCTGCTTTCTTAAAACTTAATTATTCGTCTTGAATATGTGGAATATTCTTCCCTTTGACATTTGCTGGAAACTGCAGCATTTTTTCTTAACATTTGTACTGTAATCACTGAAGCTGTTGTATTTTATGTGATTTAATGACCTGTGAGCTGCAATGCAGACACAATGCAGAGGCATGTTATCCTTACTTAAATACTGTGATTCCTACAGCTCATCTGTCAGTCGAAGATAGGGAAGAAGGATTTTTTTTTCCATTTTCTAACGATAGTGATATTTTCCTCTTTTCTTTTATGACCTTTTCCTTTTCTTTATAGAAACTTTCAGAATTTCTCCCCAATGATTTTCTGAGGGCTTTTTAAAAATAGTCCTCTAAACTACTCTGTCCCTCGCTGAATTCCCGTTTTACCTCCATGTTACGTATATGACCCCATAGTGAACAGAGTAGGAAAAGAATACATATTTAATGGAGGAATTACAAGTATTTCATATAGTGAATATATGGTGTGTACATTGCTCCTCCAATTAAACTAAACTTAAGCTTATCTTAAGATAAACTTGTGGAATTTCTGGATCAAAGCATGTTGTTTTTAACACATAACCTCAAAACTGTTCTCCTGAAAGACTTCGCTGTTAAATTTCTATCAGTATGTATGAGAAAAACATGTTTCAACTTTCTTACATTTCTTTGCGTTCATGTTTAAAACTCCCACATTTATTACAGCTCCGATTTGCAGTAGCTACAGGATAAATATTTGCTAAACTGAATTGAAATATCTTTACAGGGATACATACTTTAAGGTAGGGATACTTATATTATTAAATTAAAAGAATAGACAACTTCAAAATGAAATGGATATTTCTTTCCAACTGGTTATTATGTTGTACTATAGTGAAAAATTGATTAAGATGAAAATTTAGAATACCATGCTGTGCTGATATAGAGAACATAATTTTGAATAAAATAATATCTATGAAATATTAAAGCAATGATTCTCATATAAGAATAAGAATCTGGCCCCATTCTACTAAACTAATTGCTTATACTCTGCCAGTCCTCACTTTTCTATTTATTATCACAGATGTCAATTCTCATTCATTTCTCTGACATATACTTTGGGGGATTTTTCTAAAAATTGGTACTACTGTAGCATTCAGTGCATTAATATTTGTCATAGAAATGCAGTCAATAAACAAGCTCTCCCCTAAAAAAAAATCTAAAAGAAAACAAGGATTTATTGAACATTCTGCGAGTTTGCAGGTTTTATGAGCAATAACTAGGGACAAATATATAAATATATTTGGTTGCATTTTGACAAGTTACCCATCTTTGGTTTATGTAGAAGGAAGTAGCTTTTCTAGCTTGCTTAGCCTTACTTGCTAATTATACCAAATGAATGGCTGGATTCTTATTTATAATGAGATTTCTGTTAAGAAAGACTTGAAAGCAAATCCAAAACCACAGAGATGGCTAAATTATCTCTGATAAATGGGATAATTTTATCCAATGAGGAAAATCATTATAGATTTTAAAATTCAGCTATGATTCTAAGTTCAGTTGTATAATTGCATATACCATGTAAAATGAAAAGTTCATTCAAATATCCTGAAAATTGGGACCCCAAATGCTTTTTTTAGGTTACTGAGGTAAATTCATGTGAATGTAGGTGTTTAGTATCAGTTTGCTGGGTACTTGCCTCAGTGCTTAATATGTATATGTACATATAGAAAACTAACATATTATATAAAGTATAATGGCATTATCAAAAGCATAGTTTAATATGGAAAAAATCAAAAGAGACTTTTGGAAAAAAGTTCAATCTTTCAGAGAAAATCTGTGTGAAGTAACTAAGGCGAAACAGATTTTAAGCTTCTAAAGTCTCTTTGCTTCAGTAGCTTTAGCCAAAAAGAATAAAAACCTGAATTAAAAAGCAATGACTTATTTTTAATGTTCAAACAATCTTAGGTATGGTTCTGTGTTCAGCTTGATAACAGAAATCATCTTGGCTTTTGCCTATGCCAGACATCTAGCAGGAATTTCCCTTTGGAGTTCCCTAATCTCACTTTTGTGTCCTCTTTTCTGTACATTGCTTGTTTGAAAGTTATCTTTCTTTTTTGTAACCAGGTAACTTCCCTGAGGTGTTTTTATAAGCAAAGCTATTCTGTGAGTCTATTGCAGTGACAACCCATCAGAAAAAAGACTGATGTTAAGCCAAAACTGAACATTAAAAAAAAAAAATCAAGAACTCATAACCCTCCTGAGACATAACCTCCTTATCTGAACTATGACTATTAAATTCATTTTATATTTCATTCAAATCCAAACTCCCAGGGCAGAAATAGTCACACTAGAAGAATGTTTTTCAACATAAATTGGAATACACACAAAAAAAAACTGGTTTGTGTGATTGTTACTGTTTTTCAACAATGCAACAATTTTATAAATCATTTCAATTTTGTTACTAAGAAACACTGGCTACACATAACAAATTTCAGTGTCCTCATTATTTATATTAATTCTTTTATCTAAATTATACAAGCACATGAATGGAAAATAAAATAGCACAGAAGGGCTTGTTATGAAAAATAACAGTTCCCAAATGTACCCCATTTCCATCCACTCCCATGAGACCTACTCCCAGCGGCAAAGACTAATTTGCTTCCTGAATTCCTGATAGTTTACTTATGTCACTCTTTCTTTTTTTTTATCAACTGTAGACATTATTGTCAACTATCTGAAATAATATCAGATTTAGCTCATTTTCCAGTCCCTCCAGTTTTATTTGCCTTGCTTAACGTTTCTATTTTTGTTCCTAAGTTGTTTATCTATACAATTACTAATATATATATGTACCATACTTAACCTAGATCTCTTATTCGATTAACTAGAATCAGTATCTCTTGGCTCCTTAGTTTGTCAGGTGAGAAAATTAGTGTCCTTACCTGTCCTTTTCCTTCTCTCTCCTTCCACTTCCCACTCCTGTCAATCTAGTTTTACTTTTAAAATGGCAAGTTTGAAAACATTTGCTGTTTTGTAAACATAATTAATATTTCTGTATTTTGGTACTGATTGATTCTCAAAGTTGAAAGCTGGTAATTGACATTTATATTATTTTGACTATGAGAATATCCTTCATTGCAAAGCCAAGTGATGTGCTAGCGTTTCTTTTCTTTTTCTATGGTTCCAATATCATGACTTCTGTTTCACTCAAATGGGTTCTTTTCCACATTCCATTGATCATTCCACATTGGAGTTTGCTCCATATTTGAACTGTGCCTACTTTTATAGTCCCTCCCACCCTGGACCCCATGCTGGTTTATCTCACTGTTTTCTTATGTGAAAAGAATCATAAATCCTTTTCATCAAAACCTAATGCCTTCAGCTTCTTGCGCATTTTGGTTCTTGCTGAAAATCTATTGCATTTTTCTTCTTAAAACTCACTGATTTCCTCTTAGAATTTGGATGAACTGTTGTTTCATATTTCACATATAATTTTATTTTAGTGATTGTTTTTCCAAAAATTGAGTTTTTCCATAGCATTTTGTTTTTTTATATCCTTTGGCTTCCTGGTTATCACTCATACTATGTAATCTATGTTGTTCCCTTTTTGAGCATCTTCCTCCAGAGTCTGCAGGTTTCATGCTCTTATCTGGACCCGGTGATGCCAGCTGTTATCTTGATTCTTTTCTTCACTGTTCTTCTAGTTTGCCTCCTCTGTTTCCTGAGTCCTCTATTTTCCTTTCATTTTTTTACTTCATTTTCCTGGAGGATATTCTCAAGTAACTTTCTAAAAAGGAATTCTAGAGTCATGTGTGTCTGAAAATATCTTTAGTCTAAATTTGCACTGAATTGATGATTAAGCAATTCATTTCTTTCTGTCATTTCTTTCCTCTGAATCTAGGTCCTCTGCAGGGACCTGTAGGTTAAGCTGGCTCCCCCTTGACCTTATCCTCTTCTGTGCATATTTTAAATATTCTGTCCTATGGTTTTCTCTCCTCAGCTTCTTCTGTCAAACCTCTTCTGTTTACGTTCTATATTTTGAAATCTCAAATATGCTGATGACTTCACTCTTATCCTATTTGCTCTTGGAGATTTCAGCCTTAAAAAAATCATTTACTATCATTGTTGGAAGAGAATAAATAAACACATATACTCGATCTTCTATCTTGAAAAAGAAATCTATATCAAGATTTTTAAACATTTTAAGATTTTAATATTTAATGACTTATGTATTGGTTTATATTTTTGCCCCTAACACTCATACCAACTCTCTGAGGTATTTTCCTCAGATGTCATGTATGGAAACTGGGGAATGGACAAGTTATGTAATTTGTCAAACTTTTCTCTATGGTAGTGGTGGATGATGTTTATAAATCTAGAGACCATGCTCATTCACTATACCTAGCTGGCCCTTATGCTATTTTTATTTTTTATTTTTTATTATTTGTTTAAATTTTTATTTGTTTTTATTTTTTAAATGCCAGTTTATTTTTTTTATACTTTATATACATAATTTTTTTAACATTTTATTTTTTTATTTTTACCCTCCCCTCTCCCCTCTCCCTTCTGGTAATCATTAGTCCATTGTCTGTGTCCATGAGCGTCTGTTTGTCCTGTTCATTTGCTCTTTTTAGGTTTATATCCTATATATGTGATATCATGTGATTTTCAACCTTTTCTGTCTGGCTTATTTCACTTAGTATGATTATTTCAAGGTCCATCCATGTTGTTTCAAATGACAGTATTTCATCTCTTCTTATGGCTGAGTAATATTTCATTGTATATATGTACCACAGCTTCTTTAGCCAATAATCTGTCGTAGGACACTTCGGTTGCTTCCATGTTCTGGCCACTGTGAATAATGCTGCTATGAACATCGGTATGCAAATACCTTTTTGGATATGAGTTTTCAAGTCTTTGAGGTAAATACCCAGTAGAGGGATTGCTGGATCATATAGTAGGTCATTCCTTAGTTTTTTGAGGAACCTGCATACTGCTTTCCATAGTGGCCATAACAAGTCCCACTAGCAGCGTATGAGGGTTCCTATTTCTCCACACCCTTTCCAACATTAGCTATTTTTATATTGATAAACAAATTTGCCTCTGGGAACCCTTGAGAAATATTATGTTGTATCATCACAGATTTCTGAAAGTGTAAAAGAGAAAGAAAAAAATTTTCAATCACTTTCACACAAATCTCCATTCCTTCGGTAGATTAAAGTATAGTTACAATCTAGGTGGATACATTGTTGCATTGTGATGGTTTAAGATTATCTGAGACTTGGAGATGACTGCCAGGTCCCTTCAGCATATGAATATTGGTGGAACTATTCCAAATAATCAATATGTATCAATATGTATCAAGTTCCTAATATGGGTAGAACATTTTACAAGGTGCACTAAATACAAGGATGAGCAAGATGTAATCTTTATCATTTATTTAAAGGAAGGTAAATACAAAAAGTTTTTTTTTTGTAGTGGAAAGCAAGATATAAGCACCATCATAGAAATATAATATGATATGGAACTTAAGGAAGCGAGATAGCAAGGCTTAGCAAGGGATAGGAGAGGAGAATGGAAGAAGAACATTTTAGAAAGGCTTCACGAGGAAGATATTTGAAATGCATTTTCTTAGATGGATAGGATTTTAACAGAAGAGAGTGCATTCCAGTCTGAAGGAACAGTAAAAGTAGCAGTAAACCATGAACGTAGAGAGGAGAGGAACACTCAGTTTTCTTGATCATTTGAGAAATTCACAACATAAAAATTTGGGCTTTGTACAAAGTAGACCTGTACAAATCATTCAATAAGAAGTTATTGAGTCCCCACTATGTACAAGAAATGAGAAATGCAACAATAAATCAAGATGACTTGCCACTCTTACTGAACTCACCATCAGATGAAGCTGAGCAACTAAAGAAGCAAACACACGAAATGAGTGCACATAGTGCTAGGTGCCATGAAGGAATAATGCTCATCTCATGGAGGTGTTTTGTGGATTACATGTGCTAATATATGTAAAGCATCTGGAGCTCTACTAATATTTCCATGATTTTTAAAGATATTAAGAAGTAAGTAAACAGTGTTACGAAGAATAACAGGGACCGCCAAGTTTATAGACGGGAGTTTAGAAGAGTCCTTCTGCTAATGTAGTATATATGGAATTGAAATCAGAGAAGAAACCACAAGACCAGTAAATAATGGGGGGAAAAGAGTGATTCAGTAGAAAGAATGAAGAAGCAAGTGCCACAAGGCAGAACATTTTTGGGATGTTTATAGGAAGTGAATATTGGCCTGTTTGGCAGGAGCAATTAGAATGGGGAGAGACTTCTTGGATACAGTTGGCAGATGTATACTATACATATCTCTGTAGGCCATGATAATATTTTATAAAGATTTGTTGAATAGATGAAGAAATGAAAGAATAAAAATCTGTTGAACTGCAGCATGGTTGACAAATCTGGAGAAGCAGATGGGAACTGTGTTGTGAAAGACCCTAAATGCTGGTCTAGAATGACTATCATTAGTTCAATAGACAATAAAAATATGCTGTTCATTTTCCACACTAGAAAGCACATGGCTAGGACTATCTATATAAGTTGTGGAGCACAGTAAAAGATAAAAATGTGGGACTCCTTGTTCATAAATTAAGAATTTCAAGAAGGCGATAGCAGAACATTAAACAAAGCATAACCTTCCTTAGTCTAGTGCCCTGTGCAACTGTATAGGTCACATGCTCATGCAGACATAGCTAATAATCTTTTAGAAGATTAGTCTTTCAGGACACAATGTGGATACAAGGAGACTAATAAACAATTAAAATACTCTGTACAAAGTAATGGGGAGAAGCTGAGTGGTGGTAGTGAAAATGACAAGGGGACCAATGAAAAAACCATGGCAGAAATAGACTTTATAAATGATGATATTGGTTGGATATAGGGGATATAGTTAGAAAAGGAAACTTCTAAGTTATTGAGCCAGAGTGAATATGGCGAATGAGAACTACTGTTTGTTAAGCTGTTTACTGTATGCCAGGATCTTGTAGAAACTTTACCAAAATTTAATGCTCAGAACAATACATTTGTGTTAATTGTAATTATTGTGATTTTATTGATAAAAGGACGGTGATTTAAAGAGTCTAAGTTGCATTAGGTCATAAATCTAACAAGTAGTATTTGTATCTGGATTTCAAATTTAAGCCTGAGTCTACAGCCTACGTTCTTTCCACTGTATTACATGGCCTCCTTCCACCAAGAAGATAAACTTGTGCTGTTCCTAGTTTGAGACATGGCAATTTAAGTGGTTATGCTTTGGATCTGATTTCTTTATTACCAATTTATTCAACATATACTTACTGAGTCCCAACTATGCCCAGGCTCTATGCTCAGTGCAGGCGATAAAAAGATGAAAGAGATTATTTTTGCAATTTCTGTGTAATAAAGAACTTAATGGTGGGGCCCTTCAAAAACATAATTCATTCTGAAACTTCCTTTTTTTAGTATGATTTCATTTCTGAACAATAGTGCCGACAGATATATACCACCAATTAGAGTTGCTAATCCTAATATATTTTATTACTTTATACATATGTATATACAAATGGTGGCAGCATAGTATAGCAGTTACTATTATATAGCCAAACTCTTTATCACTTATTAGCTATATAACCATGGGCAAATTGACAAACTTCTATACTTCAGTTTACTGAAAATTAGGGATAGTAAAGGCACTTACCTTGAAGGACTGTTAAGAGGACTAGTGAGTGAAAACACACTACCTTGCACACAGCCCATATTCAATAAATGTTAACTCTTTCCATTACTTCTGGCCTACAATCTTATTTTATATAGGTTTTAGATTTCAAGTTGGTAAATTTTATGGCCGATTTAAAGAAAAGAGTAGCTAAGAAGGCACAATGTTAACACAAGTTTGGAATTTTTATCCATATTGGAACTAATAGAATGCAAGAAATTTTCAGTGGAGCTGTGGCAATAAAAAAATAGTTATTTTTAGACCAGTAAATCCTGAACAATCAGTGTCTAGTTTTTTAGTAATTATTTCACTAGGCAGTAGTATGCTTTACCAGTGAGTCAAATAATATTATACATGTCATGTATATTTTATGTGCTCGTGCTCACACAAACTTATATAAGTAGAGGCATAGATTGGACACTAATTTAGCACTGTAGTGAGTTGTTATAATAATTATCCATGTATTCTCAAAGAGATTTTTGTAGAATATAAAATTTGTGAAATATTAGTAATTAAACTATAAACCTTGCTTATAAACTTTATTGGAATCATGTAATATGTACTTCATAGTTTTACATTTCTTCTGCATTATACTTTATCTTATCTGTCTAGTCAAGATCAGACTATTTTAGTAAGAGCAAATTAGTGGTAACATTATATGGCTCCTAAAAGTAGAGCAGTAGTTTTCCTATTTAGGCAACTTTAGTTGAAAAATAGGTCATTTGCATTATAAATTTGTTTCATTAATTTTACCACAAAGAATAGAAAGAATTGATTACATCTTTAACACCATTGCCAGGGAATCATTTTAAAAATAATACGCAGGATCTAAAGACTATATCTTGACTAATTTTTTTTACAGTGATTTCTCCAATTAGTCTAGTACCCACTTGACACTATACATAATTATGTACACATGATACATAATAATGTTATTGACTACATTCCCTGTACTATACTACTAATTTGTACTTCTTAATCCCTTCACCTTTATCACCCAGCCCCACAAACTTACTACCTTCTGGCAACCCTCAGTTTGTTCTCTGTATCTATGAGTGTGTTTCTGTTTTGTTGGTTTGTTTATTTTGTTCTTTAGATCCCACATATAAGTGAGATCATATGGTATTTGTCTTTTTCCATCTGGTTTATTTCACTTAGCATAATACTGTCCAGATCCATCCATGTTGTCGCAAATAAGATTGCATTCTTTTTTTTTTATGGCCAAGTAATATTCCATCGTTTATATGTACCACCTCTTCTTTATCCACTCATTTATTGATGGGCACTTAGATTGCTTTCATATCTTGGCTATTTTAAATAATGTTGCAATGAACAAATTGAACAAGTAGGAGAAGAATGTACAGAGGGTTATCAGGTAGATAAAGTCTCTAGAAACTGAGCCAAAAAAGAAATAGCTGAAGAAACTGGTTGTTTAATCTGGAATAGAGAGGATTTAGGTGTCCTTATAACTTTTCAAATAATTATAGACCCTTCATATAGGACAGCTGTATTGTTTTTTTTGTATCAACAGAGCAAGCCAACCTAAGACTAATGAAAATCCTATATTGGGAGAAAGATTTTAGAATCAAGTTCTGGGTCATTGGAGGTGTTCAAGTAGAGATTGAATGACTACTTTCAGGAAACAGTGTAGAAAAGAGTCCAACATTTGATAATAGTTGGGTTAAATGGCCTGTAAAGTTCCTCTGAAATCTTACATTTTATGTTTCTAAGAATGTACCTACTAAATTTTATGCTTTAGATGTAAGGTTCAGGATACCATATTATTTCTAAACAATTTCTCATGTCCTATATTGTAAAAAAAAAATAATAATAATAAACAAACTAGTTTCCGAATGGGAAAGGAGTAGAACTGAGGCTTTATTTACATTTTTCTGTCAAAAGAGGCCTTCAATATCTTTTGCCCAATGGGATCTAAGAAAATAATGCACTGAATTCTAACATTTTCTTTTTAATATATATATTTTTTGTGATAGTTTTATTTCTCACTTTGTAAGAATAAGTCACCTCTGAGGTTTATAATCTTTTATAATTCTCTTTACTTTAGAGAGCAAGGCACCATTCAATTCAGCCTAACCTGTGGTGCTTATTTAAAATTTAGATTCCTGGCCCCAACTCCAGTGCGATGAATCAGAGACGCTTTGGGATGATACCCTCTAAATCATAATGTTTAACAAATACCTTCAGATGGTCCCTATGTATATTAAAGTTCAAGTGCATGCAGCAAATGTTCATGATTGGGGTTTCAGTATGTAACTATAGTTTATTTTCATACTATCAAATATCCAAAAACGCCATCCTTTTTGTGCAATACCTGGGATAAAAACCTTGACAAGTATAAATAGTTACATTTGAAAAATACTTTTCTTGTAATTTCTTCATTTCATTGGTCTCATTGATCAACTTAATAAGAAAAATAACAGTATATTTGTTTTTACATTTGAGCATATATTTTTAACCTAATAAACTGTCATAGGGTTTCAAAAAGAAGGGAAAAAAATTTTCTTTTATTTGTACTTGTAAAAATAGTTGATGGTGGGTTAGCTTATTATTTATAACAGCATGATACTGAATTCAAAGATATAAATTGTGTGCCTGTGTGGTCAATAATAGTGTTGTTTCATTCCCTTGTTTTAAAAATTCATGACCTTGTTTGAAGGAGTAACTGTGTTTTTTCCAGGATTTGTTTTTTATTGCCATAGACAGAAATGACATTCAAACTAGCTTAAGAAAACAAAAACCTCCTCTAACTGAAAAGGATAAGAATGAACTCTAGTCATGTCTGTATCTAAAGTTAAAATAATGTCAGCAGAAGTTTGTCTTGAGCCATCACTTAGCTCTGACATTTTCTGAATTAACTTCATTCTGGTAAGTGCTCTCTATGTGGCAGCAAAGATGGCCATTGTTAATTCTAGGCCTAGCTTGTTCTCACATCTAGTGGTTCAAGAGAAGAGAAAATTCATCTGCAAATTCTCCCTGCAAAAGTTCCAGGGATGACCCTTCTTGGCCCAAACTGAGTCACATGCCTATTCCTGACTTAATTACAGGGGCCAATGAGATGAAGTAATTTGAGTTCTCTGATTGCCCATTCCTAGGCCACACATCCATCATTGGAACCAAGGTTTGTATTATCCTATGGGTATCTGAGGATATGAGGGAATCTGGGCATGGTTCTCCCACAGGAGGAGATCCTGAGCAAATGAAAGTAGCTGATGTCCTCAGTGGAACTACTTGTTAAGTCTTTTTATCAACAGACATTTATCAATCATAAAATATTGGAGATACAGAGGGGAACTCCACACTGACTTCCACTTCTTAGGCTCAGTCCAGTGGGTTGGATTGTTCTCTAACGATTGCTACGTATAGTGGTAAGGGCTATAGATAGGTAGGAATGAAGCTCCGAGGGAGCCAAGAGGAGTGTATAACTAAGTATGACTCAATTTTTTAAAAAAGAAAATGCTAGAGGTGACAGCTAGATTTGGAGAATGAATGAGAACCATAAGGTAGACACAATGGGAAGGGCAGCACAGGAAGAGGGAACTGCAGGTACAAAGGCACAAACTTTGAAAAGGAAAGTAAGTAAGAGTTTCATCTTCTTATATATTAGCTAGCTTTTATATTATAATCAAAATAGACTTTCCAAGCAAGCAGATTGAAATAAAATCCTGACTCAGGGTAAAATTTGAATTGTTTGTCCTTTTTGGTTGGGAGCCAGCACAGCTTATCCTAGATAACTCAATTTCTATTAAACTGAACTGTGGTTTCCACTTGTAAGAAAATCCTGTAGGGGAAATTAAGATTTTTTTAGATCAGGTTGTTAAGATAAAATGTTAGAAAGCTTTTAAAGGCCATTGATTGAAGTTTAACACTTTTACTTACCGAAGGAAAAAATACAGCAGTAATTCAGGAAAGGCATACTTAAAATTCAGTGAAATGTAGAAACAGTTGAAGTTAAAGTTGAAACAGTTATTTTTAAAGGTTTCAGTTGTTTTTAAAGATGACAAGGATAACTATTTATTCTATATGTCATTGGTGACGATTCAAGTGTGGAATATTCTCAATACAATACTGCTTCAAAATGTAAAAATAAAAGTGATTTTAAATATTTTGATGTGGGATGGAAGAAGGAGGAGCCAGGAAAGAGACTATGTGATAAGGTGGAACAGTAACAGAATAATGTTTGAATCTAGGTTTTCACAGTGACTCTGTAAGCATTAGCTTTAATAATATAGGCTGCTTTAGAGATATCAAACAATTATATAATGATTCAGACAATGTCAATAAGAGCATTGTTTTAAACCCTGTTATCTATCTTGTTGCATTTAATCCTCAAAATGACCTTTAAATGTAGGCTCAATATCATCTCCATTTTGGAGATGAGGGAACGAGGCACAGAGAGGTCGAGTAGCATGGCCAAAGTTAGGGAACTGGTGTCATACCTAGAATCTCGACTCACATGGAGTAATACAGTAGTCCAACTTTAGATAATAATAGCTAATATTTACTTAGCATCTAGTATGAGTCCAGGATTACACTTGCCTCATCTATTCTTCACAGATGTTCTATGAATCAGAATTATTTTAACCTCATTTTACAGCTGAAGAATGTCTTGAGATGCTAAGAAAATTGCCCAAGTAAAGTTAATATATACCCAAACCTGGATTTAAATATATGTCTTTTGGATTTTATAGACTGTATTCTAATCACTACTCTATATTCTTCCCTGTGTTAGATATCATGTCATGAACAAGGGGAATTCAGTTTTTCATTATATTTTATGAATCCATATCACATGTTCATTTAATGACAAGATGCTACTTTGTAGAGACCTTAATAGTAAAGAATTACTACAGAACTTAAATATAGTAGTCACAAAAATAGTTGATTTTAAAGTAACCTATATCTATACCCAAAAGAACTATGTACAGTAGTTTAGGATTTAAATTTATTTATGAAAAATTGCATTGAAATATGTCACATATGTTGATTCTTAATATCTCTCTGATTTTTTCTTATTTTCAAAATACCTCTTTGGATTCTGATATTTTGTCTTTTTAATTTTTTCATACTTTCATAATAGCTTTAGCATTTTTATTTCTGATATAAAATTGTTACATTTCTGGTTAAGTATAAGAGGTTAAAATTTTTAACACAGGCTTGTGTTTTATATGGTAGGTTGAGCATATGCTAATTTCCACTACAGTGTTCCCAGTCTCACTGTAATAGGAATAAAAATGTACAAATAAGAAGTGGAGGGAGGGCCAGTGGTGTGTGAAAATTTTTATACAGTCTAATGGAGGTAGAGAGTAGATGAAGCTGTAGAGATTGGTTCAAAAAAGTGGAGAAAACCACATCTTAGAAAATGCCTAAAGAGAGACACAAATCAGAAGAGCCTTACCTTACAAATGTGGGGAGGTCATATGCGACTTAGAATCTTCACATTAGAATAGTCAAACACAAGGGGGTGTAGGGTAATGGAAGGCATGTTGCTGAATAATGCTCACTTCCATACATCTTCCTTTTCTTCAGGCACAAAACTCAAACCAAAAACTGCCTCCAAAAAAAAAGTGAAAGTTAATTAAAAATGAACACAGAAAGTAGAACAATGGTTAACAAGGTTTGGGAGATGGGGAAATGGGAGGTTACTATTTAATGAGTAGTCATAGTATATGGGGTGATGAAAAATTTTTGTAGGTGGATAGTGGTAATGGTTATTGCACAACAATGTGAATGTACATTATGAGACTGAATTATACATTTAAAAATGGTTAAAATGGTAGATTTTATGTTTTATACACACACACACACACACACACACACACACATATGTATATATACATATATATATTTACCACAATGAAAAAAAAAAGGTTTTTATCTATAGGAATGAAAAGGACTGTCTGGTACAACTAGGACAATTAATGTGGGAATTGGGATCCTAGAGTGAAGCCTTCAATATTTCAGCCAATTGTAGTGGTTGACTTGCTCCTGGCTCAACATGAGATGAAACCTGCAATTTGTAAACTCTTGCCCATCAATACAAAGTCCTCAGATAGATTTTCTGTTGTCTTAACCTCAAATTAAAATAGGCAATCAAGGATAATCAGACAAATGAGGAATGTCCAAGAGAAAAATCAAGATTAATAATTAGCAACAACGGCCAGAGAGAGAACAGTTAATCCAGGAGACAGAAGAGAACTTTAAAATTGTTTCTATATCTAGTAACTTTAGAGATATTTCAGAGAGATAGTACATTTATCAGCTAATAACTATATGCTGTAAAAAAGGAATACATAAAAATGTAACCAATGGCAAAATCAGTAGAAGAGTAAAGAAAAAGATAAGTAAATCTCCAGAAAATAGAACAAAAAGAACAAAAATCAAGGAAAATATGAGAATGAAGATTAAGGACATAGGATCAGTTCAAGGTTTGCTACCTAAATAATGGAATTTCCTGATAGAGAAAATAGAGGGCAGTAAATCATCCAAAAAGTAATGAAAGATGCAACCCTAAGCTAAAGTATGAGTCTTCATATTGGAAAAGTCTGCCATGTGCTCAGTAAAGTGAAGCAAAAGACATTTGCCTAAACATGTTATTGTGAATATTCAAAATGCCAATAAAGTTAAAAAACAGTTCACCTTACAACTCAATAGTAAAAAGACAAACGACCCAATTAAAAAATGGACAAAAGATTTGAACAATTTCCCAACAGGATTAACAGATGACCAATAAACACATGGAAAGATGCTACCAGAGAAATTCAAATCAAAACCACAATGGGATACCACTTAACACCTACTAGGATGTCTATGATCCAAAAGATAGATAAGAACAAGTGTTGGCGAGATTATGGATAAATTGAAACTTCACATATTACTGATGGGAATATGGAATGGTTTATTGCTTTGGAAACAGTCTAATAGTTTCTCAAAAGGTTAAAAATAGAGATACCATATATATGGAGCAACAATTCCATTTCTAGGTATATAGGAAAGAGAAATGAAAACAAATATACACACAAAATGTTGTGCATAAATATTGATAGTGGTATTATTCATAATATCCCCAAAAGTGGAAGCGACTCAATTGATGAATGAATAAACAAATTGTATTATATCCATACAATGAAATATTACCTGGCCACGAAAAGGAATGAAGTACTGATACACACTACAACATGGATGAACCTTGAAAATACTATGCAAAGTGAAAGAAGTTAGTCACAAAATACCATATATTTAATATTCCCTTTATATGATATGTTCAGAATAGACAAATTTATACAGACATGAAGTAAGTTAGTGATTGCCAACGATGTGGGAATTGGGAGAAAATGGGAAGTGACTGTTTAATGGGTGCAGGTTTCTTTTTGGGAGATGAAATATTCTAAGATTTTTGTGGAGATGGTTACAAGCTATGTGTCTATCCTAAAAGCCATTGAATTGTATAATTTAAATGAGTGAATTGTACAGTATATGTGAATTATATCTGAACAAAGCTGTTTTTTTTCAAGTCACACTATTATCAGGCTTATTAGCAGCCTTGGATTCTAAAAGTCTGTATAATTTAGAAATAAACAAAGACCACCCAGATGAAATAAGTAAAGGCTATTAATTCAGAGCTTTCTATACAAGGGAGTCAGCCACCACTACTTGGTTTTGGCAAAAAAAAAAAGTCTCTTGGTTTGGTAAGAAATTTAGAAACTCAAAGGCAGGTAGAAGAGTGAGAAAACTTTATAGTGGGAAAAAGGGAAGGCTTCAAGTTTGCTCTAATTGGAGGTTTGCTCTAATTGGAGGCTGCTGACATGAGGAAGCTATAGGTAGTACGTTAACTAGAAGCTGGACATCTTATGTGATTGGGTAGGAGTGAATATTTGGTTTTCCCTATTTGGTACTAAATTGAAAGTGGGAAAAAAATTAGAGAAGCTTTCAGCATAATTAAGTTCAACTTTTTTAAGATTTATTCTTTAATATCTCTGGTCGTTTGCTGGAAATACTGATCTGGCTTCCTACATGTTTGGCTTGTGGATAGTAGGCTGGCTTCCTAGGCTGATTATTGAAGCTGATGGGTTGGTTTCCTAGGTTGGTTGCTGCAGATTGTTTTCTGAGTTCTGTTTTTATATATAGTCTAGACACTGTCCATTTGTAATTCAGTTTCTAAATAGAAATGCTTCAAGTTTATGAAGGAATGAAAAATATTTTTAAAAATACCAAAAAAATACATAAAATCCGAATAAAGACATCATATATTTAATGATTCATAAATTTTATCTCCTAAGCACCTTTCCTTGGGAAGTTAGTTGAAGACATATTCCAAAAAATAAGCAAGAAAGGAAAGACATGACATCCAGAAAGAGGTGATGCAGTCCAGAAAAGCAGGGATGTGAAATTCCAGGAGCATGGTTTGGCAATCTAGGGAGCAGCCATCCAGGTTGGAATGTAAGAACAGAAGATGCCAGCAGGGAATTCTATGTGGGGAAAAAAGGGGGCAGTTTATAAAAGAGTTGATATAAAGGACTGTTTCCAGAGAAACTATGGATATGATAAAGGTACAAGGATTAAAAAAAAAGGCAATTTAAAAAGCCATTAGGCATTCCAGGAAGACAATATTATATTATAGGGTTTGCAGTTTTATGAGTTTGAATTATTGTTCACAGCAGAGCCTATAATTACAAAAGCATAATAATTTAAGCACCATTGTTTTTCAATGGACAAAATGTAAAATAATTGGTTATAGTTACAAAACAGGACATAAATGTTGTCATCCTTGATAAAAGTATTAGTGACAGAAATGGAGAGGTAGAAAGTGGGGAAAAATGAAGGAAAGACAGGTACAGATATCATCATTATAAGATAGAAAGCTAAGATTTACTGTATATGGTTATGAAACAATAAGCAAAAGTGTCAGTTTATTACTGAGAGAAATAATAGTATTCATATGCATTCATATACCAGCATAGGTATACAAATTTAACCTGATTTTTTTCCTTAACAATATATTGTAGATATTTCTCTATGGTAATAAGTAAATAACTTACTTGTGATATGAAATTTATTATACCATACCTTTATTGCTTGATTTTTGGAATGTTTCTAATTATTCACTATTGTAAATAGTGCTAAAAAAAAAGTCCTACTTTGTATATTGTTTTGCAATTTATCTATTATTGTAACAATGTCCTTAAAATGTAGTTCTACACCTAGAGTTATCTATATTTGAAAATTTGAATCTAGTTAGAACAGTCTTCAGAAATGTTTATTGACTCATACGCTCAAAAACAATGTATATTTTATGTTTCCAGACATCTTTACCAATACCCACTACTATTACATTTTTGACATTTGTCATCTGATTTCATTGTCATTTAAATTAACATTGTTTGATTACTAGTAAAGTTGTACATATATTTGTTTATTGCTTTTTGTATTTCAGTCTTTTCTTACTCTTTGCACACATTGGAATGTTTGTCTTATTAATTCATAATTGTGATTTATATATAAGGAATATCGATAATTGATCTAAAGCATTTGTACAAATTTTTTATTATTTTTGGATTTAACTTTATTCAGGCTGTTAAAAAATTTAATTAAATTTATTAGAGTAACGTTGATTATTTACATTATATAAATTTCAAGTGTACAACTTTATAAAATGACATCTGTGCACTCACCACCCGAAGTCTTGTCTCCTTCTGCCACCATGTGTTCGATCCCCTTTATCCTCTTCATCCTCTCCCCACCTCCTTCTCCTCTGGTAACCACCATTCTGTTGTCTGTATCTATGAGTTTGTTTTTTATTTGCCTGTATGTTTTGTTTTGTTTCATTGCTTTTCGAAATTATACAGTTCTTCTTGTCCTTTTCACTCTGACTTATTTCACTTAACATAATACTCTCAAGGTCCATCCATGTTGTAGCAAATGGCAATATTTTGTCTTTTCATGGCTGGGTAGTATTCCACTGTATATATGTACTACATCTTTATCCTATCATCCATCAAAGGTTGTTTCCTTGTCTTGGCTATTGTGAATAATACTGCAAGGAACATAAGGGTATATATATCTTTAGAATAAGTTTTATTCTAATTTTTTTTGTGTAGGTACCCAAAAGAGGAGTTGCTGGGTCATATGGTAGTTCTATTCTTAATTTTTTGAGGGATCTACATACTGTTTTCCATAGTGGCTGTACCAATTTACATTCCCACCAGCAGTGTGCATGAGTTCTCTTCTATCCACATCCTTTCCAACACTTGTTATTCCTTGTCTTATTGATAATGACTATTCTAACAGGTGTGAAGTGGCATCCCATTGTGGTTTTGATCTGCATTTCTTTTATAACTAGTGATGTTGAGCATCTTCTCTGTTGGCCATCTATGTGTCTTTCTTAGAAAAGTGTGTATTTAGGTCCTCTACCCATTCTTTAACCTTTTCCCATTTAGAAAAAAAAGTGCAGCTCACTACTAAAAACAGAATGCTATAAATAGAGTGATGTCATTTGTTTCCAAAGGCAATCGATATCCTAAAGTGATGTGAAAATATTGGGAGGATGGTTAGGATCGTAATCTGCAAGTTTTCTCATGGTAAATGCTACCACCCCAAGCGCTGCCTGTGATTATTCTTGAGGCAAATGGGAAATGGGTTAATCAGATTGCTTTGTTGCTGTTGAGTTGTATGAGTTCTTTATATATTTTGGGTATTAGCCCTTTATCAGAGGTATCATTTGCAAATAGCTTCTCTCATTTCATTTGTTGCCTGTTTTGTTGATAGTTTCTTTTGCTGTGCAGAAGCTGTTTGATGTAGTCCAATTCATTTATTTTCGCTTTTACTTCCCTTGCCTTTGGGGTAAAGTTCACAAAGACACCTCTGAGACCAAGGTCCATAAGTTTAGTGCTTATATTTTCTTCTATGTATTTTATTGTTTCAGGTCTTATATTCAAATCTTTAATCTATTTTTAGCTAATTGTTTTTTGTGTATGGTGTCAGATAGCAGTTTAGTTTCATTCTTTTGCATGTGACTTTACAGTTTTTACAACACCATTTATTGAACAGACTTTTCATTCTCCATTTTATGTTTTTGGTTCTTTTGTAGAAAATTAGTTGCCCATATATGTATGGGTTTATTTCCAGGAGCTCAATTCTATTCCACTGGTCTGTGTGTCTGTTTTTTGGCCAAATACCATACTCTTCTGTGTGGATGTTGAACCATTCTTGCGTCTCTGGAATGAACCCCACTTGCTTGTGATAGATAATCCTTTTAATGTATTATTGTAGTTGATATCCTGATATTTTGTTTACTGCTTTTGCATCTGTGTTCATCAGTGATATTGGCCTATAATTTTCTTTTTTTGTGTTGCCCTTGTCTGTTTTTGGCATCAGAGTGATTTTGGCCTAGTAAAATGAGTTAGGAACTATTCCTTCCTCTTCAATTTTTTGGAAGTGTTTGAGAAGTGTAAATGTTAAATTTTCTTTGTTAGAATTCACAGTGAAGTTATCTGGTCTTGGGCTTTTTGGGAATGCATGAGGGGAGGAGGTTTTGATTACTGTTTCAATTTCCTTACTAATGATGGGTCTATTTAGGTTTTCCAATTCTTCATGGTTCAGTCTAGGGAGATTATATATTTCTAAGAATTTGTCCATTTCTTCTAGGTCATCAAATTTGATGGTGTATTGCTTTTTGAAGTATTCTTGTATAATCCTTTGTATTTTTGTAGTGTCTGTCATAACTTCTCTTTCATTTCTGATTTTATTTATTTGAGTCTTCCTTGGTAAATCTAGCCAGGGTTTTTTAATTTGCTTTATTTTTTAAAAAAGAAACAGCTCTTCATTTTATTATTTTTTATATTTTTTGTGCTCTCTATTTTATTTATTTCTGCTTAAATTTTTATTTCCTTCCTTCTATTGACTTTAGGCTTTGTTTGTTTTTCTTTTTCTAGTCCTTTAAGGTGTAATGTTAGATTGTTTATTTGTGATTTTTCTTGTTTTTTGAGGTAGATTTGTAAATGCTATAACTATCTTCTTAGTACCACTTTAGCTACATCACAAAAATTTTGGTATGTTGTAGCTCCTTTTCATTTGTCTTTGTATCTTTTGATTTCTTCTTTTATTTCTCCTTTGACTTCAGTAGCATGTTATTTAATTGTCATATATTTGTGTTATTTTTCCAGCTTTGTTCTTATAGTTTCATTTTATACTATTGTGATCAAAAAATATACTCAGTATGTATGACTTTAATCTTAAATTTACTGAGACAATTTTATACCCCATTATATAATCTGTCATATAATGTTCTGTGTGCACTTGAGAAGAAAGTGTATTCTATCATTTGAATGTTTTAAAGATATCAATTAAGTCCATTTAGTCTAATGGGTCCTTAAGGCCGATATTTTGTTATTGATTTTTTGTTTGGATGATCTATCCATTGCTGTCAATGTGGTATTTAGGTCTTCTACTATAATTGTACTTTTGTCAGTTTCTCCTTTAGGTTTGTTAGAAATTGCTTTATATATTTTGGTACTCCCAAGTTGGGTGCATGTATATATTGATAAGTGTTATGTCTTCTTGATGAATTGTCCTCTTTATCATTATAAAATGTTTATCTCTGTCTCTCATTACCTTTTTTCTCTTGAAATCCATTTTGTCTGATAAAAGCAGTGCTACAGCTGCTTTTCTCTGGATGTCATTTGCTTGAAGTATTATTTTCCACCCCTTCACTTTGAGCCTGTGTTTGTCTTTGGAGCTGAGTCTTCTGCAGGCAAAATATAGTTGGGTCTTATTTTTTAATCCATCCCACTACTTTGTGCCTTTTGATTCATGAGTTCAGTCTCTTTACATTTAGGGAAATTATTGATTTTTGAGGACTTATTATAGCCATTTTGTCTTTTTTTTTTTTTTTTGGTTGCTTTTATCTCCATTGTTTCTTTTCCCTTGTGGTTCTTTCTGGTATTGTAGTTTGGTGGTTTCTAAAATTTTTTTCCCCTATTTACTCTTTTTTAATGTTTTGTGTCTCAGCTCTTGATTTTTATTTTTCAATTACTATTAGATTTGTGTAAAATATCTAATACATTCAATAGTCCTTTTTCTTCTGAATGCCTCTTATCTGCATTCAGCTGTCCCTGTTCAGTCCTTTTCCTTCTCCCTTGTTATGATTTTGTTGTCACAAATTATCCCTTTTAACATTGTGCATTCCTCACCAAATTGCTATATTTATAGTTATTTTTAGTGCCCCTTTCCCCTTTAACCATTATTCTATCATCAAGTGTTTAATAACCTATTCTGAAGATTTGCAGTTCCCTGCTTCTATCTGTCTGTTAATTATTGTCCTCAAATTTGTATACATTTTTCTTTTTTTCTTTTTCTTTTCTTTTTTTTGGTGGAAGAGCCATTCCTTGTGATACAGGCATTGCCTATAATTCTGTCATGGCCAGTATCTGTGGTCATGTGTTTTGTGCATGCACCACATTGTCCTTCAAAATGGGCAATTTGGGGTTAATTATCTTCTGTATAAAATGTATAGCTATCATTTGGCAACACAACTTTAGTTCTGCCTGTATTTTTCCAATTTCCTTCTTTATTTTTATTCCCTGTTTCCTATATCCCATGATTTTTCTTGTGTTAATCCTCATGTTGTTAAAGCTTACTAGCTCTGCCACTTTCCAGATAGTACAAGGCCATTAGAATGCTTTAACTCCACTTACAGTCTCCTGTCTTTGAGTTACATTTTATTTCTTTACGTATAGCAAACTCAAGGAAACATTATAATTATTTTGAATGTTCATATTATATAATTAAATATTATATAAATACATCTAATATTTATTTTAGACTTATTTGTGTTACTTTTGATTCTATCACACAACTCTGTGCTTTTGTCTGGGAAACATTCCTTCTGCCTAAAGAATTTCTTTTAGAATACTTTTAGAGCAAATCTGTTGCCAGTGAATTCTCTTAGTCTCTGTTTTTTGGGAAATGTTTTCATTTTGTGTTTATTTCAAGAATATTTTTGTGATGTACAGAATTATAGGTTTCAGCACTTTAAAAGATGTAATCCCATTGTCTTCTATTATTTTTATTGAGAAGTAGGCTGTGAGTAATACTGTTGCTTTATTAAAGGCAGTTCTTTTTATGAGAATTTTAAAATACTTTTTCTTATCTTTGCTTCTCTGCAGTTTTATTATGATGTCACTAGGTATGGTTTTTGCTGTATATATCTTGACTTGCACTTTCTGAATTTCTAGAATCTATGTATTAATGTCTTTTATAAGTTTGGAAAATAATCAGCTGCCATTGTCAAATATTTCTCTTTTCTTATTTTATTTTTCCTCTCCTTTTGGGGGTCCCAATTTACACGTAGGTTAGGCTTTCTATATTAAAAATTTCTTTGAGCTTTAATTCCAGTTCAATAATTCTCTCTTTTGCTATGTCTAATCTGCAGTTGGGGCAATTTATTATTGAGTTCCAAAGTCAAGTTATTGCATAGTTTAGTTCTATAATTTTGATTAGGTTTCTAAATATATTTCAATTATTTGATGAAATTCTCTAAATTCTTATCATATTTATGCCTTAGAACATACTATATATCTTGAACATATTAATCAAGAGTATTTTAAAGACTGAAAACTCCAATATTTAGATCATTTTAGCGTCCATTTAATGGATAATTGTGAGCTCCAAATTTAATTCCTCAGAACGATGAGAAAGCCACAATCTTTGCTGTGGTTTGCAGGGCTTTCTCCTTAGCTTCATAGCCTGTATTTAATGCAGCTTCAGTTGCTGGGAAATGAATCGAGAGCAAAATTACTGAGTAGTAGATTAATTTCTTTGCATTCTTCGGAGCATTTGAGATCTTGCTTCGTGGCAATTCTCATCCATTTTGGCTCAAATAAATTCATAAAAATTCTCTACAGGTTTGGATATTTCTTACATTGACAGTATATTCTTCATTTTTTATTTGTTTGATTTTTTTTGTTACTGTTTGTTATTTTTTTATTATTATTTTCCTTTGATTTTTAAAGATTTAAATAGTCTGTGTGGAGTTGTTTTCATTTAATTGGGCGAGGGGAATTTGCCCCAAGATGAAACATAAGGATTTCCTTTGCATCATTTACCTATCACCTCAGCACTGTTTAGAGTGTTTCATGGAACTAAAGAATGGAGATTTATACTTTCACTTAGGCAGGATTGCTGCATACAGTTGAACAGCTCATGCACTGCACAAGAATACACAGCTGTGGGTATGAGTGGGGATGGAAAGTATGCTTTGCTCAACAGGTCCTGTGCCCCAGTGTGCAGTGGTGTCTTCCTAGAGGAAGACTCCCTTTCCTCACAAAGACATAGTCTACCACCCAGCTGTATGTCTACAGAGCAGCCTACCTGCTGGGAAATATTAGTAATCAGAAGGGACCTTCTTTGTGCTCCCACAAACACAAATCCCTGCCTATCAACATCTCTGTGTGTGTATCTGTCTTCTCTCTGAGCCACCCATGATAGGCTCTTAAGGCCGGTTTTTCTAATACTATCCAGCAATTTCCCCATCTCTTGCATCATAAATTATTTCCTCACCACCAGAACAATCCCATCAGCATTCAAACATGTTGTAATTTCTTCCATCTAAATAAAAATCTCCCTTGTCCCTACATGCTGCTCCATGTACTGCTCCGTATATCTGCTCTCCAGTCAGAGCATAACTCCTCAGCAGGGCAGAACATTCTTCTCTCCAGCGTTAGCTTGGAGAGCTCCCTCATGTTCTTCAGACTTCTGTTCAAATTTACTTTCTCAGTGAGGCCCTCCCTAACTATCGTCTTTTAAATTGCTGTCTCCTCCTTGGCACTGTCTCTCTTCCCTGAATTGATTTTCTCTATAACACTTAACTATCCAATATATTATAAATGTTGTTTAGTTTCAACTGTCTAAAACATGAAGCTAGATAAAACTGTATATAAGCATTTTCTAGAGCATGCCTCAAAAACCATTATTTCAGCAAGTTTAAAAGGGGTATCTTGTCACAGAGCTAGGTTTACTACTAAGGTAATGAAGCTTAAGTGTCAAGACCCCTCCCTGTACAAACCACTGAGAATATTGGGAGCTGCTGAGAGTTGTAGAGTGTTCTAGTTACATAAGGAAAAAGGGTTGCCGCCGGTAACATTTCTAAGGAAGCATTTCTGGTATATTGCCACAAAAAACTCAGAAGAAAAGAGATATGGATCTCTAAGAACTTTAAAGTGACTTTAAATAAATATATACTATGTCCTTAACTCTATTTTATTTTGTGTTTTTTTTCCATAAAGAGGGCTCCCAAACTATAAAAGTTTCAGGCTCCACAAAACCTAGATTCAGCATTGTGCGGTTTACTAAACACAGAATGAAAAAAATGAAACAGGTTTCCTTGATGTGGAATTTTGGAGGCACTTACCACACAAATTTGTAATGTAAATCTCTTAGAGAAAGTTGGGATATGCAGTTTTTTCCAAATGTGCACATTCATTTTTTCATAAAGCATCTGAAACAATCAGTATCCTGTGGAAAATACTTAGGGAAGCTTTTCTCTGCCACTTGCTCCTTCCTTCTGTTTCCTATCCCATTTCTATCCTAAAGGATGAGCACTTCTTCAACAGCTTTCAGCAAACCACTGGACATGACTGGAATGTCACTTTATAATGAATTTTATATTTAAAAGAAATATGAAGTAGATTCTTTCTAATTTTGAGCCTCCTATGTTTATCATGACTCTAGATGAAATAAGAAAACTTAAAACTTTGAATACAATGTAACCTTCCCATTTTAACCCTTATCTTTCTCTCATTGATGAAGGTGATTATAGTTACTTTCCTGAAATGAAGAGTACATGTATCATTATATTTTTAGATTTAGTATACATTTTCAAATTCTTCTGTCCACTGGGAGTTGACAGTAATCTAAAATAGTAACCTGAATGACACCTCAGAGATATTTCAATGCAATTGCCAAATGGAAGCTATTATAACCCTCCAAGAATAATTTTTAAATAGTTGCAAAATGTTTTAAATAGCTAAATATAAAAAAGAACTGTGGTTTTTCATAATAGAATTAAACTAGGTGAGATCCACCCTAAATAGTAGACAATAAATTAAGCCATTCAAAATTTGCGTTAGAAGAAAAAGTGTCTTATATGGTGAAAGTTAAATTGTACCTTATCCACACCAGGTGGCATTTTAAATAATATTTTCCATGGGCAACTCAGTGATGAGTGTGTCTGTGTGTGTGTGTTGGCAAGAATCACATCTGTCTTCATATTTGGCTTTCTTCTAAATTTTTTTCTAAATTTTCATTTTAGTTCTATCACATTTACAGCATCTGCATTCACAAGATTACTCACTTCTCTAGCTCAGATTTCATGGCATTTAACAACTATAATTATACTTTTCAAGTGCTGTGCCAATCTTCAGTATTACATTCACTGGCAGGGACATTAGCTTTCAAAAATGCCGAAAAGCTCGTGGAAGTTTCATTTGTAAAGATGGGACATACTTAATTTTGATGACAGTTATCTTGTTCATAACCATACTAAAAATATCAATCTCATTAAAAGTATATTTCAACTGGCAAATCTAAATATAACTTACTAAATTCTATTATCAAATTATAGAAATGGTCTTAGATTAGAATTACCTAGAGTTTAAAGAGGAGAGGTGATAAAAATAAAATTCCCTAAAAATAAAATTCCCTTACTTTTTGAGTAAATATTGTTCAAGATTCAAAGATAGGGTGAAGATTCGTCCTGATTTTCCCAGTACAGTGCCAGTTTATGCCTATTGTTTTAGCTTAATTATTGCTATCATCCTCCACTCTTAAAAGTTTTTTGGTATGGGTGGTAAATTATATAGTCGCCCTGTTTATAGATTATCTACTAAATCTGGGATGATTTGATCTAAGTCATTCAGTTCTTTCAACCACTTTCTTCCAATTTCTGCTATGCTACAAAGCTTGGATGGATTTGTTGTAATAATAAGTGAGAAAAATATGGTTATTTAGTAAGAACAATTGAAATTTAAATCATGTGACTCAGTTTTTGTTGTTATTGTTGCAAATTTGATCTAATGATAATATCTCAGCAGGAACAGAACTAGTGTGTGATAAAGACCATTAAGTAGTTTATAATTTTCCTCCTTGCAAAACAACTTCCTTGATTAATGGATAGGATTCTTAGGATAATGTGTCATGGTTTACTTTTCCATTTTATTTATTATGTATTTTTAATACATAGAATTGTAAAACATAATATTTAAATGGTTCATATTCTCACTGGATTACTCATACCCATTAATATTTAAATATATGCAACCCCTCACCTTTCCACCCCATCACACACACACAAAATTTTACTTTTATGCATGGTATATTTATCCATTATTGTATAACAAATTATTGTATAACATGTTAGCTTAAAACACAAACTTTTATTATTTATCAGTTTCTGTGGGGCAGGAATTTAGTTGTGGCTTAGTTGAGTGGTTGTGGCTCAGGATCTCTCATGAGTATGCAGTCAAGCTGTAGGCCAGAGCTGTAGTCATCTGAAGGCCTGACTATAGCTGTAGAATTTATTTCCAAGATGGTTTACTCACATGGCTATTAGCTGGAGGTCTCAGTTTTTTGTTGGTTGCTGGTAGTAGGCCTTTGTTTGTTGCCATGAGGCCCCTCCTAGGGCTACTTGACTTAAAGCTATGCAAGTGGAATTCCAGAGAGCAAGTGATCTAAGAGATCCAAGAAGAAAGCTGAAAAATGCCTTTTATTATCTAGTCTCAGACATTACACATCATTACTTCTCTCCTGGTCTATTCATTAGAAGCAATTCACCAAATCCAGTCCACATTCAAGGGGAGGGAAATTAGTCTAGACCTTTTGAAGTGAGGAGTATCAAAGAATTTGTGGACGTGTTTTAAAACCACCGCACATGGTAAACATATAGGAAGCTAGTGTAAAGTGGAAGCACTGGAAACTATAAATCATCGCTGAAAGAAGGTTCTAAACAAATGGAGAGATATTCACCAATTGGAGACTCAATACTATTATGATGTCAATTCGCTCCAAATTTATTTATATATTTTGTGCTATTACAACAAAACCCAAACAGTCTTTCTTGTTGAAACTGACAAGATGAGTCCTAAATTAATATGGAAGTGCAAAGGGCATGGAACAGTAAGACAGTTCTGAAGAAAACTAGAAAACATACATTAAGACATTTCAAGATTTACTATGTAGTTATAATAGTAATTAAGACAAGAGTGTTTTGGGCATGAGGATAGATAAGTAATTCAATGAAACAGAACAAAAAGTTTAGAAAGAGATACTATAATGTCAGTTGACTCTTGGCAGAAGTGCCAAGCAATTTAAAGGGCAGAGTCCTAAACTGGAAACAATCAAATGGCTATCAAAAGGAGAAGGGATTAACAAATCATGATATATTCAGACTGTGGAATCCTACTTGGCAATAAAGGTAACAAAATACTGATATATGCAAAAGCATAAATAGATCTATAATACATTTTGCTGAGCGAAAGAAGCCAGAAGTAAATACATATACATATTTCCATTTAAATAAAGAACAGACAAAACTAATCTATGAGAAAACTAAGAATAGTGGTTACCATTGGGAGACAGTATAAATAGGGAAAGAACATCAGGAAACTTTCTGGGGTGACGGAAATGTTTTATAACATGTTCTACTTGGTGTTAATATGAGCTTATGCAGAAATAAAAATGCATGTCACCCTGAGCGTGCCCGATCTCTTCTGATCTTAGAAGCTAAGAAGGGTTGGGCCTGGTTAGTACTTGGATGGGAGACCACCTAGGAAGACTAGGTACTGTAGATGAAAAAAAAAATGCATTAAACTTTACATGTAACAGTTACACATTTTTTTTTTCTGTATGGGATTCATTCTACAACTAAAAAGAGGCAGAATAAACATGCAGTTTCTACTAAGGTACCAAAGTATTATAGAATCTGCATACTAAAAGCTGTGCCAGATTGTAGAGCAGAATTTACAAAAAAAAGTTCAAGTTAGTTTTACAACTTTTAGACTCCTGAGCAAAATCAAGACAAAATGTATTCTACACAGAAGAAACTGTACTGTCTTCATTTGATGGGTTATAAGATGTGAGAATGTTTACCATAAATCAAATGTACAGCATGCAAGAGAGACAGTTGGCTTGCCATGTTTTAATTCCCACCTGGGATGGCAAGAAGACCCCAAAGGTGAAAAGGAGCAGGAAGGAAGGATAAGCATTCATAGTCTTCTCTACAGCGTGAAGCTCACCATCTATCTATAGGCCTTATATCTGAGAAAGGAGAATTATTTGTTTTGAATAAAGATTAATGTGTTGCTTAATATCTTGAATTTGGCACCTTGTGAATTTTTGAATTGAGACTGTGGCTTGTGTTTTAAAATGACTCTAAGACTATTATCTAATAGCAGAAAAGTCACAGAACCAGCTGAGTTTTCATTGCATGGGGGGAAAGTTTCCTCTACTGAATGTAGTTTGCCGGAAGAGAAAACTAAAAATAAAATTGTGTTTTCATTACATCATACATGTTGTGCCTATTAAACTTTCAGTTATGATCATATTCCATGAAGTTAAGATGCATATTTTGAAGAATATTGATATACATTTTTGCAGTTTTCAAGAGGGGGATCAAAATATTGATTCTGGAAGCTATACTGCATTGTATCTGCAGTTTTAATTATGTGGCTTCCCTTTTAATCATGGATATGGAAAAAGTTAAGGAAGGAATGCTTATCAACTTTATAGGGGATAAATGCTCAGAGGAATACCTCACATAATGTGAATTTTAATTCTAGTTAAAAAAATCAAAGACAATGTCAGAGGTGATGACAGAAATTTCTTAAGTTGTCTTGATTTCCACTCCAGCTCCTACAGGCATTTCTACCAAATGTTTAATGAATCATGAGTCTAATTCCCATCATCCTCTGTGGTTTTCAAAACCAAACTATGGCACCAAAAATGAACCTTGGTTGTATGACTAGCCTATGACTTATAGCATGTTAATCCAGATCACAGGAGGTTATAATAATCATTAGACTACACCTGGATTATACTGTGCTTTGTATTCCAATGCTTCAGAAGAGTATTACCCACTTGAAAAATATCCCATTGAGCATGATTACAATTATGACATATCTGAAAAGGTTGAGTTAAACTTTGGTATTTAGCACAGATAAGTCTAAAAAGAAAGCTAGTGCTATCATTTTGAAATGAACAGAAAATAGACTCTATCTTTTTCACTTTAGAAGCACACAAAAAAGGATGTGTCAGCTTTCTAACAATTAAAGCAATCTAGCAACTGATTGGTCTTTCCTGTGGATTTGTTGAGAACTCTGTCACTGAGAATGCTTAGTAAGTTAATTGACACTTTTCAGAAAGTTTGTAAATGGAATTGACTTATTGATCGAAATTCATCTGAATTTCTTCATAACACTAAGATAATATTACTCCATGAGTTTATAAATTTTCTTCATCAGTTCCCAAAAGCAAAGTTATATGAAGTTTAGAAAATGGAAAAAATAGGAAGACAATTTTTAAAAATATATTCATACCACTCAAAAATAATGAATTCCAGTAATTTAACTATGTATATATTTTTCTGTTACATAATTTTAAGCATATTTCTATATCCCAGTGTTTATGTTTTCTTCCTAGATTTTAACTATCATAAATATTTTTCATGTTATTGCTAATTTGAACATATTTTTATTGATGGTATATTTCATGTAGATGTTCTAAAATGTATCAGTTTTTTTCTACCTGAAAATTTAGTTTTTTTCCAATTATGTATGAATTATAAATAATACTGTGCTAAGCAACTTTGTTTATAAAGGTTGTGTGTGGGTGCCCATGCACATGTGTAGGCATTCTTTCTCCTATTTATTATTTTGCCTTACAATAGATTTCCATAAATAACTATTGAGTTAAAAGGATTTAGTTTTGTGAGACTTAAAATACGCTGACAAATTACTTTATAGATTTTTCTAATTTTCATCGCTACCTGCAATATCAGAGAATGAATTTATCATGTAATTTGCTTCAGCTTTCATTGTGCATATTTGCATGCTTTTTTAAACCAATGTTTGAGCATTTCTTCATATATCAGTTATCTAGTTTTTAAATTATGTATGTATTCAAGACTTTTGATCATTTATTTGAGGTCCTAGGGCTTCAAAACATATATGATTATGTGCTATAATACAGTGAATACAGTCTGTGGACCTTTAGCAGCTCCACGTCCACTACGGAACTATCAAAGACATTATGACCATTTTTTTTTATTAAAGCCTTTTGTTTTGTTTTGTTTTGTTTTGTTTTGTTTTGTTTTAGTTAAGGATAGTAGCTTTCATCCAACATTCAAAGCAGCTTGTGAAAATGAAGGTTAAGAACCATTAATATAAAAATAGTATTTGTATTTCCTGTAAATGTTTTCTGAAAATAATTTTCCTGTTTTTGTTTGCTTTTTAATTTCAAGTATGCTTATTTTGTTGGATTTTTTTTTAATGTGGTCATATGTTTTCATTTCTCATGACTTCTTCTATTGCTTCTAAAATAAGAATGCCTTTGTTTCACCAATTTATATTCTTCCAATTTAAAAATTCACTCTTACATCTAAGTGACTTGAGGACATATGGAAATTGGATCAATAAGTTTTGTTACAAGTTTTCTATTTAATGTTCGCAAATTAATTCAGTAAATGGTTTATCTTCTAAAAGTGCTTCACTTGTATTTAGGATGTACTGGAAGGTCTTCCATATTTTATTTTCTACTAAAATATCAGTAACTTTATCATCTGATAATCCTGTTGTATCAGTTGATACTTACTTTGTCAATTCTACTGTTCCTTTTATTCAATTTTATGCCAGATAACAAGTAGTGCAATTTGATAGCTTCAATTTAAGTAATGATATTTATAAAATTATTATTATGAACCCAAAGAAAATATGATTTCTTTCCTTGACATTTCTTTTCTATAATTTCCATTGAATGGGCATACTATTAAAGGAGATGCAATGCACTCAATTAAGTAACATGTAATTACCATTTTTACAGAATTTGCAATATTATAATTTAGTATGTAATGAATATCCCTGAGAAGGAGGTTTATTGGGTCTATATGAAAGCACTGTTCTCAGAATGTGTGCTGTGGGTAGCTGCATATCATGCAAATATAGTCATATGTTTAGTATCATTTATAATCAATTACAAGGCCTTAATTGGGAAAATGAACTACAGGGTAGCTCAGAATGGCAAAAACAAGCATTTTGAAACAAATGGTAGACACAGTAAGTGGCACCAGTTTTGTACTTCAACTATCAGCCACATTTTAATACCTGTTCAAATATTTTATTCAAAGCACTGATGTGTAACTTTTTGTTCCGTCCTAGAGCAGGGTCATCATCTCCTCTGTTAGGGTCTGAACTCCTGGAGGCAGGGAAAATGGCTTGTGAGTCTTACTTGTGCCGTACCTATGCCACCATTTCTGTACTTTCAAATGATTGCTTCCTCAGGATGGTGACAGCTAAGGGGGATGGAACAAAATTGTAAGGAAAATTGAAGATTTCCTTAATATAACTGAATACTAAGATGCTGAGATTAGCAATGAAACAAGAATCTCGAGTTGAGAATGGATGGCTGATCCATACCCCTGTCTCCAACCATGGAGATTCTTTTCTCTTGCTAAATCTACCACCATTGGCCCGCTATGTTTTACCAGCTATGTTTTTCTCTCATTTTTGTCAACTCTGGAAGACTAGAGTTTAATTTATGGAAGGAATCCCTTGGTTTTCCTTTCAGGAGTCTGTTTTATTTTATTTTATTTTTTCCCATTACAGCACTGGATTCACTCTTGTTTAGGTTTTTCAATCCTGGCCTCTAGAGTCACTGCCCCCAAATTACAATTTAGTATCTTAACCTCACTTTACAGAAAAGAGAACACTGAAACTCAGAGAGATTAAATGACTTGGTTGAGGCTAAAAAATGGGTCATCTTGAATGTGAAATAGAAACCAATTCTTTTGATCATATTTCATGGATTTCTTACCTTGTGACTATACCATCTGTTTTTGGCTGATTCAATCTTCTTTTCTTCTTATTCTCTAGCAAAAGTGAGCCATCAATCAGTTTTCAGTGACAATGCCATTTCTTTTTACCTGTAATACTGTCTTTTACTTCAATACATCTTTGGATGTTTCCTATGTCCGGTGTGTTTTGTTTGTTTGTATGTTTGTTTTTTGACTACTTGACTCCATGTTGGTTTTACACTGCATTCACAATTTTATGTAAGTATTCTACTCTTAATAGCCTTTCTACTTTTAGAAATTTATTTTGCTCTATAATTGTCATCTTTTGCCTTTATTTACCTTTATTATAAAATTTGATCCTTCTTTCAAAATATCTTTTATGTTTACCTGTCTTGCCCTTTTCATACTCATTAGTGAAGTCCCTAAATCGCTACAAACCTCATCACTTTCAATCCATCCTGCACACCACCAGAGTAATCTTTTGAAATGCACATTTTATCATTTTACTCTTCTGCTCAAAGTCTGTATTTCATAATGATAACGGCTAAAAGGTGAACAGAGATGTAAAGATATTCTTAAACCCAGTTCTGGCAACATCTGTGGAAGAAACAGTGATGATAAAAAAAAAAAAAAAAAACAAAAACAAAACCTATGCCATGGAATATGGTCCAGGTGGGTGACAGGAGAAATGACAGGACCAAGATGGAAAATGGAAACAACTCTAGATGGCTCCAAGGATCCTTCCCCAAGACATACATCAGGCATGAGAATACTGGTTATGAAATGCCCAGCAGATCCCATCAGTCTTCCTCAATGTCCCATAATGTCTCTGAGATGGCATACAATGAACTGTTGCATCTCCACCAACACTTCTAATACATGTATTCAGAAAGTAAAATCCTGAAAAAACACTTATGGATGTAGGAAATAAGAGACCTCGGTGTGGAACACGGCATCTCAGCTTGTAAAATTCTCATAAGTGGAACATTGCAGGATGGTCAGGGACAGTTGGTAGTGCATTGTGGGTTTTGCAGTGTATCTTAGCATATTATAGAGCAGGACACTGGGATTAGGAGGGAACCCATCACTTTATAGCATTATTGCACTTGAAGAAAGCTGGTAGGTCACTGGGATTTGCATTAATAGCTGAAAGAGCATCCTGTTATTTAGCTTTAGATTTGAGAAGGGGTTCGAATAAGCTCTCTATGTGAACACAAGTTATCCTGGAATTACAGCTTTGGAAAATACAAAGTGAAGAGAGCTCTTTTCTTTCTATGAGAAGGAATAAACAGAACAGGGAGACTCTGGGAAAAGTATTGTAAGACTACAGAAAGGGAATATCATTTCGAAGACACAGAGGAAGAGTGAATTTCAGCGAAGGATTTATTTCAGAATCTAAAGCAACCTTGATGAAACTGCCATTTTCTATAGGATACAAGAAGAATGTTTTCTATGAAACAGAAAAACATGTTGAGAAAGAAGACAATAAGACTAGATGAAAATGTAGTGACGAGATAAATGATTTCAAGAAACCTAAAATGCAATAGCAGTGAAGTTATAAAAGGCAGAAAAGACACTGAAAAATTAAATTAAATTAATTATTGATTTGAAGGATAAACTTGACAGGATCTCAAAGGAAGAGAACAAGACAAACACAAAATAATTATCTCAATAAAACTAAAAAAAACAAAAAACAAAAAACAAAAAAAACCCACAAAGAAAACATGTTTAAAATACATATTAAGCCATTTACTTATTTTTTAATTCTTTATTTTTTTTCTCCCACAAGAATATGTCTTTGAGGTTAGAAATCTCTTTTCTTTTACACACTTCACACTTGGAACAATGAATAGCCTAATGTTAACACTTAAAAGTATTTATTGACTGAAGAGAAAACCTCGGATATATAAGGGACCATACAATGAATTATCTTTGATCCATATTGCACATTTTGTGTTAAGCACATTGAAACTGACAAAAGGATGACTCAAAATAATGAAGAATACCGTACAAAAGGCTTTGCAGCTTGTCCCTTACTTGGTTTGGTTTCTGTGATAGAGAAGATTTGTGTGCAGTGGGTATCTCATGAGCTCTACTGCTTCCTTTCCCTTCCTCTCTTGCAATTAATCATCAATGGATTGTGAGTGACAGTGACATGTGTTACTTCTGGGAGGAGAAATTTAAGAACCATTGTATTCCCTCTTCTCCCATGTTGTAATCATGAGGGCACATGTTCCAGATGTCAGAGCTAAAGATCTGCACCATGCTTTATAATAATGAGAAATAAACCTTAATTGTGTTATACAACTAAGATTCTGGGGGCTTAGAAAGTTGCAGCAGTTAGCCTTAATAGAAGCAAATTCTAGAATGTAGTTGGTTTGTAAGATTTTTAGCTTCCACAAGTTAAAAGTGAAGATTGTGCTTTACATACTTTTTTTTTTTTTTTCCAGCTATTATACGTTTGCTTCTTTTTCTTTTTTGGTACTGAAAAAGGTACATCTTGAGATTTATCTTTCAAATGCAGAGGTCAAATAAAATTTTGTATCTTCATTGTTGACCATTTAAAACAATTGTACTGTTTTATTACTGCACTTGTTAACTATTGCTAAGCAGTATTCCACCTGGGAGATTTCTAGGAAAAATATTAGCCTTTTTATTCTGCTCTCTTCTTTCTCCAGAATTTGAACTGCATAAAACACCATAATACCCATTTCCATTGCCAAATAACTTTAGTAATGATTTTATGCATCTTAGAAAATAGCAAAAATAACACTGAATCAACTGAAACATTTTTTAATTGAAAGATTAATAAACTATCTGATAGATATTTTTGTTATCAAGTTCAGTACATACCCACATTTATCAGCCTTTTTATGTGCTCTAATATTCTTGTGTGGGGGCCAGCAATGTTTTTCTATAAAGGAACAAAATGTAAATATTTTCAGCTTTTTGGGCCTCATAGTCACTCTTACAACTACTCAGTTCTGCCATATTAGCATGAAAGCAGCTATTGGTAATACCTTAATGAATGAGTGTGTCTGTGTTCCAATAAAACTTTATTTATAGAAACAGTGACTATAGCTTGTCAACCCTTGTTGGAGAGGAATATTGAATACTCCTCTTTGTTACAGTATCTTATTCTTGGTAGTAATTTTCAACCAAGGGTCCAGAATCTCCCAGGAGAAGGATGGTGAGTATGCAAGTCAGGGTTCTGTAAGGGAAGCAGGAACACTAGGATTTTATGTACACATACATGTACACATACACACATACACGCATACACACATACACAGGTGATTCTTGCTATTCACTGTACTTATGTTCTATAGTGTCTCTACGAACAATGAATCAGTGAATAATGAACCATTGCTCCATTACTCTTAGGGGAAATTCAGGATAATTCTTACAAGCCCCTAGTCACAATATTTTTGCCAAACAATTAATCCTTATTTTATGCATGTTTCTGTTAAAGACAACTTATTTAATATATACTGTTGATTCATTAACATCATATGGTCAACGACACTATAACGCATAACTGAATTAAGCTTATATAACACACATATTTTCTCTTAAGGCACTTCACAGCCTTCTTATGATTAGGAACACTAGAGAACACTTCGGCACTACACTTGAGCCATTTTAGAAAGTGAAATCACCAACCACATGCCCCAAAATGCAAAATTATATGTATATATAGATATATATAGATATATAATCTACACATATATATCTATATCTATATATATATATGGGCACTAAGTAAACTGTGAAAAGAATGCTTTTTTATAGTTTGAGAGCTAAAACGAGAAGACAAAACATTGCCTTGTTTGATCTCAACTGGGAACATTTACATCTGGTGACTTAAATTTTTTATCATTCTTTGTATATCCAAGAATGACCATGAAATTGCCATAAGTGTAGATTTCAAGGTTGCAAATAAATTTTAACAGGTAAGCAAATTCACCAATATGAAATTTGTGAACAATGAGGACCTTCTACACACATACACTCACAGAAACACACACACACACACACACACACACACACACACACACACACACCATTTATTTCATGGAATCAGTGTGCCTGATTGTGAGATCTGGCAAGTCTCAAATTTGTGCAGCAGGCTAGGAACTAGGACAGAGCTGCTATTTCAGTCAAGGGAGAATTTCTTCTTCCTCAGGTTTAAAGATAAAAGTGTAATTAAGCTCTATTCTTTCCTCTGAGCTTCTCCCTAGATCCCCTCTGTAAGGTCAATGACTCTTAAAATTTTGAGGTATCCTTTTATAAGTTTTCTAGCTTTCCCTTTTCACTAAACACTGCCTGTCAGCTGGGAGCCTCTCTCAGCTCCTTAAGGCTCTTGCCTACATTTCTCATCACATTGCCCTTTCATTTTCAAACCAGCAATAGTGTACTAAGTCCTTTTCATGATTTAAATCTCTCAGACTTCCTCTTCTGCTGCAGTTCTTCTGCCTTTAGAAAGTTCTCTGCTTTTAATGGCTCATAGGATTACCTTGGGGCCATATAGATCATCTAGGATAACCTATTTTAAGGTCTTTAGCCTTAATTAAATTTTGTGAAGTCTCTTTTACCATGTAACAAAACATGCTCACAGGTTCCAGATTAGTATACAGACATGCTTGGGGGCCATTATTTAGCCTACCACACATATCAAAGAAGGCAGTCATATTTCCTAATACATCCCATCCCTAAATCTTCATGCTTATCAGATCTAGGTTTGTAGTCTTCTGGAAGAAGATACTCATATTTAGAGTGGTGTCTTTGTCTTTTAGACCCTATTTTAAATAGATTATTTCATTTTCTTGCATAAAATACTATAGTAGCTTACTGCTGCACTCAATAAAATTTAAATTCCTCCCCATGGCTCATGAAGTGGACCTTAATTACCCTTCTCTAATTTCAGGCTACTATGCTCTTTCCATTACCATGTGTTTCTAACAACATTGTTCACCCTTTGGTTCTTCAAATAGTCTAAACTTGATCCTGCTTCAGGTCCTTTGGACTTGCCCTTCCTTTGCATCAGATATTCTTGCTACTGTCTTGCTGTTCCTGATACTCTCTTGTCATTTAGGCTTAAATCAAATATCTTATCAAAGATGCCTTCTCTGACCATCCTATAAGTTGTTGTGTTTATAACTGTCCTTGGGAATTATTAATTTGTGTGTTTTCATGGTGCCTATCCTTATATCCCTTCATATGTGGATGATAGAAAATGATTTAAAGGTTATAATCCAGAGTCATAGCTGTTCTCACCAGTAAATGGAAATACAAAAGTGAATCCTGTGTCACCAAATGGCTTTAGAAAGGAATAGGTTTTTGAATAATTTTCTTCATGATGTTGGAGAGTTGTCCTCACTGAGCTACAAGAGTAAGAATATCACTCAGTGCCATCAGTCATGTTGTCCAGGTTCTAATGCTGGTTGGTGATGAGAAAGTTGTTTCATTTATTTCTCAACTTCTTATTTCTTCTCACATAAAAGAAAAAAAAAAAAAGACCTGAATGATATAATCTCTGTTTATCTTCTACTTGAAGTTAAATGATTTTGAGTTCTGGAGTCATTTTGATATTAAGAAATCCTAAAATTTCTTGGATTATCTGAGCCAGTAGTTTTCAAGTGTAGTCAGCAGGTCTCTGGAGGTCTCTTTCAGAGGGTCTGTGAGGTCAAAAGCACTTTAAAAAAATATTAACACATAGTTTTCTTTTTCACTACATTGACATTTATACTGATGGTGTAAAAGCAAAAACTTACCAGCACCTTAGCACCAATCAAGGCAATGGCACCAAAGTCTACAAATAGTTTTTGCACTCTTCAGGACATTAAAAAATACATTCACATTAAAAAAAAATCTTTTTCATCTAAGAATGCTCTTAGTGAAGCAGTAAAAATTATTAAATGTGTTAGATCATTGACCTTGAGTATACACCTTCTTAATATTCAGCATGGCAAAATGGGAAACAGATATAAAACACTTCTGCTGCATACCAAAGTACCAAAGTATGGTGGTTGTTTAGAGGAAAAAAACTTGTGCGATTGAGTTGCAAGCTGAACCAGCCGTTGTTTGGTAGAACACTATTTTTTATGTGAAAGAATGACAAACTGTGGTTATTCATACTTGGGTATTTGGCAGACATTATCTCACATTTGAACAGGGTGAACCTGTCAATTCAGAGAACACCTCTGGTAGTATTTGTTGCTAAAGATAAAATGAGTTTTCAAGTGAAAATTAGAATTTTGTAAAACTTGTATCAACTTCTCAAACACTTAAAGATGTTTCGATGAGATTAGTAGTGATATTAATAGATAACGATTTTTAAATACTGAATAATGAAATGTGTTGACACGTAAAAGAATTCAGTGATATCTCAGAGAACCAATATTTTCTAAATGAAAATTGCATGATGTTACTGCACATGGACAAAATATGTATGCAAAGGACCATATTGGACCAATGGACTTAATATAACAACATAAAAATTCATTGGTATGTTTTCTGATACCACATTGTAACTACTTTAGGAAACCATTCTTGGTTTAATTCATGTATGGTCTCAAAGAAAAATATCCAAACTTATCTCAAAGGACTTATAAATTTTCCTTTCAACTATATAACTGATGAGAATGGATTTTCTTCATATACTTCAACCAAAGTAACATATTTTAACAAATTGACTATAGACACAGATATGAAATTAACAACTGTCTTCTGTTTAGTTAGATTTTAAAGATTTTTTTAAAATGAAACACATTTCCACTTTTCTCACTAAATTACTTATATATTGGAAAATATAGTTAAATTTCATAAAACGTGTTATGTTTGTATGTGATGAGTTTATTACTTAAAATGAATTAGTCAATATTTTAAATTTTCTGAGTTTCAATCTCTAATATTGTAAATATCAGTAGATATAATCATATAAACAAAAGTTCTTTGGGATCCTCATTAATTTTTAGGAGTGTAAAGGGTAGGAATTGTTGGTTTGAGCAGAATCAAATAACGTTTTGCTCAGTAGGAATGAGTATTTAGAATTTTTAAAAATCGTGGTAAAATACTTATAAAATAAAATTTACTATCTTAATCATTCTTAAGTGTGCAGTTTAGTGATAATAACTGCATTCACATTGTTATACAACCATCACACCATTTATTTACAGAACTCTTTTCATCTTGCTAAGTGAAACTCTCTACCTGTATTCAACAGTAACTCTGTATTTCGTTCTCTCCCCAGTCTCTGGTAATCATCACTTTTATTAGTCAGAATTCTCCAGAGAAATAGGACCAATAGAAAAAGATTTATTATGAAGAATTGATTCATATAATTATGAAAGCTAACAGATCTAAGATCTACAGTCAGCAAGCTGCAGACTCAGGGGAGCCAATTGTATAGTTCTAGTGTGATTCTGAAGGACTGGGAAGCAGGAGAGCCAGTGGTATAAGTTCCAGTCGAGTCTGAGTCCAAAGCAGGAGAAAACTGATGTTCCAGCTTGACAAGTCTGGCAAAGAATGAATTCTCTCTTTATTCAGCTTTTTTATTCTATTCAAGCCTTCAATGGATTGGATGAAGTCCACTCACATTATAGAGGAGAATCTGCTTCACTCAGTCTAGGGATTCAAATGTTAATCTCATTCAGAAACACTCTTACAGACACCTCCAGAGTAATGTTTAACCAATTACTGGGCACCTTGCGGCCCTGTCAAGTTGACACATAAAATTAACCATCACAACATTCTACTTTTTGTTTTTATGAATTCAACTATTCTAGATTCCTCATATAAGTGGAATCATACAGTATTTATTTGTTTATAACTGGCTTATTTTTCTTAGCATAATGTCCTCAATATTCATTCATGTTGTAGCATGTGTCAGAATTTTATTCCTTTTTATGGCTGAATAATGTTCCACTGTATGTATACCACATTTTATTTATTGATTCATCTATCCGTTGATGGACACTTGGGTTGCTTCTGCATTTTGGTTATTGTGAATAGTGCTATTATGAACATAAATGTACAAATATCTGTGATCCTGTTTTCATTTCTTTTGTGTATATATTCAGAAGTGAAATTTTAGGATCATATGGTAATTCAATTTATAATTTTTTGAGGAACCATCATACTGTTTTCAATAATGGCTATACCATTTTACATCTCCAGTAACATTGCATAAGGATTCCAATTTCTCCACATCCTTGCCAATGCTTGCTATTGTCTAGAATTTTTTTTTCTTCGTAGTAGCCATCCTAATAGATGTAACATAGTATCTCATTGTTGTTTTGATTTGCATTTCCTTAATAAACAGTGATGTTGTGTACCTTTTCATGTATTTATTGGCTTCTTATGTATCTTCTTTGGAGGAATGTCTGTTCAAGGCCTTTGCTCATTTTTAAATTAGTCTGTTTGCACTTTGGTTGTGGAGCTATAGGATTTCTTTATGTATTATGGATTTTAATTCCTTATCAGATATATGATTTGCAAATATTTTCTCTCATTCTGAGTGTTGTATTTTTATTGTTGATTTTTGTCCTTTGATCCTTTGATACTCAGAAGTTTTAAATTTTGATGTATTTCAATATGTCGTTTTTTACTTTTGGTTGCTGTGCTTTTGTTATTTAAGAAATCATATTTAAGAGATCATTGACAATTCCAATATCTTGATGATTACCCTTATATTTTCTTTAAGAGTCTTCTTGTTTTAGCTCTTATTTTTAGGTCTTTGATACATTTTGGATTAATTATTGCCTGTGGTGAAAGGTAAGGTTCTAATTTTATTCTTTTGTATGTGAATATCCAATTTTCCCAACACCATTTGTTGAAAAGACTGTTCTTTCCTCATTAACTGGTCTTGGCACTCTTGTCAGAAATCATTTGACCATATATACAAGGGTTTATTTCTGGGATCTCAATTCTATTCCATTGATCTATATGTCAGTTTTTTATGCCAGTACCACATTGTTTTGATTAGCTACTTAATAAGTTTCATAATCAGGAAATGTGAGACCACCAATTTTGCTCCTCTTTTTCAAATTATTTTGGCTATTCAGGGTTCCTTGCGATTCCATGAGTTTTGTAATAGACTTTTCTATTTATGCAAAAAAAAAAAATGTCATTGGGATTTTGACAGGAATCGCATTGAATCAGTAGGTAGCTTTGGATAATTTTGACATCTTAATCATATTAAATCTTCCAATCCATGAGCATGAGATATCTTTCTATTTATTTATGTGTTCTTTAATTTATTTAGGCAACATTTTGTGGTTTTCAGTGGATGAGTATTTTGTCTCCTTGGTTTATTCTTTAGTGTGTGTGTGTATATATACACATAGACTTTAGTAGGTGTGACTATTATTTGTAAGCAACATTCACTGAACATGGGCACTTTTCTGGAGATTAAAATAGAACGTCACTTGGATTGTATCCTCGATTTCTGTTAAAGATGGATATAATACATTGTAATATGTACCATAAAGGTGATTTTCACTGGGTATCATTGGAGGATATAAGACTCGTTTTTATCCCAACTTGAGATATCAGGCATTTGGGTAGTTATATCTCAATGGAACCTTGAAGGAAAAGTAGGCTTAAGAAGGAATAAAGGAAGGAGGACTAGGAAGAAAGTTAAAAGTAGAGGAAATAGCTCCTGAACAGGAAATTGGAGGTATGAAAAAGAGTGATGTGTACAAAGAACTGGAAACAGCTTAATGTTTTATGATCATATAGTGCACTGCAAGGAAGTACAGAGAGGAGGCTGGAAAAGCAAACAGGATCAAATTTCTCTAGTTTTGGCTCAAACTGCTACTCCTCTTCAGCTGTTACCAAGTCTAAGAAACCCTCCTTGACACCTTTTCCTCTCTCCAAGTTGGGTTAGGTCCTCACTGCTGTGCTCCATTAATAGTTTGGACAAAGAGCTCTTACTTAATACACTTAAAAGTTGCAGTATAATTTATTAATATGCTTAACATAGTACCTGGAACATAACATTAGTTATTAAACTTCTCTGAATTAGATACATTTTTGAACATATGAATTATATAGTAACACTAATGCTTAAGGAAGATAATTTTTGTTGCCCTTTATCTGACAGTAGGATCTGATTTAGGCTGGTGATAGGGAGAAGAAACAATGTGACTAGGGCCTGGATCAGCACAGCTCTGGAAATAGATGAAAACAGCCTAGAATATGCTTCATTTCACACACTGTGAAAATAAGTGCTCCTAGTGAAGCATGGCAGTAGGTGGGACACTGAATGATGGCAAATATAAGCTGAACTCTGAAAAAGGGCCAATGTACACAGATTTTGAGTTGAGTATGAGAAACACTAGTTTACCTCTTATGTGAAAAGCAATTAGAAGCGATGCAGGAATATAAAATAAAAATAACTGTGTAAAATTTTAAGTTAGGTTAGAGAAGAATTCGAAGAGCCTAAAAACAAAAGTAAAAACTGCTTAAGTCAAGGCAGCACATGTTTCTTAGACATGAAGCCAAATTAACCATCTGTCTTTTCGACCTGCCGTTGCAAGTACCCATGCTCTGCTGCTGAGGTCGAGTGCTCCTTTCTTGTTTGTCCACCTGCACCTACTGCATGGTGTGAAGATTTTTATTTTTGTCTTTGTTGTAAAAAGGCAAGACCATTTTAGAAAATGAGTTTTCTCAAGAATTTCCAAGTACAGTATTAATCTTTAGTAGTGCAAAATAAAGTCAGCACTATTTCACATTTTTTTGAAGAAAGAAAAATGTGCAAAATTATTCAAGGTGACAGCAACCACCTTCAACTCTTTGTATGCTAGCAATGCAAATTTTTTATGGAGTGACCTTGAATCAGTGAAACACTGAAAAGAATCAGACGTAATATATTAGGTCTGCTGTAAGACTGCTAGAAAAAAGGAAAAGTAAAAATAATTTTTATAATGTAAAATTTTTATAATCCACCATTTTAAAAATCAGATGATACGTGAAAGCATGTTGTTATCTCTTCTAGGAAGCTTCCCACAATGAGATAAAAAATGTCCCTGTTTCAGCTAGGAATTCTAAAGTAATCTTAATTACTGTGTGGAACATAGTAGAAGTATAGTAATATATAAATAAATATACATGAGCATATTTATTTTTGTGCTTTATAATCATCAATTACTTTTCTGCAGTCTTTTGAAAACCATTCCATTTATTAGAGGCCTAAGTTTAAGAGAGAAGCAATATGTTAGGACTAAATTAGTGACCTAGCAGGATTTAAGTTTTCAAATTTTAACTTCAAGCATTCCTTCACTTTATCTTTTAAATAGAACATAACCTTTAGGTTAAAGTAATTAAAATCTATTTAATTTTTCTGTAGTAGAACATATCAAAAACTTAAATCCTCAGCCCGTGGCCTGGGAACCAGAAAAGAAGCAATTGAAAAACAGCCAAACTTGATAATAATACTAAAAACTGGATACTTCACTATTGGAGGTCTTCCAAATTTTGACATGCTATTGCTACACAGAGTGAGGAGATAGTATTACAGCAAACAGGAGCTACCTTTCCCCTAACACACACACACACACACACACACACGTGTCATTTTGGCCCTTTCATATTAGGACAAAAGGACCTAATCTTATATTTCTCAAGTGCACTTGTAGCACTGTACAATCATTGATGCTTGCCATCATAGCTTGAGTCACCTAGAAAAGATTAAATAATGTTCGGTAATAGATGCATTTTTAAGAAAATACAATATAAAAATATTTTAACACTGTCCTAAAGGGCCAGATTCTATGCTCTTTAAAACACTTTCCTATGCAGACTTGTTTCTTGATGATTCTGAATGATTATGATTTTATAATAGTTTGAGTTAAGGCAGGGTTTGCTATGACACAGTGCATTCTTCTTTTGTTACAGGTGTACTAGAAAATAAAAATATACTTTCTCATAAATCATATTTTTATTGGGCATAATAGCTCAATAGGACCTCCTAGTTTGTAGACAAAAGTCAATTCATAAATTGACTTTTATGTCAATATGTAATTCATAAGAATTACTAGAATTGCCATATGCCACACAGTCAGTAACAGAAATAAAACTCTGACCTTAGCTCCTTATTACCAGTTCAGCATTATTTTGTCATGTCTCATTATTTTCACCATGTTTAATAAAGACAAATAATTATTCTATCTGTATTTGTTTATATAGTACTGTTGTAAAAAGTAGGCCTTGAAAAGCTAAGCTGAATGAAAGAAGAAACTTATGCAAGGCAAATTACGGTTCCCTCTAGGAGTTTTAAATAAGAAAGTAAGACTAAAATAAAGGAAGGAAGGAAGAAGAAAAGAACTAGTTTATCAAATACCTTGTGTATCAGGCCTTGTGCTCAATTAATTAAAAAGTTTGATTCACGAGAATTCCTGTGTTACAGGTGAAGGACATTAAATTTATTCTATATTTAAACAACTGATAACCAGCAAAACCAGAATTCTAACTGAGGCCTTTCTGGCTTTAAAATTCCTGTGGTTTTCACTACACATCCAGGGACACACACAGCCAGACTTAACCACCTAAGGTAGATGAATAATGCAAAACTAGGATCTTGAGAATAGCCAAGGGAGGAGGTTAATTGGGTTGGGGAGATGAGAAAAAGTGTACTTTAGAAAGAAGTTTTTATAGATTTCACAAAAAGAGAATCTTGGTAAGAGGAGGGAGAAGTAAAAGTTTATCCAGGTTTCAGTCACCAGTTACCATAAATGTTTACAGTTCTTATATGGAACATTAATTTCTTTAGTTTTAAGAAGATGGCCAGAATGACAGAAAACATTTTTGTTTTAACAGAGTGTATATTCACCAGTCATATATCCAGGGATTCTTCAAAATTTTGTAAATACAAAAATTTCCCTGAAAAAAATAGTAAATTTGGAATTTTTCCAAAATGGTGGAAATTGAACAAGTTATACAAATATAACTACATATGGACATATTTCTCTGCATATTGATGTTCAATCAGTAATGTTAATAGTAATAGCTGATATTTACTGACAACTTTTTTTTCCAGCATTGACCTGAGAGATTTGCACGTACCGTCTGATTTAATCCTCAGAATAACAATTTGAAATATTGTTGTCATCCCCACTTTACAGACAAGTAAACTGCAGTGTGGAATATTTAAGTAACCTATCTAAGGTAGCACAATATATGTTGCATTTCTTCATTTGCCCTTAAGATTCCTCTGTATCCTTATGCATTCCATTCTTCTGTGAGTCCTGAGACCAGATTGGCTTCATGAGCACGTGAATGATGCAGTCACACAAGGTCCCATGGTCAGAAGGGCCCTATATCTGGTTTAATGGTTTGCTGTCACTGCTTTGAAATTCTTAGCAATTTTTCAAAAAGGGGCCCTGCATTTTCATTTTTCACTGGACCATGTAAATTATGTAGCCAGTCTTGTCTGAACAGCTAACCCATTTGACCCATTTATTGGCATCAATGGATGTCTCCCTGGTTTCAGGTTGATTTAGCCAAAGGGACGTACTGGCAAGAGATAAAAGAGTGGGAGGAAAATGAGGCTGGAGTATTAATTACTCCATAAAACCACAGATCATGTGGTTTCTAAATAGTTCCTTTATTAAGCTCTCCTCAAATTATCCAGTTTGAATATGCATCTGTTTCTTGCAGAGACCATGACTTATATATACAGTTACTTAAAAGAAGAAAAATATCTGTGCATAGTAATTAGATAAAATGAATAGCTTGGGGTTGGAAAAATCATGGTTTGATGGAAAGACAAACTGGACTCTACCTACTTCCATTCTATCCCAAGCATCTTCTAATCAGAGATACAGTAGAAATCACCTCAAGACAACGGGAGCCAGCTGATGGAAAAGTAGAAGCACTAGAGGGACCAGAGGCAACAGGCTCCAGGACTTTGCTGCCAACTTTCTCTCCCCAAAGCTTGAATAAACTTACATGCCTACCAGCTCTATCCTTGCATGCCTGTTTCATCACATCTTTAGTTTTACTGGGTTTGGTAATTTGCCCCAACCCTATCTCTGATCCTTAAAGGAAAAAGGGCCCAGAATTGGTTTGTAGTGATGACTGATCCTGGGATGGCTGAGAGAACAAGAGGGTGGTAAAATATATGTAACTATATTCTATATATAAATTTAAATTTCTAAAGCTATTAATTTAGTTTCTGATAAATACCTACATAATTACTTTCTTAGGCAAGATCTAGAGGTTTAGAATAAAGATCTTAATTCCATGAATCCTCTAACATTAAAAATAAATATGGAGAAAGTTTTTGTCGAGGAAAATAAGTGAAGTATTAGCATTTATTCTACATTTCACTTTCAATGAGCATGTTTAACGGCTTTTTTTTTTATATTAAGATGTTAAAATCATGGTTATTTTTTTCCTTTACAAGGGTTTTCTCTGATGTTCAATTTTATTATGTTTCAATTTCTTATTAAAGAATTTTCCTTTATAGGCAGAGAAGCTAAACTCCTAGAAATACTTCCACTGGATATTAATAGCATCTCTGAAATAGAGATTCAAATTTTAGAAATGGGATTTTGTATTTTTACTCTCAGAGTGGTACTAATACATTATTAGCTCATTAGTGTTGACTTAAAGTGTATTTGAGAGTTGGAGTTTTCAATTAGAACTTGCTATATCTTTGTACAAGAGTAACTAAAGATTTTTACTCCAAAGGAAAATTAGAAATAATCACATATAGAGTCCTCAATCACTAAACTTTTATCTCATTTCATAAAAACAAAACAAAACACTGACTTGATTTACATCTCTATCAAAAGGAGGCAATACGCTTACTATAAATATAATAACAAAGAAATTTATTTCTCTTTTCTATCTATGCTCACTCCCTTCATGAATTCGCTGAGGTTTGTGGTTTTAAATACCACTTATCGGCTGATAACTCACAAAGTTCTATCTCCAGCCCAGATCTCCTGACTTGTGTATACAGCCCAATTTAACATCTCTTGGATGTTAAATTTCACCCCCCAAACTGGGCTCCTGATTTATGCTCCAGAACTGGTCCGCATGCATCCATTTCATTTAATGGTACTCATCTTTCCTATTGATCAGACCAAACCCTGGAGTCATCCGCTATATGTTTTCTTCCACATTCCATATTGAATCCATCAAGAAATTCTATTGACATTACTTCAAAATCTATGTACTTTTTAACACCTCCACTACTACCCTCTGATTTAAGCTACCATCACCTGTCTTCTGGACTACTGCAATAGTCTCTTACCCATTTTTATATCTGTTCTCCCTGTGTTGCCTTTGCTTTTCCTTCATCGATTTTCAACACAACAGCAAAAGTAATCATTAGAAATGTAAGTCAGATTATGTCACTTTTCTGCCTGAAGCCCTGAAATGACTTTCTACTCATTAAGAATAAAAGCCAAAGTATATGAGGCTTTAATGCTATCTGACTCTCCCTGCTTCTTCTCTGACCTTGTTTCCTACTACCCTCCTCTTACTGTCTCTGACCCAAGCACACTGCTACTTCCCCTCTGCTCCTAATCCTTTTTTATCTTGCTCTGCTTTTCCTTGTTCAACAGCATCTACCATCTTTTAACACATGATGTAATTTACTTATTATGTTTATTATTTTGTATTTCACTGTTAGAATGTAAGCCTAAGGGCAGAGATCTTCCTCTGTTTTGTTTACTGATCTATCCCACTGTGCCTAAAATAGTGTCTGGCTCTTAGTAGCCAATCAATAACTCTTAAATGACTGAAAGATTTGTTTATGTTTCCTCCCACTCCTTTGGTAAACTGCCTGTTTGAAGGGCTATGTAGGGAGATACTTTTATGCTCAATCTATTTGTATAAAAAGATTTCAGATTGGTACTAAGTCTTTTCTTGGTACAGAAAGATCTTGAGAATTATTTTAAACCATCCAGAGTTAATATTTCCTAGTAGAAACCTAAAAGTGATTATTTCTCATTCTTACTATGAGGAATGTTCATGTAGAGGAACTAAAAGGAGTTTTAGAGTTAGTTAGATGAGAGTTCCACATACACCTCTGATACTTATGAGTGGAATGGCCTTGCATAGACTTTGGCCCCTCTGAGCCTTAGTGTTGTCCTCCGTGATATGATTATGATGTTAGATGCTTCCTAGAGTTAGTTTAAAGTCAGTGAGTTACTATGTGTAAAATACCTAGTCCAAGCATGCCAAGGAGTGAAAAAGGATTCCCATCCAGTGCATTTAATTCAGAATGTGACTGAATGGCCTTCTTTTTTACAAGGACAAAGATAAACTTGATCTTTACTCTGCTGCTATTTGAGACATTTTCAAACACATTCTCTTCTCATGAGTAGCTGGAAAAAAAAGAGAGAGATAAAAACTGTTTCAAAATGGGGAGATTCATCACTCCAAAAGTGAAATTACTGTTTCAGTGAGTGAACAGAGCTGAGGGAGTGTGGAGATTTGCAGGTATTGGATATATCATTGGATCAGAGATGTAGTGGTAAACTGAGAATATCTGGGTCATTGCTAAGTTCTCAGTGAACCAAATCTGAGGATAGGCTTGTCCTTAAAGGAAATTTTATTCATGGAATGAATTCTCACGGTGCAAGATGAATTCAAATGACAACAACAATGATGATCCTTTTCAGAAACTCAAAAGAGTTTTTGAATCTTGTGTAACTAATGTCTATTGATAATTTGGAAATTTAGTATTATTCTCTTACGGATAAGTCAAGTAAGTTTACATGTACTATGCATTTGGTTTATACAATATTTTTCAATTGTTAAGATCATTTCTGTTCAGCTTCCCTGCATAATATATAGAAATAATCGTCTTTTTCCATTTTGGAAGTAAAAAAAATTTACAAGAATTCATCTGTTCAACTTCCCTGCATAATACGTAGAAATAATCATATTTTTCCATTTTAGAGATAAAAAAAATTACAAGAAAGGTTAAATGACTAATCCAGGGTCAATCACAAAAATCAGTAATAAGACTAGAATTAAAACACAGCTATTTTGATTTTTTTACCAGAACTGTATCTAGTGTGGTAATCTCACCAAATGCTGTAAAATTTTATTTATTTTAGGAAGATGCTTATATATAGGGTAGATTAAGTGCAAGAGACACAATAGCATCTTTCAGCTATGGTAAAATGAATATGAATGTTCTTAACCTATTCCTAAACAACTAGAGACAGCAGAAGCAAGCACCTCTCCTCTCTACTGACCTCTTTAGGGAAAATTTTTCCTTATTTCAGAATCTTAGAAGAAATATTCATGCTATTAACTGTAGGAGAAATGCAAATGACAATATAACTCATATGGGAAAACATGTAAGTCTGTAAAACTCTACACTTCTCTGGACTTACTCACTTGGGTGATTTCATCTGAAGGTCAGCAAAGAGTTCAAAGATACAGTTGACAGGATAGAGTGATAAGACTGTCCTTTAGTCCTATGACTGTGCAACTGTTATTTTATTGAGTCTTGGTGCTGGGTGCCAACATCAAGGTAGAATGCATGGAATTTTCTTCATGAAGATTTGATTGCAGCAAAAGCACTGTAATCAATATGTACTCACCACTATTTTCTACAATATGAATAATTGATTGCTAAAACAGTGGATCAAATAACTGTCCAATTTATCGCTGTAGGAGGCTCCCCTTCAACTTACCATATAAATTATTGCCCTATATCCTTTCATTAAATCTAGTTTTGTATTTTAGCATTATGGAAAATTCTATGCTTGAATTCCCTATAAAGTCATATTAGGCTGCCTATTAACTGCAGGGGCTTTGAGTTTGATGTTTGAGTACTTTAATTGTCACTGTAATTGATTTTACCTTTGACTTGACATGGTGATTTCTTTGTAATTTGTTGATGATTAATGACCATCCTCTGCTTATCGCTGCTCAGCTGGCCAGAAACGAAGCAATTGGTTTGTCTTGCCTCTTAACTTTTCTTAAAAGACTTTAAGAATCAAGGAAGGCTTTGTGAAAAGGTTTTATATCCTCTGCGGTTTAACTGCTTGTAGGAAGAGGCTGGAGGTCAGAATTAAGTAAATGTGGGTTTATTTTATTTTTGTCCTTAAGATACATTAATATTTAAAATGTTCTGCTTTATTGTATTTTGTTCAATATATCAGTTTTAGAAAAGTAGTCGCTTTTAAAGAGTATAAGAAATTAGGTTATTTGAATTATTACAGAAATTTTCCAAATAAAAGTTCCCAAAGAAATGATACCATTATTAATAATGATATTATTATGATCTAAGAAATATAAAGTATTCATCAGAATACCTTGGGGCAGGGGTGGAGGGGAGTATGGAATGGCACTAGGTGATTATAGGGATCTCACTGAATAAGAGTTCTTTTGAAGGGATCTATAACTAAAAATTTAAAACATGAAACACAGAGTGAAAATAGATTTGGTGATTACTGATTTGTTAATTTATTTAGCAAATGGGTTGATACCGTGCAAAAGCATTTTGGCAGGTACTGACAAGATAAATATGTAGATACAAGTTTTTGTCCACCTCTCTCCAATATTCACACAATCATATAGCTGTTATAATCTAAGAAGGACAATTTAGAAATAACAAAAAAGTAGGGAAAATGTATACCACATACAAAATGATTATCATAAAAATTTTATTTGTGCACAGCATCTTTGAGTGCTACTTCTTTTTAAAAAAAGAAAGCACACATGAACTAAGATATATAAATATTTTAAATCTCTAAATAAATAAATAAATAAATAAAAACTAAATAAAATATTTTAAATCTCTGGGAAAACTTTTAAATACTCTATTGACCAGACTACATAAATAGAATACTTAGGTGTAAAAATATCATTGGTTATAGGGAGAGCACATAATCACTGAGAAATATATCTAATCTAATTTAAAAATTTAGGCTAATATAGTTCTATTTTGGACATAACTACAAACTGTTGAAATGTAAAGTTACATGTTCTAATGTAATTGACTTTCTTAAGAGCAACCATTCTTTCACATGAGTATTTACATTTGACTTGTGTTGCATCTTATTACAAGCTTGTAAATTAAAAAAAAATAATTAGTATGAAAATAAATTGTAGCTCCAGGTATACAGATAAAATTCTTGAATTCATAAAATAAGCTAGCAATTTCTGAGTGTTTTTCTAATAGGAAAAAGAAAATGTGTTCTAAGTAATTGGGAAAGCTACCACCTTAACTAGGGATTCTGGCCCTGATTTTCAAATATTTTCAGATCTTCAACACGTGTTGAAATTCTTAATGGATAGTGTTTCAAATAATTTTTATAATTAACAAATTTAAAAAAAAATGTCGACAGTTTCAAAGACAAATATTTTATATGATCGTTACATTTTCAGGACAAGAAAATAAAATCTTTTTATCTCAATATTCCATTCCTGATGATCTTTACTAATAATATAAGACCTTAATCACTGTGAATAATGGTATTTCAAAAGGAAAACCTGTTTGGAAATCCCCCTTGAGATAATAGGAACACACCTTTCCCCACTCTGCACCTGTGAAGATTCAGCTACTATGCGTAACATGATTTGAATCTCTAAGAAGGTGGGTGCAGGGAAATGAAAGGTGGGAATTAGGTTCTCTGCAGCCTCTGGTGGTATAAATCCTCCAGGATTTTTCTTTGCCATTACCTGTTTCTACAGTGGAGAATTTAATTCATTTTTCTTCTTTACTATATTACAGAACACAGTCTCTGCATTTACTCTACCATTGCATCTGTGAGTCAAGCACATGGTTTTTCCTTAGTTTTTGGGCAACCCTGGAGGTTTGGGTAACAGTAGTTCAGTGGAAAGTAGAATCTTTGGTCTTAAAAGAAGTCATCTCTCATTAGCTGAATGCTTTGTGCAGTTTATTTAAAGCATCTGACTTTTGTTTCCTCATTAAAATAGTGACTATAATATGTACCTTGTGCAGCTTTGAGAAGAAATAGTGCAAAACAAAACCTGGAGCTATGTTTTACTCACTTAAAACTTGTATTAAAAAAACCAAAATGATGTAGGTAATTATTCTTTTTGTAAATGAAGAATTTAAGTACTTTTCGCATACACTTTAAAGGACTTTAAATGTATCAAGGGCTTTTAAATAAGAAGTATGAGTGGGTGTTGGATCATCAAGGGCTTCTAAATAATAAATGTAACTGGGTGCTAGATCGGAAGCTAAGAGAACTGAACGTCTTTGATGATACTAAGTGGTAGAATAGGGAAGATTTAGAATTCTGTTTATGAGACCCAAGCTGAGCTGGTCTTCTTCTCCCAGCCCCCCCCCCTTTTTTTTTAAATTTTGGCACTTGCAGTCTTTTGTCATCATAGACTACATCCAGGATCGTGGATAATCCCTGGATAATTTCAGAATCAGGAATTAGGGCTCACTCATTCATTCAAACACTTAACGATCAGGTGCTAGACACTAATCACAAATATATAAATTCCTCCTCCCTACCCCCCTGACCCCCCACCCCACAGTCTGTTTTCTTATAAAGCTTATAGCCCAACAGGCTTACAGATACAGAGCAAATAATCTCTAAGCACATGTAAAATGACAATTGTGACCTATGCAGAGAGGCAAAGACCCACACTATGCCTTGACTCACTATGGGGGAATTTGAACTAGTCCTGAAGGTCAGGAGAGGCTTACTTGAGAAAGTGATGTTTAAGTTAATAGCTGAAGGAGTTAACTCTTGGGTGAAAAGGGAATAAAAGCATGTTCTAGCCAGGGGACATAACTGTTAAAAATCAAATAAACTAAATGTGTCAGTGCAAAGTCTAATGAACCATTTGCAAATGTCCTTACCTAAAGGGCAGTAGGAAGCTTGGCAAAGGTTGGGGAGGGCAAATGAGAAAGCCAGGGTAACATGATCTGATAATCATTTATCCAATTTGAAAAGCCTATCCTGCCTGGAACAGACAGACCCACTAGGGCTCATCAAGTAAGTCCCAGGTGAGAAATGGCACCTTGAACAAGACCGTAGTTGATATACATGAGAGAAACGAAGAGATTAAGAATTATTTAGAATGTAAAATGGATAAGAATTGCTATAATTTAGAAGAGGATAGCAGGGGATCTATAATCCCTATTGAAAATGGAGAAATAAAACCCTGTTAGTCCAATAGAGAAGAAAAAGAGAAAGAGTTCTCATCCTGAACAGAGGCTGGAGATGGTAGGAGATGAGAATGTGTTGGTAGAAATCTTCCAGATAACTGTTTGTTTGATCTGAGTGTAGAATTGCTGTAATTTATGTTGGCCGAAAACTTATTTTATAAAATACTGATTCATTTCTTCTTCCTTTCTTCTTTTTACCCCTTCACTTATAAGAAAATAAGAGAAATAATTAGTCTTCCATTTGGAGGTAATTAGTAGAAAGAATCAAATATTTTTCTTATGTCTTTGTTAACAATCTGTATCAAGTCTGAATGATTCATACTTACAATTATTTCTCAAAAAATGCTATTTATACTGTATGCTTTCTAAAAGTGTGAATTTTATATTATTTTTACTATATACATGATATATTATTCAGTATATAGCTTTAAACATTGTTTATGATTCAGTTTTCTATGATTACTTGCACAATAAAGCCTGGATTGTCAAGGTAAGGTAAGACTATAAAAAAGCAACTTCAACATTTTTCCATAAGAAAAAGGTGTATGTTTTCTTATTGCTCTGTCTAATACAAATAAGTAAGGGGCTTCTGTTTTACTTACTTAAAGATTTAGGCTACTTCCATCTAGTATCCCCTTCATCTTTCTTTTAAGCCTAGGGGATCTTCATCTGATTCTTTTGCATCCATCAGGAAGGCAATGAAAGACAAAGGGCACAGAGAATTGTTGAAAGATTTTAGGAGGCAGGCCTGGGAGTGATGGGACTTTATTTCCACCCACTTTCCACTGGCCGAAATTCAGTCACAAAACCAACCTACTCCAGGGAGGTGGAAAAAGGTATACTATGCTCACTTTTAAAGTTGTTTCTGTTCTGAAAGAAATCAAATTCTGCAATGTGTTTAAATAATAATATACATGAAAAGTATAATTTATTTCAGCAATTTAAGTATTATTCAACACTAAGTAAACTATTGAATTCTTTTATTAGTAAATGAATCATGAGAAACCATGATATTTTATCAATAGTGAAATAATTTGAAATAAAAGACAATAATTTAAACTATAAGTAGAGCAGGAATAAAAGTAAATACCCTAAGTATGTCCAGGCTTTTTATATAAAACTAAAATAAAAGATTATATTAAATGCTGAAATATAAAAGCTTAGAGTACTATAGGTTAGGTTAATAGAGTATTAGTATTTGAGTTAGAAATGAGACAGAAGTCATATCTCTTGGTAGACACACTCACACATACATATATTTACATATAAAATCTTTGGAAAAGAAAAGGTAGGAGCTAGAGAAAAGATGATGGAACTTCTAAGTGAACAAAGAGAAAAAATATACCTCAGTCCAAACAACCAATAAAAGGAAAATGAAAAGAAATAAAGAACAAAATAGAACAATAATAATCACATAGTAAAATGGAAAAATAAAAACAATATGCCATTCATTATAATAAACAAAAATGACCAGAAGTTACTTATTACAGTACTAGGTTCTCTGGTTGAAAAAAATAATAATTTAAAAAAACTAAATGTGGTAGGACCATGCTTAAATTCTACTGATAACATAGATATTACAAGCAAATACAAATTTATAAAAGGAGGGAAAAGTTATAACAAGGAAGATATAACAGTTATAAACCTACATGTACCAAATAATATAACAACTGATCCCTCTCAAACACACACACACACACACACACACACACACACACGCACGCACGCACGCATGCATGCACCCTCTTTTGGAAATGCAGCAAAAACTTGAGAAAATAGGGAGATAGGAAAAGTAAACAAAAACTAAATAAGTATATGAGCATTTAAAAGCACATTAATGATTATACATAGAACTTTGAAAAGTAAATCTACAATCACCAATGACCATAGTTGATTTAAGAAGAAATAGCAAATTCATAGAACCCTTGTAAAATCTGAATTTATAGTTAATAGTTTTTTTCTCCCTCACCTGTCCTCCTCACCCCCAAAGAAAAGACCCTACAACAAAGTCATAACATTCTTTCAAGGTATTGGTACTAACAATCTTTTGCAATTGTTTCAAAGACAGGGAAAGAGCTAAAACTACATAGTGCATTTTGTGAGACTAGTATAACCGTGATACTCCAACAGAATGAGACAATAAAGGAAAATAAGTACATAGACTTGTGGGGTCCACTTCAGTATGTGCCTTTTGAGCACTTGAAATATGGTTAGTGCTGTTGGGGAATTGAATTTTTAATTTTCTTTAATTTTAAAACTGACACTGGTTTCAATTATTGGAAAACCTTAAGTATGCTTGTAATGACGTGGTTATGTGAATCTGCCTTTCAACTGTAAATTTTAGAAATCTAAATTTTATGAAATACTTATAGATAGTTAAGTATTTTTGATGAAATATAAACAACTGAATTGGGATGTGCTCTAATGTAAAATATGTGCAGATCTAGAGACAGGACAAATAAAGCATAAAATATCTCATTATTGTTTGCACTGATGTATTATTACATTTATATAATATTTTAGTTTATTGGATTGTTAAAATTAATTTGACTTGTTTACCTTTTAATCTGGTTACTAAAAATGTTAAATGTGGTTCACATTATATTTCTATTACACAGCACTATTATAAACAAATATCACTTATAAAAAATATGAACAACTAATAAAATTTTAACAAACTGAATTTGACACTGTATAATTGTGATAGCATATTACTATTTATCATAGGAGCACAAGGATGATTTAACAATAGAAAATTTATCAATGTGAACACTACATAAATAAATTAAGGTTTATTTTAAGTGCAATCTTTATTTTTTCTATTCATCTGTTTGACTGTCCCCTTCCACATATAACTCTTCCTTTCTTTCAGATAATATGTTAACAACCAGTTGTGTAGTGCTCAATAATTTTCTCTATACTTATATATTCACAGAAAATGTACATATAATGGACACTCATGTATTCTTACCATTTCCTTGCTTTGAAGATACAATATTTCTCTGCTTCACACTTTTCTTATTCATCATGCTCTCATTGAAATCACTCTAGGCAACTATGTAACTATCATTTTAACCGTTGCATAATAATCCATGGTGGCAACATATAAAATTTGTATAAAAACTTATCCAACCTTTATTTTATTGGAAATAGAATAAAGTTTGTGCCACTAGAACAATGTTTAACATCCTTGAATATATAAAGTTTATATGAGGTCTGTCACATCTACAGATTGAAGTGATATCATTGCATCAAAATTTAAGATTCTAATAGATGCTACCAATTAGATTTCAAAAAGACAGTCACAGTTCACCTTCTCACCATTAATTATGGTATATTCCTTGTACCATCAATAAGAGCAGTAGGTAGTATAACCATACATGGAATTCACTTGGGTAAAAAGGAGGGAGTGACTGATTCTGCAGTGTGGAAGAGATATCATAGAAGAAAACTTAAGGTGAGTCTGGAAAGATAGTTTTATATATTTATGTATCTCAACATATAAAATGAGAAAACATATTCAGTACACTAGAAATAGTTGTTTCTATATAAAAGTTCTATACTTCTATATGGTCCAGAAGGCAAGTAAGAATGATTTTTTAAGAAAAATAAATTGCCTTCCTTGTAATTAATTCTGTGGATCTTGTTCTTTCCTAATAATTAATTTGTAGGGAAACATGTCAAATATAGGACATAGATATTTTTCCCTAAAGAATTGTCTTTACTGAGATTTTTATTTTAAAGTGAATTCATGTTCATTATGAAAACATAAAATTTATAAAATTTTATAAAGTAGAAACTGGAATGTATTACTATACTTTCATGCTCTCATTTGATTTGCTATCAACATGGCCTACCCTTTCCCTCGTAATTCTAATTTTTCACAAATTTCTTGATTCCTCTAGAAAAAGAATGGCAAAATTCATTAAATTCATAAAATTTTTAATGGAATTTTAAATGGAATTCAGTTCAATTTCTAGATTATAAAGAATTGAGAGCTTCATAATACTGAGTCTTTCCAGTAACATGGTATATCTTTTCATTTATTAAATTATTCTTGAGCTTTTAAAACTCATTTGAGCCTTTTTGAGAGGATGAGATGGGAAATGGTAGAAGGTTCGGTTTAAAAAGAATCAGATTCTCTTTCAAGCTGTGGAACTTTCTTTATAGTTTATGCCACATAGAGATAAGCTCATAAAATGATATCTAGTTTCTCTGTAAGATAAGACCAGAGGGAGCACTTATCATCTGAAAACATCTTTAAGCCAAGAAACACATTTATTATAGTGAGTTGCTGACATTTTTAGATTGACTTCCCTAAGCTATGAAATATTTTTCTGACTATCAAAGTTTCCTGGATAAGTTTGAGGAAATGTTGAAAAATGCATAAATTATTTGATTGCTTGTACTTTTTATACAAGATGTATGAGTGTTAGACTCTTAATAACTTTAAAATATCAATGCAACATTTATTTTGCATTTGGATAAACATTTATTGTTTATCCAAAAGTGCCTTGATGTCTTTTTATAAAAATTTTATTAAAGAAATAATGTTAAAAATTAAATTTTATTCATATTCTTCCTTATGAAATTTGTTATAAAGGTTTTTCTCTAATTTGGACAGTTTATTTGGCACCAACTTACTTCATGTCTAATTTGAGAGTTTTGCTTTGGTTTTTTGTTTTGTTTTATTTAGAAATTTGTGGGATTTCAAGGTCTTCTGAGAGTTATGTGGTTCAAATTTAGACCTGAAGGTCGTTCAGTTCTTACTTACTGTGCCCCACTCCAAAAAGCTTTATTTATCCTATTTTAAAAGTTCTCTATGAGTTGAGGTTGCATTACATATTTTAGGGCTATCCAAATGTTGAATTGTCTTTTCATTCAAGGAATACATTAATTTCTAAATGAGTTTTCTTTTGCTGTCCACACATTTGTAATTCTGTCAGAATCAGTTGGTTAAAAAGCCCAGCTAAAATACACTTTATTCTCACATGGGCCAATTTGTTTTTCTCTACTCAAGCCCTGAAACTCTATTTCTCCTATTGACAAGTATTAGGAATACCTCACAAAGTGTGTGATCTGCATAAATTCATTAATAACTGCTACGTAAAATTAACTTTGGTTAAAGGGAGGGTTTTTGACTCGCCACTTAATTTTATCTTTTTAGGCTCAATTTCCTTTAACTCCTTCCATTTTAATCATATGCTTGATTTTTTAAACAAATTTTAATTGCTTTTTTCCTCCTTTTCATCTTTTATTCTTTTTGATTTGAACTTTGGCTAAAACTGGATATGCCACCCTATGTATAATTCTTTTTGGTGTTCGGGAAGATTTGCTTGCCTGTCCTTATTCTAGTATCCTTTTCCTATCCAATATCCAACATTCCATTAGGAAATAATGATGTCTATTTATATAGTGAAGGATTCACTTTACCTAAACAGAGATCTGACTCTTGTCCTTGGCTACTGGGAAGTGGTCTCAAGGCCCCTGGAATGTCCTGTCCGATAGGAATATCTCTGTTTCCCTGAGATCTTTTGCCACAGGACAGCCTAATAGTGTGATTTATGATAGGGCCTTTGGAATATGCCAAACCTGTTCAGACTTCTTGAGAGCTAATAAAGATATTAGCCTGAGCCCCCAGGAGGGGCTGGTGACTAAAGGTCAGCCACAAAGGCAGTACGTAATCAATAAAAACTCTACTCTAAAGGCTCAGTCGAGCTTCTCAGTTGGCAATATTCTGCATTATCACACACTGTGGCCACATGCTTTCATGAATTCTGTGAGTTCTAGTAAATTATCAAACCTGAGGGTGATCACGAGAATCCCCAAATTTATAACTAGCTGGTCTGAAATGAGGGATGCCCTGGGGACTCTCAAACCTGTGGCTAGTATCTAAAGTGAGGGCGGTCTTTGTGAGGCTGTTCTTTCAACTGTGTAGTTTGTCTAAGTCATAATAATGTTCTAAAATTAATTAATGCAATATAACTACAGGATAGTACTTCATTTGTTATTGCCTAGATTTAGCCATGTTAAAAATATCTACTTTGTTTAATAAACCTCACTGAGTGACAACTATGTGTCAAGCACTGGGAAAGGGAAGTATTTCAGCAATTTCTTTTTCTGTGAGCAATGTTATTTTTGAATGTATGTATTGTTTCATCTTAAAAACATATGACTAACTAGAATCTGATAATTTTTTAGGAAAAATGAAGTCTAAAAGGAAACCACCATACTTCTGAGCAGTTCTAATGACTTGAACTTGGGATACCAGTTAAAAATTAAACCTCTCGAGACTAGTTATAGTCTAAAATTCTCTTCTGTTGTCATTATATGCTTTTTTCGTTTGTTAGAAGACTCATTCTTGTTTTATAGCAATATCTTGAGGAAAATGGAATAGATCAATGAAACCACAAAATTCAGCAATTTAAAGTCTATTTTGAATCGAGATAAACTCCTCTACTTGAAGTTTCTCTAGGTTTCATTGTGTTCAAATGTTACTAGGGATTAAAAACTCCTATAAAAAAAAGAATTGAAAGACCACAAAGATTGCCAATGAATAATCCTCTATTGAGTCTGGAGGAAGTGGTTATTGTGAGACCCAACGACTAGTCTCCTAGAATGCCTTTATTAATGACCTCAGAGAGACTGTCAAAGCATCTAATGAAATTTCAGAGATGCTAAGAAAAGGTCTTTCAAACACCACAAAATTGGCCAAATTATTTAGCTAGCATTAGAAACCTGGGATGTCAGTATTTCTAAGGATTCAAGTAGTAACAGTCAGGAAGCAGTAACAACAATCATGAGAGCAATTTTTGATTTCTTATAAGAGAGTCTGTTCCTGTCCTGCTAATTCATTATGTAGCCTATATATACTTGTGGAGTATTTGACTATATTCTGATAATTTTCACAATTGCCAACAAATCATCTATGTCACTTGAAATTGAATGCCATGGTTAATGCTGTATTCATATTTAAAAATAATAAAATAGTAATTGACAGTTTTGATTTGGAGGAAAATGTCATTGAGCAGATTAATTATCCAGCTCGAGCCATTTGATTCTTCCACCCATAAACTCTTTCATGTGGTTATTTTTACAAGATCAAACATGCATGTTTTGCTACATAGCTTTCATAGAATCACTATCTGCTCTTAGAGCTAACAGAGATTCTCAGTGTTAAAATTTTTTCATACTCCTCTTTGGAATCCTTTAAGGCTTACCATCATTTTCCAAGAACAGTGTTAAGAATAATTCAAAACCATTTAGTAAATTGCTGCTTTTATACCTTCTATTCAGTGGCAAGAGTGGGGAGTGTAGCTGAAAGAGTTAATGTAGCTTTGATTGGTGTCTATTTACAACCACAGAGTGGCAAGCCCAGGGAGAATACTGCTAAGTGCATGTTTGTGGAGTCAGCTAGTAGCAGCAGGATTTCAGAAAATGACTTAATGCTTTGGTCATGTGCTTCAGTTCCAGGGTTGGGACTATTAGAGTGAAGACAATATTCACAGTGTCTTACACCTTCTGAGTGTTCAACATTATGTTATCCTTCCAACTGTGAAATGAATTCCGGGCTGTCCTTAAATCCCAGTAAGTAACTAAAGCTCCTCTAATGTAAAGTAGGTAGCAGAGCAGTAATTACTGCATGCACTTAAAAATGTACCAAGCTCATTTACCCTGTGTTTTTAAAGTGATACATGGGGTGGCTAAACTGACACTAATTAGACTCATGGGTTTTGACATAGGACAGCGTGGACAAGGACATGATTATTGCAATCACAGCTTGCTCCGAGTCAGGCTTTATAGTAGCTTAAAGGCTGGGTATAGTGGGTGTGATACTAAAACCCCAAGTTTTAGACAGAGACTGCAGGAATTTATGGCCAGACAATCTCGAATGTTTCATAGCAGCTCTGTGGGTACACACACTGAGCCATCAAAAAATGTTGGCTGAGAGGTGGATCATGGTTTCTCAAACAGCATCTTCCCCTGAACAGGGCTCAGAAAATTATTCCAAACACAGCAAAACAATAATGATGATGATCCCTAATCTAATATGCACGGAGAATTCAAAATACATTAGACATTGTTTGTCAGATATGAACACGTTGAGTAAGCACAACTCATTTAGTCCTTAAAATAGGTTCTATATTCTGTTTTACAGATGAGAAGGAAATATAGACTAAGTAGTAAGTTATCCATGGTCACATAGTGGGTACACCAGAATTCAAACTCATGCCATATAATAATCTCTCCACCCTCAATCACCACTCCATGATGATTTAGAAATTTTGGCATATTTGACCCATATTTCTATAGTTTAAGTTATTTTTAGAAACTCTTTAGACTTTGCTTTGACAAGCAAATTTAAGACAGAAAAATAATTTTGTGCTGGCATCTTAAGAAGAATAACAACTTGTGATATGCATGACTTTAAGACATCTTGGATGTGCCATCAGATTAAAAATATTTTTTATAGGATCATAGCTATTAGACATGGAGGGGTCTGTGTAGATATCTGATGCAGAAATCGTGGTTCCCTGCAAGGATGACTTTAAGAAGGTGCTTGAAACTCAAGTAATATGCAGGATATTTTTATAGGTACATTTTCTCTGAGTTGAATATCACTTTCATCAGATTCCCAAAGGGTTCTGTGACCCTCAATATTAAGAATCCAATCTAAAAGTCTTTAGATAAGCCTTCTTTCCTTCCTTCTCTTCAGTACCACAATTTTCTCCATGTGCTCATTCATTTTCGTCTCATCCACCCTCTGTCTACTTCTGCCCCAAGCCCATCACCACATAAGGCCAGGCCCTCCAGCTTCTCACCCCTTTGGAGAGCTGATAGTAAAGGCAGTTCAGTCAGTCATCTCTGAAATGAGCACACTCTTCTCTTAGTGTACAAAAGGACCCAAAATTCAACTACAGTAATGGCCTGAAGGAGCTTGGTTTTTTCAGGCCCACTTTTCTTCACTCTGCTGATTCTCCTCAGTATATCGTGTTTGCTTTGTCCAGAGCCTGAAATTCAGAAAGTTTCAGAGGCTACATAGCAAAGTCTGGTTATAAAGTCTCATAGCTATTAATCCATATGCAACAGCCTTTCTCTCATATATGCTGTCCTTTCGGGAGTATTTTCCTCACCTCTCCTTTCAAGACAGACACCAAAAAACAAGAATGTACTGAGTATTGAAAACCCAAACTAGAGAACACATTCTCCTAGTTTCCTAGATTCTTAAAACTCTAACTGAATGTACTCATCAAGTATCTATAAGTCAGAAATCTCCATTTGTTATTGATTAATTCATTGATTTATTTTTTATTTCATTCAGTGACCTCCTAGGTGATAATGACATAGTAGTAAATAAGCAGACCATGCTTTTGCCTTACATAGCTTTAGTTCAAACCAAACTTTAAATCTTAGGCAGTTAATGAATTCCATGTTCTTAAAGCAAGCACAATATTTTAATTCTCTGAACAGGGCCAGTCATATCTTTGTACTATCTTGCTAAGTAGCCTATAGCAAATTTCTTAATATTTCAGGTTCTTATTAACTGATGAGTGTGTATAATAGAGATAATAGTAATGCTGTGTGATTTTAATGACTAGAAAGTATCCTAAAATATGCAGTACTGAGCGAGTTCCAGGTAGTAAGGGGACCATTTGAAATCTCATTTCCATCTGGCTGCTTATGCAAACGTTTAACTTGTGTGTTGTCCTCTTTATGTGTATTTCCTTTGTGGTTGTAGGCATCCCTGATGCCATTATCTGCTGTTTGACTGGAAAATTGAGTCTGTCTCTTTGAAATATGTTGCATAGTTTAAAAAGTGTAAGCAAACTCTGACATTAAAACCAACTTAAATAGAAACAAAGAAATGAATATAGATGGGGTACTTTGCTGCTTTCCCCCTGGCTTCCTTCCCCGACTGCCCTTTGGCTGAGATGTGCATCTTCGACAGAGCCGTAATTCAGTATGTGTTCAAACACTATAGATTCAGCAGTGAGCGCTTAAATGGTACTGTAAGTGATATCTTAACAACCTCTGTTAGGCTTAAAAATGAATCCTTGTAGAGACCAATATATTGTACAATTTTTTAAAAAGATAAATGACAAAAAATAGCCTGACTTTAATAGAGTGTTCTTCCCATAATAGCTAGAATTTGTGATTCGCCAGCACACCCACATAACAGTTTTTGCAATAGTAGTATTACAGTTTAAGAAAATCTCCCTAGGCCTCAGTTAATTTGAATATATGTTTAATTAACATAAAAATAGAAATCTAGGGTAAAAGTTACATCTTTAGCATTTCTTGAAGAGTTTTAGAATCTGTGGCAGACATGTTTCTGAACATTGCTTCTCTTGTGATTTTTCCAAAATGTTGAATACAGCTGTAGGTTCTGATTGCTGCAAAATTAGGGCCTGGGACAAATGTTTGTCATGGTTGGCAAAGGAGGGTAAGAGTCCCAGGACAGGTGACTGGCTTTCCTTAGTCAAGTTAGGAAATTGACAGAATACAGAATACAGTGGTTCTTGTCTAGTACAATAATAATTGCATTGGAGAAACTTGAAGCCATGAAAATGTTGCAAGAACTTGGCAACTGTGGGCTTTGAGAATAAGATGGACCATTTCCTGGGGTTCTCAAAGACAGACTGTGAGATCTAATAGAGGGTTGGAATCAGCTTTGGCTAAGTGTACCTGTGTGGGGAGATACTAATAAAAGACTACTTTTGTTTGCCTTCATCTTCATCTATCTTTTCAAGTTCATTTATTTATTTGGTCTCCAAGAAACTGCTCTCCTAAGGGAAACTGAGGCAACAAGCTGAAACCCCATTAGTGTTCTCTTGAAACCTTGAGATTCCAAACAGGCCTATGGAATTTTCTTCTAAGCAAATTAGACCTGCGTGCTTGGATAAAGGAATGAACCAGTTCTGGGACAGATTTCTGTGCATTCCTGACATTTGTAGAGCAAATGCAGGAGTGAAGGAGAGGACACAGAGTAGTTGTGTGCAGGAGGAGCTCAGACCTGATGAGCTCACCTAATCTCCCTTCTTTCTGTGTGGAAATGGACGTAAAATAAATAACTGAATCAGCGGGTGGATAAATAGATGAAGTTAGGATACTCTGAACTCCCTGAATAATATGAAAATTAGGAAGACTAAATTAAGATTATAGAAAATCCAGAGCACACAAAGAAAAAAAAAAGAGAATCTCAGACATATTAAGAGAACATATTGATTTCTGTAAGTGGTTTAATTCAATGACTTCAAATTGGAGTCCTGCCAATTGGGTGCTAATTGGAAAGAGTTTCAACTCTGGAAATTTCTACAATAGGAAAATACATTTTGACTTCATGTTTTTAGGCTTCCTACTGGACTCATAGGAAATAATTTTTTGTTAAACCAATAAGTCAACAGTCTTTATTGAACATTCTTTGTACACAGAACAACATATCCTTTGCTGCAGTTTGTCTGGGAAACTGAACATGAAGGTTTCGGAGAAGACAGACGCAGGTTTGAGTTTGGTAACATGAGGGACTTCATTAAGAAGCAGCTTCACCGATTCTGTGGTTCAGCTCGAAGGTTCCAAAGACTGTCAGAACGAGGCTTCTTTACTCTTCATTATTTGGGCTTTCTTTTCTTGAAGCTAAGTAATAAATCATATCCAGTTGAAGCAGCTGCATTTTATCATTAGTTTCTTCTCTCCAACAAAGGCTCAATCTCCACAGGAAATTTTCTTTACTATGGAGTAACTGCATCAAATTCAGATCATGCTTATAATCAGATTTTGGTATTCAGAGCAGAACTGTTTCTGCAAACAATCTTTATCTGTCAGAAAATACATGTGACCTTTTCCAAAAAGCTTTAGTTGGTCAATTCACATTTCCCCAATCTCTCCCTGTTCTGTAGGTGCTCCTTCTACGTTTCCCCTCCCATCTTTGCTTCCCGCCTACCCTTGTGCTGTGCATTATAACATATTCTCTGGAGACAGGGTATTTATCACTTCTAATGGTCACCTGGCATCACCAGGAGAGTGGGGAGGAGAGCAGTCACAACAAGAATGATAATGTAGGATTTTCTAGCATGAAGGGGGGAAAAAAAGACCCAGCACCATGCAATTTACTTGAGTCATGTACAACTCTGGCCATTTGATGTTTAAAAGCCACAGTAGATCTGCTTTAATCTCTACACATGTTGGTTTAGCTGCAGTTCTTAGCAGAGCATGAGTTCAAAGGGGAGAAATGCAATATCCAACAACAACAACAACAACAACAAAATCCAATACATGCTTAGAAGGTTTTAGCAGCCCAGAAGCACTAAACAGTTTGTTTCACATGGATCTACAGACTGGGATCAGCCCATGAGAGAGAGAGAGAGAGAGGGAAGGAGGGAGGAAGGGAAGGAGAGAGAGAGAGAGAGAGAGAGAGAGAGAGAGAGAGAGAGAGAGAGAGATCCAAGATAAGAACTACAGTGTCAGTAGAAATACGTTATTTCTATGCAGCAAATTTATGGTTTGAAACATGGAACGAAACGTTACAGAACATTACAGTCACTGATTAACATGGCAAACTCATTGTGATGTAGCAAGCACAGACCTCATGCGTGTCTTTCGGTCTCAGCCATTCTGAATTTCAAATGTATACGTGGTTGGTCATCCTGGAGGTGTGCATGCTCTGCGTTTGCTTATATAGTGCTGTAAGGTGCTGCTTTTCTCCTACTACCCTGGATTTTGAAATTGAGCTTTATCTCTACAGTATTCTCCACAGTTCTGCGCTACAGTATTCTCAGCTTCCCTATATTTCTCCCTCTATTCCAAATTGCCAAATCAGCAGTTTAGAAGTTTGGCTAAATTACAGCAGCTGTTGCATTAATGGCTTTTGGGTTAATTTATTTGGAAACTATTTATGAGGGGATGAATTATTGTTCTTCATAGTACCTTTTCAAATATTCAAATGACATTATCAGACAGCTGCATTAAATAGCCTTCAGGAATTAAGATATAATTTCTCATCAGGTACCAAATTTCAGAATGATTTTTCTTTAGACTACTTTTAGATGATGAGATTTCCCACTCAATAAAAATTATGCCTCTGGGGAATGACTTATTCTCCTATAATATAAGTTTATATTGCTGTTATGGAAGTAACGTGAATGGGTAGACCCAGAGATTTTTTTTTGAGTGGAGAGCAATTTTAAGTAATTTTTTTCTATTATTGAGTAACTACCTTGTAGTTTTGAGAATTACTTACTATTCATATGTGGCTGCTTACCTGCCCTTGGGCACAGTAAATTATGCCCCAACACAGCCTATGCAACTGAGGAGGTCTCCGGAGTTCACCAATAAAGGCATGAGCATGCATTTCCCAGACCCATAGATGGATGGAAGAAGAAGCGTTCTTTGTTTGCAAAACTGCCATTCACACAATTATAAATTCGATTATTTTATTTGGACAGCTTAAATTTTTTGAAAATCCTTTTTTTTCTTTTATTCTTGCTAGTTCGCTTTTCAGCTTAAATCAAGTTTATTTTGATGACCATTTTCAGAATTTTTTTAGATCTAATATATGAAGAAAGGCAGCATTGATTTATTCAGAAACCTAGATTTCAGAATAGAGAATTGGACTTGAGAACAAATTGTGTCACTTGCCAGCTGTTGGACCTTGGGCAAATGTCTTCATCTCTTTTTAATCCTAAATTTGCTCATGGACCAAAGGGTAACAAGAGCTTGTTTCTCATAGCATCACTATGAAAATTAAAAGCATGATATAAGTAGAAGGTGTTTTTGTTATAGCCTCTGGGGCTTGTTATTTCACATATGATGATCTAAAATAAAAATTGCTATGGCTATATACATAATGTTTTATACTAGTGGATTTTACTCCAGTTTATATTTAAAGCCATGGGGTATGAATTTCAGATTATGGCTTTAAAACTTGTCACTATTGAATAAATGAAAGAGAAAGGACACTGTAAGGAAATCGAAATAACATTTATTTATTCATTTATCAACTCATTCATTCATTGACATTTATTATGTTCCTACAATATAGAGGTACTTAATGTGAAAAGTTAATTATGATAACGTTCTTACCTTTGTTGTGATAAGTGTTATAGGCATGTAATAAATACTATAGTAAAGTAGGGTCTTAAAAGAGAAAGATGATTATTCTGTCTGGGTAGAGGAGTCAGATGGTGAGGATAGGGGTGCAGAACAGGCTTGCATAAAAGTTCTTGTTCTCTAGCAGCCCATGGCTTGATGGAGAGGCAGGTATACACTTAATTTTAACAAGGAAGTTGCTTCACTAAAGATTTGTACAGAAAGATAAAGATGTGTATGGATATGTATTTCGAGAGCTCAGAAGAGTGAATGACTGCATGGAGAAGGTGGAAAAGGCTTCCCTGTGGCTGAAAAATAGCTCCAGGAATGCTTTATAGAGGTACCAGTCTCTCCCGGGCTTGTGCCAAACACTATAAATACTAGCTCATTCCATTATCATAGGCAGTATTTCCTGCTGGTTAAGAGCACACTTTTTAAAATCTCTACAAACCTGGATTTTTATCCTAGTTTTCAGGACTTACCAGTAGTATTACTTAAGATACTTAGCCTCCAAAGGAGGGACAGACATACTACCTCTTTGAAAAGCAGGCATTCAGATTAGTCAGAGTATAGATAAAACAGTCTAATGCCCAGCATATAGTAAACACTCACTATATAGTGTATTATTTAGTTGCTCTTGTTGGAGCAGTAGTGGCAGTAATAGGAGTAGTAGCAGAGAAGGAGTGGTAGCAATGCAAAAATAAGGTGAGCGTCATCATTCTCTTTTTACATATGAGGAAATCAAGTCTTAGAGAGCTCATTTAAGGAGCTTGCTCAGTGATAGTAGTGACAGAGTCATTCTTAGAACCTGGTGTTATCTACTCCAAAATTCAAGATCTTAAACACTGGAAAGAACTTAATATTGAGCTGATTTCTGAAGGAGTAATTTGACATCTGTCAAAAGACATGAAGATGAGTACTTTTTGAAGGCCCATATGTCATACCATGCCAACTGGAAGAAGAGCATTCACAGTTTTAAAATATTTGTCCACATTACTGCAAATCAGATCTGAGAGAGGAGGCTTCTTGTTAATTATGTAAGTTCTTTCAATTTCTTCTTGCTCTGGGATTTGAAGAATAAATGAATCAGCACTGGCTGCTGTAACAAAATACCATAAACTGGTTTAAACAACAGAAATTTATTTCTCACTGTTCTGAAGGCTGGGAAGTCCCATACCAAGGTGTTAGCTAGATGAGTTTCATTCTGAAGGTTTCCTTTCTTGGCTGGTAGGGTGCTGCTGTCTTGCTGTGTACTCATATAACCTCTTCCTTGTGCATACAAATAGAGTGAGGTCTCTGGTGTCTCGTTTAATAAGTACGCTAATCTTATCATATCAAGCCTATACCGTATGACCTCATTTAAGTTTAACTTCTTCCTTAGAGGCCCTGTCTCTGTATATAGCCACACTGGAAGTTAGAGCTTCAACATACAGATTTTGAGGGGGCACAAACATTCAGTCCAAAAGAAAGAAATAGATGACATATTTCTAGTTATGTGCCCAGAACTAGTGTATATCAGATGTAAAAAGTGGTTTCTATATGCATGTATATATATGTTTTTCATCAGCATGTGTGTTTCTTGATGAAGCTATTTTTCAAGTTCACAGTGTCATCGTTTTATCCCTTCTCTCCTCAATTCAGAGGCCATAATTTTGAGCACAGTACATCTCCACCCACCTGATATGGAGCAAATATTTCATATTGATCTAGATGCCATTCCCTACATCAGCCTTAACAAAACCTTTAGCAATAGTTCCTCTCCTCTCTCTCAGGCTTCGGAACTCCAACACCTTGGAGCCTCATCATGCAGAGCAACAAAAGTTTTCAGGGCAGTAAGGTGTTATGGGATGAGCCTCTTTGTGTCAACAGACCTATGTTCACATCCTGGGCAGGTAACTCCCTTTCTCAGAATCTGTTTCCTTATCTAGAAAAGGAGTTATTGTCTACCTGTTCGGTTAATATGGTAAGCACAATAAGTGGAAATTAACATCACAAATTGTGATACTTAAAAATAGTAATCTCTTCTTTCATGCCAGAAGGGCTGAGGGCCCCGGAGTTTGATACAGAAACTGTCTAATTTGGAGGTTGTTTTAAAAAGCTAGCTTGCTGAATTTTTGACCTCCTCCTTTCCCAAAGAAGACAACAGCCTGTCAAGTGTGCCTTCACCTAGAGACCTTGTCATCTATGGAAAATCCTGGTCTGTGACCCAGGTGGCCAGCTTTGACCTGCCTTCACTTATGAGGATTCTGCCAGGTCTTTGCCAGGGCTCAGCTTCTGCTTTTGACATCTTTCCCTTACTTATAACCAACATACCAGTTAATGACAAAGACTACCTGTTACTGAGCATGTTCTTTAGCCACATTCCCTAAGCTATGCCCTGCTCTTTTTCTCTAATTTATCTTTACTTACTGGTGCCCATGGTCAGACTAGAGTTGGGCTGTTATTCCCGGAAATTTGTGCTCAGTTTTTCCATCTTGCCCATGTTTGCCTCATGTTCCACTCGCTTCCTTAGCACTGTATAATCTCCATTTTCTTCCCTCCATGCCACAAGGCCAACCCCATGCTGTGGAGTGTACAAACCTCTCCTGGGAGCCAGTGTGAGCTGTTGCCGTCTTTTTTGTGGATGCATATGTTGGGAGGAAAAAAACGTATCCATTTCACTATGAAAATCTACAGAAAAAAGTGATAATCCATATGTAAAAAAAGTAGAAAATGGGTCTCGTGACCATTTTCTTTAAAATTATTTTACTTTAAAGTGTATCTGCAGGAAAGTAAACCAAAAACAAATGCATTTTAATGGTTGATTATATCTCAGTAACTCAAGTTGTTATGCAGCAAACATCAATACTATTAGGAATAGTTCAATATCACCTTGGGCTGAGCTGGTTGATGAAACAGTACTCCAAGATACTAAAAGAGACATTGATTGCTTTGGGTGAGGAGGGAATTGTTCCTATTTATCCGTATCATACAGAGTTCATGTGTGTGATTGGCATATATAAACATACACACAATCGCTCATGTATAAGTGTTTGTTGAGTCCTATACAAGAAAATATTGTCCTGGCTGGGAAGTAAAAAGATAATTAAGACACAGCAAATTCCTCTCAAGGATGTTACATAGAGTTTAGTCTGAGAGATTTTATTCTACACAGCATAGAAAGTGATATGCCATAAAAAAAAAAAAAAAAAAAGGTGAGAATATGCTACAGGATTTTGCCCAGTAATAGAATTTGGATCATTTTCTTTTGACCATATCTTTTTTAAAACTTAGGGGTTTAAAAACAACAAACACGCATCTACAATTTGGGTGGGCTTCAACAGGAATGGCTACTTTTTGCTTCAAGTGATGCTGTCTGGGGTTGCTTGCCTAGGATTGAAGGATCCAAGATGTCTTCATCCACATGGCTGGCACCTTGGCTGGGATGGTCGAGGTTGGCTGGCCTTTCTCTCTAGCCCTTCAGAGTCTCTCATCCTCCAGAGCTTCTTACCTCATGGCCTCTCTAGCAAAGTGGTCAGACTTTTTTTACATGGTTTCTGGATTCCAAGGAGGTAAATGTGTGAGTTGCCAGGCCTCATAAAGCCTAAACCCAGACCTGGCAAAGTTTCACTTCTGCCACATTGTACTGATCAAAGCAAGTCACAAGAGTAGGCCTTATTCAAAAGGAGGGGAACTAGCAGGTGTGTACAGGTATGGGAAGAATTGCTGGTGGCCATCTTCAGAAATAATTTACCACACTGGACTTGATAGCATTTGTATAATTGGGGCATATGGAAATGTGAAAAAAGAATAAACTTGTTAGAAAAAATAGGCTAAGTAAAGGCTTAGAAGTTGGAAAGAGTATGAAAGACAATTGTTGAATTTGTTTGGAACCCAAGCTCTGAAGTTCGATCTAGATTAGGGTCTGGAGACTAAACTGTCTATAGGCAAGGAATCACTCAATGTTCTTCATGGACCTTCACACACAACCCCCTCATGTTTGTTTATTTTAGATCTGCTCAAAGTTCCAACTAAAGTAATGCGATACATCTTTTTGTTCCTAACCAAATTTTCGTTAGTAGAAAAATGATACATATACTTTGTCAAAAAAAAAAAAAAAAAAAAAAAAAAAAAGACCTGGAGATCATCTCTACAGACACAGATCTGAGTAGCTCAAAATGAAATGAAGAACACGTCCCAAAGTATATAAATCATCTTAGTTACTGACAGTTAAGTATCCATAGGGCACCAGGCAGGAGGAATGGAACCTGCTGGCCATGAAGAGTAACAGCAGCATGATTCTCAAGCTTGTGCTTCCGTTCGTGAAACATAAATAACATAGTATTGGTTGAGTTAGGTGACAAGTTCTGTAGTAGTCTTGGAGAAGGGGGTGAAAGGTGAAGCAGAACAGGTAGAGGGTTTCTAGTGATAAGTGAGAGAATGTACATTTATCCTAAGTGAAGTGAGAAAACAAGGAAATTTAAAGGAAATACAGCTATGGGATGAGGATGACATCGATTTGATAAACTCTAAGATTTAAATTTTTGTGGTATTTTAAAACATATCACTTGTCAGAAATGTATGTATGTATTCATACATTAAAAATCATACAGATGTGTTGCACAAAATTAGCTCACCTATAACAATCACCTACATAGTGCTTACAGTGTGTCTGGTACAAAGAGCTTTACAGCCATTAACTCATTTAACAAGAACAACTCTGAATTGTATGTTGTTGTTATACCCATTTTAAAGATGAGGGAACTGAAGCATAGAAGACTGCCAGGTTCACACAGTATGCAATGAGTGGAGCTAGCTATACACCCAGACTAGCTCTGCTATACTGCATTATCTGCTAATTAAGGTTGTTATGCAATAAGCATATTAAAGTAAAAACCTTAGATAAAAAGGTAGACATAGGATAAAGGGAGAGATAATTATACCAGGAAATTAGTGCAGCTAATTTAGTGCAACTAAACTAGATCTCTGATTTTTTAGTACTCAGAAACATAATTTACATACAGGAAGATTGGGTATAGCTGCTGACTGGGAACAATGACAGTAGGAACTAATTTGTAATGTAACATGATGTGTGTTATGGGCTGAATTGTGTCTTCTCAAAACTCATATGTTGAAATCCTAAGCCCTCAGTGTATCAGAATGTGACTGCATTTGGACGTAGGGCCATTACAGAGGTGATTAAGTTAAAATGAGGCCCTTAGGATGGGTTTTATTCCAGCCAGACTGGTGTTATAAGAAGAGGAAATTTGGACACCCAGAGAGAAATCACTTGCATGTACAGAGGAAAGACCATGTGAGGACAACAAGAAAAATGGTCATCTGCAAGACAAGAAGAGAGGCCTCAGGAGAAAGTGAACCTACAAATATCTTGATCTTGCACTTCCAGCCTTGAGAACTATGAGAAAATAAATCTCTGCTGTGTAAGCCACCAGCCTGTGTGATATTTTGTTATGGCAGCCTGAGCAAATTGATACAATGGAGATTGTAATTTTGTAACAAAATAGTTTAGGTGGACCTCACAGCAGAGTACACATTTCGACCAAGTTTATTCATCAGTGGACTGTGTAGAAAGAAAGCTTTAGGCTACATTATCACCTCTGTAGAACCAGACAACCCTAGTAACTATCCAAGCACAACAGAAATCCAATGATGATTATGTTTACTACAATTTATGTACTGACAATTTTCCCCGGCACATTTCAAAGAAATGTGGGAGAAAAAAAAACTAAAGACATTTTCAAGTTAACCAGACAACCCTGCGTTATGATTTTCTTCAAGAACCCGCCCCCTCCCCCCGTCTGTGATTTTATTTTAGCTACACACTTTTGTAAAATCGACTTGCAGAAACATGTTCTGAAAACTGACATTTTCGGGCAGGTCCTGGCACTGCGTGGGGCACTGAAGCAACCCTCTCTGCGTGTTGACCTCAGCCTTTCCCTCCACCAAGTTCTGATCGCAGCGGGAGATTTGAACACATTATGAAATAGAATTCGGCTTTCAGAACTGGGTACCATATGTCTTCCTTGGTGATAAGGTTGACATTTGCATCCATTGAAAATGCATAAGTCAAGTCATTCTTGTGCTAATGCTCAAGGGAAGAACTTGCAACTGACTTAAATCCAAACACTGACAGGTAGCAACCAGGGGATCCTGCAGTTTTTCATATCAGCACATCTTCCAGAAGGTATAATTGTAAGGCAGTCATGTCTGGGAATTTTGAAACAAACAATAGACCAAGAAGTAAAAGGAAGTTAGGATTTTTGCTTTCTCTTCTTCTTTTGTCTCTATTGGTCCACACTGCTCACTGAGAGACTTTCTTCACTGCACCATTTTTATTTGCTTCTGTTTTACAGGCAGTAAATATCTCTATAGCAAATTTAAAAATCTCTTTGTGTTCTGTGTTTGTTGAAAAATGTTAATATTGCCTTATATCAGTAGAGAGTTGAGAAAAATGCATTTGCTGAGGTTTCTCATTGTTCACTATATTCTATCAGTGAAATATTATGACCTTAGAGTAATATTTTGTAGAGGGACCAGAGTAAAAAGTAGGTAGAAATAACCATTTTTGTTATTTTCTGACTAATATGACTTTGATAAATTTAAAATATTCATATGCAATTATAAGGTATAATAATGACCAATAACTTACATGTTTTTTCATTCCAATTTTAAAAATTATTTATTTTCCTATTACTTTTAAAAATTAAATTGGTAAATTTTGGTTAATAAAATTATATAGGTTTAAAGTGTACAATTCAATAATACATCATAAGTATATTGCATTGTGTTCACTGCCCAAAGTTAAATCTTCTGTCACCATATATTTGATACCCTTTACCCTTGTCTGTCTTCCTCCTCCCTTATTTCCCTCTGGTAACCACTAAACTGTTGTCTTTGTCTATGAATTTTTGTTTGTTTGCCGTGTTCCTGTGTTGCTTTTAGTTTTACATCCCACATACAAGTAAAATTATATGGTTCTCAATTTTTTCTGACTGACTTCGCTTAGCACAATTATCTTGAGCCATCCATGTTATCACAAATGGCAACATTTCATTCTTTCTTATGGCTGAGTAAAATTCCATTATATATATGTACCACATTTTCTTTATCCTCTTCTATCGAAGGACACTTTGGTTGTTTCCATGTCTTGGTCACCGTGAATAATGCTGCAATGAACACTGGTGTGCATATATTGTTATGGATAAATATTTTCAAAATTTTGGGGTAGATACCCAGAAGAAGAATTGCGGGGTCATATCATAATTCTATTCATAAATTTTTGAGGAAACTGCATATTGTTTTTCATACTGGCTGTACCAATTTACATTCCCACCAGCAGTGTATGAGGGTTCTTTTTTCTCCACAACCTCTCCAACACTTGTTATTACTTGTCTTATTGATAATAGCCATTCTTATGGGTGTGAGGTAGTATCTCATTGTGGTTTTGATTTGCATTTCCCTATAGCTAGTGAAATTGAGCATCTTTTCATATATCTGTTGGCTGTTTGTATGTTGTCTTGGAAGAAGTGTCTGTTCAGAGTTTCTGCCCATTTTAAAATTGGATTGTTTGTTTAATTGTTGTTGAATTATGTGAGTTCTTTATATATTTGGGTTATTAATTTCTTATTGGAGGTGTCATTTGCAAATATCTTCTCCCATTCAGAAGGTTGCCTCTTTGTTTTGTTGATTTTCTTTTTTCTGCTGTGCAGAAGCTTTTTAGTTTGATATAGTCTCATTCATTTATTTTCGCTTTTACCTCCCTTACCTTTGAGGTCAAATTCATAAAATCTTCTCTAAAACCAAGGTCTATGAGTTTCTTCTATGCAATTTATTGTTTCAGGTCTTATATTTAGGTCTTTGATCCAATTTGATTTAATTTTAGTGTATGGTGACAGATAGCATTCTAGTTTCATTATTTTGCATGTGGCCTTCCAATTTACCCACCATTTATTGAAGAGGTTTTCTTTCCTCTATTGCATGTTTTGGGCTCCTTTGTCAAAAAATATTTGCCCATATGTATGTGAGTTAATTTCTGGCCTCTCAATTCTTTTTTATTGGGCTATGTGTCTGTTTTTCTGCCAATATCATGCTGTTTTGGTTATTGTTCCTTGGTAGTATAATTTGAAGTTGGGCAGTGTGATACCTCCAGCCTTGTTCTTCTTTCTCAGGATTGCTTTGGTTATTCTGGGTCTTTGTGATTTCATACAAATCCGATGATTTTTTGTTTCATTCTTTTAAATGTCCTTGGGATTTTGAAGGGTATTGCATTAAATCTGTATATTGCTTTGAGGAATATGGCCATTTTAACTATGTTGACTCCTCCAGTCCATGAACACAGAATGTCTTTCCATTTCTTTGTCTTCTTCAATTTCTTTTAATAATATCTTATAGTTTTAAATGTATAGGTTCTTCCCATGCCTTTTAAAGTTTATTTCTATATATGTTTCGTTGCAATTGCAAGAGAAATTATTTTTCCTGAAATTTTATTGTTAGTATATAGGAATGCAATGGATTTTTGTTCATTGATTTTGTATCCTGCAACTTCACTGTATTTGTTTATTGTTTCTAATATGAGTCAACGAGGATTTAAAAGGAGGGATCAGAAGATACAAGGAAACAAATGAGAGTCAAAATACAATACATTGAAACTTTTGCAATACAACAAAAGCAGTAATAAAAGTTTATATCATTATAGGCCTATCTCAAGAAACAAGAAAAATCCCAAATAAAACAACCTAACATTACACTTAAAGGACTAGAAAATTAAGAATAAATGAAGATCAAAGTTAGCAGAAGGAAGGAAAGACTTAAAATTAGGACAGAATTAAATGAAATTGAGAACAAAAGGACAATAGAAAAAAATTAATGTGACATAGAGCTGGTTCTTTGAAAAGATTAACAAAATTGAAAACCCTGGCTTTACTCACTAAAAAAAAAGAGAAAGGATGCAAAGAAACAAAATCAGAAATGAAAGAGAAGTTATTATGAATACCAATGAAATATAAAGGATCATACAAAAATACTGTAAAAGACTATATCCCACCAAATTCGATAACCTAAAAGAAATGGACAAGTTCTTAGAACTATACAACCTTCCTAGACTGAATAATGAAGAGCTGGAAAATCTAAATAGACCAACAGTAAGGAAATTGAAATAAACATCAAAAATCTCCCAAAAAGTAAAGTCTAGGACCAGATAACTTCATTAGTGAATTCTACCAAACATTCAAAGATGACTTAACATCTGTCCTTTCCAAACTCTTAGAAAAAAATTGAAGAAGGGGCAATATTTTCTAACTCATTTTATGAGGCCAACATTACCCTGATACAAAAACCTGGTAAGGATAACACAAAAAACTGCAGATTAGTGCTTGCTTCAGCAGCACCTATACTAAAATTGGAATGATACAGAGAAGATTAGCATGGCTCCTGTGCAAGGATGACATGCAAATTCATGAAGCGTTCCATATTTTTACGAAAATTCTCATTCTCTTAGTTTAACAAAAGTTTCTTCATTGAGAGTTAGGTTACAAATAAGATATTAAATAAAATCTAACTAGAAAGATAAAAAGAAACCCTGCAGACTGATATCTCTGATGAATACAGATACAAAAATCCTAAACAAAGTACAAGGAAATCAAATACAACAATACATTAAAAAATATACATCATGGTCATGGGTGGGGTTCATTCCAGGGGCGCAAGGATGGTTCAGCACATTCAAATCGATCAATGTGATACATCAAATAAACAAAAGATAAAAATTATATGATCATGTCAATAGATATAGGAAAAACATTTGACAAGATACAGCATCCATTTTATGATAAAAACACTTAATAAAATGGGTACCACAATATGATAATGGCCGTATACAACAAAACCCCAACTAGTATCACACTTAATGGTGAAAAAATGAAACTTCTTCCTCTAGGATCAGGAGAACCAAGACAGGATTCCTGCTCTCTCCACTCTTATGCAATATAGTATTGGAAGTCCTAGATAGAGCAATCAGGCAAGAGATAGAAATAAAAAGCATCCATATTGGGAATGAAGAAGTCAAATTGTCACTTTTTGCAGATGACATGATTCTTTATATAGAATACCCTAGAGACTCCTCCAAAAACCTATTAGATACATTTATTTTTTAATGAATATTTTATACCATAAATGTACTCAAATTTTTGCTTTGTTATTTATTTGACTTTGAGCAAACCATCTTATATCACCATCACAATTACTTTGTATTTCCACTGTTCTGCAAACAGAAATAATAATTATTTAGTGGTTAATTATCCATCTTGGATCTTTGGACAACAATGTAGTTGCTTAACATTTTCACTAAAGGACAGGAAGAGGGAGGAAAATTTAATAAAACTCAAATTCATTACCTTAATGTTAATTGGGTATTTGAATGTCTAAAACTTTTCTTTTAAAAAGCACTGAAGTCATAAGGGAAAATTTAGCCTTTATTTTGTTACATCATTAAAATAAAAACATTGAAGATTTTGCATGGTACAAAAATAAAACAGTGGGGTGGTGGGAAAAACAATGGGAAAGCAGTTAAGAGGATCTGGCTTTGCATCTTGCTTCTGCCACTGACTTTCTGTTGGATCTTAATCTACTAAATTTCTTGAGATTAAATTAGGTAATGCAGGAGAAAGTACTTAGAAAATATGTCATATATGTATTCTTACTATTAATTAGTATATACAATGTATAGTTAAGCTAAGAATGGAAAGTTCCTTTTCATAAGTATTCCTCCCTCAGAACAGATACTACACTCTGCCTGATTACTGACTCTTTATTTTAGTAACATTTTTATAGATTAAAAAATGGTGTTCACAGAGTCTCATTTAATTTTAGACCCCATAATACTGAGCAGGGCGTACTTGGTAGGTACTTGGTAGATAACTGAACACATTTTAAATGAATGAATCAACCAATGAATGCAAATATGTTCAAGGTATTTCATTCTCAAAAAAAGAAAAAAAGAGGAAAGAAAAATGGACAGTAAAGTATTGTGAAATAGGTTCATGCTACATCATTTAAAATAAGCATTGATTCCCAGTAATAATGTAAACCGAGAAGAAAAAACTATCCCCCCCCACATTATTTTGCTTTATATAATTTAGTTATTTCTTATTGTAATTTACTTATCACTTTAGAAAGTGTTTATCATTGCTGTTCCTTCTTATCAAAGAGATTTGGAAGAAACAGTTTTAACCTGCTTTGCGAGGCTCCTTGGATGCACAGGTGGAGAAGGATGTGTGATGGGACTTGATGGCAGCTGAAGCTGATTCCACGTGTTCTGGCTGCATTCAGGAGGTCAGGGAAAGCATTGGAATGAATATATAAGACAATAAACAACAACCTGAAATTGAATGGACCTGTCCTGATCAGGTTTAAAATTTGAAAATGGAGCTTTTCTTAATATAATGGAAGATGCAAGAGATACTTCTTTTCCTCCTCCCTCTCTCCCTCTGTCCCTCTTCTTCTTTCCTTTGTTCTTTTCTTCCTTTCTTTTTCCTTTCATTCAGCTCTATGACTCCCTTTTACTTCCTTTCTGGGTTTATAAAATATTCTCCTTTTCTGATATTCCACAGCCACTGCCTTTTGCTTTCAGAAAAGTAATTTCTCTGCTTTAGAAGAAAAAACCATGGAGATTGGTCTTGTTCACCCATTTCCTTTAACCATCTTCTTTCCATTGATATTACTAAGATTTATAATTGTTTTGCAGGATATTGCTTTTCATTTTATTTGTATTTTTCTTATACTTATGTCATTGACTAAGTATAACCAGTTTCATTACTCTGATAATATTGAGTCACCTCAGTAAAACATGATTGTAAGTAGCTATCCATGAAACAAAAATTGCTTATCTGTTTTTTCTATGATAAGTTGACCTGGGAGGTGTACTTATGTACTTAAGTGTACACTCTGCCCACGATAGATGTTTTATTTCAATGGTAAGGATAACCGGAGTTTTGAAAAATGAAGTATCACCGATAATACTGTGAAACTCCAACATTTTATGAGAAATCATTTCAGAACCATATATACTAAATTTTTTAGCCCGTTTCCAAGATTCTATTCTATTTTCACACGCAAAAAAAATATAGTGTTTAAACTGCATTTCTCAATTTTTTTTTCTGTAACATATAATTGTATTGGGGTTGTCCATGGAAACAGAACTGATAGGATATATCTATATACCAACATCTTTATCTGTATCTGTATCTATCAATGTATATATAGAAAGAGGTTTATTATAAGGTATTGGCTCAAATCATTAGAGTCAAAAAAGTCCCACGATTTGCCATCTGCAAATTGGAGATTTGGAGAAGCTAGTGCTGCAGTTTGAAGGCCTGAGGGCCAGAGAGCCAGTGGTGTGGATTCCAGTCCAGACCCCAAAGCCTGAGAACCAAGAGGTTATACTGGAAGGCAATAAAGAAGAATGATGTCCTGACTACACACTTGGCAGAGAGAGAATTCAAATATCTTCCACCTTTTTGTTCTGTTCAGGAAAACTGATTGGACGATGCTCATCCACAGTGGTGAGGGCCATCTGCCTTGCTCTGTCCATTCATTCAAATGCTAATCTCTTCCAGAAAGACCTTCACAGATACTCAAGGAAATAATGTTTAGCCAGAGAGCTGGGCATTTCTTGATCCAGTAAAGTTCACATATAAAATTAATAATTATATTTATGTAATTTGCATTTGAAATATCAGTGATATGTTACATTTACAAAATATTTAATTTACTTATAAAACTTGATACAGTTTCTATATAATATCCTACATTAATTGCATTTAAATTGAGAGTTGTCTAATATTAAATTTTTTTGTAGCTAAAAATAAAATGTAATAATATCTAATACTGGCATTAGAATATTATATGAACATCAGATTTTATTATTTCGGTGATTTAACCTGGTTTCCCCATGCTTATCTGAGTTTATTATTTATTTCTTCTTTCATATACATATGAAACAGTTTTCTTGTCCATCAATGTATTATAATCTTGATGTAATGAAATTTTTAATTAGCCTTTCATATCTGGAATCATGGCTCAATTTTCTTGCATTGTAGGATGATATATTTTTTTTCAAATATAGATATTCTGGGGACTTAATTGTCTGAACTATGCCTATCTTTTAAACCTGTAACTAAAATCCAGATTGTTTCTCAACTATTGTACAGTTGTGCTATTGCACACAAATCAAAGAAAGGTTTCTCAGAACATACATAAACAGCTCATTAATGTAAAATGTATAACTCTACATGCAAATTCATATAGTATAAGGGCTAATACTTTGTACAAGTATCAAAATTAAAATATTTGAGTTAATATATGTGTGCATCATCAAATGCTATGCACTACGAAATACTTTTCTCAGACACAATAAGATTTACCTGACTCATTTCTCATTCTGACTCTTTATTAATCAACTGGGAATTTAATTAATGTAAACGGAGATGCACTGAGAGTTAAAAAAAAATAATACTAACTCTGACTGTATTTCTTTGTGGATTTGTGCCAATCACTGAAGCTCTTTTACCATCCTTGGCTCTCCAACCTCTCTCTATATCTCCCTTGCCTGTAAGTCCTGCCTTATCCTTCTTAATAGCAATTTTTTTTTTTCACAATCCAGTTTCTGACCATAACACATACTGCATTTTCCTCCTGGTATTTTAAATTAGGTCTGATTCCTTCACTAGATTATAAAATCTTAGTGGTCAGGGACCAGGCCTTTTCCTTTAGTATCCCTCATGACTTTTTAGATTAAATGCTAATGACAAATTAAGTGTGAAACTCTGAAGGGTCAGGAATGTTACCCTACTTGCAAACTAAGGAGTTAGCATGCCACAGAAACATGAGACCTCTGGATCAGAGGACAGAACTTTTACTCACAGAATATTTTGTGCTGGTCTCTTGTCCGAAATTCCTTTAGGTCATGCAATGACAGCCAGATTTGCACCACAAAAGAGGAACCCTCAAATATGTAACTCAGAGCTTGGATAGATGGCTGGCTGGCAGGTCTGACGATCTTCTCTTTGGAAGGAGAAAAAAGACCTTTGTTCTATAATATAAATTAAGTCTCTCTGAGAAGAAGAAGAAAGGTTATTACCCTGGAGAGTAAACAAGTGGCTTTGGGGGCATACATCTCTTTATGTCTCCAGGGGTCTCTATCTTTAGGGTTGTTTTCCAGTCATCTTTTAATCCAAATGCCAGTGCTCTTTGCTTGGAAAGCTCTATGTCAAGCAGAAATATGACAATATTCATGGAGCATTTTCTCTCAACACTTATAAGTAAGGTGACATGTAATGTATTATTCAAATGAGGATACTTTGAGAGTGAAAAGTATATTATTATTATTATTTTTGCCATAACAATATCATGAAAGACAAAAGATGAGAAACTGTTTTAGATGAAAGAAAACAAGATGCGTGTCACCTAAATTCAATGTATGATCTGGAAGGATCCTGAACCTGAAAAATAAATAAAAAATAATTCAATGAAGGACATTATTGGGACAATAGGAAAAGTTTAATATGTACTATATTTTAGAAGACACTATAGACTAGATGATACTCTAGTATCATGATAGATGATACTAAGGTTAAATTTCTTGACTTTGATAATCTTACAGAAGCCATTTAAGAAAATTATCTTGTTCTTGTTGTATACATGCTGAAGAATTCAAAGTTGAATTGTCATGGTGTCTATAACTTACCTTCAAATGGTTTGGGAAAAAATATGTATTTGTGTGTGTATATATAGACAGTAAGAGGAAGAGAAAGAAAGAAAGGAATTCTTTGTACTAGTTATGCAACTTTTCTGAAGTTTTAAACTTTTTCAAAATTAAAAAAATACTGAAAAATGTTTACATTGGGAAAACAAGAATATGCTGGGGCTGTGCCAGGCAAACCGTGAAATAATATTACTGTTAATAAAGTATATTACTGTGTGCCAAGTACTATTCTAGCCTCTGGAGATAGAAAGCTAAGGAATTTTTTTTTGGGGGGGGGCAATATCATCACATAGAGCAAATAAATAAATAAATAAATAACAAATGTGGGATTTGTTGCAGGGAAAATTTTGTGTAGAGATAATATTTTTTTGTGTGTCCCTGTGCAGTTGAGGGCATTCTAAACAAATTTTGCTGAAACTTGAGATCTGTGCTAAAAGATCAAGCTACCAAAAGAAATTTACAACTGTATAAGTAGTGACAATTCCAGAGAGATTTACCTAACTTCAGAAGTTTGTGTTTACATTTCAAGGAGGGTTGGGGCCTGGGACTTTGGGGACCTCTCTGGGTTGTGAGGCTGGAGACGCTGAGTGTATCTGGCTGGTAAAGAGATTTATTTACATACTAAAGGTAAGAACCCAAGATTCCTCCTCAGTTTTCATGGCATCACTCCGGGGATAAGAATTTCTCCAGTGCTATTTGCTGTGAGTGAATAGCAATCCATCTCTGATCCAGAAAATGTAGTACATGCATTCAGGACAAAGTTAATGAAGACGAAAAATAAAAACCCAACAGAAATACATTAGGGGTTCTATTAAATAAGAGTTATGAGCGTTTTGTAAACAGAGAGGACAGGACTTAATGTATGTGCTGTGCATTAAGACCTGTCTTCCAGGATTTGGTTGGATCTGGAAGACTTACTAGTTTGACGGAAATGAAGAAAAAGAGCACCCATAATGGTTTCTGATAAAAGTACATTTGAATTAAAACATGTGTCATGTTTCACTCTTTAAATTTATAGAGTGAAATCTGTTCTTGTCCTAAAGGATTATTTGGAAAGACTGACATAGACTAACAATTAGCAGACATTCGGGGGCAGCATGTACAAAGAGAGTGCATTCATGGGCTTCATTCAGAGCCAGTCAGACCTGAGTTTGGATCTCATCTGTGGGAAACTGGACTTGTTAATTAAAATCTGATGATCAGTTTCAATATGTTAAAGATGGAATATTAACATTTAATATAAAGGGTTGTAATTGGTAAATAAAATAACCTATATAAGTGCTTAAAGAGTACATAGAAATAATTGGCATAAAATAAGTATTTGTTCTCTTTCCTTCCTTTTAGTTCTTCTTTCTACCATTTTGTAAAAGGCCATCACAATTATAAAACTGAATAATTGAAGGATATTATTTCTGTTATGTACTTGCGTATGCAAGTATTTCATTCTTGAAATAGGACTTCATACACATTGATCTTGTTATGTCAGGAATTATCTGCACATGGCGAACATATAAAAAGTAACCTTGCTTGAGTGGGTGACATTTGACTTTTGAGAAATCTTAAAGGAACCATGGGACTTGGAGACCTATTTTATCAGTTATCTAAAATCAGATTGCAAATAATCTTAGTGTATTAGCCACATTCTAAGCTGTTTTTAGCTCAACACAATTAAATGGGAGAGAAAATGCCATTTTTTTCATTCATTCATAAATTTCCATACTTTATTGAAATTATTTAAATATTGAAATTCCTATAGATGCACAATCTGAAAAATATAAGATATATTTCTCCAACTATTTGCTTTGAAAAAAAATTTTTTTTTCTACCAGGATGATCCCAGCCTTCTTAGCAGTAGGCTATTGTTTGAAACTGAGTTTATCTCAGAGGAGCTATGCAACTCAGACTTCAGGTACTCCATATTTCTAAAGCTAAGAACTCCTGGGTTTTCAGAGTGAATTCAGTTGAATCATGTTTGGTTTGTAGTAACAGGAGCTGAGAGTTATTTATATTCTTCTGAAAAAAATAGAGCGATCTTTGTTCCTTTTCCCATCTTTGTTTATGGTGTAATACCTATGCACAGAAATGTTCCTATGAACAGAAAAGAGAGTCATGTGCACATGTTAATGGGAAATAGAAGGAAGACCACTAAGGGTGATGATAACTGTTGCAAAAAATTTCTTTATGTAAGACCAGATAAAACAAAAATATATACCATTGCAAGAATATAGTCATCATCTTTTCTCTATGCAATTTTCTGATAAAGGAAAAGAGTCCAGTTTTCTAAAAATATATTGTTATTAGCTGGATTAGCTAGCACCTTCTATTTCTTTGAGATCATGGGCCAACCAAATGGAGCTGTATATGTGATGTTTGAGTTACCTCGAATGCCAAAGCTCCTTGAAGAAATGTTCCTTTCATGCACAAAAGCAGGAAAACAACAGATTCATTTAACATTATGAATAGTAGTCAATCACCATTGATCTAATTGCCCAAGTTATTTTACCTTTGTTCTCTCTTTCCTTGCTGTCCCATTATCAGAGCTCTCTCAATTAATGGCAACATGAAGAAATTACATGACTGGGAGGCGGGGGGCTGGGGGGATGGGAAAGACTGGAACATTTCGATTTGTTTTTCTAGCAACCCATAATCTTTACTATGATAGGGCTAAGAAATCTCTCTCTCTTTCTGTTATATCTCTAAAAACTTCAGGCTGATATAATTATTCCATTACATAAATCATTTGACAGAAAGATCCTTAAATATCTGGAGCCAAAAGAGATAGGGACAAAATTCATCTGCTTGATTCCTCCCTTAAAATATGTATATCTGAATTCTCTTCCTTTAATTAATCCTACATTAATCTTCCTTGATATTACTTTTAAAGGTCTCCTATTGAAAATTTTTTTCCGTTTCAATATATCAGGGAATTTACATTTTTGTGGTAGTGACCAGCACAGGTCTAGTTAATTTTTTATCTTCATGATATTTATTTGTTCTCTCAATAAATATTTATTGGGGACCCAGTATGTGGTTAGCACAGTCTCTTCTCTCAAGAAACTTATAGACTAGTGGAAGAGACAAAGAAAAAAAAATACATGCTTTGTATTAAGTGCTATGAGGTACTGAGAGGTAAGAGAGCTCATGGAATGGACATCTGATTCAGTCTTGATGGGGTCAGGGAGATCTTTCTGGAGGAAAAGTCTATAGTCTCAGTTGATATCTGAGGGATGAAGGAAGTTAATATGGGAAGAGGTAGATTCAGTACTTCAAGCAAATGGAACAGAACGTGCTAGAGAACAGATGAAAAGATGAGAATGGAGGCATGACAATTTGGGGGAGAGGAGCCTGGATGGTGGAGGGAGAGAGAGTTAAAAAAAATAGTTAATTAAGAACTAAGATGAGCTAGTTAGAGTTTTCACAAGGATTATCTTAATAAGTTATCTCATATTTATATTACTAATTTATTACACATGTCTGAGCAAAGGATAAATTTCAGCAGTCATTTCACATTGTTAGACATTGCTCATGATTTAAGTTTCAAAATTGTACATACCATAAATCATCTTTGCTATAATAGAATTCAATTTTTTAAAAAGTGTTCCGATATAAATTAATATAGTTTGGCACAATATGCAAGAATATGCACAGAGTACATATGATAAATATGTTCTATCATGTTGCTTTTCTCCTTAGAAACACTGTTTAGCTTTACTTTATGAACTGAAACCATTAGGTAAGGCTTTTGATGAGGTAGACAGGATTTTTCTTCACTTAGTCTTGCATGCACGCACACTTAATCAGATCATTCTACAGTAGTTTACATGAATTTGCATAGACAATTGGTGTATTGTTGCCTGTCCGCCTTATATATTCATAATTATAATGACTGTTAGGCCTATTACCAACCATATTAAAGAGTCCACATAATGAATTAAATAGGATTTCCTATTGTGCATTTCATTAGCAGTAGTCCTGGTCCATTCAACTACAAGAAAAAAGTTTGAGGAAAGGAATTAGCTAATACATATGGACATGGCCATTAGTTGTGGAAAAGGCCTACTCCTTAAAATATTTTGTCAAAGCAAATGTTTCAAGCCAGTGAATTTTGCTCTTTCAAAGGACTTCGCCCCTACAGAAATGTAATATTTTCCCTCACCAATGGTACCGTATTTAGAAGCCTATTCTGTCTCCTTTTAAACTAGTTTATATAGACAAACAACTAAACGTATTCAAATAGTAGACAACCTAGAACATTTAAAGACAATGGGTTTGTTTCCCAAGGTCAAATTTGTTTAATATGAATTTTGTCTGGTGAATTAATATAATCTGAGTTATTCCTATGCAATATTTAGTAGAAACTTTGCTTTTGTCACTTCCTCCCCTTGCCTTTTCCATTCACATCTATGTTTTAAATGTCCAGCGCTGTTTAGCAGACCCTGGAATCTCAGACACTCTCCTGAAGCCTTCTCGTTATACTCTCTTCTGTGGTGGTCTTAAACTCCAGGATATTTTCCCTCAGTTCTTAGAATGAAATAGACATGTCTATACACGTTTTTCCCACTATCTGAAAACAGAGCGTTCCTGTGAAATCTTTTCGTAAGCCGAAATGGCGTAAAGTGATGAAGTAATTACCTTAGGACATATCTTGCCAAGAGATGCACAAAATAAATTGATAAAACACAGATGCTCACAAACGCAATTCAAAGCTCTGGTGGCTTCATGCTGAGATGCTGAGCAATTCCAGAAAAGGAACTTGGCCGGGCCATTCTTGATTCTGAAAGCGTGAGAAGGCTCTGTAAAGGCTCACTGCAAAACAAATCCTGAACACTATTTTCACTTTTCACCTTTTTTCATAAAAGTGAATTCCTCTTCAGATTTCTTTTTTGGTTGAAGAAAACAGGTACTAACGTAGGTCTTTCATAAAAGCAAAGTGGTGTAAAGCGAACTTGAAAAGTGGTGGATACTTGTAATCAGAGGACTAGTTTCTATGACATTCTAAGAGTTCCTGTATCTTTGTTAGAACACAGGCATTATAGTAGAAAATCAGTAAAATGTAAGAATAAGCAATTCACAGAAAAATTAAAATCTTATTGAAATACGTTCAATGTAATTTATAATTAAATAAATGCAAATTAGGACAAAATATACTTTTTTCACAAATATTCAAAAAGTTAATAGTATCGAATGTTGATGATTTTGTGGAAACAATTCTCATAAACTGTTGGTTAACATAAACTGACTTTATTTTTGGTAATTTGACAGTATTCAGATTTTTAAAATGCTCACAGCCTTTTACTCTACAATTCTACTTTTAGGATATTATCTGCAACATAAACTCACACAACATCATTTGCAACAAACCATACAAAATATCCAAAAGAAAAAGCAGAAACAATATAAACTGTAGTTCATCCACTTAATCTTACTATGAAGAATTAGAAAGACAAAAGTAGATCTGTACATTTTTTTCTGGGACTATTTATGACATATTATATGGGAAGAAAAAGCAAGTTGCAATGTACATAGCAAGAATAAGATTTTTTGGTGTGACATTGTGATTTATAATACGAAATATAGATATATTTGGTCTTTGTGCCTTTTCTGGTATGGAGCTGGTAAAATTCTTGGAATTTCCTAAGTGATGAAAGAGATAAAGTTGTCTTTTATTATGGTAATGAGGTGACTTTTGGACAACACCTAAGGATGAAGGCTGGTTGCTAGGAGAACCAACTATATGATTAGAGGGTTGTAATTTTTTATTCCACCTCCTCCCTGACTTCTGGGGAGGGGAGAGGGACTGAAGAATGAGTTCACTTGTCAGTGGCCAATGATTTAATCAATCACGTTGCAGTGAAGTCTCCACAAAAGCACAAAAAGATGGGCAGACACGGGGCATGGTCTTCTTACAGTGAACAGTACAGATGCAAAAGCCAAATCAAACCATATAACCATACTTAAGACTGCTGGTTGTGTCATATTGTTAATATCCTACTATACTGTACAATGTTTCTTTATTTAACTACTAGAGCAAGGACTTGATAGTGGCACAATCGCCCTCATTTGTGACCATGAAGCCAAAAGGCTGATGACAAAAAGCCAAGATGGAGAGGATGGCAGAACAAAAAGAATGAATCCTCTGGATCCTTGTCGAGCTGCTGAATCAGTGGTGGAATGCTTATGTCTGTTCTCTTATTCAGTAAACAATAAGCATTGTTGTGATTCATAACACTGTAGTCACATTCTTGGTTATTTATAATAAAAATTATTCTTCCTTAATAGAGCATGGATAGCATGATCACATTTGTGTAAATATGTATGTTTGTGGTAGTACTTTTTAATTTATGAATTTAATGCATATTCTTTTTTTAGTGTTTTCTCATTATATTATTGACATTATTCTTAAAATAATTATGTAAAGTAGGGTAGGGTATAGTTAAATCTCATCTCATAGAAGGGAAAATGGAGACTACTAAGGAGATGAATCAAAACCAGTATCTTAACACAAAAGGAATGAAGTAATGAGACAATGCATGTGGCTCTGAAATCTTTTTTTTTTTTTTAAATTACACAAATCTACTACTTGTTAATCTATTTAAGTATTTTATGGGTTTTTGGTCTATGTAGTAGAAATAAAGTTGAGGTTATTTCTTTAAATATATTTGAGGTGGCAATAATGGAAATGAAGACTCTCTAGTCCCAATGTAGCACGGAATGAATTCTATATGAATTTAATGCATATTTTTTTAATGTATTCCTCTAAGGGGATACCTGATAGTAACTGCTGAAAAACAGACATTACTGTCATATAGATTATATTTTAGTAGGGGATAACGGTGATCATTAAACAGATAAATTATTACAAATTAGAGATGCCATATGTAGTAAAGAAATGAACTGTTATTTTTTGGATTATACCTGGCCATGTACCTTGTTTTGGCCAATGGGATGTTAATAAATATGACAAAACCAGCAGTCTTAAGTACGCTTGTATGGTTTGACTTGGCTTTTGCATCCCTACCATTTACTGTAAGAAGAGTGTGCTTTGGATAGTTGCTGGTACTAAACAGACAAAAGGTATGTGGATCCTGAATCCATCCTGAGGCCTGGAACCTAGAGCCTAAAGTCCAGCCTTGTCCAATTGAAGCCAACCCACAGATCTGTGAGTGAGAAATACATACTTGCTGTTTTAAGCCACTGAGTTTTGGGGTAGTTTGCCATAGAGCATCATTGTGGCAATAGCTGACTGGTATATAAATAATACTTTTATGTGTTTCTTAATGGGCTTGTGTTTCTTTTAGTGTTACTTTCATGCAGACAACTCAAATTTTTTTTATAGCAAACTCTTAACTCTCTTACCTGCTAATCAGTCAACAATATTTGACAATGAAAGTGGGACTTAGAGTAGGATTTTATATAACTTACCCTCAGAGAAAATAGAGACTCGACTGTGGCGCCAAGTTGAGCTGGGGTGAGTGAGGATCTCCCTGTCCCAAGAAGGAGAGTCAGCAGTCTGTGGTCAATAGCAATGAGTCAATGAGACAAACTATACCCTCAAAAGGTGAGGCTCTGGAGTCGGCCACAGAGCAATTCATGCAGAATAAAGAAGTCAAGGAAAGTTATGATTAGATGCATAATTCAGAGCATTCAGTAATGTCTATTAGAGAAAGGATGATTTCATTCTCATATGATTCTGCTGAAGGGACATTGGTCCTTCTGCAGTGTGCATGTATGTGCATTTCTGTGTTGAATTGAAACTTCTTATAGTTCCCAGACGATTTAATTTTTTGCTTCTGTAGTGAAAGTTAGTTAATGTCTTCATTATCAAACACAAATATAGGAGGAGTGGAGATTCTAAATATCCAGTCCAGTCTAAAGAACTTGCCTTTGTGTACCTCCCCTAAACATCTACCTCATTGTGAGATATATTCAGTCATGAGGATTAAATGCTTCAAGGCTTAGAGGGATTGAAAAATCATAGTAGAAAAATAATAACATTAAAAAAGCTATGCTTTTGTCCGTAATTATATAAATAAGTCAAATGATTATATAAATAAAGGAAGTAATAGAAAACTGCATGCACTACTATTATATGCAGCAGTGTTTCCTAAACATGCCTTATCATTAGAATCACGTGGGGTTCTTATTAAGCACACAAGGTCTGGTTCCAGCCCAAAATGACTGAATCAGATTCTCTAAAAGAGATAAATTCACAGTTTAAAAATGCCCCAGGTGAATTATATGACCAGGTCAGTTAGAAAATGCAGGTTTATTAAGTTTTAGTTCATAGCAGTGATTCTCAACATGTGAGTCCTGGACCAAGAGCATCAGCATATTCTGAAGACTTGTTAGAAATGCAGAGTCTCAGGCCTATACCAGACCTACTGCAACAGAAATTCAGGGAGTGGGGCCTGGCAGTCGGTGTTATATAAGCGCTCCAGGTGATTCTGATTATGCCTATAGTTTGTGAGCCAGTGGTAAACAGATTATAGAATGGTGAAGAACAACTGGGTGTGCCTACAACAAATCTAAAGTAAAAATCATCAATACTTAGAGATGTTAGACTGCATGATAGACAAGGAGCTTTTAAAAATGGACCTTACCATTGCCCTGTAAATAATACATAAGCACAGAACTTTTGGATTTTCTCCTACTGGGAAGAGCGTGCCTTTCAGCCAATGAATTAAATGGCTACTGTGTGCCTGGCACTGATTAAGCCCTTTTCCTTATAGCTTGATAATCATTGAGCTCCATTTACAAGTGAGCACTTCATGGAGTGGCATTTTAGTGGGACCTTGAAAAGTAACTAGATAAGCAGTTTCAACAGGTAGAAAATTGGGGAAAAAGTCAGAAGACAGAGGAAAGAACATTAGCAAAAGCAAGGACAACGAAAAATAATGCAAATTTTGATAATAGTGAATGGACTAAGGAAGTAGATCTCAAACTTTATCTGCATCAGAATCACCTTGAAGGCTTGTTTATATACTGAAATCTACCCCCAGAGCTTCTGATTCAGTACATCTGGGGTGAAGCCCAAGAATTTGAACTTCTAATACATTCCCAGGTTGTGCCGATGCTGCCAATCTGGGAACCGCACTTTGAGAATCACTAGTGTAGTGTGTGTGATGACAGTTGATGGAAAACAAATAAATGTTGTTATATGAGGCTGAATTCATCCCATGAAGTAATGACTTATTTTATGTGTATGTGCATTTATTCATTTATTTTGGTTGATATTTAAAGGAAGATCGATGACATGGACAGGGTTGTTCTGGATTACTCTGGTGTAATATGCTCACCTGAATCAAGGAATGAGAAACAGGTGTGTCCTAGGATTACCTAATTCCAGCCTGCCTACTTTACTGCTACTGCTCCCACCCTTCAGCTCCATGCCTCTTAGAAAATATATTAAATTTTTTCCAGTTTGAACACAAGTCAACAAAGAAGATGACAGTGTGAAAGAGTGATAATTATTTAACAGTCCTTAGTTATTTGCATTTTAAAGGTGGTACCTACTAATCTCAATGAACCTCTATTCTGGAACTCCAGCTACGATTATAATGTTAAGAGAAAAATGTCAGGCAGTGTGTATGTGAGAGGAAAGGGAATGTAGCCTTCTGAGTGGGAGGGCTTCCTTGTAGGTTGCTCTAAAGGTTAATTCTCCCTGTTTGATTCTGCTCTATGGTATTACCTGCTTCCTTTTCACAACCCACAGATCTCAGACAGTGCCAGATTTCTTTGCAGTAGATTAGTTTCTGACTGCAGTTATATTCTGATCCATTGCTAACCAATCAGCTGTGCCAACTATGTATAGTGATCTGACTTTAGTTAGGATATGTGCTTTCAGAACCTATTTAGTTGGAGTTTTCAGATTTCTCTAGATGGTAAAGAGGATATGGTATACCAATTTTTGTTAGTTTGTACATGAAAATACTATGTTTATATGATTTTTGGTCTGTTTTTCATCCTTTAAATACTCTGTGCACATTCTACTTTTACAGTGAGTTTCATGAAAACTTTTTGGGAGTTGGTAGGGATATGAATAAACAAAATATGGGAATATCATGATATTATTGTTGTCTTTTATATGCTCCAGTTCCAGTTATCACTTCAATTCCATATTAGAGACACATGTTAAAAAAAAAAAAAGAATTCACTTTATATGAGAGTGTTATTTTCTCAGCTAATGATTCAATAAATAAAAGCCTCTCAACAAAATAACCTGACAGAAGTATCATTTGGCTCTCTAACGAACTGTTCTCCTTGTCTGCAGCCGCATTCCTCTAGCTCTTGCCACTTCAAGGAAGCCAGAGAACACTTCAGTAGATGAAAGGAGACTATAAACAGAAGGACAGGAGAACTTTATCCAGGAAAATAATATCGCAGACTTTAACAACCACCAGTGAGAAGGGGATAGTAATTTGACAAAGAAACACATGAAGTTACCAAGAATGGTAACAAACTAGACGAAGATGAATAACTGATTGTTTGGACAAAAAAAAAAAAAAAAAATGAGGCAAAATGTGTGACCCAGAAATTAAAATAACATCCATTTGAAAAATATACTTAGGAATGCAATAAATGGGCAATTAAGCATATTTAAGTTATGCCCAAATATGTTGAGACCAGTAAATTTAAGACCATCCTCTGGGCTTGTGTTAATACATACCAGGGTCATGAAACTAATTTTCTTATCACGACGATGTCAGTTGAAAACTGCTCAGAAATATAAGTATACACACATATAAAACACACCTAACATATTATTTTACATTATAGAGAACAACATAGAAATAAATAAGATCTGTTTTCTGAGAGGTCACATATTTTAAAATGAATCAGAAATGGTGCTGATGATAGGTATTTTTATTTCACTGTCTCAGAAAATGATACTGGAGATTTCCAACTACACCATCAGGCTAATTATGGTAGTGATATATTAGACTTGATTGAGATTTGAGTGTTTCTAATGATATTTTTACTAACACCATTTTTCCTGAAATAAAATGCCATTGGTGATACTTCTCTTATGTCCTTTCATGTCTGAATATGGAGCAAATATAGGAAAGCACAAATAATAGTTGAGGCAAGGTCAGTATTTAAATCAGGGTGTAAATCTCAGAGGATTTCATATCCAATATCATTTTTTGCTGTTGACATCTGAGGAGAAGGTTAAGATATCTACTTTGAGCTTGCAGGAGGAATCTGTTGCCCTTTTGTTTATGCTAGAAACTCAGAATAGTGGTGCTATCCCAGCAGACTGATGAAAAAAAAATTTTAAATAGGCCATCAAAATTGCTATTGAATATTCAAATATAACAGTATGTGCTTCTCTCTTCCATTTTAAATAGTGAGCCTATTAAGAATATAGATAATAAGATTTTTTTTTTTACCATTGATATCTGTTTGGTACTAGCCACTCATGAATGATGTTGAGAATATAATGCAAAGGAGAAAAAATATGCACATGCATATGTATAGATTCAGAGATTATTAGAACTGAAAAAAAACAAAACAAAACTCGGAGATCATCTGGACTACTGAGGCATCAAACCATAAGACTAAGTTTGCCCTTATAGCTCCATCATTTACCGGCTGTGTGACTTTGGACAGAGTCTCAGTTTCCTTAGATAAAATAAAATACTTCAAATGTACTTCTTTAGAGTGAGTTGCTCCAAAAGTAGAGCCCGAGTCAAGAATGTGAGTACAGGTAGCTTACTTGGGACATGATCCCAGCATCAGGAGTAAAAATGTAGGGAAGATGAGACTGGGAAGGAGGCAAAGCCAAGAGCATAAGTGTTTATGATTATTTGCTCTTCTAGCTAATAGGATCTTGATTCCACTTGGGCTTTTGAGGAGAGTCTAGAATACCTCCTAGAAATGTTGCTCCAAAGGACAGGAGGCTGTGACCTTTGCCCCTACTAATTGAAGATTGTTTCCAGGGTCTCCCACCCTTTATGCTGCTCTTGTAAATGATCCCAGCTGGATCTCTAAGGTGTGGAGACAGAACAGTAGAGACATGTGAAAATCTCTTAGTGCACGTAAAACTTTCCCCAAAGCTGCAGCAGAAATCAGAGGTAGATTGAAGGGATGTGGGGCATCAGAAGCACATAAAATTGTTTGAAATACCTTATATGATTATGCAATTAACATACTCGATACTTTGTTAGCTCTTAGGAAGTGCTTCCATTTTCTTATTTTAAAAATGGGAGAAGACATTAGTGGAAGTATTATTCAATTTCATACAATTATTTAATGTCAGAACTGGGGCTGGATCCCACGTCACCTGACTCCCATTTAGTTTGTTTCTCTTTTTTGGTATACCACCATGAATTTGACTTAAAGTACAAGATTGCATACTTACTATCTTTCTTTAAGCTTGGAATAAATACTGGGCATTTTATTTGTAATGGTCTGAAATTTCTACCTACATCTTTCCAAAGAAATGACAAGAAGAGTAACATTAACATAAATTTGATCTTGTAAAAATGTGATTAAGCTTATCACATGGTTAAAATCCTAAAGAAAAATGGTTTTTAAGTAATTGTTGAAAACTCTTTTTTCTTTTAGACATAAGGTAGCACTCACCTTCACACACACCCTAAGCCCCCAAAGGTAGCTCATCGAGGCTGGTTTAGTGGTGGAAAAACTATGTCCCCTGGCAAGAAAAGACACTATTTTTTGTTTTGTTTTGTCTTTTTTTTTTTTTAGAGTGGTTTATAGCTTTCACTGTTTCTTACATTTTTGTTTACTTTTTTGAAATTCACTGCTTTTTCTTTCACTTATTGGTCTTTTAAGTGGTTTTTATATGTCTAATTTTCAAAAATGTATTACTGCAGTAGCTGTCCATCCCACAGGCTGATCCTCAGGCTTCCTATCCACTCCTTCCTTCCTATCCCACTATAAACTTGCTCACTACGACTTGGCAGATAATAGCTTCTAACCCTTTTCTTAGGATTCTATTTTTACTCTTTCTCAGCCAAGCTATATGGCAGGCAGTTTTCTCTTGGTTATCAAACAATTTATTCATATTAACTTAGTCCCATTCTCTAAATTGACCTGAGTGCAAATTAAATGGTTGTATATAAAAGAGAAATGTTCAAGATGATCAGGGAAATAAAGAGCTTTAATATTGTGGTGCAGGCATATTGTCAAAACAGTTTCTCTTCTGGGCATGCAATAAAACTACATTTCCCAGCCTTCCTTTCAGTTAGGTGCATCCATGTGACCAAGTTCTAGCCAATAGAAATAAGCGGAAATAATGTTTGCCATTTCCAGGCCTAGTCCATAAAACCTCCCAAGTGATCCTCAGTGTTCATTCACCATTTGTCAGTGAAACGTCAAGACTTAGAGGGACTCAGGAAGTTACTTATAGATGGCAGAAATGGCATCAGCGTGGGTCACTGAAAAATGCAGCAGACCCCTATTCCTCACCAGTTTGAACCCAGTCTCTTCTGTTACATAAATGAGAAATAAAGTTTTACTGTTTTAAGTCAATGAAATCTTAGGGTTTCTTTGTTATAGCAGTCATATTTAACCTTAACTAATGTAGAAATCTTACCTTATATTTGAAAACACTTCACAAAACATATTTACATACTCACTTGATGATTATAATTTCTATGACATTTTTTATACCCATTTTCAAATAAAAGGATTAAGTACATAGTATTATCAAGGGCTTAGGGTCAAGTTCGAGATAGATTTACATGGCTTGAAAGATTAAAATACTACTATTGTGATAGGCAAGAAGTTGAGTAAAACAGTAAGATTTGACACAGGAGTCCATAGTATATAAACATCCAGTCAGGCAGGAGACATAAAATATAAGGGCTGATCCCGGGCCAAGGATGGAGTATTTTCTCCTGTGTATTAGAACTGCAAGGGTTTTCGACAATGTGTGGATATATAGCTGAAGGGAATGAAGCATCTCCAGAGGTGGAGCTCATTCCTGAATAAATTAGGTTAGAGGGCTAGGCCTTCTGGGAGATGCTTATACTAATCAGAAACTATGCTAACACATACTGCCTTCCTAGCCACTAGACTTCACTCAGCTCTCCAAAATTCTTTCCTTCCTAGGCCCTAATGTGATAATGGGGTTCAAAAGTTTTAAACGTATAACTTGGGCTCATGTTACTGTGAAGAATCTCTGGGGGATACTGTGCGACTAGATGGCAGGAAATTGGAAGTCCTGCTCTGTGATCCAAAAGTGTCTCTTCCCATTTATGGTTTGGTATCTTCTGGTTGTTGTTGTTTCCTCCACTTAAATTCTGTGGAAACAATACTGGGTCCTGTGGCTAGCTGGGGTCCCTACAATAATGGCAGGTTTATTTGTCCAACTTTGTCCAATGCCACAATGTCTTAATTAATGTAGTTTATAATATTCTTTATGTCTCATAAAATATGACTACCTTCTGTGTTCTACTTCAAGAATGTCTTATTCCTTCTTGGGCTTTTATATTTCCATATAAATTTTAGAATAAACATGTAATTGATTGGGATTGTATTGAATCTAAAAACATATTTAAGGAACATTTACTCATGTCACAATGAATATAAAGTTTTCCAATTCATGAACATAAAACATTTCTCCATTTATGTACATCTCCTCTAACTGGTCTTTAGTGCATTATAGTTATTTCATGTAGATAAGATTTTTTTTTTAAACAGCTTTATTTAGATAAATTTATATACTATATAGTTCAATGCTTTAAAATGCAGAATTCAGTGGTCTTTACTACATTCAGTATATTCATCTATTGCCACTGTTTAATTCAGAATGTTTTTATCACTCCAATATCCATTAACATTCACTCCACATTCCCAAGCCCCTTACCCTTGGCAACCACTAACCTGCTTGAGTTGTTTCCACTTTGGCTGTTTTGAATAATTCTTCTATGAACATTTGTGTTCAAGTTTGTGTGTGTGTGTGTGTGTGTGTGTGTGTGTGTGTGCGTGCGTGTGTGCGTGCGCGTGCGCATGTGTATTGTTTTCAGTTTTCTTTGATATATATCTAGGAATTCAAATGCTGGGTTACATAATAACACTATTTTTAACCTTTTGAGGAACTGCCAGACTGTTTTCCAAAGGAGATGAACCATTTCACATGCTCACCAGCAATATATTTCTAATTTCTTAATATCCTTGACAATACTTCATCGTTTATCTTTTTGACTAGAGCTATCCTAGTGGATATGACATGTTGTCTCATTATGGTTTTGATTTGCATTTATTAGATTACAGAGGACACTGAGAATCTTTTCTTTTGCTCATTGGCTATTTGTATATCTTCTTTGGAGAAATGTCTATTCAGACCATTTGCACATTTTTTTTTTTATAGAGGTATAATTGACATACAACATTGTATTAGTTTCAGGTGTACAACATAATGTGTTGATATGTATTGCAAAATGATCACCATTTTTTAAAAAGTTAAGTTTATTGGAGTAACATTGGTTAATACAATTATATAATTTTCATAAATTTCATAATTTTTATAATTTGACATCTGTATATTCTATTGTGTGTTTACCACCCAAAGTCTAGTTTCCTTCAGCTACCATATATTTGATCCCCTTTATCCAATGCACCCTGACCCTACCCCCCTATATTTGACCCCCTTTACCATGTCTAGTTTCATTCTTTTGCAGGTGACTTTCCAGTTTTCCCAGCACCATTTATTGAAGAGGCTTTCCTTTCTCCACTGTATGTTTTCGGCTTTTTTTAGTTGAAATTATTTGTCCATATAAATATGGGTTTACTTATGGTCTCTCTTTCATGTACCTGTTGGCCATGTGTATGTCTTCTTTACAAAAATGTTTATTCATCCCTTTGCCCATTTTAAAATTGGGTTATTTGTTTTTTTTTTTTTTCCATTGAATTGTATGAGCTTCTTATGTATTTTTGAATGTTAACATTATTGCATATGTGACAAATATTTTCTCCCATTCTATAGGTTGCCTTTTCATTTTGTTGATGATTTCTTTTGCTGTGAAGAAGCTTTTAAGTTTAATATAGTCACACTTGTTTATTCTTGATTTTGTTGCTTGTGCTTTTGCTGTCGTATCTGTAAAATTATTGCCAATCTCAAAATTAAAACCAATGTCAAAGAGCTTTTACCCTACGCTTTCTTCTAAGAATTTTATGGTTTCAGGTCTTTCATTTAAATTTTTAATCCATTTTGAGTTAATTTTTGTGAGTGATATAAGATTGGAGTCTGGTTTTATTCTTTTGATGTGTTCTTTTTTCTTATTAACAAGTGTTTGGCGATACAGTAAGAACATAACTAGCATTCACAAACAGGAGCTATTTATTGAAGAGAATTTTCCTCATTGAGAATTCTTGGCTTCCTTGTCAAATATTAGTTGACTGTATATGCATGTTTTTATTTCTGGGTTCTCAGTTCTGTCCCATTGGTCTATGTGTCTGTTTTTATGCCAGTACCATTACTATTTTGACTGCTTTGTAGTATAGTGTGAAATCAGGAAGTGTGGCTAATGTGAATGAGGAATTTAATTTTTCATTTTATTTCATTTTAATTCATTTAAATTTGATTGGAAATAGGCACATGTGGGTGGCAGCTACGTTAGTGCAACTCTTGTGGACTCAGCCTACTCTCTCTCCTTATTCAGTTAATGTGATACATTGAGAGTGAGTTTCTTTGGTGGCAACATCCACTTCATTCTTGTCTAATTTTGATACAGAACTTCCTTCATGATTCCAAAACATGATGCTTAGTGCTAGATATACACACACTCACATTGTTTATAGGTTCTGGCACTTGAGTGATACATGAAGAATGAAATAGTAATGATCTCAAGAAATCTCCCCTCCAGGGAGGTTTACTTTCACTCATTTAACACCAAATACTCTTACTCTCCTCTCATTCACAGTTCCTTGTGAATCATATATTTATAAAAACAAAACCTTCTACTCTGGGTCAAGGGAAACCCAGATCTCTAAGACGGAAAGCCCTGATTCCTCATTTTGAGGGAATGAGAATGGGAAACCTCTCTCTTTTTTTCATGCATGGCTCACAATGGTGAAAACAAAGACACAGTTAATTTCTTAGTCTAGCTATCTTGCTACATATAGATCAATGTGACAAAAAAGTTAGGAAAAATCAACAAATGATGAAAATCATGTGTATTCTACACTATATGCTCCTGTTTTGAATGCTAGTTATGTTCTTGCTGCATTGCCAAGCACATAGTAAATGAGGGAAAAAAATGCTTAGAAATATTCTTTGCAAACATGAGTTTTGCATTTCTGGGAACCAAATGCAAGGTAATAACTGTGTAATAATTCGCGAATTATTATAGAAGCCTAGCAACATTTCTATGTGAGCAAATTCGAAACATAGAAAGATTATAACATAAATGGTCATAAAGATTCAGTGATGACTGCCTTAAAATGTCCTTGTTTCCATGGCAATTCTAGAATAATTATCTCATCTCTCAGTAAACATATAAATTCAGGTTTAGTTACAGAATATTCAGATTATATGTGCGTGTCTTGTTATAATAAAAACAACCTACCTATTTTTTCTTATGTTAGTGAAAATACTCTCATGTGATTATCACAGCTTACCTTAGATACTTGGCTAAACAGCTTTTGCAAATTAGCCAAATAGATTTTTTTAAAATGTTGTATATGATTTATGAATTATAGTAGGGAATAAAAAGTAAACATAAGCCACAGTAATTCTTATTAAAATTATGTCGCATTCATGGTGTAAAATTTTTTGTGGAATAAGTAATATTATTATATCAGTTACAATTAACTTGCAGAAATGAAAAATTCACAAAATCATCTTGGCTACCATCATAAAAATAATATGGCTTATCTTCAGTAACCATTCTGAATGTGGATTAAATTGAAGTATGTGATTTCTTTGCTATTAGAGAAATACTGCCTTAGTTAATATATGTTAAAAACTTCGCCACTTATTTTGAATTAAATAGGACATAGTGCAAATAAATAATATATGAGTACTGAATATGATGTGACTTAAAGGACTTGGAAATCATCATATGTTAAAATGCAAGGTTATTTTTAATATTCCATATAGGTTTTATGTGTAAATCCTTTTTCTGACATATATTAAAATAATAGACATAGAATAGAAGTCAGAAACCCTATATTCTAATCCTAATTCTGTAACCTGGTAGCCATGAGACTATGAGGAAATAATTTTTATATCTCTCAGTCATAGTTCATTTACTTATTAAATTGCAATAATTTCCATCCTGTTCACCCTAAAACATGGTAGTAATGATAAAATGATATGGTTAAAATATAGAGAATTTGGGATGTTTTTTGATTAAATAGAGAGCTACTGAAATGTCAAAGCACATCTAATTTCAAGGCAAAAAATAGGTAATCTGGTTTAGAGAAGCTTTGGGATAGTGATTGTATAAAATCAAGGTAGTCTTCCTATCTATTGGGTTTAGACAGCGTGCAAACTATAAATGTGTACAAAAGTTTTAGTGATTGCTTAGTATGAATATCCAAAAGCTATATTTTAGAACAAAATTTCTTTCCAGCAACATTATGCAGTAGTCCAACATGGAAAAATTGAATATGCAGTAGAAGAATATATGGATGTTATGGGAATGATAATGTTGGTGAAGGGATATGAGAAGGCTTAAGTATCTGTTAAGATCCAATTATTCTTTATATAACTGGAAGCCTAGCATATTGGCTACACAAAATAGAGGTTTATTTCTTACTCATTAATAAGAATCAAGAATACTGACCTAGTCTGGCAGGTCCTTATTCAACCAGATTCCTTCTTTCTTTTACTCCATTATCTTTAGTGACGTCACTCTTCAAGGTTGACATATTGTCCAAAATAGCCACAAGTCTTTGCTCCAAAAATGTAGTTAAGAAGGGTTTTTAGAAATTCTTTCTACTGTTTTTTTTATAGTGTTTTGTAAACCTGAATTTACTTCGAAATGAAAAGTTAACAATTTTTAGAAAATACAAAAGAAAAGAGGGATTCAACTGTTGTAGTGGTGACCATTTTAATTTGACACATATCATACAATGGGTTAGAAAATGTATTAAGTTTTAAACATAATAAAGATTATTTCAAACAGTAGTTCATAATCTTGATATGAGGGAAGATAGTAGTTGTTAATCTTAATATGAGAAGGATTAAATGTTTATCTGTACATTTAATGATTTTGAATAGTAAGAATGTTCATTACTTTCATTAAAATTTCAACAGAGAGTAACTTAGAACAAATGGGGTAAGTTTTAAATTTCATACTTAAATGGTCTCTCCTTATTCAATAAATTCTCTTCTTACATATCAGTCAAAACAAAAACCATGAGTTCATACTACACAAAAGGAGAAAACCAAAAGCAATAAAAGTAAAAACACAAAATAAAACTGAACTCATTGGTCATAGGAAGTAACCAGGACAAAGCTCTTTATTATGAAAATTGGCAGTTTTAAGGAAAGCAATTTACTTTTTTTTTTTCCCAGAAAACTTCCATTGTAGGGTAATCAGGTAGCTTATATTGATAAAAGAAAGTTATTCTTTATAGAAGAATCTATGCCAGTAAATGTAGAAGAAATAATAGAAGTATAAAATTATGATTTTGTAAATCCTAATACTATAATCCTCTTTATTGGTTGAAATGATTAAATAAAAGGTTGATGGGTAACCTTACAATAGAGGGGTTTGTTTTCTAACATGAATACAATTTGAGACTGAAGCAACATTTATTAAGTATTTTTGCCAAAAATGTTGAATCTTAGTCCAACCAATCCTTCATCGGTAACTTCTAGCTTATACAAAATATGAAAGATAAGAACCCAAGTTAAAAACACCACAAAAGTGGAGGGCAGACAAATTCAGAATACAGGATAGTCTATAGGAATCTTGATCAGTTCTTTCAATAAGTAGGTTGCACAAAAAACTAGAGAGAAAGAGACAAAAATAACAACCATGGCAGACACAGGGATGTACCTCTCAGATTCCCCTTTAAGAAAACAGGTGTTGCTTACTGTGACCAGTGTGGCTAGCTGAGAGCCAACAGATATGAGTTTCTGTAGAATCTCTTCAGCTTTTCTCTCTGCTTTAGCTAATGAGTGAACAAGAATGTGGTACAAGGGCCTGGCCATTTTTGCCCAAATGGGATGCTTAAAAAAGGCAATCTTTACTCCAGAGCATCCTGTTGGGCTAACAGAAATTTTGTTACAATTACATAATGGTCCTCCTGTCCAATCCTTCTTCCTCTCTTCTTCCTACTCCCAATAAATCCCTTGCATTCTTAATGCAGTTTTTATAAGATGATCAGTCCAGTGTGACAGCAAGAGGGGACATGGAGAAGCACAGGAAAGCAGTTTATTACACTCACAGGTCCCAGAGAGTCACTGCCTCTCACTAAGGGGTCACATAGGCCACGGGGGAAGCACACAAGATTCAGCCTCAACAAAACAGTTGGGGAGTTGGTAGAGAGAGGAGAGGTGAGGGAAAAGGGGAGAGGAAGAAGGGAAGGGAGAGGAGGAGAGGAGGGAGAAGGAGAGGAGAGGAGAGGGGAAAAAACCCATGGGCAAGTGCCTTAATTGAGGGCCAGGGTGGTGTACACAAGCAGAAGATGGGAGGGGATTTCACTGGTGTGTTTGAATGTCATTAGGTCAGTCAAGGGCGGGACAAAAGGGGAACTTATGACAGGGGCCATCCTTATCACACTGTAGTTTCTGGTTACCTGTGGGCAGGGTACTCAACAGCCTGTTTGTGGGGATGTTGAGGCAGTAGGAAAACACCTGTTTGTGAAGATGTTGAGGCAGTAGGAATATATGAAGTTTTAAAATCTACAATACATCAACTAACTCCATCCTCATGTTTCCTGGGAGACTTAATAACCACATGGAAATGTGAGGACCTTATTTGAATTGGGAATCATAAAACCAAATGTGAGCACACATTTTTTTAGTCAATTAAAAATATTTGAATATGACTTGAATATCATGCTGAGTAAGGTATTTTAATTTTATTGTGTATAATAATGGCATTAGAGTTATATGAGAGAATATTAACATTTTTTGGACACATATACTAAAAGAAGTGAAATGACGTGACACATAGGATTTACTTTAAAATGTTTTGACAGATGAGTTAGAACAATTATCTTGATAATATTGGTGATGAAATCACTATAGTATTTTTAGTTTGTTGATTAAAACACACTAGGACTAGTTTTTAGGCATTTAATATGTGACCTTGGGTGAATTAACAATGAAGAGTCCACACATTTGCTGTGGACTACATGAAATGGAAAAAAGAAATAAGAAGATGAGCCATTTATAAAGACAGAAGAACGATAAGAAGCTATTTGGAAATAAGATTTTTGTCCTTACTCATTGCAGCCATTTCAACTAACAGCTTTAAAAGGCGAGTTGCTATAAGGGAAAGTAAATATTCTTTTTAAATCAAAAGACCTAGATCCAGTTATTACCTATATCACTGGTAAATTATCTCTCATATTTAATTTAAATTATTTAACTATATTGAATTTCAGTTTCTAAAATATAAAGTGGAAATTATCTCCATTCTTTTAGTTTATTATTGATGAATATAATAAATGGACAAAATGCAAGGTACAACATTATATACTAAATGAAAACTTTGAGTATTGCCATCTGACAGGTTTCAATGTATTATTATTTCAATGAGATAAAAATACGCACGGAAGTAAAAAACAAAAACAAAAACAAATAACGCAAAATCATTAATAATGATTATTTTCGGGAGTTTGGGTGACATTATTCTTATTTATTTCTTTATTATTTTATTATTTGCTATATTTCTTAGGTAGATAGTATGAGCATTAATTATTTTGATAATTAGAGGACAAACTTTAGAAAAAAGGATCATATTCCCTTAAATTTAAATACATCACACAAGATAATATAGAAAACTTCTTTTAAAAATGTAAAATACTGTACATTAATATTAGCTAACATATGCTTAACATTTACTGAAGTAATGCATGTAAATGCAAGTGCTTTACATGCATTACTTTCTGTAATCTCTGTATGAGCTCTGTGATTTTAAAATGATGCATGTGAACAGAGGGCAAGCACATTGTTCAAATTTACTTGGCCAATGGCATAGTTAGAATTTGAACCCGAGAATTCTATAGTACTATCCTGTCCTCTTAACTACATAAATATAATATAGAATAGCACCCTTTTATTAGGAAATGGGAATGTGGTAATAGAACATCTGTTTATAGTTCTTATACATCATGTTAGAAAACACATTGTGATAATCTACCTCCTTTTCAAGCACAACTGGCATTTTAACTATTTTTGAGCAGAAAAGAAAATAAGTGTGAGCAAATGGAATGCCTTTGATTTTCGGGACAACCTGAAACCTCTCACTTACTTCATTGGCATGTGTCAAAGCCTTACACCTATTCATTTAGTGAATAAGCATGCTTAGTGTAGGCATATTCGCTATGAACAGGCTAGTAAACTACATTTTTCAACTTTATATAATCACAATGATGTCCTGTCTCATCCTCCTTATTTTTTCCCTTTCTGTGAGAAATGAGCAGAGCTAATGAGAAGTGTTGTGGCTGATTGATAATAATTCCACCTTCTCATTTTGATGCCCACTCTCAGTAGTGAGTCAGTGCTAAGGAGCACTGGAATGCAGAGGGACAGGGAGCAAGAGGAAGGCCAGAAATGCAGGCTCTGTAATCAGCTCCTGAGAACTTGAGAGCTGGAAGGATTTACTGAGAGCTTAATTACTTGAATTATAGATGGCTAGTCTTCTTCTATATTTTGTCTAACATCATTTATCACATTTTCCTCCATCCTAACATTTGAGAAAACAGAAACAGAGAAGATACTGCTATTTCCTGAAGCCATGAAACAAAATTGGAATATAATTCAGATATTTCTGACAATCACGTCTGTATTGGGAGTATGAAGGCCATTATTGTGATCCTTTTCATGATCTTCTCTGTATATGCACATCACTATCTTTTTTGAAAAAGTTTAGTAAAGCCAGTAGGTCTTCATAAATATGATACAACTTCCTTGCAAAATACCTTATTATATTCAGTTATACTATGGGTCAAGCCATGTCTTCCAAGAAAAAAATATATATAGTTCAGGAAAAAATGTATACTTATGCATATAATTTAGAACATATTAAAATCATCTGACATGCTTATTTAAAGAAATATTTCAAAGCTCCACCTACAAAGATTCTGACTCATATGTGCTGTAGGGTCCAGGAATTTGAGTAGTCAATTTAATTTCCATTACCATCAGTCCAAAAAGAAATCTCAATCCCATTAAGCTATTACTGTCTGCTTCCCTCCTTTCTCCAGGTCCTGGCAACCATTAATTTATTTTCTGTCTCTAAGGATTTGCAAATTTTAGACATTTTATATAAATGGAATTATGTACATCTTTATCCTGCAAAATGAATTTGGTGTGTAATTATACCACTTCACTTAAAAAATAAGAAATTACAAGTTTTTCCCTTCTTGATCTTTGTATTATTGTTGCCATACATTATCCTTTTACTTGTGTTATAACTTCCCAAATATGTTATTTTTAAAAATACTCGGATATCTTTTAATGAGATTTAATTAATAAGAAAAAAATCTTATCTAATTCCCTGTTTCCATTGTTCTTTATCCTTTGTGTAGATCCATATTTACAATTGTAATACATTTTTTTTCCATATTAGTTCCCTTAAACTTTGTTTCAGTGCACATCTGCTGTTAATCCATTCAGCTTTTTGTATGTCTGAAAAAGTGAAAAAGTATTTTACCTTCATTTGTGAAAGATATTTTCACTAGGTTTATAATTCTAAGTTGACAGATTTTTTTTCTTCTTTGATTACTCTAAAAATGTTTCTTCAATATCTTCTTAGTTGCTTGTTTCTAACAAGAAATCTGCTGTCATCTTTATCTTCCTTTATTGGTAATGCGTCTTTTTACTCTGGTTGCTTTTAAGGTTTTACCTTTATCCTTGGTTTTGAGCAATTTGAGTGAGATATGCTTTACTCAGATTGTCTTCATCATATTTCTTGTGCTTTTTAGATTTGTTGAGTTTCTTGGATCTGTGCATTTTTAGTTTTCACTATATTTAGGAAAATGTTGACCATTATTTTTTCAAATATTTTCTGCCTCCCTCATCCTTTAGGGATTCTCCTATTGAAAGTATATTAGGCTTTTTGAAGTTATGCCATAGCTTATTCATGTTATTTTTACTTTGATTGTTTTTTCTTTTACATGTTTCATTTTTGATAACTATTGTTACCTTCAACTTTGCTAGCCTTTTCCTCTGCAATATCTATTCTATATTAATTTCATTCAGTATATTTTTCATCTTTTTATATCTTCTGTGTCTCTACTTCTTGCAAGTGTGGAATACTGTGCTACTGACCTTGACTGTTGATTATAACATATGTTTCAATTGTGGTTCAGTTTTAAGGTTCATTTTTCTTCTCAATATGAGCTGTATTTTCTTATTTTATTGAATGCCTCAGTTCTGGATAAATGTCAGACATTATGAATTTTATCTTGTTAGGGCATATATTTACTCCCTTAAATATCCTTGAGCTTTGTCCTAGAATGCAGTTATTTGAAACCTATTTGATCCTTTTGTCTCTTGCTTTTATGATTCGTTTTATAGGTTTGGAGCAGTTCTCAGTCAGAGGACAGCTGTTTCCCACTGGTGAGTCTAGATCCTTCTTTGTATTCTACACAATGTTCCATAAATTATGTAGTTTATCTTATCTAGTATTAGAAGCAAACACTCTTTCAGTCTCTGTGTTGGCATCAGACATTGTTATCTCTAATCATTTTGCATGTTTCTTTCCCTGGCTTTAGTTTTTTTTACATACTTGTGATAATCAGTATTCTGCTGAATACATAAGGAAAACGCTAAAGACCTCTGGAATTCTCTCTCTGTACAGCTTTCTTCTCTCTGGAACTCTGTCCTGAGAACTCCAGCTGCCCTGATCTCTTTGGACTTCAGCTCCATCTCTTCAACTTAGGGAGTCCATTTGGCTCCACTTGGGTTCCCTCTACTTATGCCATGACCTGGAAATTCTGGCAAGGCAGTGAGCTTGGGCAATTGTAGGACTCACCTTATCTCTTTCTTTTCTCTCAGGGACAACTATTTGTTGCCTGTAAACCATTGCTTCATATATTTGTCCATTTTGTGTGGGTGTGTGGTTTCAGGTGTGAGAACATATAAGGTCCCTGTTTTTCCATTTTGTCTAGAAGCTTACTCGCATTCATTTAACAATTCTTTTTACCGCCTTAGATAATTGCTTTCCTGTTCTTCCTTCTAACTAAACCCACACATCCTCCTATAACAATGTTACGCAATCCACCCAGAATCTTGTGTGTTCCTCTAATAAGACCTTACCATGTATCTGTCTACATGATTTATAGTGATTTAGTAGGTGTGATTTATAGATGTAGTCACATCCTCTGTCTACAAGTAAATTAATCTACAGATATAAAGACAAGATACTGAGAAGTAACTTCAGAATAGCGATAAATCTAGTGATTATAATTGTTACACAAAAATATTTTTAGAGCATGAAGTGTACAAATAATTTTCTGTAGGTTTATTTTTCTCTTGCATGCAGTCCATATCCCGCAAATCTGGGAAATTCAACCTACTGGACAATCTTGTGTTCTTCTTTCAGAGTGAAAACTTGAGTCATAAAATATCTTTTTATAATAACAATAAGCAACATTATCTGTGGCCCCTAAAATAGCAGTGCACTGCCTGCTTTCCATAGGTTTTTGGGACTCCTCAAGGTCATTTAGAGCCAGTGATAATATATGTCACTTTGCATAAAGAGACCTCTCTTCATTTGGCCAGTGCTATTGGCATGTTAATAATCACAACAAACACTATTACTGGTTATTTTTAAAGCATAAGCTGATGCCTTAAGCATTATATAGACATGATTTTAGTTAATCCTTGGAAGCCCCATTTTGAAGTTGAGAAAATGAATTCAGAGAGGATAAATGATTTCCCTAGGTTTAAACATAGTTGGTAAGAACTCAAACTTATGTTTATTTGATTCCAGAGTGCTGACAGAGCAGCTGTAGGACACTACACTGAGTTGCTATAAGAAATAATAATAACAGCAGTTAACACTTATGTGGTTGTTAGTACATGGCAGAGTTAATCTTAAGTATACCAGAGATATTAAATAATTTAATTATAACTACCTTATGAAAATGGGATAGATTCTCTTATTATCCTTATTTTATAGATAATGTAGAGACAAATAGATCATATAGCTAGGAAGTAGCAGATCTGGGATCTGAACCCCTACATGCCATTTTAGGAGTTCACGGTCTTAACTTCTAATCTATGCTGATAAGATCAAGTGCTGCCATGTGACCTGCTGGTTTCCATTTTAGCTTTCATATGTCTTTTCTTGTTTTTGTGTAATTACCCTGCAACCAGTAACTGGGCCAAGGAAACATTTTTATATTTTTCTACCCTTTTAATATTGTTTTCTGTTCTATTAACTTGTTTGGGAAATGGCAGATAACTAGAAGGTTATCTCAGTTAAGGTCACCTCAGACTCACTTTAGCTTTGTGTTGTTGGAGAAATCAGCTGTTCTTTCCCATGTGTACTGTTAATTGTTTTATTTGCCCTCAATTCCTGCTAAGAGATATTGGGGCAAGTTTACCAAATGAAGGCCATACATGCATACATACCCCACATCCACACATGCAAGTACCACCAACAAACCACAACGGGCATATTAATAAAGAACACAAAAATTCTGTGGTGTGTGTGTGTGTGTGTGTGTGTAAAACATTTGCTAAAAATGACAGGGCATCAGAGGATTTTTTGGAGAAATTCATTCTTTCAATAGATCTATTATATTTCTCTTTGATCTAGCTTGTCTTTCTGAGATGTATTCATGCCTTAGCACCTTCCTGGAGCCTTTCTGGATCTGTTTCCTCTTGTCAAACGAGTGTAATAGCTCTTACTATGATCATTACATTTATTTAGTCTTTCCTTGTACCTCTTATTAGACTCTAAGCCTCTGAAGACAAAGAGCTTTTAAACTAGTGCAATTATATAAGTTAAAAGCAATCTCCAGTTCACTTACTAAAGTCTAGGGAACTTTAATGTTTGTGGGACCATGACTTTGATCTATTTGCAAATACATTTCTGACAACTCTTTCTCTCCTATATATCACTCTGCCCCATCCAGCCACAATTCTTTCCTGTAAGTTTCCTGCTTGCCCATTGCTTTATTTTCTCTTATTGATGTGTTAGAGCTTGCAGGCTATCTTTTATTGTAAGTTAGACATTCTATCTGTGTCATAAGCCTTTCAACCTAAAAATACTATTGAAATCCAGAAATCATTCCGAAAATCAAGTTTAAAAAGTAAGGTCAATTCAGCCTGATCCAAACACTCTCAGTATGGGGTCCCAATTAGTTCTTGGCCTTAAGACGTTGTTTAGGATCGTCTATCACTTACTCGGCTTCTATTAGCAAGAGCGAATATAGGGAGAATGGGAGTTTTGAACTGTAGAGTTGGAAGAGAATATGAGACCTCTCTTAACTCTTTGCCTCCAGGCAGAAATAGTCTTACTCCTTACTAGACAGCTGGGCGTATGTCCTATTTTCCAAAAGAAGGAAACTCAGCTCTTGGAACACATACTAGCATTTATTTAAAATTCGACCACAGGCTTTAAAGTGGAGAAAGATGACAGACACTACCACAGCCATGTAATCTAGGTCAACATCAATAGTCATGTTGGTTTCATGTCCCCTGGATGTGTTGAGAATAACACTTCACCCGTGACCTTCCTCCTTTGAACCCATAACCCCACGTTAACAATCATATAAACATCAGACAAACCCAAACTGAGGGACATTCTATGAAATATATAACCAGTACTCTCCCAAACTGCCAAGGCCATCAAAAAGAAAAAGTCTGAGAAAATGTCACAGCTGAAAGAAGCCTAAAGAGGCATGACAGCTAAATGTAATGTGGTATCCTGAGTGGGATCCTGGAACAGGAAATGGTCATTAGGGAGAAAGTAATGAAGTTTGAATAAAGTGTGGATTTTAGTTAATAATACAGTATCGAAATTGCTCATGGGTTGTGACAAATATACCATACTAATATAAGGAGTTAATCATAGGAACAACTGAGTACAGGGTATATGAGAACTCTACTATCCTTGCAACTTTTCTATAAAAACTTATTCTAAAACTAAAAATCATTTTAAATGTAAAAAAAGATCATCCAACTATAGGAAGATACTTTTTCATTCAGACAAGAATACCTTGATGCAAGCAGAAATGCACGTTTGTCTTGTTTTACTACAATGACTAAGGCTGTTATAGAATTTTGGATTATGGTAAATGTTAGTATGTGGGTTGGTTATTTCTTCAGACCTTTGAAAATCCAGTAGGTTTAATAAGCATCCCAGTCTTCTAAAACTAAATCAGTGGTTCCTTATTATTCAGCAATTTCTATGAAAGGGGGAGTCCTCTTACAGTGAAAAATTTCTTGTTCATGCTCAATTTGTTGCAGAGAGAGTTAAATCACTTGGAAGGATAATTACTTCTAAAATTTTGAGGAAACAATATTAATATGGTCATTTAGCATAGGCTAGGAATCATAACACTTCTTGAAGTAATGTCCTAAAAATAGTACATTACTTAATTTTTGTACAACCAGAACCATGGTTATATATCTTATATACTAAAATTCTTTTTTTAGGGCTTGTGCCTTTGTACTTTTAAAATCTTGTGCAGAAAAAAACACTTCCTGTTTTGATCCTATTTTATTCCTAGAACACATATTATTTATGTGGCTGATTGAAGAGTCTATTTAAAAAGCCATCCTGAGACACAGTTCGTTATCTGCACAAATAAAGTAAAGGATAGCAATTGTATGTGTTATATTTTATAACTCTATGCTTATTCATTTGATATTTTTGATCGTCCTTTAAATATTGTATAAAATTTTCTGCTACTCAGAAATTCATAAATCTATTTATTTGACCTTCATAATGAGGTGGAGTTGGTACTATAAGGTTAATGAGGCAATTATTCTTATAGAGAACATCCGTCATGAAGGCATAGTTTTTTCCTCCCTTTAATATGCACATTAATTAAAATAATTTTTTCTTGCTATTTGCATTGATAAGTAATCCTCATTGAAGGAAGAAATAATTAAGATTCCAAGTATCTCAACTGTAGTTTTGGATCTTAATTTCTATGGTATAAAACTTTTTCTAATAATGTATGTACTTTCATATTTGCCCCCAATAATTTTATATATTTTTTTCTTTTTTTCCACTTATTGCAGAGGCACAAGCAATGGGTGTTGCTATAGCTATCTGTCAATTATATGTGGAAGAACATACACTGAAAGTATTTTCAGAACTTGCCCTTGACTACTACCTCAAATACAACTGACTTGGTTAGTCATGACATTTAATCATAAACTAATAGTTCAAAATTATTTATTGAGTTTTCTTTCAGGTTGACCTATAGAATCTATCTCAGGGTACAGCAAAAATTGTTTTCTATTAATAGCAAAATACACATTTATGGGTACACCTTTCAGAACACAGATCCTTAGTAATTTTTCATTAATACAAGTTGAATCTACCGTAGCAATGAACCAGCCAAACCTTTGGGTATGTAAGTTTATGAATAAGTTTAATTACATATTATTTGACTTGTATACAGTAACTTTCTGTACTAAACCTAAACCACATTTAATTTAGTTTAAATATACATATATGTATCTATATATGTATTTAGAAATATATTTATATACATATATTGAAGAAAAAATAGGGATAATATATGTACATCTGTAACTTAGAGGAAGAGAATAATTTTTTCTCAAGTTTACTTTCTTTTGCCCTGCAAAATGCTTTGATGAGACACTTGCTTGTGAAAAATGGAGCTTAGACATAGCTGGGAGGGCTGAGGAGGGAGACAAATAAATATTAAATTTCTCTTCATAATAAAATGAGAATTTTTGAACATCTTGACAACAGGTTGAAGTGGGGAAAAGGAGAGGGAAAATGTCACTGAAAGGAAGGAGGAGAAATGAGGCCAACAACTCAAGAAAGCCAGAATGCTACATAGTGCGATGGCCAATTAGCATGGCTCTGAAGGATGATTTATAAACATAATGTCTGATTTCCCATAATAAATTCTTGGTTATGCAGACTCTTGGTTGGCTTTCCCCCACCCTGCCCCTGTTTTTGTAACTCCTCAAACTTCTGTGACAGTCTGAGCAGGGACACACCCACTTGGGGCATAGATATACTTTTCAGGAGAATGAAGAACCAGAGAAGAGCAGGACCCTCCTGTCTTGAATAGAGAGAGGACCCAGCTGGGTAGAATAGAACTTAGAGCTAGCAGCATTCAGAAACCAGTGAATAGATTCTCCCCTCTGGTTTATACACATTTCAGGTGAATGTTACATTATGTTCAGTATGTCCAGGTTTTATATATAACATATCTCATACTATGTGAACAAGATTTAGTTACTAATAGCATCATCACATTCCGAAAGAATATTATCTAAGGATTCATTAGTGAATATGCTGAACTCTAAAAGGAAATGAGTTCCGAAGTTGAGAAAGAAAATGCCCCAAATAGTAAAGCTTAAAGCCACCTCTCTCGTATATGATAACAATGTTAGAATAAAGCACCACATTTCTCTATGGTTGTATATACTTCTCTGTAGAAATCTGGTAAGGAGAGTGTGTTAGTATTCATAACCACCCAAACTGGATGGAGGGAACTTGAGTTCAACTTTGAATTTTCCATTTAAGGATAATATTATAAGTTGCCTTATATTTTACTCTTTCTTTTCTTAAGTGATAGAATGTAAGAAATGATTTGGGGTCATAATTAAAAATTAATCTCAGTTAAAATGTTTAATCTTTGCCCCATATGGTTGACAATCAACCCCAAATTCTGTTAATACTGTTAAGCAGGTTGGTTGCCAGTTGTTGCCATTTAAAATTGATTTATTTAAAAAATTGATTTATTTTCTTATTTATATATTTTGAACAAAAAAATAACTTTTGAGAAGCATAAATTATATACACTGATTATGGTTGAGTAATTTTTTCCCTTATGAGATGAGGAAAAAAACTGCATCTGGAGTAAAATTTTAGTCTTTCTTATTCAGATTAAAATTTCACAATATAGAAACTTATTTAGTTAAAAAGTGACTTCTTTTAAAGTGGAAATGATGAGGGACATTAGTCATTCATACTTTAGTATTCATTGTTTAGTAGATAACCTTTTTTCTAACATGTAGGTAAAATCAGGCACAATGAATAGTTGAGAGTATTAACAGAGCCAAAGAGAGGGAAGTTAATTTTGAGTGAAGGACAATAATACTAGCATCCCTGATAGCGACCCTGTAGGAGGTCCTTTGGGGAAATGAAAAAGATAAAAATGAAACAAGAACATGTCAAGGTAAACAGTCTTCTTTGCAGTTCGCCTGTAGTAATCCATACACTGATCAGATTCAAGTATTAAGATAAACATATAGACTTAAGATAATCAAGGGAAATGTGGGGAAAACACATTTTCTTTTTTACAAATTAAAGCAATGGAACAAGAATTTTAAAGTCTATTTCTGTCGAATGCTCTTACTTAAAAAAAAAAAAAAGTGCTATTTCTGTGTATCTCCCCTCTAGACTCCTGTGTCTTCCAACAGTAAATCATTAGCAACCTTATGAAATGCCACAGAGAATGGGCTTTTGTGGTAGAAAGATGAACATAAAAGGAGAAGCTGAGAGCAATCAAACATCCACTTAGGAAGCAGTTTTACCTATGGGACTCTTCATTGGGTGCCTTTATTTCATTTTGATTACTACCTTTACTGTTTCCTGGAGAACAAAGCCCTGATTTCTAGAAGTATGCTTTCTCTCCTCAGCACATAATTTCTGAGCCCACAGGTATCTTATAGACACTAACTACACTGATTCAATGGACTCAGATAATTTCGTATTTCTGATTTTTTTCCTAGGTGGATTCCAAAGATTTAGGATAGCTATTTTTTTCCCTCACAAATACATATAATACAGTGTAAAAATAAATTTGCATCACTACGACTATCTTGCAGGATACCTTTCCTCTAACAAGCTCAACAAACATTTTGACATGAGTCAAATTCATTAGGGACCTCAATAACAAAGTGGAATGTAAATTGAATTTCATTCTGGTGCCCCTCAATAGTAATTACTGTCCATCCATAGGACAGTGGAAAGAATTATTTGGGGGGAAAAGCATTTGAGTTTATGAGATAAGAAATGTAAAAATACCATAAACTATAAAATGCATATAATTTCAAATATCCATGCAGTCTATTTTTATCACTAGATACAACACACTTTGCCTTACGCTATAACGACAGAATGAACTAATGTATGGTAAACATATTAGCATAAGGAGGTGATGTACATATTGTGGTATATAAGGTCATAACTATTTCTGGCAGTAAATCAGGTAACACTTATTCTATGGTTAATTGTTGGGAATTAAGTTTTGTGAATGTCAGTACCCTTTTCTGCTTTACAAGGACAGAATGTTGGGAAGAGCAGTTAGGCTCGATAACCTCTAAGGTCCCATCCAGCTCTAAGATTTTATCATTTGAGGACTAGCGTGTGTTCCATAATAATAGTGAGCTTCCAAACTAGAGTCTAGTTAGGTTTGGGGAAAATCTTCCTTATTTTAAATATCTTGGCATTTCTGTTAGGTTGTATGACAAGCTCTTTTTAGTTTGAGACATGTCTATTTATAGAAACTACATGTATAACTTGCTCATGGTTACACAGAATATATTCACAGATGAAATTTCTTGACTTTGAACCTTTTCTTAACATCTTTGCATGTTCTATTGGGTCAGAATTCACTACAGGAAATAGAAACCACTCTAGGAATTTTAAGCAGAAAGATAATTAGGTTCTTATTAAATCACTGGAAGGGCTGGAAGAAGCAGAGATCATGCTGGGCTTTTAAGAATGACTCCCAAAACACCAAGGAACTGACTGACCTACCAGGGGAGCTACCATGCCTGTGGAGTCAGAAGCTGAGGACTCAGATCACTGTGAGGATCTCAGTGCTGAAGCTGAGCTCCAGGGAATAGGAAGCTGAAACTAGGCCATCTCTGCTGGGAGCTGGACACAGGAATGTTACTGTAGAAAAATTCCAGTTCTCTATACACTTGTGCACCAGCAGGAAACAGCCAGAAGGAACATGAAATAAACTTCTGCCTTTTGTTCATTCTCTAAATCACAGGAGATGGCATTTAATTGATGGAACCTAATTCTTAGCTGCAAGGGGATCTGGAAAGCGTAGATTTTGCTTTCCAGTCTGAAGCACAAAGTGATAGTGGTTCTAAAAGTATTGTCTTCAGAGCAGTAGCATCAACATCTCCTACAAACTTGTGAAAAATGCAAATTCTTGGCCCACTTTTCACCTACTGAATCAGAAAATTTGGGGGTGTGGTCCAGCAGCCTTTGTTTCTAATGCGCACTGAAGTTCGAGAACCACTGTAATAAGGCAAACTATAAATATCTGGAAAAGAATGCTGATTGCCATTCGATCATATTTAGGAAGTATGTCAGGAAACACATACCATAACACACAAGTGGTCCAAAGAAAAAAAAAGGAACATAAATTAACTAAGCATGCTGAAAATGTAAATCATAACCTGTTTACTTTGGCGAAATGTATTGCTGTTAGAGGTATAGGACCTTAAATTCTTATAAAATTGAACAAATGTTTCATGACTTTTATGGGAGTCTATTGTGTTCAAGAAAAATAATTTTCATGTTTTGTTTTTAATCTTTCCATTTCATCAGTATCTTTATGAGTACACCACTAGGTGAAACATGCCTGTATGAAGTTTTAAGAGGTTATCTGCCAAAAGCCCTAGCGGAAGAATCAGCAAAGTTTATTAGCTTTTACATGGTTTTTCTGAAAACATAATTTTTTAATTACAAGAATCTTTGCATTTAATGTTTCTTTTCAAGTCAAATTAATGAACTTTCTTAAAAAGTGGACGTTTCTATGCATACTAAGAAGACTTAAGTTTGTTTGATACGATATACTTCAATTTCAAGGAAAATGAAATTCAGTTGCTAGAGATTTAAATATTTATTAGTTTTTGGAATGTGAAAAATTAACAAAAAAGTGAAAATCTCCCCATTATTTTACTATTTAAAGGTAATAGAAAGTCAGTGCCCCTCCATCATTCTTTCCTTCCAACCCTCTTTCAGAAGGTACTACTGATAATACTCCAGAATTTTTGATGCTTATTCAAATACACACATACATAGTAAGATAATAATTGAATAGTTAATTTACTTATTCATTTATCTGGAAAAATTACTTATTTTTGTGTATAAACCTACATGTTTCAATTATTAGTTCTATCATGAATTTCTTTTTAAATTAGTAGTTCATTTTTTATGATGGCTGTATGAGTTTAATGGTATGAATGTAACTAATTATTCTTCCATTACTATGTATTTATATGTCTCCAATTTTTAATATTGAGAACAGTAATGCATTTAATATCCTTGTACGTACGTTCTTATATATTGCTCTTTGTATTTTCTAGGCTAAATCTTAAAAGAATACTTATTGAGCCTCACATTTTAAAAATGTTAATAGATATTATCTTTTATAAAGATTACTCCAATTTAAACTTTCAATAACTGTGCACCTTTTAAAACTTTATTAATTGAATAGATTAAAAATGAAAGTTATAATCTAAATCACGGAAGATGGCATTCATTTTCGTTTACTTAATTAGATGTAAGGGTGAAGAAATTTTAAAAATCTTACTATGTTTTCTGATGTGAATACCTGTTCTTATCCATAACTTAATTTTTTCAACTGCACTGTTTTTCTTCTTTATAAATAAGAGTTTTTGATATATTCGTGATACTAGCCATTGTTAAATATATTGCAAATATTTTATCTCAGTGCATTGCTTTAACTTTTTTTGTTTTACTTTTTATAATGAGTTAGCTTTAAATTTTGGAAAGTCAAATTTATCAAAATATTTAATGGCTTTTGGGTTAGGAAACTATCTCCACCTCAGGATCATTTTTTAAAATTCCTTAATATTTAAAATTTATATAATTATTTATACTTTGATAGTTTTATTTTATACTTTATATCTTTAATCTACCAGTAATATATTTTATAGTGTACATTTTCTTATACAAATGGATAGACATCATTTATTGAGTAATCTATGTCTTTCCCATTAATTTGAAATGCCATCTTTATGATACATTTAATTCTCAAATACTGTCCGTTGGTCCTATATTTTATTTTTCTAGTCTGTACCTTACTGCTAGTAATTTACTTAATGACAATAGTTTTTTAAATGTTAAATTTTGTCCCCTTTTGATGACTTTTAAATGAGCATACTAGCAGAGCTATCTCATTCCCCTTATTTCCAACAATCCTTAAAAATTATGTGTGTATGGAAATTTCTAATGCAGCCTAATTGTCATTTTTTTCAATTATTTTCAGTTTTCAATATAAAATATTAATTAACCTTTAATCACATACAGCATAAAAACCCTATGTAAGTGTTGTTTATAAATTCCTGGGAGGGCTTCTAGTATAATGTTTTCAATTTAACATTGCTTATATATAAAGAATATTTTCAGCAATGTATCTTTTCAAGGAAAACCTAAAAAATCAATAACATTTCAAGTACCTGACTAAGAAAATGGAGTTGTCCTTATTAAATTCTCAGTTGTTATTTAGTGGTGTTCAGTCTTATTAAGAACAAGTCAATAATAGTAACTTCTAACAAATGTATATTGAGCACCCAGAGGATATGTGTAAACTGCAGGATTTCTCTGGAGGACAAAGTAATTCTCTAAAGAATTCTCTGGCTTTCTAACTATTCAATAAGATCATCACTTACCTCTGAAAAGCTAAGAGTAAAACTATATTACCATAGATTTTTTTAGGAAAGGAAATTCAGGGGGTAGGAGTGAAGAATTCTAGGACTGGAAATTATTTCTTGAGATAAAGATTTCCAGTTTCCTGAAATACAGTTCTTTCTTTTTTGAATCTAATCTTTACTGAAATTTATAAAGAAATGTTAGCATAAATCCTCTCATGAAATAACTAACTTCATAAGTTCCTATTCTGTGGACATGCTCAGTGAGTCAACGCTACGGGTTAGCAATTAATCTACCAGGTTGCAATTGCCTTTACAATTAATTTATATTAGAAACTTGTAATATTCTAGCATTTATATTTTCAGTGCTGCTGACTTTTGCATGATTATTTGTAAAACTTATTGTTTTATTATTTCGAGTGTTTTATGTATATCATCACTTAGATTGGCAGTCTCATAATTAGAAATGATGACAGTGAGAAGATTCTAATGTTACCTATTTTTGAAAAAGCCAAAATATGAGAGAAATTATTTTATCCAATGGTCAAATGTAACTACTCACCTTTAAGAGCAATATCGTAGTTTTTGTATAACAATATACCATAAGATAAAAATCTTTCCTTGACTTTGCATCTGGAAAAAACCTAAATAGTTAAATTTCAATACATCAGAAAAAAATGATTTTTGTTACTTGTTAATTAAAATGTCTGATTTATAAACGCTAATTGAGGAAAGAGATAATTCCAACTGTGATTTGTTCAATATGCAAGATTTCTTTGATTCGCATGTCTAAAGATGCTGGTATGAATCACAATATTTTTTAACTTCTATTTTTATTCAATGGGCATTTTCAGTTATTTTACATAATCACACTTTCTTGGCCCCTGCTTATATATGTCTTCCTCTGTACTTTCCACAAATAATAAAACCTCATTAAAATGCTGTTTTACAAAGTCAAATATACTGCAGTTCAAATCATGTCTCCTGAAACATAACTACATACAGTAAAACCTTGATATAAGACAGCTTAAACAAATGGGTGTTTTTATTGTCCTCTGACAGCATCATAAAGAATTTCTGTGACTATCCATGTATAATCCAAGGGTGGGGAGATAGGGTAGATGAATATTTTGTAAATGACAGAAACGCTTTGAAAAACAGCCCTTTCTTTGGTAACTTTACTTGCCAGAGTAATCTCGGGTGGGGTCAAACCTGGGGTAGGTGGTAATTTAAGGTCTGTTGCATTGAATTGTGTTTTTCAGTGTCTACTGCCTGTCCAGTTAGGCACTGTGTTGTTGTGCTTGGGAAATTTTGAACAGATATTAGATAGAATTCCTTCTCCTTTCCTTACTCAAATCAATGATTTTTTTCACTTTTCTAAGCAATGATTCAGAATTCAAAGAGACAAATTAAAAGTGTTTCTCAGACTATAATGTACATAGTAATCACCTGGGGATCTTGTTAAAACAGAAATTTTGATGCAGTAGGTTTGGGGCAGGTCTGAGAGGCTGCATTTCTAACACTTAAGAGTAGTAAAGATCTAAATAATTTTTCATCAGTGTGCTTTTATTCTCTACTCAAAATAATATTGAATAATAATCGTATACAGTATAGCCTTCACTGATGTCTTAGCCCTCTACTGGTGAAGTTACTATCTTATATAACAAGTAATTCTAGTGGACACCACCCCACTTCTGAATGTTTTAGGAAGAGTGGTTTAACAGATTGAAGTTTTAGAAATGACCTGGTCACGGCTTTTGAAGGGCACGATGAGTCAATTGTCTTTGATGATGAAACTATGATGATGAAAGTGTTAACAAGCAAATCCAACATTTCTCCTGTCATTTGGGAGATTAACAGGCTAGCTTCCTCTATTTCCTAATAGACATATTACAAAGTAGAAGCCGTGTATAATAATTTTTCAGGACACAGAGAAATATATAAAAATTTTATAGAACATGTTGCACTTATATTTTTTGTTAAAACTTGAAGTAAATTTTTTTTTTTTGGAATTAAGCATTGAAAGCCTTGTGCTATCACACTCTAGGAATTTCAGTGAGAGTTTATACAACCTACTACTTCACAGATAAAGAAGCGTAGCAAATAGCCGCAGGCATCGCCTTTGCCTACAAGTACAGGATTTTAAATGTGTCCAGGATAATAATAAAATACAAATACAAACAAAACAGAAGTAATCATTGTATTTAAGGGATTTACAATCTAGTTTTTTTTTTTAATCTTAGCAATAGGTAAACTATTTTTTTATAAGGCATTATGGTCTGAATTAAAGGACAGAGCATACCATACCTTTCACATTTGAATGCACAGATAATTTGTCTAATTATTTCAAAAACGAGATTTTAAATTTATTTAGTTCCTTCTTTGTGATTTGCTTGAAAATTGTCATTTTGTCAAATCTAACAAAGGCTAAGATTTCCTAGTCATTTAGCCAAAAAAGAAAAGTGACATTCCTGAATAGTGCATTTATTACCCACAGGTCTTTCTTTCATTGGTCTTAACCTTTCTCTATTAATCACATAAATAAACTTCTTTCCAATGTTTCATTTTCTGTGTCCTTGTAATATTTAGCATGGATTCCCTTTGAATCTATCTTAGTTATGGTCATTATCCTCCTCCATATAGTATACATCAACTTTGTTCCCTCCTTCTCACAGTTACCCTAATCCTATCCCCCTCCTTTGTATCTCTCCTTTGCATCCAATTTTATTATTTCACGAATCAAATGTCCTCCAGGTCCTTATGTTTTTCTTCAGGTATTCATATTTTTTCCAGCAGTAACACAATATTTCACTTCACATGTATTTCTATTTGTATTTTTATTGTATCTTTTTTATCTATTAGATTTTTTTGGTGATTTCCTTTTATTCCTCTAATATCTCATTCAAGCATAAAATTACTGTTGTAACTATTACCTCCTGATTTTTAGTCAGCAGACCCCTTGGGAAATATGATACCCAGGGCTTTATCGGATTTATCTCAAGTACCATAAAGAAATATCCATTTTTCAGCCTGAGGTTTTCTTCTCCAGTTCTATAGGAGCATCAAAATCCATAAAAATGAGGTCAGGTAAAAACACAAACAAAAAACCAAGCAAACTTGCACCAACTTCTCTTATCCAGATGAAATGAATTTTCCTCCCCTTGGTAAAGTCTCAATTGGTCATTCCTATTGCTGATGGATAGTTTATAAAATCAGCCTCATTATGTAAGAAACATTTCTGGATTTTTCAGTCTTTCCATATGTAAAACTGCCTTGAGAATTAGCATTTATGGGTACTCTATAATTTATATGTCATTTTCTTCCTAAAATGTTTTGTCAGTTTTTAATAAAGACACGCCTAAACAAGATAATTAAACTTTGCAGTTAAAAGCTAATGGAACAAACAAGTATAGGAAATATAGAGGACTGAGTCAAACCTAATATTCCATTCATTTATTCATGAAACACTGTCCAATATCCATTGTTCGGTAGGTATTTGTTAGGTACTCGATCAGAAAACAAAATCAAAACAAAGGATATGGTATAGTTTCCAGTTTTCAGAGGATCAAAACCTAGTAAAAAGAGACAGACAAGTAAAAGTTAATTAAATGTCAATATGTTGAATGCTATATGTGAATATTGCAGTGTATGGGACCAGAGGACTTGATTTATGCTTCCTTTAAAACTTGTCAACTGACCTTGATTCTTCTATGTAGCATGGCTATCTTGGCTATATGTAAAGATGAGGCCCATCTAGATCCTTTAATGATAAAAGGAAAGATACTTTTACTGTATCTTATGAAAAAAATATCCTGTTATTTTTGGGGGGCCTTTTTGTTTCAGTAAATCAATTACATAAATCCCATATGCCAATTAAACAAAGAAAGGAAAAGCTAGGTTCAGTCTTCTGTGACTTATAGTCAGAAACAGTTCACACTAATGTACATTCTGAGAAAGTTAGTTTTCTTTTTAAAATTTCATCAGATTTGAAGGAAATTTGTGATAACTTTTATTCTGCTCTAGGATTGACCTGTGAGTAGGCTGATGCTCTGTAAAATGAGGTCTGGATTGAATTTAAGAGTATATTAGCAATGTTAGAAACAAAATTGCCAAATTATTTCTATTTGAGAAAAGTAGGAGTTGAAGGATGTGATTATGAAATATCAGGTGATGTCGAATCAGATGGATAATGTATACTCAGGTGTGGGTACCACCTCTTTTGAATTCTAGGATTGGTCCTTAGTACTTCTGGAGTTTTTTTCCTATCTAAGAACAAGACTGTAGGCACATGCACAGAATTTATTAATTCTACTCATTATTTCCCCAGCATTGACTTCTACAAAAACTACCTAATTTGTCTTTGATTCTGCCTTTCTTTTTTTCTATTCCAATTCATACTTCCAACTGATACCTTTATGGTCTCTAAGCTTAGCTCTAAATATTAGCACCCTGTTAGCCTTCTAAAAGCCCAAACTCAATAGCCCATCCTTGATGACTCTACATTCTTTCCAAATTTGACTCCAACTACCCTCAGCATCCACTGGATCTTTCATTCCAAATGTACCCACTCACCATTTGCCAGTGACACCCAGGATGTTCACTTTTACATTTATGTCTTTGCTCACACGGTTCCCCCTATGTATTCAAATCCTGCATCTCTTTCAAATTACATTTCTACAACTTTAGTACAAATTCCATGCTCTATGCAGACTTCCTGGTATTCCAAGTTGGAAAAAACCTTTCTAATCATTAACATGTAAGACTGGCACTGCATCTTTATCTCTTTACATACACTCACCACTTTCTGGGTAACATTAAAATTGGCAAGTTCTGTTCCCTTTAAATATCTTAAGAAAAAGATCTGTGCCTTATTCATCATTGAAATAGTGATAATAATAGGTAACATTTATTGAGGGCTCACCCTATTATTTTAATACAACTGGGCAGTAAAGATTTCTGAATAAAAAGAAAGTCCACTTAAGAAATACAGCTAAAGAATGACTAAATTAACTGCTCCATTAAACATTAGACATGAATTATCAAACTTAGTGCTTATAAAACCATGTCCTATGAAGCATATATTATTACCCTATTTTATGTGGGAGGAACACAATGATCACACAGTTTTCAGAAACTTCCCCAGCATCACACAGTGAACAAGTAGTAGGCTATACTTCTAACCCACATGCATCAGATACCAGATCCAAATTCTTGACCATTATTCTATATTGCTTCTTATGCATTTCAATCTATATTTTTGTTTCGTTTTGTGTCTTGGGTTACATACTTGTTTTTATTTTTGTTTTGCCATAGGAAGTGCTTATGGAGATCTGTTGGATAAACAAATGAGTGACTCAATCAAGAAAGACACATATTTAAGGGTTTATACATGTTTATTTATATCCAGGCTGCAAGATAGAAAAATTTCATTCTACTTATATAGAAGATAATTTACATAAAATTTTCTCCCTGGCACATAAACTCTAAGATTTATGCCAGAGTTCTGATTTGTGCTTTTTATCACATAAAATAGGAGAATTATAGTTTTTTTTTAAAAATAATTTTCTCCTTTGAAATTTTTAAGAACTTCAGGAAATAATATGGGTGCATCATTCAGAAGAACGAAAATGTACAAATCCAAATTTTTATAAAAGATCTTTCATTTAATGTCTGATCTGAGTTTGACCTATTTGCCCTTAGATTAATTTCTTCTGCTTTCTTCCCTTTTTTCTAAATGGTGGAACCAATCCCTACAAACTGTTTCTCAGGCTTGCAGTTGTGTTTGGACAATGTAGGGTCCTTGAAGAAGACAGGAGAGCAGGAAGAAGGGAGAAGCTTGGGTGTTTCTTGCCTTCTCTGTCTCTAGTGGCATCTTCTGTACTAGCTATATCTCCTCCTTAGCTCTAGTTTCTTTAGACAGGCCCCATTAGGGTTTCAGCTTTCACTGTGGACCCTGGGCTCTGGTAACACCACCCATTCTTTGTATCTTCAATTTAGAGATAATTCCATATTCCTGCAATTGATAATCTATGGGTTGCTTCACTAACCCTAGTTGGCGTTTTAGCAGTTCTATCATCTATGTCCTGATTCCTGGTACTAAATCTTTTCTGTGGGATCACATCCCTTCGATGATGTGATTAAAGTTGGAAAATTTTTAGATTTAATAATGGGAAGATTTAAAAAATATTTATGTGTGTTTGTCTCTCATTGATGAGCTTCTTTTTGGGGGGATGTGAAAGTTAATAAACAGAAACCTTAATTAAAATGGAGTTGGGAGTCTAGAAGAGAGCATTCTCGTGCACATGTCGTTCAGTGCACAACAGGAAGAGACATGCCTCGCATCTCCAACAGAAAGTGATGCTACTTTACTACCTCAGCAGGAGGAAGAAAAGATTCCTTCTCGTGCAGTAACAGCTCAGCCAAAAGGAGACTGCCATAACTCGGCCAATGAAAAGTTATTATTCTTTGAACTTTGTTTCCTCCAATAGACTCTTTGCTTATAACACCCCCTCTCAAGTCCATAAAAAAGCATTCTCCTTTGTTTCTCTGGACTTGCATGTGGTTTGCCATTGGACTGCACATCCAGAATTGCAATTCTCTGTTGTTTCTGAATATTGCTGGAGAAATATCTGGCTCTTTGTTTAAGGTCGACAGGCACTTGATTTTTGGCTTCCTTTGTTCTGCTGTTGCAGTTATCTCTTAGTTTTCCATCTTCCAAAATTTTCTTGACATCTCATGCCAGCTCTTCTATTCTGTCATCCTTTAGGGCTTACATCTGTTTTAGTCCTTTATTTTCATTTTTGTAGAACTCTGGGGGTGAGAGTGAGGGATAAGTTTGCTACATTTAACGGGAAGTCTATCTTTACACTTTTAAAACTACAACCTTACATTTTAAGGCACAAAAAGGAGACAAATATCTCCTCGAATACATGAATATCTTTTTAAATTTCAATTTTAGCTGTTCATCTACTTTAGAAATATTTTAAACAATGCATATATGAACATTTTTATTTCAGAATATGGCCTACTAATTTATCTTTAGGTGTTGAAAAAGGCTATAAATCAAAACATACTAATGGAAATATGTAATCAGTTTCTATAGCCATATTTTTTTACAATTTAAAAAATATAGATCAATAAGGCATTGATAAAAAAAATCAAACTGTTTTCAGCAAATATTGTAGATTTCTTCTTTAAAAGATAAAATATTTTATGAACTTTAGTCTCCTGATGCCAGAGTCAGTGTTAAATTGTGCCAAGTTAGTTCAGTAACAGCATTTAGTCTTGAATGATTTTATCTAGCATTCACTGTGAATTGGCCTCATGCGCCTCCTGACTTTGTTTCTTTCAGTCTTATCACTTAGTTTAGAAAGTAAAAGACTTCATTCTAGTGTTGAAGAGTGAAAGAATGAGATAAAGATCAAATTACCTGTACAAGAAAGAGAAATGGATGACTTATCATGTTTTCATGTTCCTAGGGTTTCTAGGTGAAATTTCCTACCATAAATGCCAGTTAAATAAATGTCTGAAGCAACATGGTTTTTTTCCCCCCCTAAAACTGGCATTAGAATTGTTCTGCATTACTTTGCCTGTGGGACTAACAGACAGAGCTCCAGAATTTGTTCTGTTATCACCTTTATACTTTTTAGGAGTGAGATTTATTTAATTAAAATGATTGGAAAAGTCTCACAGAAGCATTAGCCTTATAAATAGTGAGGAAGTTATAAATAGTCTCTTGCAGAAATTTTATTTCCAGAAGCAATCATTTAATTTCGTTTCATGACTTTCTCTCTGCACCATAAAGAAATGGCTTTTATAATTTTCTGTGATAAGTATTAAGGCAATACTGAAAAAAGGAGGTAACAGTCATATATGGTTGCCTCTCTGGAAACTCATGTTATAGGATATAACATGAAGGCAAGTATATCTTACCAAATAAGAAACAGACTTGTAAAAGAAAAAGAAAACATTTTTTAAATAATTTTAAAACCAAATAATACATTTGTACTTCTCAAGATGAGTTCAGGGTACATGTTTTGTATCTGTAGAAATGTGTATCTCTGCCTGAAAATATTTTTTATTCTTGTCAGAGAAGTGACTGCTACTAATTTAATATAAGGAAAACACTTTCTGTAACTGAGGCTTAGAATGTCTCCCCCATTTTTTTAAATACATTTGCACGTGTGCTTCTTGCATCAGGAAAAGGAGCTAGCATATCTAAGTGGACCCCACACCTTGTATCACAACATTCCAACTTTTCTGCCATGGAATGATCTTGAAAGCACCAGTGTGACATGAATGTTTTATGTTCTCTGGCAGAGATGTTCCTGGACCTCTCGCTGATGACTCACAATTCTTCCTGAGAGTCTTATAACATGATGCAGTGTTCTTGATCTTAAACTGCTTTTGATACTCTCAGGATTTGGAAATCAGGGAATCTATCAGTGTACACTCTCTGATTGATAAATTCAGATCTTGGCACAGTGTGCTCTATTCTAGCAAGGTTTATCTGCATATTTAAACCAGTCACAAATATCCAAAGTATGGCTCACATGCCTAATTTTAGGATAGGCCCGTAAAAGAATGAAAGAGCAAAACTACTGAGGACCAGACAGAGAACCTACAGAGAGGGTAATATACTCTACTTCTCCTTCATTCTCTCTTTTGATTAGTTTTTTTTTTTTTAAAATCAGGCTCTGGAGAGTGAACTGTGGAGTGTATATGAGAGGAGAAATTCTTTTCTACAGACCAGCATTATGGGAGCAAAGTTGAGGATTGTTACCGTGGATGCGAATAATACTTTGCAAGCTGTATAAAACTTTGTGAGTCTATAGAGTTTCAAAAACTATATAGTATCATTACAGCAGGAATGCATCAGTATAGCCTAGAAATCTAAATTAGATTAAATAACCTCTGATGCAAAAGTCAACCTTTGAAATTTGTGATTTGTTTTTTTCTCGGCATCTTTTGTAAAGGTAATCCAGTTACTGTTTTTTGAACAATTTTCTATAAATTATAATTTCCTTATCTAATTGGTTAGCATAAACAAAGATGCAAAGATTTTAGCTTTCTTAAAATTTACAATTTCAAGTTTATATCAGATTATACAAATTTTGAATGAAAATATGCATCCACAGATGCTGCTGAATTGCATAAAATTAATTACTACATGTGCAAGTTTTCAGTAATTAATTCCAGCGAGGCCTGTAAAAATCCATTGTGAGCAGAATTACATGCGTCTTAGCCTCTTCTTTTCCAACCTGACAGTTGCTTTTTCACTTTTGAGAACAAGTTAAAGTGACATGGAAACATAAAGTTCATTCAGGGAAAGTGCATAGGTTTTTCAGGATAAAACAGGACCAAGCTCTTGGATTATGGTGAGTTCCCACAGGCTCGTAGGTTTTCATTTTAAAAGTGATTGATTATTTCTCAGTGATGGGATGGAAAAGTCAATATTGGCAATGCCAGGGCTGTTGCTTTGCATACATTGTCTAGCCATGCTTGGACATAGATTGACAGTGGAATTTGTCTAGTATCTGAGTTCTTTGCCTTAGTACTGCTATGGAATATTCATTTTCCATCATTTTTCTGTGGTTTTCATGAATGAATGATTACCAGACAAAAATTTAATTCATGCAATTGAATATTTTCAGTATAATGATAAGTGTTTTTGTCGATAAAAGTGAAGAGGCTGCTAATACTGGATGATGAAGAAATAGGAAAATTTCAGACTTTCAATTCAGACTAATAATATTAAAAATGAGTTTTTACTAGGCATTTAAGTTCTATTTTGAATCATAGGCCTTCAGAGTTTTCATGAGGTTTGGGAATTGTGGAAATTTCTAAGCCATTCTCATCTTAGCCACATGGCATAATTCTGTCTCTATTATGAAATCTGGTGCTAGATTTAGATGTTTAAATAGAGGTATTTTGAGTAGTCACCATTTATTCATGTGAATAAAATCAATAGGTAAAAATATCTTAAACTTAAGCTTGGAAGGTCCTTAAAGACTAACTGCTCTCCGGATACTTTTGAGTACCAATATTACATTTCTTTAGGCGAACAAACAGCTATGACTCTCCATGCTAGCTACACATCAGCGTTAACTATGGGGCTTTTCAAAATAAATTTAAAGCTTGGGTTCCACCCCAAGAAAAGGGAAACACATATACATTCACCCACATGCATACTCATTCACTCACACACACTTTACTAAACTATTTCTTGTCTATCTTGCTGAAAAAAAACCTATGCGAAATTTTGGATGGAAAATTGCTGCTTTTGCTTTGTAAGAGCATGATCTTCATTCTAGATTCATGAAGCATTCCTTGGCCTAAGGAGAGATTAGAATAAATTACAGAAACAGTTTGAAGATTGATATTAAGTAGTATTTAGTTTCTGACGTTCAAAAATGTAACTTCTCAATAAAACAATAGATTCTATACAAAAATGCTTCTTTTGAGGAAGGATTGTCTAAATTTTTTTAACTTTCATTCAGTTTATCAGGGAACAGACTTGGCAGATTACATCTTAGAGTTTTACATAAAATACATACATATCAGAAGGAAGAAAAGTCCTCTTTCTGATGATGAGTGAATTTTGAGCAGAAGAAGGAGAAAGAGAATTAGAAGTGTAAAATGAAATAATTTCTTTTTTTAGCTTTTCCAAGTCTTGTTCCTAGAGGAAGAAAATTCGTGTCTTCCTTCTTCCTGTTTGGGACTCTTTTTGAAAAGATGCCACTTTGCAATCAGCAGTTGGACCACAGCTACATCAAATAAAATTGGCATCCCAGAAAGATTGGAAAGACCTAAGGTGTCACTTTCCTGAGCTGTTTTTATCTTCTAAGTCAGGGGTCTCCAATGCGAGTCCACAGACTGGTGCCCGTCCATGACCTGTTAGGAACAGGGCCTCACAGCAGGAGGCGAGTTGTGGATGAATGAGCAAAACTTCCTGTGTATTTGCAGCTACTCCCCAGCACTAGCATCACCACCTCAGCTCCACCTCAAATCATCAGGCATGAGATTTTCATAGGAGCACCATCCCTGGTGCTAGAAAGGTTGGGGACTTCTCTAAGTGACATTGAACAGACCCAAGTAACTGAAGTTCTAGCTAGTAAACTTGACAGTGGAAAAAATTATGTTGGTACAGAGTAGGCCTGGAGTATGGCACAGGGGAGAACCCTTGAGCACAGAGTGAATGTAAGTTGAAACCTACACGACAAAAATCAGGGTAAAGTCAAGTTGAACAGAGACCACTACCAGGAGCCTTGCCCAGGCCAACAGAAGAACTATGAGTAATTAGCTGAAGACTTCAGCATAGGAAGCCAAAAGAGCATCTAGTCACTTGTCAGTCAATGGGCATTACCTTGGCGACCTGTGTATGCTAGCCAACACAGCCTCAAGAATTATGCAAGGCTGCAGACCCCCTTCTACCCCACACCATAAGGATATCTATGCTACACTCTTATTCCATTGTGTGCCTGAATGACATCTTAGGAAGAGAAGTAGTAGGAAAGAGAGGTTATTATCAGAAAGACTATGCTAAAAATATATCCTAGGTAATTAAGCTTTAAATATATTAAGACTGGGTTTATTTATTGTTTGTTTATTTTTTCTGTTAGCAGATCAGGACTTGGGAGAAAGATCAGATTTATCCTATAGAAATATGTTCTCTGCAAATTTGAGTTGTAACATAAGATATATTTGATGTATAGTCTTAGAAAATTTAGCCGACATCTATATATTTCCACTTATATTTCCACATATTTGCTTGGATTGTAATTCAAAAGCATTCATTGGAACTGAAAATTCTTTTGGTTTTAGCCACTTCAAATACCTAACTACCTATCTCATATACAAATTGAAATTTTTGAATATTTGCTATATGCAGTGAATAGTAAAAAATTTTATTGATGTAGAATCTAATCCATTATATTAGTTAGTTTGGGCTGCCATAACAAAATACCATAGACTGGGTGGCTTAAACAATAGAAACTTATTTTCTTGCAATGCTGGAGACTGGAAGTCCAAAATGAAGGTGCCAGCAGGGTTGGTGTCTGGTGAGGGCTGTCCCTTTGGGTAGCAGATGGACCTGCCTTCTCACTGTGCTCACATTGAGGTCTCTTCTTTATGCATTGATAGATGTCTCTACCTTCATCTTTTTAGAAGCAAGCAATCCTATCAGATTAGAAGCCCACTTATATCTTATTTAATTTTAGTTACTTCCTATAGGCCCTATCCCCAAATATAGACACCTTGGGAATAGAGTTTTAACATATGAATTTTGAGGGAACACACTTTAGTCCATAACTGGCATAAAACTCAAACATAGTATTTTTAACATAATTCTATCTAATTTTAATTTATGTATATAAATAGGACTTTAGGCAATGTATGATAATGAAGTGCATTCTGAAGCAAAAGCAATGAATTAAATTATGTCCAGTATACTTCTTGTGTTAAATTACTTTTTAAACTGGTAATTTACGTATAGAGCATATGGCAACATTTGATAACTAGCATAATAAGTTGGCCACTACATTCTACTCTTTATTAATTATGAGAAAATAGATCTCATCATATTTTCAGCTGGGAACTGATCTAACATAAGATATTTGAATGTGATGCAGTGCAAGCATTCATTTAAGCTAAAACTTTTCTAGTATGCAGAATAGCTAGTAAATAAGAATTCCTTTATTTAGCCATACCCAGAGTCATAACCAATGAGTTAATTAAGTGTATATAATTGCAATAATATTTTGAAACCACTGTAATTATATGGTTTTTATTTCTTGCCCTTATAAATTATATTCCCCAGCATTCTGCCATCATTGCAGCCACAACAACAGGGGGAAAGTAAATGTTTTGTTATGCAGCAATAGTCTCTAGCTCAGGGCTTCCACAGAGTTATTAGTCCTACAGGTTGTATACTGCACAATGGTACCGTATCTAGCAAGGCTCTATTCACATTATAGGCAACATAGTTTGCATATTTATTTTAACAAAAAATTCCCAGCAGATGGCAGTAAAATGTCTTATTCTAAAGATAACAACATAAAGCAACAATTTTCTTACAAATGGAAATAAAGTTTTTTTTGAGGAAGGATCACCTTTTTCTAATTTGCAAAAAGGTACTGAATAGGCTAGCTCATGGAGGATATATACCTCATGGGAGACTTGTAAAGATTAAATCAGTCACAATAGTTCCTGGCTTATAGAAAGCTCTGAATAAATGTTAGCTACTAACAGCTGTTACTACTACAATTACTACTACTGTTACCAATATTATTATCTCCATGAGTACAAGCAAAGAGTCCTCACACATATAAGCAACATCACTTAGGAGAAGAGAGGTGATATAGAGCCCTTTCTTACCTAGAAAGACTGAATGTTCCATAAGATATTATTTAAACAAGTCCAGTTTAGGATTTAAACTTTAAATAGAATCAATATTCAAAACAAACAAAAAAACTTATATGTTTGTTTTATCAACTATTTTGTAAATGCAAGTTTTTTTTTAGTAGCTCTAGAAACATTTTTACGGAGGGACTTTCATCTCATCCCGTTTTTTTAAGTGTAAATGCTTTTTTTTAAGAGTTAAAATCATTTGCTGGTTGTTTACTTTGTGGTACAACCAGAAAATAATGGGATATTGAATATGGGAGGTTTCGATTGTCTGGGGTGTCACTTTAACATTCCATAGATGGGGGTAGTTTTTATATTCTATAAAACAAAGCATACTAAATGGCAATTTGGAGTCAGTCGTGTGTTTAATATGTCTTGAATATTTTGAATTATTTGTATTCTCATGTTTTTGGTACAATTGTTTCCTAAAGAAAACTACTCCTTGGTCTTGGCTCTCCTTGTCAGAATTTTGTGTAACTTCTTTGTTGTGATAGTCCAGTTTTCCTAGTAACTTTGTTAAAGTCCTGTGAAAATTTGGTTATGTAGTATATATGATAGTAAATTGTGAATTAGTGGGACTTTGATGTAACAGCATATTGACATTTGAAGATATTGGTACTTGATATTAGGAAAATGAGCCTCCCAATTTTAAGTTGGAAAGTCACTGGAATAACTATTTAGAAAGAATCACAACTATGTGACTTTTTAGGTTTGTGGTACATATGTTAAGAATTGTGTACAAAATGAAATGTCTGTGTACTTATACTCAAAACAAGCAATAAAATCTCAATTATAAACGAAAAAAAATAGGCTAAACCCACTGTCTTTAGAGAAAAAATAATTTAACATAGTGAATTATAAGTATTAAGCAATGATGATTTGGTCAGGAGAGGTGGGTCTAATTTTAAAATATCAGTTTAGTTATTAAGTTTTCAAAGGAAGTAGGAATCTAAACATTAGTTTCTTTAAAGTCTCTTGGATGTATTTATATTCCAAGAATGAGAAAAATTTTTAGAAACAAAACAAAACATCCTCCAAACTTAATATATGGAAATGTCACTTGAGTGAATTAGTTCCAACATTCTCCAAGGCATTTTGATGAAAGAATCAAAGCTCTAGGGTTTAGACCCTTTTCTAGAGTAAAACTTTATTACTTTTTTACAGCACCTTCTCTTAAGTGCATAACAAATGTAATATTAAAATTTTATGACTAAGATTTATATAAACTCTTTAATAAACTGAAGAAAAAAACAGTACCATCATTAGATGATAATCTGTTCCACTGTTGGATGAGAAATACCAGAATATTTGAAATCAGCATGTGGCTAAAGGAAACACAACATTATTGAAAAACAACTAACCCCAATTATTATTACTTAACAATTCAAAGTATATTTGATATTATTGTATAACAACTTTATACTTTGAGAAAGTCTGTTAGACATGATTATTTTCTACTAATTATAATATTTTCAGAACATTAATGATAAATGGTGAACTCACATACTTTTATCACTTCTCCAAACTTTAGCATCTATATATATGATGAAGTAATCCCCCAAATTTCTTTTCTCTTTTAGTTCAAGAAATAATTTTTTTTCTGATGAAAAAGTTGTTAGGAAAAAACCACATAGACACACATGCACAACATACAGAAATTACTTGTTAATACCTCTTTAAAAGGAAACTGTAGAAACAATAATGACATTTTAAATGGTTTATATAATGACAATGAAAGACTGCTGAGTCCAACTGAGTGCATTAGAAAGTCAAAATGAAATTTAGCTCTTGAATCTCTAAACTACATATATTTACACATCAATGCCAGGAAAGTTAAGAACTATGTGTGGGAGAGGGGTGTTGGGTGTTGGAAGGAAATTGTTTTCTCATTCCGATTGAAATCTTGTTGAATAGAATCATATCCTTGTGAATCAACTGTATTCACATATTTGAATGAGAATTATACAGTTCAGTGAGCTTGGTATATATATGTATCTATGCCTAAGATCACATTTAAAAAGTCCAGTAAAAGGATTAGCAAGCACACATTTTCTACCAATACTGTAAATCCCATTTTCTGTTTACCTGCCCAGGACAGCTGCTTCTCTCCAGCGATGACTAGATCACAACTCATCTCTTTCCACTCTTTACTCACTTAATGAGTTCCAGCTTCACTGGCTATTCCCCCAATGCTCTAGTGCTCTAATTCTTTCTCCTAATAGTCGGCCAAATGAAGAGAGAGTTAGAGAGCTTTTGAGGAGAAAAATTGGGATTGTCGGAAATATGTATGGACAGAAATGGTGGGATATATAAAGCTCCCTTCACCAGTGCACTCTGTTGAATTTATAGAACACATCACCTAATTTGGTAGCTATTTATTGATTTATTTTCATGAAAATATTTCCATTTTTGTTTTCTAAACCAAGTCACCATGAATCAAATCACCCAAGGTGTTCAACTCCTGTGGTTAGAAATCTCTAATATCTTGAAGTTCTGATGTATTTGGGGGTGCGTATGGCAAGTTTCTTAAATGTATTTTAAATGTGGAGGTCCTACTAAACAGTATAATAAGAAAGAAACATTACAAGCATGTAGCAAAGGCATTTTTCTATGCCTAGTATGCTCAGGGTGTGGCTCAGTGGCCATTACTACGATTACAAGATCAAGATGTGCATATGCTTTCTGGGTGCTTTCGGTAACCTTGTAAAGCAGACTTCACTGCATAAATATTCAATACGTCATTATCTGGTTTGTAATCAAAGGCATGCAGTCTACCAGAAAGCAAAGCCAATTTATACTTCTATTATACTGTAGTTGTGCTTTAATGCCAATCAATCAATTACTGATTTGATTTTTAAGTTTTCTTACATTACAATCTGGAAAATTGTGTTTTCCAGAAATCCAGAAGTATGCGATTCTGTAGGAAAAGTGATAAGAGCAGAAAACAATGCGAAGGTGACAGGGTTGGTTGGGTGGGGGTACTTAGGAAGGCAATAGATAGTGTGGAGAAAGAGAAGATGGTGGAGGGGAGATTGAGTGTCCAGTGTGAAGGAATAATGTTATAAAGAGGGCAGGAGACTGGGGAGGGGGGGAAGGGAAGAAGAGAAAGAGAAAAGGAGGAGGAGGAGGACAAGGGGAGGGAGGAGGAGAAAGGAGAGAGGGATAAAAGTAGGGACAGTGAAAGAAAGAGTCAGAGAGAGGGGAACAGACAGATACAGAGATGAGAGAGAGAGGCGGGGGGGGCGGGTAGGGAGAGAGGGAGAGAACGAGAACGCAGACATTGGACATTAGAAACAATTTGTCTGGCAGCTCCGAAGGGTTAGGAAACCTCACTCAGTGAAAGGGTGATAGTAAGCAAAGTAGTAAATGGGAAATGTTGGATGCTTTGTAACTTCTTTCTCCTGTTTAAGATTTTCCTGAATCTTTGGTTTCTCTAAGGTCTCTGCAAAGAAACACTTCTGAACTTGATTTCTTTTAATGTGGCAATGTATGTAAAGTGGCCCTCAAAGCGGCAGAAAGAGCCAATTTATATTTGAATTACACTTATATAACCCTAATTTAATGATGTAATGAAAATTGTGAAACATTTTTTGAGAAGTAATAAAATAATGTACCCTTTAGCATTATTATTTTTATTTACTTGGTTTTTTCCAATATTTTAAGACTGTTTAAAATCAGTCTTATATCTGATCTCGGAAGCTAAGGCAGGGTCGGGCCTGGTTAGTACTTGGATGGGACACCACCTAGAAAGACCAGGTGCTGTAGGCATAAAAAATAAAAAATAAGGGATTGTAAGCTGATAAGCTCCTTGCAATCTGTTATGTCAACCAAGGGTTGCCTCACCTAACAAAGAAAAAAAAAATCAATCTTACAATTTTGAATACTCGTTTCCGTGTTCCATACAGTTCATCTTATACTTGACTGTCGCCATTAACCCAGCTTCATCCTTCTCATAATTCTATACTCTTTTGTCAAAGAGGAGGCATATTTAAAGAAAGAATTTGACAGAATCTTTTCCTTAAATTGTTAATAAACAAATGCTTACAAATTTCCACAAATGCATAAAACAACAAGCAAGTCAGCTTCACAAAATACAGTTGTTTTTATGGTTCAAATATGGACTGCCTATAAGAGATATAAAAATTTTTAAATATAATAGAGTATGAGAACAATTGTCTAGGAACCAGAGCTGTGAGACACAGCTCTGCCTCAAGTTAGTCCAAGGACCTAGGCCACCCCACTTAAACTTCCTTGGCTTCTGTTTTTTATCTCTCATATGATAAATTTTATCTAGGTGACCTTTTAAATCTCTACTAATTTTACATGTGTTCTAAGGGTTGATCACTTGAAAAATCAGGAGTCAAAGAGTACAGTACCAGTGTGTGCAGTGAGGACTGATGTTTATAGCTTGCTTTAATTTTGATACTAAGCTGTAAAGTAGTCAATATCCTGTAGTATAGCCTATTGATGAATTTTTTAAGTAATATGAATTGTCGCTCTGTTCGTACACTACAAAATATAGTTTTTGAAAGTTTTCTGAAAGTTTTGTGTTCAGATAAACTTAAGGGTTTACAGAAAGAGAGGAGACCCTTCCATATATTTTTCAAATTATACTTTTCATTTTAAGATAATTGTAGATTCACATACTGTTGTAAGAAATAGTACAGAGAGATCCTGTGTGCCCCTTACCCGGTTTTCCCTCATAGTACATATTTAAAACTATAGCATCACAACCAGAATCTTGACATTGATACACTCAAAATACGAGATAGTTTCATCAACACAAGGATCCCTCCCGTGTCCTTTAATAACCACCCATATTTCCCTTCCACCCTCATCTCCACCTTAACCCCTGGCAACTGCTGATCTTTTTTCTATTTCTATAATTTTTCATTTCAAAAATGTTATATAAATGGAATTACAATATTTAACCTTCCAGAGTTGTATTTTCTAATTCAGCATAATCAGCTGAAGGTTCACCTTGGTTGTTGCATGTATCAATAGTCCATTCATTTTTATTACTGAGTAGTGGTATGGATGTGTCACAGCTTCTTTTACAATTCCCCACTGAGGGACACTGGGTTGTTACCAGTTTGGGGCTATTGTGAATAAAACTCATCTAAATCTTTGAGTACAGGTTTTTGTGTGAACACAGGTTTTCATTTCATTGGGATAAAAGACTATGAGTGCATTTGCTGAGTTGTATGGTGGTTGCTTGTTTCATTTTTTGAGAAAATGTCAAACTCTTTTCCAGAATGGCTGTACCATGATGCATTCACATCAGCAGTGTATGAGTGATCTTTTCTCCACAACCTCTTCTGCATTTGGCATTATTACCATTTTTTAAAATAATAGACTTATTTTTAGGAGAATGTTAGATTGACATAAATTCCTCACTCCACCCTAGTTTCCCTTATCGTTATCATTTTACATTAGTGTGCTACATCTTTTATAATTAATGAAACAACATTGATGCATTATTATTACTGAAGTCAATAGTTTATTCAGATTTCCTTAGTTTTTACCTAATGAATTTTTAATATTTCAGAATACAATCTAAGACACCACATTATATTTAGTTGCCATATCTCCTTAGGATCATCTTGTCTGTGACAGTTTCTCAAATTTTCCTTGTTTTTGATGGCCTTATTCTTGATGACATGGTGTTGTCATTTTACCAGTTCAAGTGAAGGGCAAAACTTTTCCTTTATAGCCTGTTGCCCTTCCTAATTTGTAATATAATTGCCTTAAATATTTCTTCCACATACACTTAGAATTATATCAGTGTTTTCATTTTAGCTCTCTCAAATATAATTAAGAGGAGAGATATAAAAATGATTCTCAAGAGAAGAAAACCAACGTAATCAACCCATATTTTTGCTTACTGTTTTTTCTTCCTTTGTGATTCTCCAAGAGTTTTCCTTTTATTGTTTCCTTTCTGTTTAAAGAGCTTTTTTTAACCATTCTTTTAGAATAAGTCTGCTGACGACAGTCCTTTCAATTTTCTTTCATCTGAGCATGTCTTGATTTGCCCCTTCATTCCTGAAGGGTACTTTGGCTGGATATGGGGTTTAAGATTCACAATTTATTTTTTTTTCAGCCTTAGAAAATATTGCTCCACCTTTTTGTGACCTCCTTGGTTTCTGATGAGAAATTTCCTATAATTCAAATTGTTTTCCGCTGTAAGTAAGGTGTTCTTGCATTGCTTCCAAATGTTTTTTTTTTTTTTTTTTTTGGTCTTTAGTTTTCAGAAGTTTGACTATGGTTTTGCTTGGCGTGATTTTTTGTGTGTGTTTTTTTCTCATTTGGGATTGGCTCTGCTTCTTGAATCTCTCTATGTGTATGTCTTTTTTGCCAAATGTGAAAAGTTTAAAGCTATTACTTATTCAGTAACTTTTCTGTCATATTGTCCTTCTTTTCTCCTCCCAGGACTTTGATAACACAGGTCCCTGAGGCTGGCTGACTTTCTTTCTTTCTTTCTTTCTTTCTTTCTTTCTTTCTTTCTTTCTTTCTTTCTTTCTTTCTTTCTTTCTTTCTTTCTCTCTCTTTCCCTCCTTCCCTCCCTCCCTCCTTCCCACCCTTCCTTCCTTCCTTCCTTCCTTCCTTCCTTCCTTCCTTCCTTCCTTCCTTCCTTCCTTTTTCTTTCTTTTCTTTCTTTCTAGTCAGATTTCTCTTTGTTGTCCAGATAGGCTAATTTCTCTATCTTCAAATTTACTAATTCTTTCTTCTGTCCTCTCCATTTTCCTCCTGAGCCAATCAATTGGGTTTTTTTATTATTATTATTATTATTTCAGTTGTGTATTTTTTAGTTTTAAAATTTTTATTTGATTTTTCACTATATCTTTTGTTTGCTTAGACTTTCCATTTCTTTGATGAGACTTTCTAGTTTTCATTTATTTTAAACGTTAATAATTATGAATTAAATCATTTTTATGATGGATACTTTGAATTCTTTGCCAAATTCTAACATTGCAGTTATTTGGTATTGGTATTTATGAATATATTTTTCCATTCAGCTTGAGATCTTCTTGATTTTTGGTATGAATAGATACTTTGATTTTGATTGGCAATTTATTTTTTTTGTTATGAGGTACTAGTTTTTATTTAAACCTTCTGTTTTAGCTGGCTTCCGCTTACCTTGTTCTGATAGGGGAAAAAAATATGCACTACTTTCATTATTGCCAGGTAGAGATAGAAGTCCCATTGTTCCCAACTTTTCCTGTTTTAAGGGGGGGTGTTTCTTATTATTGCTAAGTAGAAGTAGAAGTTCCAGCTCTCCACTCTTCTCCACTGATATCTCCCTGTCTTGGAGACATAGGAATGCCTTATTACTGCTCCCCAAATTACCTCTCCTGACACAGCATTGTAGGAGTGAGGGGATGATGAAGGATGGCATTATCACTGTGTGATGGTGAAAGTCCTGTCTCTCCATCATGCGTCCTCTGACATCACCCCAGTGGGAATTGGGAGGGATATCTTGTTACTGTTGGATGAGGATGCATGTGGTCTGCAGGCCTAGTTACCACCGGGTGGGAATGAAAGTCTCAGCCCTCTTCTTGGTCTCCCATAACACCAAATTGAAGAGAGGGTTGGGGTGCATCAGTATAGCCTGATAAAGGTTAAAGTCAAGGTTCCCCACTCAGACTTTGTTGGCACAGATGGGGTGGGTCTACAGTTTTTTCTGTGGTTTTTGGATGGATTAGAGCAGTTATTGTCTAAAGTTTACAGTCTTGTTAGCTTGCCCATTTCCTAGTTCTTTGTCTGGATAGAGACAGCTTTTGTTGGGATTTTTTCTTTTTTTTTTTCTGTCTGTATTCATTGATGTTTTGGGATTGCCAGCTTCTTCAGTTCCAAGTTGTGTGGGATATATAAAGCAAATGGAAAATCCAGAGAATTCACCAGCATGTTGTTCCACAGATTCTGTGTCCCTAGCCTGTCTGCCTTCTTTTCTCTACCTTGCTGGGTCTCCTTATTGTTTATTATGTTTATTATATATAAACATATTATGTATTTTATATATATGTCTTACGTTTATTGTATATAATAAACATAAGAAGAAAATTTCTGTCTTTGAAATCATAAGAATCTTTTATAACACCTGTTTTATCTTGTGGGTATTCTTACCTCCTGATTTCTTGCCATGATTTCTGACTTCCTCCAGATTTGCATTCCCATATAACACCAACAACTGCTCCAGAGTTAATGGTTCCAGATTCTGATCTAGTTTCACCCATATACATATTTTGTGCTTGTTTAATTGATTGAATACATGGATGTGTTTTCAATCACTGCTGGCCACTCACTTAACTCTCGAGACTGAAATTATTCAGTTAGTTTATTTAGTCTTGAACTAGACTTTTTTCTCTTCTCATAATTATGGAACCCTCAATACTAATAAGCTATTTGTAAAAGTCAGGCAATCATAATATAGATAGATAGATAGATCGATCGATCGATCAATAGATAGATAGAGAGACAGACAGATAGATGGAGATATACTTTTTGTGTCTCAGACAAAAAATTCTCTTGTAGGAGCTCAGATATTTCTTTCTTGAGATTTGCAAGATGACTGGAGGATTTATAAAAATGTACCTAGATGATCCCAGTTAGAACCTCAGTGTGCCTATGTAATCTCTATTTACAGCTTGGGGGAAAATGAGACTTAAAGAAGTTAATCAATTTGCTCAAGTTTATAATGGTAAACGGTTTCTGATCTCAAAACCTGAAATCTGTTCACATGTTGTCTCTCTTTGTGAGGCTGATGATGCTCAAGAGAGATAAGCAGTGAGAGGATATAGTGTTCTGAGCAGCTATAGTGTAGAAAACTTTCCATGTGTATTTGCTAAGCACCTCTTATGCACAGAATATAGTACTAGGCTCTGGGTATATATGTGTGGAAGAAGGGGTGGGATGAAGAGATGATTGGGGCAGCAAGCAGTGCTTTTCAGCCAAGGACATTTATTTTCTCTTACCTGGAGTTCTGGGCTGCCATGTTTTAGAATTTAAAACTTCTGTGAACATTGCTAGCTACATAATTTGTGGGCCCGGTGCAAATTTAAAAAGTGAAGCCCCTTATTCAAAAAGGAAGAAAAGGCACTAATGGTATTAAAAGTACTAAAATATAAAGCTTTTTCTTTTTTTTACTGTCTCTCTTGTCATGGTGGTTTTTTTTGTTTGTTTTGTTTGTTTGTTTGCTATTTAATATCATTCTAAATAGAGAAAACTTAAAAATTTAAATTATTAACATTCATTCATATATTAATGCAGACATAAGAGCATCTAATTCATATGTAGAATCACTGAAAGTGCACAGTTTGTGTTTGCATGTTGATTTTATTCTTACCAGAAGAGTGAAAGTGTTACACAAAAGTCAACTGTTTTTATTTTACTTGTTGAAATACATTCATTCTACCAACACTTTACCTTTAGCTTAGTGGTGAATAAAAAGAACCAAAAGGAAAGGGAAGTTTGGGTTGCTCTATTTTTCTCTTTTCTTCTGTGTCATTTTTAGCGTTATTAGCTAATACAGGAGAGTAACATGAGTAAGAAAGGATATGATTGTGTTCTTAGAATTCCATTGCTTTCTTTCTGCATTTGAAGCAAGTTCTGGTTAAAGAGGAATACTTGGTCTCTTACGGCTGTCTCTGTCCCTGTTTATTCAGTTGTAGACATAACATGCTGACCTTGTACTTGCTTTGAGTCTTTCTGAGCTCCCATGCATTATGAGTCCACAAGAATTCTGTGTGCATGAACTTTGGGGCATTGTATACATGCAAGGCAGCAACAAACTATGGATAGGCATATAGCACATATGTATCTTCTCTGCTCACATTCATGCCCTATTGTTCCATTGGAATTCACTTACAACATATAAACTTCAAATAAAATTATTGAGATTTTCAAGACATGACAGTAGAGCATTAAACCAAGCATAGTTCTGAGCACAGAGCTCTGGGCATAGGTCATGTATCATGAAACTTGCCCTTATGTGTGAGAAGAAAGTTTTTCTGTATTTTTAGTGCCCTATACCTAAATTCTTCTATTCTCTTTGCTTTGCCCACCTAAATCTCTAGCTTTCCTAGAAGCTATGAAATTTAACATCTCAATTTCCTATCACCTAAAGGATTTATCAGTTGAGCTCATTTTTGATTGACCAGGTTTTGTTTGACTGTTTACTTGCTTGCAAACCTGCCATCTATCTATGTGAATGCAGTTGTCTCTTTTTTTCTCATATTTTAAACTTTCTCTACTCTAATTCTGGTACATGTGAAATTAGAGCTCTCTACGGTCAGAATCATTGTCTAGGTTAGAACTCAGACTTTCTAGCTCTGCCTCCAACTTACCTGGTTCCTATTCATTAATTGCCTTATCTTGGCAAATCCCTGTTTCCTTATTTCTGGAATGAACATAAAAATGCTCCCTCAGCTTATGTGTCCATTGTTAGGCAATGATGAATGAAGAGGAGACTCAAGCATAGTGCCTGACACATTATTTTACTATTATTACTATTTCCTTTAGAAGAACACTTTGCAATCCTATAAATCTAGCACTATTAATTTTAATCTTATTACAAGAATACCTTTTTGAATTATGGCCGTGAAACTTGAAAGACAGACTATTCAACTTTCCTTTTAATTTTCTCTTTTAACCTTTAAGGCTAAATTTATTATAAACAACCCATTACTATGAGTCTATTAACCTCTCGACTGGCTCATAAAACTGTTAATTGGCTATGGAAAACAGACATCTGCTAAGACTATTTTTTTTTTAGCTCAATACCCCTATTTTAATTATTTTCCTATTATAAACATCTTGTGATTTATGCATTTTTAACATTTCTTCAGTAGATACATAGTTGGCTTCCTGAACTCTGTTTCTGTTGGCTTGACGGTGATGACTTTGCATTTGGAGGTTTGGGGCAAAGTAATTTAACAAGAATCATTATTAATAAAAACCAATTTTAGGATTTGTTGTTTCTTTATATAACAATACATATTTTCCTTCCAATCAAAGGTTGCCACTCTAGGAAAGGAAGCTTTTTTAGATTGCCTCTCAAATGAACAATTATTTTCCATGTGTAAACAAGAGGAAATATTTTGTAAGAAACACTCATTTTCTCATTGATTAAATAGCTGTTCCTGTTTGCCCAGTTACAGAATAGAACTCTATGTGCTTGAGGAATCTGGTGTGCAAGTTCCCTCACTAGAATTCTCAGATGCTGACCAGCACAAAGTTCAGGAGCTTGAAATATTAGAATGTTATTTTTGATGGAAGGTATTATTGAGCCCCTATCAAAGCAAGGTATAATATTTGATTTACCTAGAGACAGATTTTATCCTGATTTATTAAGGGTTTGTTTCATAGATTCTGGCCTAAGAGCTGACTTTGAGAACAGTGAGTATATGCTATATTTTATGTTATGATATGTGCCTTACATGGGAAAGTTTCTTAATTTATATGTCTCTTCATTTTAGACTAAAAAATTATCATCTGTATAATTGGAGTTAGCTTGAGAGTTCTCTGTTGTGTAGTAAGTTAATGGTGGATCCTCAGTGTAATATATTGTTCTACTAGGCCTTGGGAGGCAATAACATTTGTCAGGAGAGAAGAGGAAAAGTGAGAACTAGAGCCAGAACTCAGAACTCTTTGTAGGTTAGGAAAAAAGTTATAGATCTAACTATAAGAGCAAAGCCAAAGATAAAAACATAAGAGTCTATATGAATGGAAAAAGAATTGTTAAACTAAGAGGTCAGCTGGATGAAAAGTGGGAACTTACTTTATGTCTAAAATAGATCTAGTTGGTTTTTTGAATTATGATAGCATATTTATGTTAATGCTTTTAATAGTGGCTGGCACATGGTAAATGTTTAATTAATGACAGCCATTATCATCATCATCATTTTTATTTAAATGGAGGAATCCATTTCTAATAATATTTGCCAAATATGAAAATTCTGAAATGGTTATTTGTATCCCTTTTCAAAAGCAAATAGGTATTTGGTGCATGCTTTTTTAACCTTAATGCCATTGGAGTTCATGTCACATGCTTCTTCTTTTTTAAAAATTTTTATCACAGAGGGTACAGCCTCCCCTTTCTACTCATGATGAGTTCAGTGATTTAGAAACCAAGCCATGTAGCCACATTACCTATTCAGTTGCTGAACTGTGACACTTGGTTTCATTAGTCATACCCGGTTGTTTTGGAACTATGTCCCACCATCTTATAAATTATGGAACTGCTATTATAAATTCATAACACAACTATATGAGAAGTTTTAGATTAAGTGCATATTTTCTTTAGCTGAATTAAAATATGAATGAGCTACTTTGCATCTCAGAATTTGGTTCACAGAGTGTCTGAAGTAGGAGACATAATGTTAGATAAAAGTATATGAGAAAATAGTATTATTTGAAGTCTATATCCAACCTGTCATTTTGTCAGATACATGTTTTTGGTTTAGTCTGAAAAAAATTAAGAATTCTAGTTCAGTATTCTATGGGGGGAAGAAAATCATCATGAGAGACTCTAAATAAAGGAGGAAGTTTTCTACCTGATGATGATTATTAACTCAGGATGTTGTTTATGGCTCTAGTAAGTTATTGTGTTATTTTGCCATGTCCTTAATTCAATCAAGCAATGAGGATGTATTGAGTGCTAGGTTATATAGATACAATGATTGGTACCTGCCCTCCAAGGGTATGCAGTATTGTGGGACACTACATATAAGTATATGATATATATATATATAATATATATGTGTGTGTGTGTGTGTGTGTGTGTGTGTGTGTGTGTGTATACATACATATATATACATGTATATATACACACACACACAACAATGGCAGAGGGTCTATTTTATTGTTAAACAAATGATACTGAAAGCAAGTGCCATCAAACTTCAGTGTATTGTCTTCTGTTCTAAAAATGTTGTAGGGATTTCACTCTCAGGCTGGAAGTAGTACCTCTTTATAGAAGACTCCAGCCTGGCCTCCAGCTCTGACCTCTTTACCACGCTCAGGTTACTCACCTCTCATCACTTGTGGGATAAACCAGAGTAGGACTTAACCAGGCTAGGAGAATAATTATATGGTGAAACCATATATAGATTATTTACATTATCCTAGATAGCCATCAACTTATAGTCCCCCCAAATTCATTGTCAGATGACATCACATACCCTGTTTGTAGTGATAGTGCTTAGCACAAAGAAGAAACTTAACAGGTGTTTGTGTAATCAATGGTTTCTAAAGTTATTTTAACCTGCATCCAGATGTCACTATGTTTTAAAATATATAATTCCAACATTGCTGAATTTCATTTTCTGAGAAGCCCATGTCCACAACCTATGTTTACAAATGTCTACCAGTCAGCCAGTATTATATGGGATTCACATACCTCACACAGTATGCACGTCCCTCAGAAAGAGCCTTTGCATATATTTTCTGCATTTATCTATTCAGGTTTTCCTTTATGCCATATTTATTGAGTGCCTATGATGTTAAGATTCTAGACACCAGGGATGCAGCAGTAAACAAGACATATGAAGCCTTTGTCCTTGCATTCTGTTGAAAAAAAAAAAAAAGGACAATAAGCAAATGTAGACATATCAGTAATTATAAGGGCTAAGAATAAAAACAAAACAAAGATAAGAAAATGCAGAGGGATTTATGGTAAGAGAGGGGGGCTTGGTCAAAGTAGTTCTCTTTGAAAAGATATTTGAACTGAGACCTGAATGAAGTAAGGGAGTAAGCGATAAGCGTTCAGGCAGAGAGAAGAGCAAGTGTGTGGGTACTGAGGCTGAGGCATGCGTGGTATGTCCAGAGGCCACGGCCTGGTGGCATTGAGGGAGGTGGACAGTGATGTGGTATGAAGTTGGAGAGATAGTAGGGGCTTTACTGGAGAAGGATTTTTAGACTATCCTAAGGACTTTGTATTTATTCTGTGTGAAATAAGAAAGAGGAATGACAAAAACTGACTTTTGCTGTGAAAGAAAATCTCTGTTGTGTTGAGATTAAAGTTTAGGAAGTCAAGTTAGCAGCAACAAGAACATTTTAGAAATCTCTGGCAATAGACCTGATGGGAAATATGGTAGCTTGAGCGGTAGTGGTAGCTGTAAAGTGGGAGATATGGTAAGGCTTCTTGATAAATTTCAAAAGTAGATCTGATGGGGTGTGTTAATGGATTGAATGTGGGTTATGAACAAGAAGAGCCAAGAATATCTCCAAGTGTTCTGTAAGCATGGAGCTTACTGAGATAAGAAACACTGGTAGGAAAGCAGGTATATGTGTGTTTGTAGGGGCAAAATAGTTGGTTTTGGATGTGTTAAATTTGAGATAACTATTAGACACCAAAGTTGAGAGGTCGAATTGGCAATCGGATATGTAAGTTTAGAGTTGGAGGAGCAGCAAGGTATAAAAAATATAATATTGGGAGTCTTGTGCATGTACCTAGAGGGAAAATGCTGATATAGAAAGGAGTAGATTAGAGAGCTGAGTCAGTCCTTAGGGCACCCCAAAATGTCAAAGTAAGGGAGATGAGGAATAATTAGTTATAGTGCTGGTAGAAGCAACAAGTGAGGAAGGAAGAGTCCTAAGACAGAGCATCATAAATGGTAAGGTGTTTCAGGAAGAGGGAAATTGTAAGATGCATTAAATGCTGTTGAGAGAGTGAGTAAAATGAGAATTGAGAATTGACCAAAAGATTTTAGGATAAGAAAATCATTGGTTAACCTTTTCCTGAAAGGCCCTTTATTCACCTTTCATATAGCCAATTACTAACCAACATTTAAATCCCTATACAACAAAAATAATTTTCTAACAACAAAACAAAATAATCGAAAGAAGAGAGAGTGAGAACATAACTGAATATTATATCAATATATAAAAATATTAAACAATAAAATAGGGATGGGTTCTCGGCAGAGGTCTAGGCTAAATGACAGCATTGACAGACACTGTTGAGTTAGAGGTGAAGGGGTGAGCCATAGGCTAAACATACCTATTAACAAGCCATGTCATGTGGGAGAAGACATCAATGTCTTGAGAGCATGCTATGATAGAGCATGAACTAATACATAGTAGAGTTTAAAAACAGAGCTTTTCTCTCTTTGCATCATCACCTAATCTGATGACAAATGAAAGTCAATTTTCAGAAATCTTGTTATTATTCCAAGAAAACAAGCTGTTGCTATCACTCTGTAAGATGTTTTTTTTTTTTTTACACAAATATGCTAGAGAATAGTTTGTGAAAGTACAATATACATTCGTTTTGAATTAGGAAATAAAATATTTGAGATAGTAGCGCTACTTTCTTAAAGTCATTTTTAGTAAAAACACTAGTATGAATGAATGAAAAAGGAAGTAATTGTGGCCTCTCCAATAAAGACAGAAGAATGCAGGTGGCTTACTAGATAACTTTATGTATTAAGTAAAATATAGTTATCGGTGGAATGGCTCTACAGTCTATCTAGATACTTAAAGGAATTAAACTAAGCTCTTTGAGAATTATTTTCCTAAGTCTTGTGGTATTAGGAAACAGAAATGAGATTTAAAAATTGTTTGGCTTCAACATAGAGCCAAGAAGGCAGATGCATAAATAACAATTGAAACACATATCTATAGTGCAAGAGAAAACAGGGCTAACAGAAAGAGGATAATGAATTTAAAAACAGCAATATTATTAGTAATATTAATAGTAAATTTTATTAATTTTTAGTGGGATGTTACACTCTTATCAAGTGAGGAATGTTGGCTGTGTTGTTCCAGGAAGACAATTATTTTCTCTGATTAAAACAATATAATGGTTTCAGATATGATATTATAAATGTAAGAGTTGGTGCTGCAAATGTATGGGTCTAGCCAATTGCTGCTCAAACTTTAATGTACATACAAATTAACAGAGGATCCTACTTTAGATTCTGGCTCCATATGTGTGGAATGGGTTCTGAGATTTTGCATTTCTAACCAGTTTCCAAGTGAAGTCATTGCTTCTGATGGTGTATGATGCTTTGAGCAGGAACGTACAAAGGAATTGTACTTGCTAGATGCCTGGTCTGACTTAGAAACAATGTTTCATTCTTTCTCAGAGTGAATCTCTGTGGAACAGATTCCACCTTATCTTTTTAATTTGCATTGTTCTTCATGTATAAATGATGTTCTTAATAATGACTGAGTTGGCTTAGTAGAAGTGATTTGCATTTGTCTCTTCTGCTTTTTGCCCAGGCTTTCTGGCCAAGAGGAACCATTTTGAGTATTGAGGAACACTCTGTGGCCATGGGATAGAATGAAGTCAATGATCCTGTGTAAAGATTGTGACCTTGGTCTCATTAGCACTGTGTTTTAAAGGGGGTTTCATTCACTTTTGTCAATCAGTTAGATTTTTTAGTTAATAAGGCTCAGAGTGGAGCCAGTGATCTTTATCCTATTCCATGACTGTGGACTGCATCCCAAACCAAACTAGTTATTTCAGAAGTATGGGCCATTGTTGTTTGAAGAAGAAATGTTTTAAAAGAAAAGTGGCACAAATACCAATACTGATAAAAGCCACCCCAAATTAATCATATACATAGACTAAAACAACCTCCTTCTTCCTGTCTCTGTCCTCTACAATGGTAGCTCTCAACCCTGGCTTCCCATTAGTACCATGTGGGGAAACTTTATAAAACATCTAAACCTAGATCAACATCCCTAAAGGTACTGATTTAAGTGGTAGAGTGATGTCCTAGGCATCAGCATTTTTAAAAAAAATCCCTGTTCTAATGTGTAGCTAATGTTAAGAACCACTGTTTTAAGAGCTGGAAAAGGGAAAGTCTACACATTTCTCTTTTTGAGAAAAAATATAAACCACATAACAAGTGGCTTAAAAATAGTAATTGTTCAATAAATATTTATTTAACAAATGAGTGGTATTTAAAATTGAGGATAACTCTGCTTACCTGATCAGTATGCTCCTTCAAAAGAGATACAGAAAGTAAGTAATGATAGCCCTGAAGTTCACAATGATTTCTTTTTCTCATCTCTAAGCTGAAAAACAAATATCTATTAAATTTTTAATAGTTTTCTCAGAACCTAATAAAATGTTTATACCCCTTCTAACTGACGGTTGTTCAGTCAAATGTGACTAGGACAAACTACCTTTCTCCTATAATATAAAAGAAAAAGGTACCATTTTTTGAAAGGTATCTTGGTTCAACTACCTGGAGTAATACTTTCAAAAGATTCTCTCTTTCTTAGCAAGTTATGTCTACGTATATCTACTGCTCAAGAATTCCAATTATTTTTTTTCTTATATCTTTGTTCATTTATGAGATTCCTATTCTCACATCCTCAAAACTATAAATTAGAGCATTCTACTCATTTTGAAGGCTATATTTGAAATTCTGCTTACTCCATGAGGCCTTCTTTTTTCCCCTGGTCAGAATAATTTTCTCCTACATGAAATATTAATTAATAATTAATTTAAAAAATACTTATCTTTAATAGCATAGCATGCCTTTTCTAGTAGTTATTTATGTATATTATTATTGCCCTCCTTTTAAAACAAAGCAACTTGAAAACTGTGACTATGGCTTATGGAAATTTTATTTTTCATTAACTCATACATAATATTAACAAACAAAATCTATTTTGATCGATTTAAACTAACCTTCAATAATACGATTTTATTTGTATTAATTTTCAGTTCAGAGGATGTTTTCCTGATTTTATCATCAAATTTTTGGACATTATACTTTTTCATTTGTGGACCAACCATATTATGTAAATTAAAAAGTATAAGTTATTTAAATTAAAAGCATTGTATCTACTCCCAAAATTTGAAAACATTTATTTGTAAAGAGATATGCACACCTATATTTATTGCAGCATTTTATGTGGTGGCCAAGATGTGGAAACAACCAAAGTGTCCTTCAATAGACAATTGGATAAGAAAGATATGGTACATATATATAGTGGACTATTCCTCAGCCATAAGAAACGATGAAATAAATGTCATTTGTGACAACATAGATAGAGCTTGAGAGTATCATGCTAAACAAAATAAGTCAGACAGCAAAAGTTGAGAACAATAAGATTTCACTCATGTGTGAGATATAAACCTGAAAGCAAGAGATGAACAAGATGAACAAACAAAAACTCATAGACACAGACAACAGTTTAGTGGTTATGAGAGGGAAAGAAGGGGAGGGTGGAGGTAGAAAAGGGTAAAGGGGGTTAAATATATGGTGATGGAGATTTGGCTTTGAGTGATGAACATACATTCAATATTCAGATGGTGTATTATAGAATTGTACACTAGGAATCTATATATGATTTTATTAACCAGTGTCACTCCAATAAATTCAACTAAAAATAAATAAGTAAAAAATTAACTAATTAATTAAAAGCCATTTCTGACAAAGAATATAATAGTGACATTTAAAAAAATTAATCCTCCTGTAAAAACCAGTTAAATTAACTAGCTTTGTTTTCAGCAAGCTAGATGACCAGAGTTTCCACAAACCTCAGAAGATAGGAAGATGTAGCTAACACTCAACACAGAGAGCTAGGCATATAAATCAATGAAACACGGAAAATTTTACACAGACTCTAAACTGCAGAAGAGAAGGAAAAGCTGTAAGCAATCACTAAGCACTCAGAATCTCATACAGCAGTGAAGCAGCCTAAGCCTGCAAGAATCTCAGTGGTATTCAACAAATGTTCCTTTTTTGAAAGATAGAGAAGCAACTGAAGAAAAAGCTATTAGAACAGAATCTAAACTGAGCAAATTGAAACCTGAGGGGATGGGCCAGAAGAGAGAAACCTCAAGATATACCATAAGCACATGAGGACACTGATATGGAAGGCCATAGAACTCTAGGTTTATCAGAGGTAGAGTCAGGACAACTTTCCAAATCGAGCCTAGCTTCCAAACACAGAAATGGAAACAAAAATGAGTTATATTTCTCAAGACATCGTGGCAACAACAGAGAAAGGAACTCTCGAGCCATGAATTTGTGAAAGCTACTCTGGCTTTTCTCTACATCCTGTGTAGGAACTTTCTTCTAATAGTTAAAAAAAAAAAAAGAAAAAGAAACATTTAAACACAGAAAAAAAATTTATTTACAATCAAATTCCATATAAATAAATTGCAAAAAATATAAAAATAAGCTAGATAATTTCTAACAGACAATGAGATCACACCGGAAAAATATAGCTACAAAGAAGATAAAAATCATACTCCCTGATTTTTAAATAGTCTAGAAAATTAAGAAAATGATTAGAGTTTTGCAAGAAAATCATAAATAAGTAATAGAACAGCATTGAAGTGAGGTAGCTAGACAATAGAATCTGAAAAAAGAGCAGACAGGAATTAGTTATGAATTACAAAAATACAAAACAGATTTTAGAAATGGACATTTTAAAATAGAAGAAATACAGAATATATAGTTGTAAACCCAAAAAAGAGTAGTGTAGGAAATAGGATATAGAATAGAGAAATGCAATTTTAATGAACAACAAAAAAGCAACAACAAAATAAGATAAAAGTATTTAAAGAGAAAAAATTATAAATACAGAAGATAAACTACACATAATATATATTGTTATATCAATAAATTGAAACTGATTAACTTATTAAAAACAAAATTTTGGATTGGCCAATAAAATAACATTCAATTTTATTGCTTTAACAAGAGACAATCATAAACAAATGATTAATAGATATTAAAAGTGAAAAGAATGGATAGAGATATTTATCAAGATGAGTAATGTCTGCAAGCTATTTAAAACATATTGAATATATAAAAAGTCCCAATTAATAATCATACTAAAACAAACCAGCCAAAATCAGAGAGATAAAAATTATTGTACCTCATTGGAAGTGGCTAGAACCCCCACTTACTACCTTAAAAATTTATCATTAAAATAATAAGCAGTTATTAACTTTACAGTAAAATGTATATTTTAGGATAACTAAATAGCCTTAGTAGGTAGATTCTTTAATGCATAAGATTTCTAGCTAATTTGTGTAGAAGAAATAATAGAATTAGTGATCTCAAATGAAACAAATGATCCGGACAGTAGGCATTAATAGATGGTAAAGCTCTTAGGTAAATTTTGATGGGAAACTTTTCAGTGAAACTTCTCAATTGACCCTTTTCAATGTTGCCATTGATTATTTTTATTTTCACTAAAAATGAGATGCCTAGACATCATATGTCTCTTTATATGGTGTAATATGAAGAACACAGCACCACCTATGAAATATTCTTATCATACACATCCTGGGAGTAATGGTTTACGCCTGTTATCCCATTTAATTATTATTGGTCTCTTTTAACTTTTACTCTCAGAAGTATTTGGAGTAGGGTTATAGATTATGACTACCTTACTTACAAGACATACAGCCAAATACACTGAGAAGATTAATTCAGTCTTGATTCACACAAACAAAAGCCCCCTTCCAAAAGCCATTCTCCAAAAAACCAAACAAACAAATAACAAATCACACACATTTTTTTCAACAATTGGGTGAATTTGAATATGAATTGGGATTTGGGTGACATTGTGTAATTTCTGTTAGGGAATTCTTTGTGACAATGACATTGTAGTTATATAAAAATATATTCTTCACTGTAAAGTATATCTCAGTATTTAGTATGAAATGACATGATGCTGGGGTTTATTTTAAAATACTCAAGCAAAAAAAAAAGAGAGAGGGGGAGAGAAGGCACTTGGAGGATTGAACATATATGATAAATATGGATAGTTGTGGAAGCTGAGAGATAGGAATACAAGTATTCATATTTTCTCTGCTTTTGTGTGTGTTTGGAAATTTTCAAAATGAAAAGTTGCAATAAAATAATTGTTTTTATAGAAGAAAAATATAGCACTGATGATGCTTAGTATCAGTTCATTATCAATATGAATTCTAAATATTTATACACCTGTCCAAAAAAAAGCACATGGAATTGAAAAGTTAAATTCAATAATTCACACTATACAATAATTCACACTAGTAGTCAGAGATTTCAATACTAAATCCTTTATTCAACAATGTATTGAAGGTTCTAGTCAGTGCAACAAAATAAGAAAAATAAAAAGCATCCAATTTGGAAAGGATTAAGCGAACTGATTTTAGTTGAAGATAAAATTATTATCTATGTAAAGTAATGATGGAATCTACAAGAAAATCATTAGAACTAATAAGTTTGGTTAGAATGGTTGCAGGATAAAAGATCAATATACAAAAACCAATTACTTTTGAAAATCAGTATTAGCAACAGAAAATTGGAAATAGATTCCAAAAATAAAAATCCCACGTGATTGGATTATTGACCACGATTATTAAGTATTAGTATTAGTATTTACTTTAAAAGGCACTTTGAAGCAAGTGACAAAAGAAAAATAAGGTTAGTCAATTATACAATAGTATTATATCAAAATTGATTATCTGATAATAGACTGTGGTTGTGAACATTCATTAGATACTGGAGTGTTCCAAAGATTTCAAAAGAAGGTTAGTCTGTTTTATAGACTGTAGTAAAGCCTTTGACTGCTTGGATCATAAAAAGCTATGAGTTGTTCTGAGATGAATGGACATTCCTGAGCACTTGATTGTCCTGATGTATAACCTATATTGTGGACAAGAAACCACTGTCAGGACAGATTCTGGAGAGACAGAATGGTTTCCTATAGGCCAAGGTGACAGACAAGGGTGCATTTTATCTCTCTATTATTTAATCTGCATGCAGAACATTATCATATGAAAAATTGGACTAGATTCAGAAGAAGGAATGAAAATTGGTGGTAGAAATATTAATGAGTTAAGATATGCAGATGACACTATCTTATAGACAGAAAGTAACAATGACTTGAAATGACTTCTGATGAAAGTGAAAGAAGAAAATGCCAAGCAGGATTGTATTTGAACACCAAGAAGACAAAAATCATGACTACAGAAGAAATATACAGCTAACATAGACAATGAAGGCATTGTGATTGTGAAAGATTTTGCCTATCTTGGTTCAGTCATCAGTTCAAATGGAGACTGCAGCTAGGATGTCAAGAGAAAGCCTTATAAGACTCAGAAGGGCAGCAGTGGAATAATTAGGAAAGATCACCAAGAGCAAAGATGTGTCATTGGAGACCAAGGCTAAGATTACCCACACCCTCATATTTCCAGTTACTATGTATGCATGTGAAAGTTGGACAGTGAAGAAGGCTGATAAAAAATTGATTCATTTGAAATGTGCTGGAGGAGAGCTCTATGGATACCCTGGATGACCAGAAAGAACAAGTAGGTCCTAGAGCTAATTACGCCTGAAAGATCACTGGAAGCAAGACCATTAATTCTTTTTCCCTTTCTCACTCTTTCATCTCTCTGACTCATGCAGTTGAGTTTTTGTAAGTGCCATCATTATACATTGTATTACCAACTCTCATACCCAAGACCAGAATTTGCAGTGTACATCCATTTAATTTAAGATACTGATAAAAGCATCAATAATTATAATAGAATAAATTTTCTTTCTTTTTTTTTTAACAAAATCTTTGTAGTTCTCCAAATAAAAATGAGGCAATCTATCATCATCAAGATGGAACAGCATCTACAAAAACAGAAGTAGGGAGATGATAAAAATGTTATTTTTTTTTTAAATGAATGATTCCCTTGTGTGGCGGATCCTTCTCCTATTTACTGTCCTCCAAGGTAAGCAGGACAAATGAAAGCTCTTCTCTAAAAGACCTTGATACTTGTTCAATTTATGAGATGCTACTTTAACCTTCTCAGACCATTCTGGGGAATGTGGCCCACAGGATCCTGCCTCCCCTGTTTTTAACCCACTGCTATGCAAGAAAGGGAATCAGAGAGCCTGGGGAAAGGATGGTGGAAAGCCTTGTGTTGTGAATACTATGGTCAATATTTTAATTAAAGTTGTATATTTACAAGAAAAATACTCATTATATGGCAGTTTTCCTAGACTTAAGTCGGATTAGTACCCTTCAATAACCAACCCACATTTATCTTTGACACTTGACAATATTATTTAATAGGCAGATTTTTCAAAAGTGTCCTCTCCTTAATAAGATGCTGGAAAAATGTTCTATTAACAACATATAACAAAACTTTCCCCTTTTTTTTTCTTTTTTTCCCTGCAGTAGATGAGTCTTTTTCATTACTTTTTTTCTATTTCAGTTTTAGAGGATGAGTGATATCTAGGAATACTTTACTGTATCCTGTTATTTATAGTGCCCAAATTCAAATTTAGTTCCCCATAAATGATACTTACTATATTGTTAAAAGGTGAGATACAGTGAAAAGAATACTTTATTTGTTTCTAGGAGCAAGAGGTTGTGTGTGTGTGTTTATGCCAGTATGACCACTTACTAACTCTTGGGGCTCAAAGAAATCATGGAAATCCATCTTAAAGATCCAAATAAATTAAGGTAATAGATATAAAAGTGAGTGTAGATGTTAAAAAGCGTTATATAAATTTTTGGTATACTTATTACCAAAAAAAGGGAAAATAGCATTTAGCAATAAGAATCTTTGAGGTTAGCGATACTTATTTTAGGATGTATTTTTTTTCTTTATAAGCTATTTACACCACAAAATTGGGATAAGTTGTATATTTATTGATGTTTGTTGGTAAACTAATCCATTAAAAGGCATGCAGGAATACAAAACAATAATACAATGCAAGATATAAACTGTTAAAAAATCAAAATGTAATTTAGGGGAAGAAAATTTGAATAATGTCAAATTTTAAAATCTATATGTAGATGGAAAAGATGTAGATAGATGGTGGGTTGTCTGATTAAAAATAAATTGGAATTATAATATATGACCAACATGATGTTAACTGAATTTTTGCATTAAAAATAAGAAGACAATACTGTTTCCTATGCTTGTCTGGTCACACCATCCCTAGTAAATGGTGGTCTTTTGACTGTGTTAGTAATAGCCGGCAGCAAGGGAATTTGCAGAATATCAAGCAAGCAAACTAGAGACAAGAAAGGTTGACTTCTAGTAGAAACAAAGAACAAAATCAATTCAATTTATAAAGCTTGGCCAAATTGAAATGCTCCTAGGCAATAATCTGTAGGGTATAAAGGAGAAAGAAAAATTGTTTAGAATATAGTAATGGGATGCAATTAGGGAAAAGAAAATGTAGGCTGAATATTAAAAACAATTTTCTAACAGTCTATCAGACTGTACATTAGTTTCCCGGGGGAAGAAATGAAAGCCTCATTGCCCTAGTCATTTAGAGCTAGACTGATTCCCAGAGGGTGTGGCAACCTAGAAGGAAATGAAAAACATAGAGTCATGAAAGTCTGTCTAAATTAATTTTGTAGCACAGTAAAATGCTGTTCTAGGTATTGAATGGGGTCTAAAATCACTGCAATGGACATAATCTATATCTTTAAAATGAGCAGTTTAACCAGCCTCATACCATCACCAGCATCAGATGAAGTCCACTTTTAGGCAAATCCAGTACAATTTCTGGGCTGAGAGCTGGGACAGAATGGCAACAGATGCCATTAAAATGTGAAAAGAATCACAATATGGCTGTAACGTCTATTACTCCAAGAGGCAATAGGGCTGATTTAGATAATCCAGGTGCCTGGCTATGTTCAAAGTGTTTTTTTCTAATTGATCCATTTTCTTATCACCAAATATTCTGTATTTCTGATGAACACTTATCTCTCCTATCCCAGCTCAAGATTTTCCAAATAGTTGTGTTCAGCCAGCATTAATATAAACTAGAATGTAGGTTTATTAATGTAAGACACCATTATGACTCACAAAGAATGAAAAACACATGCTTTCCATTAAACTGTGACATGACTTTACCTCTTATAATTTTTATCTATGCTTATTGAAATAGCTTTTTAAAGTTTTTTTTTTTGTTATTTATACCCGTGTATATTTTTAAATTGGTGGAATAAATTGCTCAACCTCTTCTAAAACAATTTCATATTTAAAGTGCAACTTTCTTGCATCCCTTTTAAACCCAGAGTTATTGATATCTGTCTTTGATGCACTGTTTCTTTAAAAAGTGCTCCACTATAGTCTCTGGGATTTTCTCACAAGTAAGTGACACCTGTTCTGCAAAATTTGTTGCTGGCACTTTCTCGTTTGGCATGTATTAGTCAATAGAAGCAAAGGACAGGACATCTTTATCTTTTTATAGGGTCTTTCTTCTTTAGCTCCAAGAGATCATTTTGTTTTGGCTGTCCACGAAAATAAATATTTGTATTCATTCCTTTTAAGTTGGAAATATGCATCTGGACTATTAAATATATGTCCTGCTTTATGGTTTCCGTGCTTTTCTGAACACAGAACTTTTCATTTCAGTGCAGAACCATAATGAAATTCTTAAAGTCGTTTTAAATGGTAATTAAATGTAACACCTGCGGTACTAACATAACTCAATTAAAATGACAATATGAACAGCCATGACCAAATTTGCTTATGTGCAGACAATGGTATCTGCATCATTACTGCCACCTGGTTAAGAATGACAATAAGATGTGAAAAAAACATATTTTTCTAGAAATATATTGAACCCCCTGTTTTTATAACACTTTCTCCAGGCCTTATTCACTCCAGCTGGAAAATTCCACCTACTCCTGAGTTAAAGGTAAGTTACCAAGAAAAACCACTGGTGTCTTTCTCAAAGAAAACCGTAGGGCTCCTTCTTTTCTTGCTCACGGCAAACACCATTTGATGAAAATTCATATTTTTGAGTGCTTGAAACTGCTTGCCCTTCTTAGAAATTTTGTTACTTGTTGTGAGAGGGGCTCTGTCCCCTCAAAAATCTATAAAATTAGTTCACTGTGTACAGGCTTTGAAACAGTTTTTCTTCAGAGGCTTTCTTTCTTGCTGTTCTTATCTAATAAAGAACAATACTTCATTTCTGCAGATCTGATTTGTATGAGTATTACTTATTTTAAATGATCTCATATTTTGGAGATATTAAATGATGGAAAAATATGTATCTTAGAATTGATTCAATAAGATATCTGTCACTATATAGTTTTCCTTTCCTATTTATTTTACTCTAGCTACCATGCCTGTACTGGGATTCTGTTGTCATATACTGAATATTATTTGCATCTCACTTCCTTCCTATGGATAATCCTTAACTACTAAAGGATTCATGCAAATACAATGTTTTGTTTTGTTTTGATTGTTTGTGACTAAGTACCATAACATTTATTTTTTAAAGTATCTTTGAGAGTTACTAATATTACTAGGGAGTATGTACACTCTCAGCCATATAAATTCATGTTCCCTTTTTCTAGTGAACAAATGTTTGTTGAACATCTACTATGTACCATATTTAGTACCAGCCACTAGAGAGAACAATGAACGAGATAGGTTCCTGAACTTGCAGAGTCTACAGAGTTTCTATGGAATGCTGAGAAGCTATTTGATCATTTCGACAGCTCCAGTATCCCATGTCCCTAAAATTATTATAAAAGTGGCCCTGAAACCACCCCCCCAAAATGCACTGGAATAACTGTGATCTGCATCTCAGCAGCTTTGGAATTGTGTGTGTGTGTGTGTGTGTGTGTGTGTTTAAGCATATTAGAAAATATAAAATATATCTAAAGTATATCTAAAAGTACCCCAAATTTTCTGAAACAAAGCACTAGAGATAGTTTGTGTTCACACGTGGGCTTCTCTCAAGACTATGCAAAGCCTCTTCTTGAAATGAAAGAACCAAACTTTGAAGTTAGTAGAATAATTTTGCTGGCCTCTGTACACTTGAAAGAAATTAATGGAGAGAAAAAAATACCCATTTAAATTAACCAGGAAAGTGCTTTTAAGAGACCTAAATAATCCCCTTCAAACCATTCTGTTTCAAAAGGACAAACAAGTTGTTAATTGAATGTTTAATTAACATTTATTGCTAGCATATTAATTTTACATGACTCAGATTGAGTAATACAGTAGTGTTCTTGCTACCGTATGTGCACTTTACAGCATATTCAGTCCCCATGTATATAATCAACACATATGGTTCATTTACACCCATTTTGTCACACTCAGAATATAATTTCCGTATTTTAAATGATTATAGGGGTTTGTAGTTTCATCACTATTTCCACTGAATTCAGGAAGAATTTATTGAGGAAACTAAGTATAAAGTACTTTTCTAATGACACTGTGAGAGGCATAAAGATGAAATAGATATGGTTCTCTATGCTGATTAAAGAATTTGGCATCTGAGGGTAGAACAGGTATTATTACGTGCCATTACATGCTTTGTACTAAGTTAGGCACTGAAGATTCAGAGAGAAGAGATCGTTTCTACCCTAAGCTGTTTAACTTTAGCGGGGCATTGGGATAGCCAGAAAGAAATGCAAGGATTTTCAAAGAATCAGAGGCAAAAGAGACAAGGCGTATTTGCAGAAATATGTATTAGTATGTATTAAGAATAGAAATTGAAAGGTGAGAGAAATGGCTGGAAATTAGGCTGTGTAAGTAGGCAAAGTTTTGACAGCAGTAGGCTTTATGTTATGAAATTTGAAAGAGAATTAAAGATATTCATTGATGGGGTTTTAAAGTGGGAGTGACATGGGGACTTTTTGTTTTAGAAGAATTATTCCAGAAATGGCAAAGGAGATAGAGAGACAAAGATTTGAGGGAGGTTAGGCCCCATTTCTTGAGCTAATCAATTTAAGACATGGGGGGAATTGAAGGGTGAAGATTGTAGAGTCTTCCTAATAGCTCCCCAATTTTGTCCTTTGCTTTTATAATCTGCTTTATGTCCCCAGCCCAAAATAGTGTCATCTTTGTTTCTGTTTGTAGGTTGGCTCTGTTATTCCTTCATTATAACAAAATTATAATGTTATAATTTCCATATTTCATATTATGTAATCCAAACCTTGGAGGAAGTTGGTCTAACTGACTAAATTAATATCTTGGTATGAGTATTATTGCCTGGTTATTTCACGGGCTGCTTCGGATGTAAAATGTCAAACGATCAATCTATATTTTTGAGCATTTACTGAATTCTAGGCAATATGCTAAGTAATCGATATTCGTTGTTTCATTGAAAGAGCATGTTGAATTTGAAAAAGAGCTAAGTATAGTTGGACTCCCTAGTGCTGTCTTGGTTCCTGCAGATATGCTGTTCCAATTCCAGGGCTACTATATCATGATCATAAATCATAAACTTTTTTCTCTCAAGTTGGTGCGATGGTTAATTTTATGTGTCAACTTGGCTAGACTATAGTACTCAGTAATTTAATCTAACATAAATCTAGGTATTTCTGTAAAGGTAATATGCAGATGTGGTTAACATCTACAATCAGTTGACTTTAACTAAAGCAGATTAGCCTCAATAATGTGTGTGAACCTTATCCATTCCTTGAAGTCCTTTAGAGCAAAAGCTTGAGTTTTCTTGAGAAAAAGAGGAATTAAGCTTCAGTACTGCACTTTAGATATACTGCCCACGTTTTCAGCCTGCCAACCTGCCCCACAAATTTCAGACTCAAGACAGCAACATCAGTTCTTGCCTGAGTTTCCAGCCTGCTGGCCTACCCTACAGATTTTGAACTTGCTGTTCCCCAAAATTAACGTGAGCCAATTCCTTAACACAAATCACATATTCTCCTGTTGGTTCTGTTTCTTTGGAGAACCCTGATTGATAACGGTTGGCTTTTAGTTTCATTTTAGTTGTTTAGTCCCAAGGATTTTGTCCTTAAGCGAGAGCCTGAGGTGTAGAAATGGGAGAGAAACTCCATGTATTCCAAGCAAAGGGTGGCTATGGGACCCAAACATTGAAAAGTTTTGAAAGTAATTTATTCTGAGAATGGTTCCTGTTCTTTTTGATTCCTGGATTTTTAAATTACTTTTATCATATGACCTATTTCATGTTCTCTTATTAGATCTAACTCTCCACGGGAAACACAAATCAATTTTCATATGCTAACTATGTTGTATGTTTTCATGTGCTATTTGTAAGAGTTGTCATTAGTTAAAGAATAAAGTGACTTTAAATACACTTTGGTATCAATATAGAAAGCGAGTAACTTTTTATCTTTTTATATTCTTTTTACATTCATCTTTGCACTGTTGCTATTCATAGTTCTAAATAATAGGTATTCAGCGTTACAATTTTCATAAGTGACTTTTTATTTTTAATTTAGTGTCTTATTTTTAAGGTAAAAGATTCACAACCATTCCTGAATAAAAACCATGGAGGCATTTTTTTTTCCACTATGACTTCCATCTCATTGCTACTTTCAGAAGCAGGCAAAACATTTTATATTCACTGAAACCCTGTGGGTAATGATCCTTAAAAATTTTAGCCATTTTCTCCAATTAGTGCCTCCCCAGGGAGGAAGTGGTGACTGTGGAGGAAAAATTGACTATATGGGTATTCTATTGATTAGCACTGCTGTAATAGGAACAGACAACAGGAAGATAATTTTTAAATTACTAAATTAGTTAAATGGGAACCAATCAATTGGGACATATTCCATTCAAAGGTAGCATAACCACTGCTCTTCATAAATGATTCAGAATGCCTTTACCATTGTTGGGATAGCTGTAGATTTATACAGCATATTTCAGTGGCAAGAGGCATAAAGAAAAGTAAAGAATTTTGAGTTCTAATCCTGGCTATTCCATGAGTTTTAGAAACTGATTCCACACACATTTTAGAAAATTATTATGGTGAGTGACACCTTTAAAGATCTTTAAAAAACAGTAATAGGTATAATATTAAAAAATAGAACTGAAGGAGTAGAAAATCTTAAAATTATAAGATTACAGGATATAAGGTGTGACTCTGAACTTTACTCTCTGCTCTTAACTCATCATTTTCTGGAAAGAATAATTCTCTCTGAGAACTTCAATTACTCTGCATGTAGTGGAACAGGGGCTTGTAAAATCACTTTAAAAAAACAAAATGGTTTCTAGTTAAGGCTTCCAGTTAAGAAAACTTGACTGTTAATATTCAAAAGATATTAAAATTTTTAAGTATTGTTATCCAAAGAGGATTAAGTTCTTTTCCCTATTTTATTTCTTAAGCGGAATACATACATACATATATATATATATATATATATATATATATATATATATATAAAATTCCTTAAGCTAAAATGTCATCGAAGCTGACTTCATGGGCTTGCGACCTATGCCATTGAATGTCCTATGCGTAGAAGACCCACAAACTTGTTTTTTATCTCTGCTGAGAATAATTTTGTCTTTGAATGTGTTTCGCGTGTGAAATCCAATGGCCCAGTGGAGCCCATGCATCAGTGGAAGACATATATTTGTAGCAATATATGTGTGTCTGCCATTTTTTGTTACTCCAGTGTGTAGTATTTGTGACATCCCGTGAACATAGAATTCTTGTGGATTTAGGATGTACTGATGATGTTCAGAGAGACTCAAAGCAATTCCAGGGAAGCATGTTACATCACCGACTGGTAGCAATGAAAGTCCTGGGAGGCTATGCTCTTTGTTTGAACCAGGAATTACTTCAAATGCAGAAAGAAGGCAATGGTATTCTATGAACATTAATGACCACAAATGCTGCCATATTTTTTTTTTACTCTTGTTACCTTCCTGTATCAGCCAACCACTTATGATAAAAATGATAGAGAAGAAAAACAAAAGAGCAAGCAATCCATAGCCCCCTTCCTTTTGGTCCTTCTTTACCAGTAAGCTTGTGTGTTGTATTCTTCCAATTATAATTGCAGTAATTATATTTGATTAATACAGAGCTTGACTTTCACAGAGTTACTTTCCTGTAGGTCTCAGTCCACTCTCATTCTGATCCCACATGTTCAAGATTCTGTGGGTTGCTTTCTACCTAAGTATAGGATGTTATTTAGTTCTTTTAAATTTAATCATGTTGACATATCCCATTGACAAAATTGATTTTCTATTAATTAACTCTGTTATCAAAATAGAATTGAACCCCAAGACAGCCCTCTTCATTTTGGCAAGATATCTTCACTTCGAAAAGATCTTCACTCCAATTCAGTGTTCTCTGCTGCAAGAGATATTTATTTCCTTCTCAGAAACTTATCTTTTTTTCTCTAAGATTTAGAAGGATTTTCTTCATAACATTTGGCTTACTCCAATGACACACATGGTGGCTATTACTTGTTTCATATTCAATCACCAACTAATTATATGCATGAAGTATAATTCAGCAGTTTTCCAGCTGGGTACATCAGCCTAAAATACTAATCTTTAAGGAGAACTAATACAGTTTTTCCTGCTTTAGCACATTTAATAAGAAACTTCAAAATTATTTCCAAATAATATTAAAACATATGTGTGCTTTTACATTGTAACTGGATATTATCTGTTGTTTGCTTCCATATATTCTTCACACCTCTTTCCAATACCTACATTTATTTTTACTTATTAAAAAAGGTAACAAATATAAACATTATTTAGCAGTTTATTAAGTTACATAACAAGTGAGAAGCTTAATAGTGATGAAGCACCAAAATTAGTTTTTCATAAAAGTAACCTTTGCTTAACAGACATTCAAAGAATTTTAAACAGACCAATTGTATAACCTTGGACAACTGACTTGACTAAGGGCTCTGCCTTCCTTATTTGTAAAATGAAGGTAATAATAGAACCTAATTTAAACTTTTGCAAGAGGAACACCTGTGACACCATAAACATTCAATAAATGCCTTCTAATACTGCAGTGTTTTTCTTCTTCTTCTCTCCTCCCCCTCCCCCACTTCCCTCTCCTTCTCCTTCTCCTGTTTATTGTCAAATATAGCTAATTGCTACAGATTTTCCCCTTCTTCCTAGCTAACAGATGTTAGACTGGGAATCAAAGCAGTGCTGTGTTTGCCTCAGGAATTGGGCCATGATTAGTCTTAGGAAGTAATAACTATCCTGTTTCTCGCTCTTTCTTAATTTCCCAATATCCCTTGTAGTTAATGCAGCCAAATACCAGTTACTCTAAAAATAAAAGGCCTTTCAAAGTGAGAAGAAACAGGCATTTATTTGAGATCAAAGAATAGCTATTTGGGAAGCACTGATTCAGGCAGAAGCCCAGATGTTTTGATTATGAGATGAAGGCAATGAGTATTTATGACAAAGGAAAGGAGAACAATTACATCAATAGAAGGAAGGCATTTCTATTGGTTGAGATAATATAACATACTGATGTTTATTCTAAAGAATGTTTTTAATTTTTAGTCCCGTAGCCATCAGTCTGGCAGTCATAATATCTGTTTTCTTGATATCCTTGCAAACACTTCTTTGGGAGACAGTGTTGCTTTCTACCCAATTCAAAGGTTATTTGCCCTATTTTAACATTCCAAAGATTCGAGGCATAAGACATGCAAGACAATTCTGTCATGGCAGCTCTGGCTCCATTTTAAAGTGGCTCCATTTATTATTACTATTTTTTTTGACAGATCCTCATTGGGCCAATCATATCTAAGCATAAATTTTCTGATGATGTTTATGAGAAGGCATTTATATACTTTGTAAAAGGGAACAGTTGTGGCTGGAATAGCCCCATAGCCCCATAGTCTCTGGCCTCTTTCGTCCTTCTGCTTTCTTTGAATGTGGACCTCATGCAACAGCCATCGTTTGACAAGGTATAAGGATAAAAGCCAACACATTTATTGCAAACAGAAATGGAAAGGGTCTGTGTTTCTAATGCTATCATTGAGCAGTGATGCACAGTTTGGGTAAACCCTGTGACTGCTAAGGAATACATATTCGCATCATTTTTTAATACTTTGAATACTTCTAAAAAGTTCATACATGATCTTTCAAATAATTTTCCTCTCAGTGTAGAATTGCAATAGCATATAGTACATAAATAGACTCTTTAAAATAATTTCAAGGGAAAAAACTGAATTGTTTAAGTGATTTTCCTGAAAAATTGGCTGAATATCACCTTTTAGAAAATTCCAAAATGATCTGGCTATTATTGTCTATTCATTTCTGGATCTAAAAAGGTCATTTAATTTAAATAATTACACATTATTTTAAAGAATGATCTTCAAACATATAAAGTAGTCGTCCTCCACCGACAACACCTTTGCAATTTGCCATGTCCAGAGGCAATTTTAGTTTTCATACTAGAGGGCGCGCTATTGCATTGTGTGTAGAGGCCCCAGATGCTGCCAAATGCAAACATTGTATAATATCAGTAATTTACAATGCACAGGATTCCTGCCCCCACTGCCAACAAAGAATTATCCTGCGTAAATGCCGATAGAGTCAAAGTATTTACAGGGATTTGGAATGTGTTCATTGGAAATGTTAAGGTTTTACTTAAAAAATATTTTCCTTAATTAAACTATTTCTTGTTTAGTCATACTTAATGACCGGATTCTACTTGTGGCAAAGCTAGTGCTGAAGTTCAGATATCTTGACAGTTTCTGTGGTTGAAACAATGTCCATTTAAACAAGTTTTGATCATATGGTTAGAGATGAGAGCAAAATATTAACCTATAACTACACGCAGTAAAAATCAGGCAATACACATAGTGAGACCATCCTGATGTTGTAAGTGGCCTCTACTCTACTGACTAATGACGAACTAATGTCATTATTTTTGCATTTTTATTCCTTCAAAATCCCATACCCTGTGGTTCAATAATAAAAGTATAAAGTTAAAAAGTTGTCATATTTTGTATCTATTACCATAAATATTTTGTATTAATTAGATGGTTAGTAATAGCTTAATTTGCAGCCAAAAAACTAGAGGAGCTATCATAATCTGATGCAAATTCACAATTAGAACCTCAAGCATGAGAAGTCAAGTTTGCTATTTAATTTATAGTATAAGATACATGTGTTTGGGCACATACTTTTCACAATTAATTTTCTCAGTATGTTCTATTCATTCTTGTACTTTTGACTGCTTCTGGAACAACAAAGTATTCTGTTTTAGTTTTCCTAAAAAAGTTATGGGACCATACAAAGTATAACTTATTTTCTATAAGGAGCTGGGCTCCATTCACCATTCATTATTTTAGGACCCTAGAGCCACTCTCTCAGAATTTTGTATAACAGAGATTGCAATAAGGTCTAAATGAGATTTTACAGGCAAAGAAAGTGTTTCACCCTACTTGCACAGAATGAGGCTCTAAAGAATGTTAAGTTACTTTCCATCTCTTTGCTTCGGTATTCTTGCTCCAGCACAAGTGCTTGTGATGATTCATGGCTCATTGTCATGCCTTAAAACTCACCTTGTTTTTGACTGAGCAGCATCTGTGTTTCAGAAGAGGAAATAGATCCCTGACGTCCTCTTTCTAATCTATTAATTTTTATGTTATTGATTTTTAATATTCTGCTCATTAGATAATTTAATTGTCTGTACATACTTTGGATTAAACAATGAATTAAGACAAACAGATTTACTTTAAACAATAAATTGGAATCCCACAACTTGAACTGGCATTTGAAACAAAGGGTTAATTAAATCATCCTTTAAACTCTTGTCTTTTCTTTACCATCAACTTGAAGTGTAACTGTTTTCCTCCTTTATATTCATAAGAAAAGATGAACTTTAATATTATCAAGTCCATTGGAATCCCTTCAGAAATGATTTTTTGTATTGTTGACTTCAGGGGTAATTTGTCTTCAAACAGAAATTGCATTAAATAGGTTACTTAGGAAAATGTCTGCCATTTTAGGTTGCAACCTGCCGCTTCGCTTTTCACTGGAAGCCGTGCAAAGCCATATGTGGTAGGGTAAATTGACAGAAGCCCAGCCGGTGTTAACTTGCTCCATGAAGGTCTAATGATATACCTACTTTTTTGCTGAGAATGCTTTTGTATCAAGAAAGAGCACAACTGAGAGATGCAGGTACCCAATGTCTGACTGACAGCAGATGTGAATCTTTTCTAACAGGTATATAACAAACAAACCTTTAAACAGAATCCAGCAGCTCTTAAATGATGAACAAGAATACTTATTTTATTTTTTCTATAATCCCATTATTTTGCAATTCAAATGTTAGCTCATCCTATCTTATTTTTAAGATATAGCTAAAAAAGCACAAAATTTCCATACCCTTTGAAAGATTCTAACCTCATTTCACAGATGAAGCTTGGACAATTTACGCAGATTTCTTCTTAGGACTAGAGACTGTTTTTTCTCTCTTTAAGGTAAATGATTTTGAAGTCAATATGCTATGTTATTTCTGGTGTAAACAGGCACAGTCTCTGAACAGTACTAGGTTTGAAGTAAGCTTGGAGATTTGTCTAGATTAAATTCAGATCTGCTTTTAGATTCAGAATGACCCAATACATTCAATTTCAGAATCACTTCTTTGTTTGCTGTGATGTGGATTAGAGAGATTGCACATCCCGAGATTTTCATTTTCCTTTTTGAGTATGCAAGTGACATTTTCCTGTTCATCTGAAGAATGAAGTAAACCCGATTAGATTTGTTCTCCATCTGGGAGCAGGAAATTAACTTTGAAAATGATTTAAATCTCTTGCCTTGGGAGGGACTTTTACTGCTCTGAGTTCAATAGTTCAATTTGACAGAAGCCTCTGCCAGATTTCTAATACATAGTTGTGTTTAAAAGAAGGATGAAAATGAGCTGCTTTAAATTTTATTAACTGAATTCTTATATCAGGCTCAATTTGGAGACTGTTAGATTGACAAAGTTGGCCCAATAAACCTTTTAAGTAGACATATATTACTAGTTTCAAAGGATAAGAAATCCAGGCTTTTGTGTAGAGGAATTCTTCAGGTCTGACAATTATTTTACGTGTGTGTGTGTGTGTGTGTGTGTGTGTGTGTGTGTGAGTGTGTGCGCACGCACGCAAGTATGTATCTTATATTGTAATTATAAGGACAGTGCAAGTCAGAAACTATGAAAAATGAACTCAGTCTATTTTGATAATAAAATAAAATGACATTTCTTTTGGTAAACATAATAATTGTGCTGAAAGGTATATAGTCAACGATATTAAGATGTTCACATAAATAACTTTATTTTGAAATTTTTATACAAACAGATGCCAATTTTAGAGTCTTTTCTTCTCAGTTTGTTTATTTACACATAGCCATAGTTAACATTGGTGATGACAATATTCCCTTGCGAGGATTTGTTACATCCTCACACACATATTTGTGTTTATATATACCTATTCTTGATTACTGGATTTTTTTTTTCCCCCTGGGATCCTTTGTTTCATGCCCTGGGAATAAGATTTCTAACTTTTCCCTTTATGCTCATACTTCAAATCAAGTTCTTTTTCAGTATCTACCCAGCAGGAAATAGTTAGTTTGGGTTAAGTGAGGTTGTAGTAGCAAACGATTCCTAAATTTCTCTCTCTCTCTCTTTTTTAAAGATTTGTTTCTTGCTCCTATTATATATTTATTAGGAATTGATTATATTCCGCTTTATGCCTTTTTCATTCAAAGACTCAGGCTGTTGGATCAGTTTCTATTGGGATATTATCAAATTTATGGCGGAGGAAAAAGAGCAGAGGTGCTTTTAAATTTTCTGCTTGGAAGATATAGCATCATGTCCCCTCATATTTAATTGACCAAATCAAGTCATGTGGCCAAGCCCAATGTCTGTAGGGCGGGGGATATAATTCTTGCCTAAGGAGAGGTTTGACAGGAATACATCTCAGATATTTGAAATAAATGTGACTGAAACCACAAATAAAATACATTTTATATGACTCTATACATATGCACACATAAGCTAGTGCAGGAACATGGTAGGTGCTCAATAAATATTTGTTGAATGGATAAAAGAATGAATGTATCCATTGACAAAAAATTACTATATGATATACTCTGATGTTACTATTCTATTGCATTATATTTCATTTTGTAAAGTGCTAATCATGGCTCACTAAATTGATTTCATGACCCACAATTTAGAAACACTGATTAGCAAGTTTAAGACTATGAAGATAAAATTTTCAATCCTTGATTCTGTTCTTTTCCCTATAAAAACATGATAAACATTTTTTAAACATCTTCTGTGTGCTAGGTACGTGTTAGCATTGGTGTTATGAAACAATTATAAAGTTTAATTAGACATCTAAAAAGCTCAAGGTTAATACCTACACAATTAATATAAAAGAAACATATGGAAATAACTCTTATAAGAGAGGTAGAAAAACTGAGAGAGAATTGTAAAGGTTTCCCCAAGGAAGTAATGCTTAAACTAAGTCATGATAATAATAGGATTTTGAAACATAAGAAAGAACTGCATAAGAAAATTCTCAAAGGTGCAAAATTTTATGGTGAGTTTGAAGAAAGCCAAATGTTCTAAGAGAAGAGTGGTTAGAAATATTGATAAAAAGTGAGTACTCATACATAACCAACTATTGTTCACCTACTAGATATGTCAGTAATCCTACCCCTTTAAAAAGATAAGGGAAAGGAAAGCAGAAAGTTGTGAAAATTAGAACTTTGTTTCATGAACAGATAATATTTAAGGTTTGCAAATTCCCTCACATTATTTCACATATTTATTAGATGAGCTTTTTGTGTCTTCCAAGTGTACCGGGCTGATTTTTTCTCTTCTTGAAATTTCTCCCATTTGCCATGTACCAATTAGATAGTTGTAGAATAAATTTACCTCAATTTCCTTATCTATATAAATAATTTCACAATACTTACCTTGTTTGTCCTTTAGGACATAATTTGGCAGCATGTAACCAAAAAAAGGCATAATGTTTTAATTACATGAGAACTAAAAGGATACACCAGAACAGATAGAATGGTCCAAGAGTGTTGAGGCCAACATCACTGTGTTCCTGTAGTTGTTCCTCATGCTTGCATGATGATTCTTGCCTTTCAGTTAAAATATCCATTTATCAGGCAGAAAGGAGAGAGAGACAATGAAAAAGAGGCAAGCCTAAATCAGCAGTCTAAACTTTTCAGGAACTCCTAACTTTGACTCACATCTTAATGGCCTTAGTCCGTATTCACATCATATAGTCACTTCCAGCTGCAAAGGGGTTGAGAAATAAATTTAAACTGTGATACTGCTACCTTGAATAAAATTTGAGTTCCTGATAATAAAGAAGGGGAGAATGTTAATTGCCACATCCTCCTACCTCACAGTGTTGTTGAAATCAAATAAGAGTACAGGTATAAACAAACAAGTAATTTCAATAATCATAAGCATGTACAATATTATTTTTTAAAAAGTAAGAAATATGCAAAATTAAACTTAGTTAGCTAGTTGTTTCTGACATAAAAAAATGCTTAGAAATTCCAGCAGGCAACCTAATCATTCTTACACATAGGTGCTGCATTGATGTACACAGTATATAAACATTTAATTATCTATGTGTATATGCCTTTATATGTTATTCACACATAATTTATACTAGTTAAGTTTCACACATATGTAGATGTAGCCATATATAATTATATAAACACAAAAAATAACTGTGACAAATCAGATACTATTTTTCTCTTAATTTTATGCTACTGACTCAAAATTTTCCACAATGTGATATTATGAATTTACTTTAGACCTTCCACCAAAGAGCTTAAGATTTACATGGCAATTTTGTCTTTTCCAAGAAGACTTTCTAACAGAAAACTTGGATTATACAAATTAACAAGGGGGACATATGTATACATTCGCCACAAAATTCACAGGCAATTAGCCAAACTCACAGAATTCTGAAAATTCAAGTGGAGTTTAGGAAAATTGGCTCTGATGGACAAAGAAAACAGGACCAAAGGAAAGCATGATAACTCTCAGATATATAAAGGTGTGTTATACAGTTAAATAATTATTCTCTTAGTTGATAAGGACAGAACGGATATAATGGGTTGAAGCTGCTACAAGGAATGTTTTATTAAATAATAGGGGAAAAGGCAATGGAAGTTTCCAGGAAGATGACTTATTATACCTACTGGAGATACCCAAGGAACAATATCATTGATATTTTGAGTATGTCTTTCTGACATAATAGAAGAGCTACTTTAACTATATCCTCTCTGCACTTTTGGACATTTTATTTTAGCTTTTTACACTATTGTTATATTTACTAGAACAGTTGGCTGGGAACTTTATATTATTGCACTGTAATTAAAGCAAGATAATATGCATGAAGACCCTTCCTAAACAACAAAATACTATAACAAAAACATAAGCAAATACTATGAAATATTATGATGACTGTATTGTAACACAAAATCCTGAGCTGATGCAATACTAGAGAACAGTGGTCTTCTAAGTGTAGCTATGGATTCCTTGGGGTCCAGAGACTATTTCAGGTGACATGTGAGGTCAAAAGGTTTTCACAATAATGGGAAGACATTATCTGCCCTTTTTTATTGTGTTGACACTTGCGCTGATGGTGCAAAAACAATAGTGGAGAAGACTGCTGGCACTTTAGCGTGAATCAAGACAGTGGCACCAAATTGTACTAGTAGTTATTATAGTTTTAACAATCATGTACTTACAGTATGAAATAAAATAAAATAAAATAAAGCCAGTTTCACTTAGGAGTATCCTTTGTAAAGCAGTAAATATCATCAATTTTATTGAATGCTGACTCTGAGTACATGCGTTTTTAATATTCTGTGTGATAAAACTGGGGAGGGGGAGGTGTCTTCTATAGAGCTTCTCTTGGACTCTGAAGTTCCTAGTTTGTCTTGAGGAAAAGCACTGTGCTGTGAGCTAAACTAGCTTCTTTTTAAATTGAACTTTGTCTTTTCCTGAAAAAAAAAAAAAAAACAACAACAACTGACAAACTATGATATTGACTTAGGACTGACAGTTTCTCAAAAATAAATGAATTGAGACTGTCACTTCAAGGAAAATAACTTACAATATGTTTGCCAATGAATGTATTTGAGCTTTAAAGTGAAAATTAGATTTTTTTTAAAAAAAAACTTGCCTTTGCCGCCATGAGCTTGATTGCTTTCCAATTCTTACTGACTTTTCTGAGATCAGAAGTGATATTAATGAGTGACATTTTTGATACTGCATAATGAAACGTCAAAGTTTGGAAGCTCTGTATAACTCAAGAGAAATAATATTTTTCAAATAACCAATGCAATGAGTGAAAGATCCATTTAACCTGTAAAATAGACCAAAGATTTTAATGTAACAATACAAAAAGGTCGTTGATATGATTTCTTAAAGAATAGTTGCCAAGTTGGATCTGAAACTGTCACTTGTTATGTTTTGGTGAAGAATAAAAGAAACATATCCACAATCATCTGAAAAGCTTACTAAAATACTTCTTCCAACTTCTTATCTGTGTGTGTCCAGATATCCTTCATATGCTTCAACCAGAGCAATATATGGCAACAGAATGAATGCAAAAGCAAATAGGAGGATCTAGCTATCTCTATTGAGGCAGACATTAGATCTGCAAAAACAATGCAATTTTTTTTACACTTGTTTGTTGGGGGAAAATATAGTTATTGTTCATAAATAATATGTTTTTATGTGAACAAGTCATGGGTTTTTACTATTATTTGTAAGTAGCTTAATATATAAAAAATTTAAAATATCTCTTAATTTTGAATATTGTAAACACCAATTGATGTTATCACATAAATAAATGCTCATTGAGGTATTCACTAATTTTTAAGATTATCAAGGAGTCCTGAGACCAAATGTTTGTGAACTACTGCTACAAAGAAACCATTAAAACATCATTGTTTAACATTATGCCATTATTTATTTAATACAATTTAGACTTTGATCCATTCGTCACTTTTGTGTCTTCCTTTTGTCCCATGCTTTGGTTTGTTCTCTAATACTTATTTTCACCATTCAGATAAGAGGACGGTCTCCTTAAGCTTCCTGTACTTTTTAAATCATGAAGCTCTCCAAGGTCATTGCATTTCTCACTGTGTTTCACATTAGATTTGTATTTCTTTTGTTCCAGAATTATGTGGTAAGCCAGGAGCCACATGCCATGTTATGCTGGTAGACCCACTCTGAGGATGGGGAGGAGGGAAAGGCCCTGATTCAAAGCACTTTCTATGCCTTGAAGCTGCCAAGTTGACATCACTCTACACGGAGCTGGTGTTGGAAAAAAGTGCCCATAGTTGACTCTCCTGCTAGGAACTGGGTCCAGCACACCCTTGGCCCAGATCAATATTAGTGGCAAGTGATTTCTGTCTTTCATGTTTAAGGAAAGATGATTCCTTATTTTTCCTGTTTATCTGTGGTGATGACGCTGACATCTCTGTCAAAAATGTCAGTTTGGTTTGTTTTTACCTCTCTAGATCTAGCAGCCAACCATTTAGACCCTCAGTGTTGTGTGGGGATGCTTGGCATTATACAAAGCTGTTACAAGTATCAGATGTTCTCTGCTCTGGAGAAGCCAGATTCACATGACGCACTTTGAATGTTAAAATGGACTATTGTGTGGATAACTTTATCAGTGACAGCTTTAAAGAGGAATAGTTTGCCTTGTTACTCAAAGTATAGTTATTGAACTGCAATTGCCACATCCCCTGGGAGCTTGTTAGCAATGCAGAATCTCAGGCCTCATCCCCAACTTCATTAAAAGCTGCATTTTAACAAGATTTCCAGGTGATTGTTATGGACATAAAGTTTGTGAGTGCTGGATTAGGGTAATTTGAGCCCTAGTGATCACAGTTTGTTGCCTTATATTGGCAAATGCTTACCTTGTAAATGCAACCTTCGTAAAATGTGTTATGTTTCAGGATATTAGTCAAAATATTCTATTTGCCTTATTTCTCAGTTTGTCCTTAATGTTATTTTCCCCTAGTTAATTGAAATTAAGTCTCTTTTCAAATGCTGGAATGTTTTTATGTATTATCATAATCTATTTTGTTTAACACATAGAATTTCTATTCTCTTTTGAAGCAGCAGATTCATCACTTCAGTTCCTATTAGATTTTTGTCTCCTTGAAAATATTGATGTATAAATTCTTTGGTCTGTGGAATGATCAGTCAGAGCTGGTACATATTTTTTCGTCTCTGTTGATTTGGAAATGCACTTTTATGTGTTACTAAATTAGTAAAGTATTAAAACACTGTGCCTCTGAATTCTGTGAATCATCCCCAGTCCCTTGGCTGTAAAGGCTAACATAATTTATTGTCATATAGTTCGAGAGCTTGACAGAGAAATTCAACATTTTTTAGAAGAAGAATACATATAAAGTGTATTAACACATTTATTGGAATTTAAACAAGTCCCTCTAAGGCAGCTGATCTCACCCAGACTGCCCTTTGGAATTATCCAGAAGTTTTGAAGAAACCCCAAGACTGCGTTTTCTCCCCAGATATAGTGTTATTTTTCTGTGTCAGTATTGTTCCAAACTCTCCCAAGTGGTGTATACAAGGGCCTGAGAGTCATTGCTTTACAGAGTGGCAAAGCCAAGAATAACAGATGTTGGGTGAGTGTAGTGCTGACGGCATTCTCTTTCCTTAAGGGGTCTGCTTATCCTATGTCCTAGTATGGTGATTAAATCTGTTAGCTGGGTCTATCAAGTTTACGTATCTTTGATAATTACTGAAATGTTTGTTTTTAACCTACCTTTATGAAGACAGCAAAAAGACTGGACAAAGACCAGGAGGTTAGACTATGAGATAAATCATATAAAACTTAATAACTAATTTCAAGTGAAATCGGTATCCATCAAACTAAAAAGAATGTAAGAAAAATATATATGTCAATTTCCTCAAACCTGTTCTCCAAGTAAAACAATGTAAATACACAATCTCAGTTGAGCCTAAAGACATAAACACAAACTAGCCTAATACAATAACCTGCAGTCGTTTGAAGTTTTACTTTTTCTTTAAGTTTCATGTCAGCTTTCCATCCCTTTTATAAATATATTTCATAATAATATATTTAATATATGGTTTAATATATATTCTACTTAATACATAATTTATAATATAGTGAATATTTTAATATTAATATGTTTAAGATTTCATCAGAAAACTTCTGTCGGAAAACTGCATCATTAACGTCTTCAGGTTAAGTCTGAGGAAGGATAGATTAAGCTTTTCAGGTTAATGTCCTATATCATTATATATTTGTTAAAAATATAAACATTCAGAGAGAATGTATTAGCTTGGGCTGTCATAACAAAATGACACAGACTGGATGACTTAAGTGACAGAAAAATCTATGTTCTCACAGTTCTGGAGACTGGAAGTCCAAAACCATGGTGTCATTGTGGTCAGGTTCTAGTGAGAATTCTCCCCTTGGATTGCAGATGGCTGCCACCTCCTCTTTGTGAACTCTCATGTGAAGAGAGTTCTCTGATATTCCTCTTATAAAGTTATTAACCCTATCAGATCAGGGCCCCACCTTTATGACCTTCTTTAACCTTAATTACTTCTTAGAAATTTCAGCTCCAAATACAGCCATGGTGGATGTTAGGGCTTCAACATATGAATTTAGGAAAGACACAAACGTTCCATAACAGAGAGGTTTTCAATTTATCACATACACCTCTTATACAACATTTACAATATGCTAGAAATACTGCCTTTGAGTATGGCTTGACCTGTGTGTTTGAACATTAGAAGAAATATATACTGAGAGGAGAGAGAGAGACAGAAAGACAGATATTGGTATTAAATAAAAATTATATATATTACCCAAGAGGTGACATATCCTCTTCATTCCTCCTTCCCAATGACCTAAAATACTATGTGAAAAAACACACAGTGTAGCTGAGGATCCAAGAATGAGGTTTGGAAGCCTCCTTCAAGAAAATCGAGAAGAGTAAACCCACCCTGGGAAAGGAAAAAGCAGCTGGGAATGAACAGCCTAACTCCTGGCTATCACTGCTTAAATCTGACTATGTTCCCACCGAAGAGCTAAAATCATTGAGCCAGTCACTAAGAAGCTTTTGCCTCAGTTTTCTAAAAGAAATTCACTACTTAGCCTAGTGTAGTATCTAGAAAGTCTTCTGGAGTGTCAGTCATTCAACCACATCTGGAGAGTCAGGAACTAAAAAATATTTCAGGAACTCTACTTTATCATCTCCCTAAATAAAAAGAGTTGGGAGAGTAATAAGCTTTTGAAACTAGAAACTGTCTTTGCCTTTTGTTCTTCGTTACCATTTTGGCCTTGAGGCAAAGTGCTTTTTACTTTAAAAAAATGAGAAGTGATTAATAAAAATTATAAACGATTAATAAAGAGTTTTCAAATTCAAAAGCAACCCAACTTCCATTTTTAAAATTTACAGTTCCATGAGGCTCTGAGTTAAGATGTTCATTGTAAGCACTACTGAAGTTACTGGCTGATTTGGTGAGAACAACAGTGTTAATTTAGGCTACCAATCTACAATTTTCCCTATCAAAGGTTTGGTCCTTGTTGTACGCACATCCATATGCTGCCTCACTCTCACTTTTAGCCCCTTAAATACCAAGCTACACCAGTAAAAGCACACTCTTTTGCCAGTACAATACTCTCAATATTTCATGGCCAAACATTTCACATAATATCTTCGCAGACATAATTTTTATAAACAGACAAGAGGAAAATTCTGAGAGGTTCTAAATTAAATTACAGCAGGCAGGAGATTGGAAGGAATAGGTAAGAGATTAATCAGTTAACAGAACCACAGGCGGAAACCAGCAAAGGACTGTTCACGATCTGAATGTATGTTAAAACTTTAAATCAACCTTCAGGTGGCTTTCTCAAAATAAAAATAGCTGACCACCAGACACCACCACATCCCACACATGCATGAAAATTCCAGGCTATTTCTCACAACCAGTCCAGAAGTAGGAAATATTTCTTCCTTTTAGACTGTGTACCTATCCTAGAATTGCCCTCGCTTCACCTTTTCCTACCCTTCTTATCTATAGCCAATGCAAATTCTTTCAAAACAACTTATGTCTTTCTTCCCCAAACTCATTGGGTGAAAAAGTCCTGTCAGCTCTAGGACAGGAGACACCTTGGTCTTTTTTATTCACCCTGCTGCAAGTGGTTCCGACTGCATGACCCAGGACCAGGTGCCTTTCTGGCTGACGTATGCCTCAATAAGGCCTCTCATTCAGAAAAGCTTTCAGCCATGAAAGTTTTTGTTTAACAAAACAGAACAAAATGGCCAAATTGACCATGTTTTAACTATAAAGAAATCTTGAGATCGTTGACCTCATACAAGCATAAAATTCCCATAATATCGTCTGCATGGATCATTCTGTAATCTTTCTTGCACATATGTAGGGACAAAAATCAAAATTAAAAATTTTTTCTTAAATCTTCTAGTCAAATAAATAGTTTAGGAAGATGCATCAAGTTTGTTCTGACTTAAAGCAATATCAGGTATTTTCTTAGAGTGAAAGGCAAAAACAGGGAGGCAACTCAGTTTTAACCTCTTTTGGGCTTTGGTGGATCCGAGCAGCCATGAGTGACCAGGGCAGTGTCCCTGCTGTGGTCCCTTAGAGGGAATCGCCTCACAGTCTGGTTTGCAACTGTTGGCTGGTTCACAAATATGTTTCCTGTGTATGGTTGTTGAAAATAAGGAAAGAGATTTCCCTCCTCTCCTTTTTCTTAGAGACTTTACTTTAGAAAAACTTTGTAAGTACTATCTTCTCTCTGTAAAATGTACATAACTTTAGAAAACTCAGTAGGCCATTTGTCAGCTTTCAGACTCAGGAATGTCTTTTTCAAGGACCTAGGCTACATATTTTTGGAATATAAACATCAAGGGAAATAGCACTCTTATCTCTCAGTTTTTGAGGGAGGGCAGGAACCTAACTTGGGTGGGTGCCTTGGTCCCAGTTGCAAAACTATATCCTGTCAAAAAGATAAGAGAAGTTTTTTTTTCCTCTTGATAAAGGCAATTAACACAGATGGTCACTCCAATTAGCATGTAAAGTTAAGATGAACAATGTGTGACAACCGGTACTATCAAGTCCTCTTACTTGAGGACTAGTTATTGTTGATCTTGAAAACATGAAGGTAATTGGTTGTATTGGCTTGGCTATGCTGATTTCTATCTGTCTTTGCACTCTGAGCAGATAGCCTGTGATGTACATCACATTCTGGTTTAATGCTTATTTACTAATAACGTGTTTTTATTCTCTACTAGATTTGTAGAGAAGATTTCTGGGTTGGGAGAAGATTTTGCTTTTAATTGTATTTCCCCAACACTGGTTTCATTGATGTCAGACTGGTCACTTTCTCGTCAATAATAACTATTTATTATTCCCTTTGAAATTGCTCACATGTGGTTGTAAAAGTTACTACTTTTTCATCTGCATTTCATTTCTGTTGCCATATCGACTTCTCTTTGCATCTAGAAAACTTGTGCAAATATAGGTACCTTCGGAGATTCTACTTTCAATGGAAATGTGTGTTGCAGGCACCATCTATGAAGTCCCATCTTCTTTACATTCCTCAGTTAGAAAGTATTTTTAAACCTCCTTATTTTTAGGTAGTCAGAGAATAACTTCTAAAGTTCTCTGACTTCAGTTTTAAGGGGTAAATGTTAATTGCTTATCTTGGGTTGAATTTGAACTAAGATTGCTGACTTTTACTCTATTAATGTTAACACTGATAAAATCAATTTAACTTATTAACAAATGGAAGGAAGGTACAGGCATTCCAAATAAGAGTCACGATCAATAGATTATAGATTTACAGGAATTGAGGGTAATCTAAACCACAGCCCTTTTTACCTCCAAAAAGCCTTCCTTCTGAATAGACTTTCAGCTGTGCTTTTCAGACAAAGTATGTACAGAAAAATGTCTATTAAATGGATTCCAAAGCTTTTATTACTGAGGCCCAGTCATAGAAAATGCATTACAGAGTGTCTGTTAGAGCTTAAGAGGGAAGGGGGATAGTTAACTTGAGCCAAAAGAGCTCACTGCAGCACGTGAAACAGCATTTTGAAAGTCATTTGCACATAAATGAAGAGTTTGCTTTCCACTACTGCCTGTTAAAATTTTGAAACATGCAGCAGTAGAAAAATGGGAGTCTGATTATGCCCTTGGACAGTCTGTTAAAGCCAGTAGTCTATCTTATTTTCCATGTGGTGGTCATTAATGTCAGGTCAAGTAAAAGGATTTTTTCTCCCTCTGTGAGTACTGGTATGAAATCATCAGCTTAGAGAAAACAAGTAGTTGTCTGGGTCAAATACCTCGGCCAAGTAGAAAATAAATCTTTGTCAAAATTCTAAATGGCACTAATCAGCCCCAGAGCATGTCTAGCTTTAATAAACATGACAATTCACTTAAATTCATTATATTTAGCGCTTACTGTATGCCTTTGCCAAGTGCTCTGAAAACTTTAAAGTAGAAGACGTAGTTCCTATTCTTAAAAGAGTGCAATATTCAAACAGAATTGGAATGAACTGAGTAAAAGTCCAGAAATAATTTTCCAACCTTTCTTGGTGTATAAAGTAGTGATGTACATTATCTCCTCTGGGTGGGAAGAGCTGTAAATGGTTTACATTTGTGTAATGGCTTTCCTTTTGTTCCTTCTGTTGTCTCAAGTAATTGCTTGTCTATACTATTTTATGGCTCTCTGACGAGTACCTCCCTCCTTTATGAAAAATATAGGTGATTTGGTTTCTTCCAAAACATAAAGCTGAAGTTGATTCCTGAAGAGTGAGGATAGTATCACAACCCTGGGATACCTGGGAGAAGACAAGTTCAAAACAGAAGTAAGAAATGTCTACTTCTATCTCTTTTGTTCTGTTTTCTAGGAAAAAAGTAGGCTGTGGGGAAGGAGATGAACTCAGCAAGTTAAAGAGGTGATTGTATAAATGTTTTGACTTTGAATGGGGCTCTCAATTAGCCATGGCATTTTCCCTTTCTAGGTCAGGCTTACCTTTGATGAGTACCATGCTGTCAAAAAAAATGTCTTGATTCTTTGGGCCAATCAAACTACCTCTTCAGTAAGTTATTCAAGGATCTAAGAAGCCAAATGTGCAGGGTGAATAAATGGATCCTGTCACTCACTTGTTAGAGTCTTCATTGAAGATATGCTAAATAAAGTTAGAGTAATGGGAAATGTAAAAAAAATTTTGCACTAGATTCGATACATAGGCAAGGAAGACTTCATTCAAGACTATTGTAATAGAGGAGAGAGATTGAACTCAATTCCTCTGGGGGAAGAAAAAAAATGGAAAGATTTTTAAATGCTAGGGTTTTTAAACAGGGGGAGGAAGTTTGGTGAATGTGATTAAGCATCTGTGTTTGTTAATTGATGAATTTAGATTCCTGCTCTTTCACAGAGACTGGGAGAGAAGGACCCTATCTCCTCCCGTGATTTCATTTCAAAGGGATGACTTCTAGGTCTTTAAGAGAGACATTTCTAGGTTGTAGAATATTTATATCTCAAAGAGGCTGAGAAAGAATCTACAATAGCAAATTTGCTAAACTAATTGTTCTAAGGAAAGGTGGGTCAGGGACCTAGAGTAAAGAAGAGGCCTGTCTCAAGTTCAGCCAAGATGAGGGGATTGTTAAGGCCACCTTGGTCACAAATGTAAGTGCGAAATATGGCTCAGATTTTTTTCTCTCTTTTTTTCTTCCCTCCCTTCACACTAATGTACATTAGTCATTGACCTTTATTTTAACCTATATGATCTGTTAAGGGGAATTTAGACCAAGAGCAGATTATCATAATAATCATACATTTAGCAATAGTCAATTAGAGTGTGATGAAATATAACTATACTTGGAATGTGATAAAATGTATTTATCACAACAATACAAAATATAATTGGTTTGTCATTCATGAGATACTTGAAATATTTTGTGTTATAAATAAAATCACCATTATCTCATAATTTTTAAAAGCCTGAAACTAATTTTAGTTATTTTATATTATTAATGGCTTTACAATAGAATGTACAAAATGATTTTTATTTTGGTAACATATAATTGTGAAAGCTAATGTTATGGAAATAGATCTATTTTCCTAAAAGTTAAATAGAATTTTTGACATTTTTTATTGGTGTTAATATAAAAAGCGAAAATATTTTTGAAGTATAAAAGTTGTGATTGAGATTCCTAAAAAGATTTACTATCAAAGCAATATTTCAATAAAGTATATTCAAAGATATCTATCACATACTCTGTAGGGGTTCAAAATAAGTTACCCCAAGATACACTTTTGTGTTGTGCAGATTATTTTGAGCTAAAGGCAACTGAGACCATGCAGGCTCAAGAGAAACTTCTGCCTCTCTCAACTACCTAGGAGAATTTACCTTTTTTTAACCTATCTATATGGCAGGGCAAACTACTCATTACTGAACACCCACTCTTATGTGGGGTTCCCATACATGCATTTGTAATTAAATTTGGTTATTTCTCTCATTAATCTGTCTCATGTAGATTTAATTATTAGACTAGCCTAAAGAACATTGAAGGGTAAGGGAATGTTTCTTCCTCATCTACAACTCTGACTCCAGTTAGTTTTATTGTGTGCCTTGCTCATTCAATCCAGGTATACATTTCTAAAGAACATGACTTTTCACTTTTAAAATAGTTTCTAGCCCCTACTGATCTTCATAATCAAAAAATATAATAATCCATAATCAGCCGAGACCTGGATGATTATTGAATCACTTTATCTTCTAGGGTTGGCAAAGATAAGCTAATTACATATGATTCTCTATTTGTTCTTACCAGTACTAGGTTATTTGTTGCCTATAGTAAAGTTTTAGCCAGGAGGAATCCAAACAGACAAATGCTATGGTTGAAAGCTAGGTAAAGAATTTTACTTATAAAAGCTGAGAAAAAGAAGAAGGAATAAGTCAACAGTTTGAGAAGACAAAAAAAAAAGTCAAGGCTATGAAGTAAGTAGAACTTGTAGTGTAACAAAGCCTAAGTTTAGCAGGCCAGAATTCACTTTTGTACCTGTTGGTTACAGAACTAGGCGTAGGCCTGTCCTCTGAATCTCAATCAATTCCTTGAAATGGCCATTACCTTGGACCAAAGCTAAGAGTGATATAGAACAGCTTTCTTTTTTGAAAAATGACATCAGGGAAGACTCCGATACTTTCATGTCCCGATTTTGTCTTTCAGTTGGATATTTGAGAGACAAAATGATATGGTATATAAGAGCACAGGCTTTGGAGACAGATTGCCTGAGTTTGAATTTTAGCCCTACTGCTTACTAACTTCATGACCTGGACAAGTTACTTAACCTGAGTTTCCTGATCTCTCAAAATGGAGATGAAAGTACTCACAAGACAGGTTTTGTATAAAGATTAAATGAAGTAATAACAAGATATCACATTGGAAATCTCACCTTAAGCACTAAGAGATAAAAGAGATGCTAAGGTGATTTTGTAAGATAAAGCATTCTTAAAGTAGAAATTTCAAAGCTAGATGATGATATATCACTTGTATAAAAGAGATTATTAGAGATTAAGATATCTGTGAGCAGAATCAAGAGAGAAGCTACTGCCCTTTATCTGCCCTTCACCATCATGCCAACATGTTAGAGTATGGATACTTCTGCATTTCCCTCAGGTCTGGGAAGAAGGCTTCAATAATAGCCTTAAGAGAGTTTAGTATGTCATCTAACTTGGTGGATACATCTTATTCTCACCTTAGGAATCTGTTCAACTTGACTACTAGAGTGAAGTCAGATTGAACTTTTTGGCTTTCTTCTGCATCCTGCACTCCTAATATTGGTTCTAGAAGTAAATGCATGGATATTTTCTGTGGACTAGATGTGTTTTGAGAGATGTATCCAAAGGGACTTCTTGGAGGACCATCAGGCCTCAACATGGTGGAAGCTGAATACGGACTACATAATTTCTAGGAGGTAAGGAGAGAGGAAATGGTCTTAGAGAGTCCATTTTCCTGGAGACTGTGGACTTTTGAGGTAGTAACCACTAGTAGCCTTATGAGAGAAGGGTCAGGCATCGGCACAGCAATCAGGACGTCATTTTGTGAGGCTTCTGTTCATGTAAGAACTTTCTTGACCTCCTTACCTTTCTGTGTAATCTTCCTTTGTCAAGCTGAGAAATTTGATTATTACATGGAAGGACAGAATTTTTTAATTTACTAAACTGAAGCTGTGTTTGTAATGTAAAAAGATGACAGGGCTTATATTGACAGTGGCAGAAAACTCATATAGCCCACTGAAGTTTTCCAGAAGAGAGAAAGAAATTTCCCAATTGAGTACATTCATAGAGAGAAGGAATAAAAAATAAAGTTGCATTCTAATTATATCCCAGGAGTCAAGCTTGTTCAATAGACATAGTACAAATATAAAGCCGTTAGAACTGTGATTGGCATGTAAGAAACATTCAGTAACTGTGAAGGCTTCTTTTTGTTAGTTTGTTTTGTTTTGTTTTGCTTTAATGATTCTACTTACAGGTTTCTACCTGAACCCGGAACATTAATCATACTTGGGAATTTGTTTCCACTTTTGCATGCACGGCATAAAAGCTCCTTTGAGAATTACAAGTTTCCATTTTACAGGCCCTCATATTGGGTTTCCTGCCTTTTTTGTCCCATCTTTTTGGGTCTTGTAAATATCCTGGTCATTGATTACCTTTCTGAAGTTTTCAAATCTCAGTTTGCCTATTTCTTTTGAATCATAGTTTCTGTCTGCCGGACTAATGTCTGATTCATGGTTGACTCCACTATTGAATGTTGGTATCTTTCTGGACATTTTAGTGATTTACTATCATTTTTCATCTACTCCTACCTGTGTTGGGCATCTAGCCTCTGGACTAGATCACACTGTAGTGGACTTCTCGTGTTCCCATACTGTGTTCCAGCTGCTCATGGCTACAGCCATTCTGAGTGACCACTTGAATCAAACAATGAGGAATCCTGACTGTCTTCAGAACTTTTTAGTTACTTAATACAATGAAATCTTTTGAGACCCATTTCTTGTTAAAGTAACCCAGTTCTGGCACAAGTGAATAAAAAAGTATTCTTTTGTACTTTTCTGTATATGAACCTCTATATCCTTGTACACTATGCTTATCTTTCCACATATGTACCCCCAAAACCTGAAAGTAGAGGAAAATTCCTTGCATTAATAGAAATTCAGCTATAACTTACATTCCCCCCCTCCCCCATCTCAGAAAATTTAATGTGTCAACAGGGAGGGAGAAGGGCAGAAGATTTGGAGGCATGAAGCATACAAATTGTAGTCTTGACTTTAATGGAAACATGATGCATAATAAAACTCTTCTTCCATCAGAAAGAAGAGAAGATGGATGTTCTTTCCACTTGTGTGAATTGCTATACAGCGATTGCACTGGAAACAGAATTGAGAGCACACACTGATAATCAAAGTGTATGTGTCTCCTTCTCAAAGGAGCTGATTTAATAAAAAGAAATGGGGAAGGCACGGAACTAAGGATATGATAGAAGATGATGTAATTATTGCTGACTTGAGTTCTACATATTTATAATGTGATTGGTAGTGATCCCTTTAGGTCAGTTGTTTTCTGAGCCTGTTTGTTTTATTCATGCTGACAGGAGCACTGCTGACAAACTACATGTGGATCATCAAATATTTACTCATTATTGAATTGATATAACACCTCTCTTCTTAAGAGCTTACTGTGCTCTACATGAAACTTTTAAATGGTACAACTAACTTTTAGATAAGTACTCACATACGGAAACAGTAAAGCACAATATAGAGAGCCTGGGAGAAAAGGGATGGGAAATGGAATGACAGGACTAGTACTTGGTTATCTGTAACCTTTGCCCAGCCATATTCTAAAAGAAATAATAGAAGAGATCTTTAAACCAAATACTCTCTCTAATTCCATGAAGAGAGCAACTGCCCAGAATTCTGCTTAAATTATTTAAGGATCAGGGTAGGCAGTTAGAAAGAAATCTTTTTCCTTATCCACCCTCCCACCCCACTTTGTCTCCCTCCTCATAATGAAATCCCAAAGCAAACTTCGATGAGCCTCTTCTCCATTTTTTCTCCCTTGGTTTCTCTTAACAGTTCAGATTTGAAGCTAGTGCCCAAACCTCAACCTCAAAGTGTACTTTCTTCAGTCTCATCATAAAATTAGCACTCTGTATAGGGAGAGTGGAGAAAGGAGAGGTGGATAAAAGCTGTTATAATTCTTCGTACACTCTATAAACAAGATAGCTTACCCTCTACCTCTAATAGCAGGGGGAGGCAGGTATAGGAAGATGTTATTTATTCCTTTGCCCGTAGGAAATGGATGTTCTTCTCTCACTTCTAAATCTGTTTTTTGGCGGCTCTTGAAGTCTCATCTTGCAGAGTGGCAGTCCACTGAGTCCAGGTGGGTTCAGCAGCTACCAGGCTAAAGCAGCTGGAGAAGGTCAGATTCAAATATAATGGTGACAGTGACACAATAGCAATATAAAAGAATCATCTCAACACAGGAACTTTGCTGAAATCCTCCTAGTTCCTAGCATGGTGCCTGCACATAATAGATGCTTAATAAGTATTTGTCAAGATAACCAGTTGCAACAAAGTAAAGATGTGTTACCCCTGACCAACAGATATTAAATTGGATTTATAACAAGTATAAGTTGCCCAAATGTGCAATTTGGTCTTCAGAGGAGCTGGGAAAAGTTTGGACTTTTCGTATCAGTACCTCCATATCTTTATTCAAATTTAGATTTCATTCATTAGATTTTGGTCCAGTTAAAAAACAATGGCTCCTCATTGCCTGTAGGACAATATCTCTGCTCTTAAACCTGGCACTAGCTTCCCCCCTCTCAACTCCTAGAAAACATATTATGATTATTTTTAAAAGCTTATTAAGCTATGAGTGTTGCAAACTATATTTTACTGATGACTGTGAATATTATAGTAAGGAAAATGATTTTATTTACTTGTGATGTCTTGTTAAATAGTAAAAAGAGTTATTAATATTTATAATGATTAAAATAGCACACCAAGATCTCACAGTTTTGGAAAAAATGCTGAAAGCATTAAAAATACATAGTACCTATTTATCGCCATTAACAATGATCCATCCTATGGTTTAAATTGCCAGGTGAGTCAATGCCTCCTTTAAGGTAAAAGGAAAGAAAAGTGCTTAAAGTTGATCCTTGAATGTGGATAGGTTTCAAGTAAGTGAATGAAAATGGGGAAAGCCTTTCAGGAGATATATACAAAAGCACAGAAACTGGAATATGCCAGACTTCCAGTGGCAGAGTAATAGGAGATTTAGTGGAAAGATGTAATTTAAGTTGAAAAAGAAAGGAGGAGGGGAAGGGGAAGAAAAAGAAGGTTTCAGAAAATTAGAAGTTAATTTTGACTTAATGTGCTTAGAAAAAAAAAATGACCCTGGCTCTCTAAATTACACTAAAGTTTATTTGCACATTCTTGCTCAATTCACCCTAGAACAAAATTCTCCTACCATATTTCTGCCACTTAAGCTGACAGTTAAGTGCAAAAATAAAAGACCTTAAGCTGATACTGATGAAATTTTTAGAATTATTGTCTTTGTCACTCACAATATCTTTGATTATTAGTTTAAAGCATAATTTTATACCAATTCTTCTCTGTTCATTCTGAAACATCTTCATAGTTGTTTTCTTTAATTCCCAGTCATATTGGTAGATACTTTGGTTACATTCATTTTAATACAAGAGAATTACTTTTTTCCCAGTATAAATATTAGTTGAGGCTAATGATTACTAAAGTTGCATTTTATGCTCATGTATTGTTTTAACTTTTTATGCTCATCTGTAACATCATTATAATATAACATTATAATATCATTATTAATATTTAGGATGTTACATAATTTGGTGACGTACAGAATACAATATTCATTGCTACGTAAATAAAAAATTTGTTCCCACATAGTTTAAATTTACTTTAAAAACCACAGAGGATTCCAAAAACCATTTTTAACACTTTTTTGAATAAGCAGTACATGCAAACTGTAGAAATATTTAAGCTTTCAATAGTATACAGCCCTTTCCCTTAGCAATTCATAATCATCACAGCAATGTTCTAGGCGTATATAGGATTTATATAGTGTATATATACATATATATATACACACACATATATATAAACCCATTGCAAAATTTAAAATGTCGACTATTTGGAAATTGCTCTACAAAGTGAAGTGCCAATTATACTTCCACAGTAAAACAGCAGTATGTGAAGATCTCTGTTTCCTTACATTCTCATCACATAATGTACTATCAAATTTTCTGATTGGTATTGCTTTGTAGTTTTAACTTGCATTTTTCTATTGTGAAAGAGGTTGAGTATATTTTCACTTGTTTAACATATTTATTTCTTATTTTTTGCACCATCTGTTCATAAATTTTTACCATTGTCTATTGTTTGTCCTTTTCTTATTAATTTACAGTAGCTTTTTATATGTTAAGGAAATTAGACCATGATTCCAATATGAGTTACATACTTTTTTTTGAAACTTGGAGTCTCTAACTTTGTGGTTTTTCTAAGGGCATTATTATTTTTTTCTTTCTGTAATAAAAAAAATGTATTTTCCCACAGCTTTATTGGGGTAAAATTTATATACAGTAAACTTTACTTATTGAAAGCATACAATTTAATAAGTTTTAACATATGATTATACCTGTAACACTATCACTTCAGTCAAAGGCAGTGAACATATTCATCACCCTAAAAGTGTCTTCATATTTTTTTACCTTTCCTCTAAGCACTCCTTTAGCCACCTCCCATAAAATCTAATATGTTGCATTTTAATTTTCATTCAATTAAAAATGCTTTCTAATTTCACTTTTGAAGAAACTAAGGCTTGCCTAGTTTGTTGCACACTTCTCAGGGATCATTGTTTTGTTGACTGATTCTGGTGTCCAGAAAGCTGTTATTTCATATATCTTGTCTAGTTTTTCAGGTGGGAGGATAAATTTAGTCTCTGCTACTCTATCTTAGGTGAAGTCTGATGTAATCAAACTTAACATTTTTTTTCTCTTGTAGAATCTGGTATTTGTGGTCCAACACTCAATTTTTTTTAAGTCATTAAGGTTTCTTCAGTGTTTTTGTTTGTTTGCTTTTCTGCAATTTATTTTGGAATAAAATATGATATTTAGAACCAGCATCCCTACTACCTAATACCCACCCCACACAAAAACATGTGGTTCTCTAATTGTCCTAACATCATTTATTGAGTAATACAACTATTTATTATATCCTAAATTCCAATATGCATTTAGGTGTATTTCTTGAGTCCCTAGGATTCAATTGCTGTCTATTCATGAGCCAGTTCCACACTGTTTTAATTTTTGTGATGTTATAAAATATGGTAGAATTAGTCTTGCATAGTTATTTTTAACTGGTCATAAATTTTTATTTAATTTTATTTATTTTTCTATGTAGAATTTAGAAACATCTTATTAATTACCCCCAAAAAATTATAGTTAGAATCATGTTAGATTCATATATTTTCTTTGAAAGAATTGTTATCTGTAAGATGTTGAGTCATCTTTGCAAATCGTAGTAAGCATTTTTAATTTGATTGTGTTCCTTTATATTCTTTGGTAGTGTTCTAAAATATTTTACTGTAGTTTTTGCATATTTTTCTTAAGTTTATTCATAGATGTTTATGGTTGAATTACTTTTGTAAATATGGCCTTTTCCTTCCATTAATTCTTCTAATGATATTTTTATAAAGTAGTAATTTTTACTAAGGTTAACACTGCAGATTGGTACACTCAGCACCAACTACACCCCAAACTCCTTCTTTGCCTGCCTGCACTATAAAGATTGTCGAAGGTAAATACTGGAGTTCTCAGCCTCAACTACAAGAATAAATAACCACCCATAGTAGTCGTCTTGTGGCTACTGAGGGACAGGCCTAGGGAATGTCAGAGACATTAACAGTTGTAGAGCCATTGATCCAACACCAACAAACCTTCTACTCCTTGCCTGGCCTCAGACTTTTGATTTTGAGGAAAAAAGAAGAAAACTTCTTATAAAACTTTGAATGATTATATATGATTGATATGACCATTTTTTAGAAATAACATATTTAAAGACATTTTTTAAAAGTATAACCTGTAATCAGACTATACATAAAGATTAATAATACTAAAATTAGAAGTATTATACTAATAACTGAAATGCTCTTTATACAATATATGTTTTTCAAAAATTAAAAATATAGAAATAGTATTCTTATAGTAAAACATTTATTAACAGTTTAGAGTAACAGTTCTGGGGCAGATAAAAAACTACATTCTTTTTGTTTATATAATCTCAGCCTGACAAACATGAGAGTTGTAAAAACCTTAGTCAAGGAATGAGAATATGTCCCCCAGAATTTTTAATTCAGTGATTATTTCACAAAGTTAAACTTGACAGTAAATTAATATCATCAATAGGCAGATATTTGAGAGCCACTTATAAAGAAAATCTGTCTTTGTTAATAAAATTTAACTTTTACTATTTTACTGAGCAAATGTGTATTTCTGACCTTTGAATCATAAAGAAGCCTCATACACGAGGAGAGAACACATTACTCCTGGAAAAAAAGGCTGTATGTAGTGTCCTCAGCTGGGTTAAAGCAATGAGAGCTGTGGGAGATGGTGGAGGTGGGGCAGAGGTAGGGGTCAGGTCATGAGGAGAAAATGTTTATCTTTATAGATTTCATTACTGGTGCAATGCATTAACATCTTGCTTGTTAAGTGTTTATGATATCATTTGCTTATTTTCACTTAAGAATTCAGAGTGATCGTTCAGAAAAATAGTACAGTAGCCAAAAATATGTGTGCAAGTGATTATCGTGACAATTCCACATCATGACTGCATCTGAAATTGAGAAGGCAATGTGGCTGTGAATCCCCTGACTTTAATAGAATGAGATTTGGAAGTCTCTGGTTTATTAGGTCAGTTGCTTGTATCTCCAGAGCAGTAAAGCTTTCAGCCAGATAAAGCGTTGCAGATATCATTGCCCTTGCATTCTACAGTTCATCTAAAAGTGCTTTTATCTGCCAGTAAAAATTTGCCGTATAAAAACCAAATTGGATTCATCATGTAAGAAGTGTGGCTGCTCCATTGTGTCTGTATCATAGTTGTAGTGATAAGATATTTTTAATGTGATGAAATTATCTTTTTTCCAGATTTGTGGGTAGTAAAGCTATTACAATCAGATGTTGGGACAATGAAACTATCCTCACCGATTAAATAAAAGAGATTTCAATTTATTGAAGGCAATGAGAAGCGAATTTTCTTTTTCTTTCCTCTTTGTCTTCGTTAACATTTAGCTAGCACTTTTCGTTTGCATCTAAAACCTTGTACTTTCTGTGGGATTTACACGTTACTGGTAATTTCCTCTCACAGCCCTGGAGTAAGGTCCATAATAGTTTTATCCCTATTTAAACAAGCTCTGAGTGTGACAGCGTGTCACAAAATATTAGTTTTAGTTGGTCCCTGAAGCAGGGAGAGAAGGAGGTGGGCTGCCAGTGCTAAGTTACATGTAGAATGAGGATGAGGGTGAGAATGAGACTGGAAAAGTACAAGAGTACACTCCGATTAACTACAGTAAAGAGAACTGTTTCTACCATTGCTAGGAACCTCAGTCCTTCACTGTGCCTTCTTTAGAATTTCCTCTTCAGGATCTTAATTCTATGCCAAGATCAGTTCTGTTCATGGAACTCTGACCTCCGCTCAATCCCTCCTTGATAATGAAGGATAGACTGTTTGGAACTCAGTGTTTGGAAATGTTAGCCCTTATGCAAACTGTGAATACCAGATCAAGACTGTTAGCAAACCTGTGTGGTTAAAGTACAGAGATACTGGGAAGCCAGTGCAAACATTTTGTTATGAAGGCTGCCTAGGGTCTGAAACACAAGCCTCACCCTAAGAGACTCAAAGACTAACCTCATGACCCCCATTTGCCACTCATCTCAACACAAATTGTCTGCCTCAGTCAAGCTACTGAACATGTACTTTCCAAATCATATGCCGTAACCTTCTCTTTGCCTCTGTTCTCATTCTTAGCCCTCAAACTGGGATGTTTGTCTTGTCCCTTTCTGTGGTTTGGGGCGGGGGGCATTTCTCCTATTAAAAAACCTCAATATCACCTAATAAAGCCTCTCTTTTTTGATTGACCTTGTTTAATCTGTGTTTCTGACACTAGCAACAATAATTTTTAAATAATATATACAGCTAGATTTATAAAAGATAGGAAAAAAGCCAAGATTAATGTCAAATTTGAATTAAAAACTAAAGGACAAGTAGTAAAGAAATAAAAATATATAAAACTTAATGAATAAAATAAAGCATAATAAAAATATATAAAGCAGAGGGAGAAGGCTGAGGGAAGCACAGAGCTGCTCTGAAGTGCCCCGAAATCTTCAACTAAGCTGTCACTTCTTGGATGTGACAATGTGGCGCTGGAAACATTTTTGATTTGGGGAAAAACAAAACAATAACAAACCAAACCTAACACAAAACATTGTAAAAGAAATGTGAATTGAAAACCAATGAAGATAAAGAGGAAAGGAAACATGGCGGAATGAGGGATGTCCTCAGGTCTCTTCCCTTGAAACAATAATAAGGTGAACATCTAAAACTCAACAAAAAACACCCAAACTGCACACCAGCACATCTGAGCGTGGGATCTGTTCATAAGAGCTACCACAGGTCTGAACCCCGGGTGTCAGGGGGTGGACTGGGAGAAATAAAGAAGCTGCCTCTCACAGCCTCTGGAGCTACCTGTAGGGGGAGGAGGAGAGGGAATGGAAAAGGTGCGGCGACTTCCCTGAACAGCCCTGCCTAGGAGAGCTGTGAATTCCACGCATCCAATGGCAGGGCCAAGTCATCAGGGCAGAAGACAGAGAAGCAGATGGCAGAATAAAACAGTTGATTTTTGCCGGCTATGGTGGCAAAACCGAGGCTGAGCCACAGCCCCCAATCTCCAACCCAGAGTGCCCCTCCCCCCATATCGTCCGAGTCCGATTACCCTGGGGCCCCATGGGAATCTGGACAAATGCTACTGAAACTGTCACTAATACTAACAGGAACGGGGACTGAGGGTAGCAAGCATGATTAAATATCTATCAGAAAATAAAAAGGCATTTTTAAGGCTTTATATAAAGTAAGGATCCAAGAGGCTTAGATGCCACCTACTGGAAACCAAAAGAAAAGCGCCTTCTTTGCAGCAGGATAAAGAGAGACCTTTATATAATAAGTCTTCTTTCTGGAAAAAAAGCAGAATACATTTCCATTAATGACCAGGCAAAGAAATAGTCCATTAAACACCATGAACAACTAAGGTGACAAGGCATTTCAGAAAGAAAGAGAAAAATCTCCAGAAAATAAGCTTACAGTCATAGAAATATGCAACTTAAATGACAGACAATTCAGAATGATACTTCTGAAAAAACTCAGTGAGTTCCAAAAAGAGCCATATCAACACTTTCAGGAATTGAAAAAAAACAACTAGATGAGCAGAGCAAGAAGATTGAAACCCTCAAAAAGAACAGAATAGATCTGGAGATGAAAAACACTGCAAGAGTTGAAAAATGAAATAGCAAGCTTGGGAAATAGAGTTGGCCAAATGGAGGAAAGGATCAGTGATATTGAAGACAGAAATCTAGAAATAAATCAGAAGGAAGAAGAGAAAAAGAGAAGAATAAAAAATAATGAAAGATAGTAATGAAAGAGTAAATAATGAAAGAACTAGCTGATATCATCAGGAGAGGAAACACAAGAATAACGGACATTATCAAAGGCAAAGAAAAGGAGCAGGGACTAGAAAGCATTTTTAGACAAATAGTGGACGAGAATTTCCCAAATCTACGGAATGAGCCAGAGCTTGGAATTTAAGAAGACAACAGAACACCCAATTACCTAACCCCAAAAGGCCTTCACCAACACACATTGTATTAAAATTATCAAAAACCAAGGACAAAGACAGAATTCTCAGAGCAGCCAGGGAGAAGAAAACAGTAACTTATAAAAGAAAGCCAATTAGATTATCCACAGACTTCTCAGCGCAGACGTTTTAAGCCAGAAAGGAATGGAATCAAATATTTAAACTATTAAGTGAAAGGAACTACCAGCCTAAAAGACTGTATCCAGCTAAGCTCTCCTTTAGATATGAAGGACGAATTAAGACCTTTCCAGACATACAAAAATTGAGGGAATTCTCCACTATGTGGCCTGCACTACAGGAAATACTGAAAGAGGTCAGCTCACTGAAAACAAAGTGACCAAAAAAACCCCCCAAAAACAAAATACAAAACCATAATTAGGAGTAAAATGACTATCAGGCAAATAGATGCAGAGGAGTGCAACCCTTACTAAAAACGGCATTATGAGCTTAATAAAAAGAGAATTGCTATAGCAAGATGGTAATGAACATTCAGCGTACATAGGGACACATTGAGATAACAATGACTAAAAAGGAGAGGATTCAAAGATCCAAATTTGCAAAGGGAAATGGGGATAAGGCAAACGCAGAAGAAAATGGAAAACTATATATGTATATATATATTGCTATATCTATCTATCTATATATATATATATCAAATATCCATAGCATTCCTATACTCTTTGTGTGTGTGTGTGTGTGTGTGTGTGTGTGTGTGTGTGTATTGCACACATATACAACTATCCTTTACACATTCATAATGGTAACCATATACAGAAGATTCAGAACTGAAGTATATAACATAAAACAAGAAGAACCAGAGACAAATCCCACAAAAGCCAACCAAAATAAAGAAAGCAGAAACACAAGGACAAGGAAGCAATGGAAACACCTAGCTACCAGAAAGCAAAAGATATAATGGCCATAAGAAGACCTCATATTTCAATAATCACCCTAAACGTAAATGGACTGAACTCACCAATAGAAAGGCACAGTTGCAGAATGGGTCAGAAAACAAAACCCAACCATATACTGACTCCAGGAGACATATCTCAGCTCTAAAGACAAATATAGACTCAAAGTGAAAGGGTGGAAAATGATATTTCAAGCAAATGGTATTCAGAGAAAAGCAGGAGTAGCGGTACTAATATCAGATGAAATAGACTTCAAAATAAAAAAGGTAAAGAAAGATATTGAGGGACACTTCATAATGATAAAGGGAATCATGCACCAAGAAGATATAATACTTCTTAATATCTATACTCTCAATCAGAGAATATATGTAAAGCAATTACTAACAGAACTAAAGGAAGAAAAAACAAAACACTATCATAATAGAGGACCTAAATACCCTACCATCGGATCTGGACAGATCATCCAAACAGAAAACCAATAAGAAAATTTCATCCTTAAATGACACATTAGACCAACTGGACATAATTGACATTTACAGAGCCTTCCATTCCCAAACAGCTGCTTCTACATTCTTCTCTAGTGCACGTGGAACATTTTCAAGAATTGACCATGTACTGAGACACAGAGATAGCCTCAACAAATATAAAGGGGTTGAAATCATATCAACCATTTTCTCTGATCATAATGCTTTGAAACTAGAGATCAAAAAAAAATTAGGAAAACCACAAATACATGGAGATTAAACAACACACTACTGAAGAATAACTGGATCAGAGGAGAAATAAAAAGAGAGATCAAGAGATACATAAAAACAAATGATAATGGTAGTACAACATATCAAAACTTTTGGGACATGGCAAAAGTGATCATAAGAGGAAAGTTCTTTTCATTACAGGCCTATCTCCAAAACCAAGAATGAGCCCAAATAAACAACCTAATGCTTCATCTTAAAAAACTAGAAAAAGAAGAACAAATTACACCTAAAGTCAGCAGAAGGAGAGAAATAATCAAAATTATTAGAGTGGAAATAAATGTAATGGCAAACAAACAAAAAAAACCAACATAAAAAAATAAATGCAATGAAGAGCTGGTTCTTTGAGAAGGTTAATAAAATTGACAAACCCCTGGCTGGACTCACTAAAGAAAGAAGAGAAAGGACACAAATAAACAAAATCAGTGGTGAAGTAGGGGAAATTATGACTGACACCACAGAAATACAAAGGATCATACAAGAATACTGTGAAAAAGTATATAACACCAAATTTAATAACCTAGAAGAAATGGACCAGTACTTAGAAAAATACAACCTTCCTAGACTGAATCAAGAACTGGAAAATCTAAATAGACCGATCAGCAGAATGGAAATTGAAGCAATCATCAAAAACCTTCTAAAAAGTAAAAGTCCAAGACCAGATGGCTTCACCAGTGAATTCTACTAAACATTCAAAGAAGATTTAATACCTATTCTCCACAAATGCTTCCAAATAATCAAAGAGGAGGCAATACTTCCCAACTCATTTTATGAAGCCAGTATCATCCTGATACCAAAACCTGGTAAAGGTAACGCGAAAAAAGAAAACTATAGACCAGTATCTCTCATGAACATGGATGCGAAAATCCTAAATAAGATACTAGTGAACCGAATACAGCAACATATTAAAAAGATTATACACCATGATCAAGTGGGTTTCATCCCAGGGGCACAGGGATGGTTTAATATACTCAAATCAATTATTGTGATACACTACATAAACAAATTAAAAAATAAGAATCATATGATCATATCTATAGATGCAGAAAAAGCCTTCAACAAGATGCAGTATCCATTTATGATCAAAACATCTAACAAACTTGGTATAGAAGGAAGGTACCTTAACATAATAAAGGCCATATATGACAAACCCTCAGCCAACATTATACTTAATGGTGAAAACCAAAAACCTTCACTCTAAGATCAGGAACAAGGCAAGGCTGTCCACTATCACCACTGTTATTCAATATAACATTGGAGGCCCTAGCAAGTACAATCAGACAAGAGAAAGATATAAGAGGCATGCGAATAGAAAACGGAGTCAAACTGTCACTATTTGTGGAAGACATGATTCTCTATATAGAAAACCCTAAAGGCTCCACAAGAACACTACTAGAAACAATAAGCAAATAATAATTCCTTTTTCAATTGCAACAAAAAGAATAAAATACCTAGGAATAAATCTAACAAAACATGTGAAGGACCTATATAATGAAGACTACAAAACCCTATTAAAAGAAATCAAAGAAGATACAAGAAATGGAAAGATATTCCGTGTTCTTGGATTGGAAGAATCAACATAATTAAAATGACCATCTTACCTAAAGCACTATACAAATTTAATGCAATTTCCATTAAAATGTTATCAGATTTTTTTTTTTAAGAAATAGAACAAAAAGCCATCAGATTTGTATGGAAGCACAAGACCCTGAATTGCCAAAGCCACCCTGAGAAAAAAGAACGAGACTGGAGGCATCACTCTGCCCGACTTCAAATTATACCACAAAGTGACAGTATTCAAAACAGCATGGTATTGACAGCAAAACAGACACACTGACCAGTGGAATAGAATTGAGAGACCATAAGTAAATCCATATTTCTATGGGCAAATAATTTTCGACAAAAAAAACAAAAACATACAGTGGAGAAAGGAAAGCCTCTTCAATAAATGGTGCTAGGAAAACTGGAAAGCCACCTGTAAAAGAATGAAACTAGACTGTTGTCTATCACCACACACCAAAATTAATTCAGAATGGATTAAGGACCTGAATATAAGACCTGAAACAATAAAAAGCATAGAAGAAAGCATAAGAACTAAACTCAAGGACCTTGAACTTAAAAGAGAATTTTATGAATTTGACCTCAAAGGCAAGGGAAGTAAAAGCTAAAAGAAATGAATGGGACTACATCAAACTGAAAAGCTTCTACTCAGCAAAAGAAATCATCAACAAGGTAAAGAGACAACCCTCCGAATGGGAAAATATATTTGCAAGCAACACCTCCAATAAGGACCTAATATGCAAAATATAAAAAGAACTCAATAACAGCAAAAAAACAAACAATCCAGTCAAAAAATGGGTAGAGGACCTGAACAGACACTCCTCCCTAGAGGACATACAAATATATGAAAAGATGCTCAACATCACTAGCTTTTAGGGAAATGCAAATCCAAACCACAATGAGATATCATCTCACACCTGTTAGAAAAGCTATAATCAAC
>CM053502.1:103605487-103626138 GCA_028627145.1 Eidolon dupreanum
AACAGGACAAGTAATAACAAATGTTGGAGAGGATGTGGAGAAAAAAGAACCCTCATAAACTGCTGATGGGACTGCAAATTGGTGTAGCCACTATAGAAAACAGTATGGAGGTTCCTCAAAAAACTAAGTGGATCTATCATATGATCCAGCAATATCCTCTACTGGATATTGACCTCAAAGACTTGAAAACCCATATCCGAAAATATATTTGCACACCAATGTTCATAGCAGCATTATTCACAGTGGCCAGGACATGGGAGCTACTGAAGTGTCTTACGATAGACGAGTGGCTAAAGAAGCTGTGGTACATATATACAATGGAATATTACTCAGTCATAGGAAGAGATGAAATCCTACCATTCGCAATAACATGGATGAACCTGGATATAATCATGCTAAGCGAAATAAGCCAGACAGAAAAGGTTGAAAATCACATGATATCACTTATATGTGGGATACAAACCTAAAAGCAAGGAACGAACAGGACAAACAAACAGAGACTCATGGACATGGACTATTGACTAGTGGTTGCTAGAAAGAAGGAGTTGGGGAAGGAGGGGAGAGATAGATGAGATAAAGAGGATCAATATAGGGGTGTAGGGGGAGGGTGAAGTAGGTAAAGGAGATCAAATGTATGATAGCTGAAGGAAACTGGACTTTGGGTGGTAAATATACAATAGAATATACAGATGTCTAATTATAGTACACACCTGAAAATGATATAATTGTGTTAACCAATGTTACCCCAATAAACTTAATTTTAAAAATATATAAAGGAAACATAGAATTATAAGTAAAAATTAACAGAAATATAATTGATGTGGGAAATCTGAAAACACTCTCTTTTTATTACAGCTCAACTAAACTAAAATATATTGAAATGGAGAGTCTGAGTAATATTTAAAAAGGTTAATAAAGAGATGTGTGGAAAGATCTGCACCGAAGAATAAAAAAGAATATAAATTATTTTTAAATGTCAGTGGAAGATCTTTAAAACTTATCTTTTTAAAAAAACAAAAGGAAAATTAGAAATGGTAGCATCCACATTCTTCAACCTTAAGTCTAGATATGAATAACAAAAGTATCTGGGGGGCAATGTCCCAAAACTCAAACATTTTTATAAAAAGAATCTTGATCTTTTTTTAAAAAAAGATAATACTACAACTTACATAAGTAAAAAGCAAATGAAACACCTATTGAATCATTAGTAAATTTATTACCTACAAGCTTTTATATTAAAAGAGAAAGAGTGAAAATAAAGTGAAAAATAAACGAACTACGCATTCAGCTTAAAAAGTTTTAAAAAAAAGAGTAGACATAGAACAGTATATAGAAGGTGATAAGAAGCAGAAAAGCAGAAAAATAATAACTTCACATGGAAAAATCCAAGAGTTTTTGTTTTATTTTTTTAAGAAAATAATATATGAAAAAATCTAGAAAGCTAATGTAGAAAAAAAATAATGATATACAAATAGATACAGCAGATATTAAAAATAAATTACATACTTCTGGGAAAATATAAATGACCTAAATTTTCTCAGAATAAAGTATAATGCCTGCATAGACCATTAAGCAGACAATTAACTAAAATAGTATTCAAAGCACCACTAATAAAATGATTCAGAAATGAGGTGGTTTAATAGGCAATTCTTTCCATCATTAAAGAACAAAATTCCCATATATAAAATGTTTAAGAATTTAGAAAAGGAGGGAAAACAGCTTTTTTTTTTACAAATTTAAAAAAAATCTGATAAAGATAAATTCTTCATATTTCATATGATAATTATGTAACTTGGTATTTTACTGGCTTTTTAGAAGCACAAAGATAAATTTAATTTAAAGTTCAAATATACATATGGATGCATAGTTGTAATCATCTTTTCTTGGTCCTGTTTTTCTCTCGATATCATTCTATAATTTATCTACCCCAGCTCTCTTATTTAGAAATTAGAGAAAGATTTATTTTTGTGCTTATCATGAATGAGAAAGCATGACACCTTGGAAGCTATTCTCAGCTATCTCAGGACCACAAAGGGGAAGCTTGCTGATAGTGCAGCCAACACGGAGAAAGAGCTGTCAAATAAAGAACCAGGATCAAGTTTATGATCACTTTGTTCAAGCTTTTAAATCAAGTGTTACCAGATAACACCAAAACCTTTGGATTCTTTAGTTACTTAAATTCCTTTGTTTTCTAAACTAGTTTGGTTTGGGTATCTATTACTTTAACCAAAAACGCCCTGCTAATATTAATTGGGGAAATGCTTTGTTTTAAACATAGCTAGGCAGATTTCAAAGACCATGTGTCTCCTCATATGTGTATCAGTACATTGTCCCTTTAGTAGTGATTTCTTTTCCTGCTCAGTACATTTCCTGTCTCCTTTCTTTTTATAAATTAAAAAGTAAAATAATTTTTTTTCCCATTTCCCCAATCCCTCCTCTTTGGCAACCATCAGCTTGTTTGTTTACTATTTATTTATTTATTTATTTATTTATTTATTTATTATCTTTATATCTATGGGTCTATTTCAGGGTTTTGTTATGTTTTGTTTTCAGATTCTACATATAAGTAAAATCTTTCTCTATCTGACTTCTTTCACTTAACATAATACCCTCTAGGTTCATCTATGTTTTAACAAGTGGCAAGATTTTGTTATTTTTTATTGTTGAGTGATATTCCATTGCATATATAGATCACATCTTCTTTATTGACTCATCTATCGATAGGTTGCTTCCATATCTTGGCTGCAGTAAACATAGAGATGCATATATCTTTTTGAGTTAGTGTTTTTATTTTCTTCAGATTAATACCCAAAAGTTAGATTGTTGGGTCATATGGTACCTATTTTTAAGTTTTTTTGAGGAATCTCCATACTCTTTTCCATAGTGGCTGCACCAGTTTACAATCCCACCAATGGTGTAGGAGGGTTTCCTTTAAAGAAGTCCTCACCAGCACCTGTTATTTCTTTCCCATTCTCCTTCTTTATGAAACAAATCCATTTCCTTTGGGAATATCTTCCATGTATTCCATCTCACTTCTTCTAGGACCAACTTACACTTTCCTCAGGGGAACTTCCTCGCTATTTCTGTGTGTTCTGATGGTGCCTGTAATGATAATCTCCAAGCCATTTATGCTAGCTTGGGCCAATCAAATCATGCAAAATTCTTGGTAGAGTGACTAGTACAAGGCTGGACATGTGTCTCAATAAAGAATTCAGTTTTCTTCACATCAACGTATGACATTTAGAAAGAGGAGCCTTTTTTTCTCCTTGAGGTTCTAGGCTGGGAGGATTTGAGTTTGGGACTCCCAATGACCCAGTCACTCAATGGAAATACATGTGCAGTAGAATGAAGCCAGACCAGAAAATAAGTAGAAACGGAAGAGAGTGGGAGCCCAGAAAATAGCATTCAACACCAACATTCCTGACATGCTTGAAGTTAGCTTTATCTTTGCACTTCTCTGTTCTTTTGTTAATAAATTCCTTTTTGAGGTTAATATAGCCCAAGTACAGTTTCTGAACTTCTCAACACCTAGCTACTATTACATAGAAAAACCTGTTCAAACTTCTGCATACATAAAGCTACCTTCTGACTAATTTAGCTGCAAACCTACTTATTTCACTTTCTACTTGACATTCGTATTCTTTTTTTCTCAGAATTAGATGCTGTCATGGTGTTGGGGAAACTGATAGCACTCTCTACTCACTCCCCACACTGTGCTGTCCATGCCTCTCCTGATAGCAAGCCATTGCTGACTTTGAATCACTGGTTGGCACCTTATATCAACTAGACTTAGCAGGCATTTCTTTCGGAGCTGCCAAACAAAGCATATTGGCCTGAGTATGAATTGATTAACTGAACTCTCACCATCATTTTGTTGACCTTGTACCCAGTGACAGTCAGATAGTGTTAGGGAGATGATGATGGCATTTTAATCTCTCTCTGCAAACTTATTTCTGAGGCAGAGCCAGCTATCAGAGGACATCTGTGAAACATCCAGTCTCAATCATCACCTTGCATAAGTATAGCTTGATACTGAATTTTATCCTTATTTTTGCTCTTTAATGGACAATTTACTTTTCTTTTTATTTCTAGATATTCAGAAATACCCCTCAGGTTGGCGTGGATGCCCCTACTTTCCTCGTCGTGGGGTCAGTTTAATATAGTACTAGTACTAGGTGAACTATAGTTGAGGCCAAATGGATGGTATATTTTATTTGACAAATTATGGTTCTTTAACTGTATCAGAACAATGTGTTGGTTAACTTTAAAAATGTAATTTGTTACTGTACATACCTTTATACTAAGCTGTCTCTGTCTTTTTCTCTGACACTATCTTTCTTCCAAATTGCCCTTCCATAGTCCTATGCACTTACATCATTTTAAATGACTAATATCTTCTTTCTAGGGATTGGTGTTACCATCTAGTTATAGGCACTTAGAAAACTAATTATCGACATCTTTCTCATTCTTGCATTTAAACCTATACTTAAGAAACTATTTCATAGAGTGGACTGCTTCATCCTTTGTCTGTTCGAGCCAGACACCATGGCAAACAAGAAAAGGCCACACCCTATTGTCATTAAGCTAGTTGCTGAAAGATGAGTTGGAGAGCTCTTACATCTATTCTCATTTAGTCAACTGTACATTTATTAGGGTTTAATGCATCATTCAATTATAATTCATATAACTACTGTTTGTATACACTTTGTAAATTATAAAGCTTTATGCAAATATAAGTAATTAATTGTGTCAATAACTCTAAAAATGACAAGAAAGAAGATAAAGAGGATATTTATTGCAGCTTCTGCTGTTTGTTTTGTATTCTTCTCTCCACTTTTCCTACTTTTGAGGCACAAATTTAAAGACAACTAAAACTTCTTTAACAACGGTTATGGTAAATATATTAATGCATTGCCTGAGGATGCAAGAGTGATCATTTATGAATCACTGTGATTTAAATTGGAAACCTCCACAATTATACTCAGATATAATATTTAAAAAAATAGATACTGACATTTTATAGATACTTGATTAATTTCACAATTGTAGTTAGATAGTTCAGATAATTCTAGGTCTGGACTTGCAGTTTCTCAAAGAGAATGAGAGTCATTGGGGAGACTTCTTGGGAGACTTGTCTGTCTTGGGACAACATTTGAATATACACTTACACTTGAGAATGAATATGTATTCCAGCAACTAAGTTCTAGCAAGTTTTTTCTTAATTTCTCATCAAAATGACATTTTCTTTTTTTTGTTAACAAGTTTCTTAGGATAGTGCAACTGAAAAAGATCTGTTAACTAGATACATATCTAAAATTTATGCAAAAGTGCCCTTTTCATCATTTGAATATAATTTGACAACATGGTATAAACTGAGTAGGGAAGATTTAAGGCAGGAAGGCCTCCCAACCCCAGACATGGGTGATTATTTGACTCTGTGTCTTCCTTGTAGTAGGTTTTGGAGAAATTTGTTTACCATAGAGAAAAGTTGTGGCGGTAGAGAAATAATCTTTTTAGTTACATTTTGGCTGGAATTCCCCACAGAGGAATAATAAATAATCTTTCCCACATCCTCCACAGGGGTTATAGCCAGTCCCAACCACAAACAGTGGAAGGAAGAAAGCTTATTGATATCTTTTCAAATTTCCAAATGTTCACCTGCTCAAAAATAGCCCCACTATGATAACAGAAAACCCTACTATTGATGTACCTCCTTTTGGATATACGCAAGGCATGTCTATCCAGGAAGTATCTGTTGAAAAATAGAAGAGCAACTATAATAGAAACATATGTTCATTGAGAAAACTCGACAGTTTAATCTACTGAAATTTTCTTAATCCATTTGTTTTACATTCCTGAATTAGTTATTCTGGTCACAAGTCCTGGATACTGGGATCTTAAAAAATAAACTGTGATGGTGGAAAAAGATGAGGACTATTTAAAGTATGGAGTACTGTTGCTATGCAGAATTTCTTAGTGTGGGGTATGTACTCCAGAAAGATATGACTACTAAAAATTAATCATTACCAGACACATGGAGATGTCTAGCTACTGTCTCTTGGACACATACAAATCTATAGTCTTTCAAGAGACCATCAGGTAACATGTCCTTTTGGTGTACCTTTTCCCAAAGTATTGTCTGAGGAAGTAAATATCATGGGCCACTCTGAAACAAAATAATTTAGAAGTAAAATAAGTTTGCCTCAGTATCATATCCCACTATTAAAGATTCAAATATGTTGCACATAACACATTAAGAGATCTGAGAAGCAAAGCTATACCAGCTTAGCTTTGTTTCACATGGTAAAACCTCTCTTTTTTTTAAAAAAAAAACAAGCAACATTCTGTGGGTTTACTTTGGATAACAGGGCCTATATGAATTTGATTTGTGATGTTTTTTTGTCAGCACTTATAAAATGCTGTGTATATGGCAAGCTACTTTCTTAGATGGGGAAGCTGAGACAACAAGATGTTATAGTTCTTAAAAGGTGGAGCCAGAACTGAAACTCGGGTGGCCTGGTGCCAAAGTCCAGACATATGATCACTGCACTTTAAGGTTTGACATTAAACCTTGAATTTTGGAAGCTTGAATTTGCTTACAAGTTACAGGATGTTCCATCCGTAGGGTTGGAGGTACATTAAACAAAATCAAGAGAATGAAGTTTTAACTAGATTATCTACTTTCTTACTTACAAACAATTGACACTATAGAGATTAGAACATTCAAACTATATCATTTATGCATTCTTCCTTCTGGAAGACCTATGTGGGAAGCTAGATCACATGCAAAATATTGCTGAATAAGAACAGAATCAGGACAAGGAGAGTTGATTAGATCAACTGTGCTTCAGAAACTCGGAATTGTGAGAAGATGAGTTGACATTCTTCATCATTGATATGGTGAAGTTCAATTTTTTTTTTCATGAAAACTATCAGTAATAGGCAGATTGTACCAAAATAAACAGATTGAGAACATATACTTACTCATGTTCCCCTCTAAAAGCCAATAAAAAGAAAAAGAAGATTCATTTATTTAATGAATAAGTCCATGACTATGGAAATACTATACAGAATGTCATGAGAAAACCAGCACTATCATAAAACTCCTGAAAGATAAAAAGCAAATATGAATAGATTTTTGAAGAGTAGAACCACAGGAAAACAAAATATAAAATATGATAAGAATATTCCTAAGGTGGTAGTGACATTTCCTGAATTATCCTGACTCAGTGTAATGAACGCAAGTTGTTGAGTGGAACGTGGAACATTGGTCAAGACGATTTCATGGCTGAGCTGCATCTTGTGCACCTAGAGCAACTTACCCCCTCCCCTTTCCCCTCTACTTAATCAAGCAGTGCTTTGGGTGTTATTTGATCACAAGACAAAGCAGAATGCCAGAATAGAGTTATGAAATCAAGGCAAAATACCAAATAGCTATTGTTCTCCAAGAAAAAACAAAATTGCCTCTATTCATGAGACAATTTAACTCACATCTCAAATTCACCATAGCCCTCCCCACTCATCTCCCATCAGCATAAGGGGCAAGATGTGGTCATCAAAGTAGTCAGGGGTTGTCTAATTTAAATATGATCAAATAGTCAAATGTATCAATCAGGAAGAATCGTTAAATATACGGAGGGAATTAACAATATGAGAGTCACCAAAACAAACATATGTTCAAATAACACCTGACAAAATAGAGTATTGAGATAAGAGAAAAAACCTTTGGATAAGCATAATTAATATATTTAAGGGGAGTTACAAAGAATGTTATGGTTATAAAAATGAATAAAGTAGAAATTTGAGACATTAAACGTTCATTGAAATTAAAAATACAATAGAGGAACTGGCTGTAAAATAGGCACAACTACAGAGCATATTTGTGAGCTGGGAAATTAACCTGGGAATTTTCCTAAAATTTCAACAAAAATTTTCAAAAAGGATGGAACATATAGCACAATAAAATAAACCTATAAAAATAAGAAAAAGAAAATTAAGTCAGATAAAAACTAATGAAATGTAAAAACTAAGAGAAACAAAAGCTGTTTTTTAAAAAAAAATGAAATAAGACGGGAATACTTCGTCAAGAAAAAGATGGAATATGGAAATAAATTACATTAAACATTGAAAGAAGATATAAATACAGACTCAGGGGAGATTAAAATGTGTGAGAAATTCTGTACAACTTTTTGCCAATGCATTTAAAAATCTAGACAAAATGAATGACTTTTTAGAATTGAAACTTGCTGATATTGTGTAAGGACCAATAACCAATTGAAGAAATAAAAATGTGGATAATGATTTATTCCAAACTGATCTTTGAACTAAATGCAATCCCTACCTAAATCCCAATAAAGTTTTAATGTAACTTGATACACTGAGTCTCTAAAGTTTATATAAAAGTAAATAATCCCAGGAATAGCCTGGATACTTTTTGTAAAGGATAATGAGAAAGAAAACATTTCTTTGCGAGTTATCAAAGTGTATCATAGCTATAACAATCTAAACAAATTTACATTGGTACAAATACAGAGTTAAAAAACAGTTCTATGAATATTTGTGAGAATTTTGTATTTAAATTTAGAAGTGAAATGATGAACTAATCAATAAATGATGTTGGAACAGCAAGGAGGGTCATATGCATATTCACAGAATTAATTTAGGATAGATTAAAGAGCTAAATGAATTTTACTTTAAAAAAACCTCTGAAAGCATTAGAAAAACTAGGAGTTTTCTTTTAATAATGATCTGGTGATGAAGACTTCTTAGGTAAGACACAAAATTTAGAACTTATAAAATGTTAGAGAGGCAACATTGACCTCACGCAAATTAAATTTTTTTTTTCTGATGGTAAATCCCCTAAACATGGTTTTAAAAAGCTAACATAAGAAAAATATGTATCGCTTTATTTATAGCAAATATTTACCATTATGATATTTCAAGCACTACCAAAATTCTGTCAGAAATCATCCCATTAGAAAAATGGCCCTACCAAGTCTCCTTTACTATGTTATTTTCCTCCAGAGTACCAGACAGACATACTTACATATGTCACTATGTGCATTTTAGTGTTTCCCTTTTCCCTATCAGAATGTAAATTCCAAGACTGCAATAATTTGGTTTCTGTGTTGGTCAGTTCTGCATCCTCAGTTCGTAGGGTATCATAATTGTTCATAGGCCGTTCATAGAACCCGGATACAAATAGTCAATGGCCATGTGATTCTCTTTGAGAATCAAGGAAGAGCAAATTAAAACAAGTTCTAAATTTTTGTCTATTATGTAGGCAAAAAGGAAAAGGGTTTTAATGGTATTGGAAGATATGGGAAATAAGTATTCTTCGTGGAATTTTAAACAGAAGAGCACGTTTGGAAAGCAATTTGAAATTATTTATTGATATTTAAAATGCATAAACTTTTTGTCCATGAAATTTTACTTCTGTGAACAAATTCTAAAAAATACTTGTATACTTGCATAAGCTATCTGAGCAAGTATGTGTTATAAATCTGTCAGTTCATATGAAGTAGATATATATGTATTAATACAGAAAGATCTAAAAAACCTTTAATAACTTTAAATAGTTGTAAAAGATAGTTATGGTTTTATCTCTACATAAATATATAATTTAAAAACATAAAACTACAAAAAGATGAGACCAGTAGGGATGGATACACACCAAACTTTTATTAGCACTTAGTCTGGGTAGAGGATAGAAGTGGAAGAAGGATTTTAAAACTCTGTACCCTTCTATACATTAAAACAAGAATGATTTCCTGTTGTACTTGTGTGGTTAAATGTGTATATGTATTATTAGTGGTTTATTCTAAGAGGTGATAGCAGAGTTTTCTCAGAATTTATTAAGAAATATCTTTTTTCTTTTGGAACTAAAATTAAAAAAATTAAAGGCATTTTGAAAAACAAAACAAATAAAATGTATAATTTTTCTAACTACCATTTTTATGTAGCTATTTATATTTGTGAATATCTTTCCAAGATTGTTTCTAATGCATGTAATATTCATGTTATCACAATTATAATATATTTGATTTCAAGTCCTTCAAATTTTACATTATGTAGACTATAAGCTTCAAAATTATCATTTGTAAAATTTGTATGCTATTCTAATATTCTCTAAAACCAGCTAGTCACTGATTTTAGGTAGGTTTTTAAACGTGCTCAGTGGAACTAGAAAAGGATTAATGAATTATTTACTGAGTTAACTTTGGCTAGTCTAAGCCAATAACCCTTAAAATACAGGAGAAAGCTTGTGAATCTCCAAGCAGTCAGTTCTCACAGTGAGAGGAGAGTATGCTTTAAAATAGTTTTTCTCAGAATATATTCTGAGGACCACTAGTCTTTTGGATAATTCAGATCAAATATTTTGAAACAGAAAAAAATTTAAAAACTATAGCTACTGTATTTTCCTGTTAGTTTACAAATTCTATTAAAGTTCTAGGATAAAAGTAATAGATCTCTAACATGGCTAAGAAAAGATTTTCCTTGATGTATTTAACAATTTTCTTTCTATTTAATAATTTTATTAGTCTCCTATTGCTTTGTAACAAACTGTTCCAAATTTTAGCAGCTTAAAAGAACAACAAAAAAAAATCTCACAATTTCTCTGGGTCAGGCAATTGAGGGTAGCTTAGCTGTATTGTTTCTGAATAGGAACCTAATGAGTTTGCAGTCAAGACATTGGCTAAATGCCTTCTTTGGAGAAATGTCTCTTCAGGTCCTCTGCTCATTTATTTGATTGGATTATTTATTTTTTTGTTATTGAGTTATGTGACGTCCTTGTACATTTTGGATATCAACTACTTATCGGATATATCACTTGCAAATATTTTCTCCCATTCAGTATGTTGTCTTTTTATTTTGTTGATGGTTTCCTTCACTGTACAGAGGACATACAGATGGCCAACAGACATATAAAAAGATGCTCAATATTACTAATCATCAGGGAAATGCAAATCAAAACCACAATGAAATAGCACCTTATACCAGTCAGAATGGCGATTTTCAGAAAGTCAATAAATAAAAAGTGACGGCGAGGCTGTAGAGAAATGAGAATCCTCTTGCACTGTTGGTAAGACTGGAAATTGGTGCAGCTACTATGGAAAACTGTACAGGAATTTCTCAAGAAACCAAAAATAGAACTACCATATAACCCAGCAATTCCACTTCTGGGTACTTATTCGAAGAGAACAAAAACACTAATTCGAAAAGATATATGCACCCCTATGTTCACTGTAGCATTATTTACAGTTGCCAAGATATATAAGCAACCTAGGTGTCCATCGATAGATAAATGGATAAAGAAGATGATTATGTATGTATGTATGTGTGTGTGTATATGTATGTATGTAATGGAATATTACTCAGAAATAAAGAAGAATGAAATCCTGCCATTTGCGACAACATAGACGGACCTAGAGGGTATTGTGCTAAGTGAAGTAAGTCAGAGAAAGGCAAATGATGAGTGATTTCACTTACATGTGGAATTTTTAAAACCAAAAGAAACAAACAAAAGAAAACAAAAACAGACTCTTAGAACAAAGAATAAACTGATGGTTGCCAGAGGGGAGATGGTGGAGGGGTGGGTGAAAAAGGTAAAAGGGAATATAGTCAATAATAGTGTAATAACTTTGTATGGTGATAGATGGTCACGAGACTTACTGTGGTGATCACATTGTAAGATATATAAATGTTGAATCACTATGTTCTATACCAGAAACCAACATAATATTGTATGCCAACTATACTTTAATTTAAAACAGGATGTTTTCTGCGGCTCCAGTTGCCTAAAGGCTTCCTGGCCCTGGAAGATACTTCCAACTTGGCTCACTCACTTGCTGGCCTGAGGTCTCAGTTCCTTACCATGCAGAGCTATCCAGAGGGCTATTTGAACATCTTCATCACATGGCAGGTGGCTTCTCCCAGAGCAATTGATCTGAGAGAGAGGAAGGAGGAACACAATCCTTTTTTCTCCTAATGCCTTTTATGACCTTGTTTAAGAAGTTATACATTAATAAAAACAAGTCACTAAGTACAACCTGTACTCAAGGGGAGGGGATTTAATTTCCAGTTTTTGAAGAGAAGAGCCCCAAAGAATCTGTGGGCATATTTTGAAACATGTACAGTAGCAGAATCCATTCTTATCCTTTAATAATACCTGTTGGCATCCTGAGGATTGCTTCGAGAATACATGACAATAGGGTTTTAACCCTGAAGAACATGCCTTATGTCACCTCTCTGAGGGAGAGAATAGGAAAGATTGACTGGTTCTGTTTTAAATATTTGCATGGTAACTGCATTTTTCATCTTTTTAAGAACAATATATTTTAAATAATGTATAAATGTGTCACCTATGATACCTTTTCAAATGAAGTAGAGTAAGTGCAAATCAAAACAATCAATAACATGTAAGTCTTATATAAAAATCAAGCAATTGCTGATGAGGCATGTGTTAATTGTATCTTGAACTTCTCTCTAATATTCATTCATTTTTCTATTCATCCATATATTCATCCATCCATCCACCCCTCCATCTATCCAACCATCCATTATGAACCTGTTTTTCAGAATTTACTGTTCACCAGACTTTTCTGTATCGTGATATACAAAGTCCAGTTAGGAGAAACCTCTACCCACCTTTTGAAAAACATCAGTCTTGTGGAAGGAGACATACATGGAACCATTTTTCAAGAAAAGGGCTAAAGTATATACCTTCTCAGAGATAAGACAAAGGGATGAGATAACTAATTATTCTTAGGGGCTATCTAGTTTGAAACCAGATCAACTGGGTCTATAAGTATGTGTATATATGATTAGATACATGAACATACATAACATTTAGCTTGTCAGGGTCATATGCAAATGTAAGAAATAGAAAGAAGCTAAAAAAATCTTGAAGATTTTCTATGCATTTTGTTTTTCCAAGTTTGCTAAAGAGAAAGCCCGTAACATATGATTGCTATCTATATGGCCTTTTTTTTTTTTTTTTTTTTTTAAATACAGACTCAATTGCTTTCCTTTTTCAGCTAATAAAAATACTTTCGCTAGACCCTCAGAATTGTATGGTTTCTCTCTCTCTTTTTTTTTTCTATTTTTTCTTTTTTTCTTTTTTCTTTTTTTTTTTTTTAGGACCAACACAGATCTTGTTCTAAGACTGGGGTTGAAAGAAGAGCATAAAGTATTATGTAATGGTCTTTGCAGGTATAAGGGGGAGGAGAATAGGGTCTGTTAGAATAAATATGGGCTTTAACATCATTTTTTAATAAGCTCAGTATTGCTCTCTGGGTGGCACCAAGTATTTAAATTCTGTAAGCCTCAATTTTCTCAGCTGTAAAGTGGGAATAATCAGGTCGACTTCCAGCATTGTTGTGGGAGAGTAAATAAAATAATATCTCTAAATGCTTACCATAGTGCCAGGCACAAAAGAGTTACTCGGCACAAAATAATGATATTATATTTATTTACTGAGCACTTACTTTGTTACAAGTATGTGTTAAGAACTTCATACACATCATTTTTATAATCCTATTAACTTGTAACAGACTGAGACCAGAAGATTAGGACCTTTCTGAAGTCATTGGCCAATAGTAAATCAACCTAGTATTCAGACTCAGGTGTGCCTGAATGCCCTCCAGTTAGTGCCTTCTCTAGCAGTTTAAGTGATACAGTGTCATGCCCATAATTTTTTCCCCCTTGTTACATTGGTAAATGTCCAGATGGGTTTAATCTTTCAAAAGTGTTTTATATGTAGAATCTTTCATAAGTGTTTTAGATGTAGAAATTTGTCAAATGGGTCATATTCTTTTTTTTCAAAAATCATATTTAGCTATGATAATCAAGAAAAATGATTATGTCCCTATTACCAGCATCCCAGACAAGTTCCAAGGAGAGTTTCAATTATAGAGAAGGGAAAAGAGGGCTTTTTGCTGTGATCTCTTAGTAATCTCTTAGAGACCTATTATGGCTGTTACCTATCCATAGTCACTTATCTCTGCACTTTTTCATTTATACCACTGTTTCATGAACCCCTTGAGGACACTGCAAAATAATGTAGAATATAGGACAATATCTGATACATATTGGGGCTCAATGAGTGTCATTTGATTAAATAGTTGATTAAATGAATTCGTGGGAGGATGGATAAATACAGAAAGAATTGATGGGAGGCAGGGTAAGGGGGTGGGCATAAGGTCGAAAGATGATTCTGACATCATGAGCCATACCTATTATGGAAATGAATTAATATTCCTCAACTCACTGGTTATGGAGCTCTCAGAGTAAGCAGAATAACACTCAACCTCACTGTGTCTTGCAGACCAGGACAGCCTGTGTATGGTCCAACAGAGCACCTCCAAATAGGAAAGTCATGTGTTCCTGTCACCCGCCAGTGTTCAGGAGTTTCCATTCTCTACATTTTTATTGACCCAAATGTTATAGGTACCACCACCACATTATTTCCTCCCCACAGGTAAAGCAGTCTAATGCAATCTAAGGTATAGCTTTTTTATTTGTTTACTGTATCTCTTTACAGTTTCCTCTTCTAGAATATAATGGTCATGAGGACAGGAACCTTGTTTGACTTATTTTCTGCTCTAAACTCTCTTCCTAAAATGGTGTCTGGCATCTAATAGTTGCTCAAGAAATTTTACTTAGCTGTTTAAGTGAGTGAATGTTTATGTTCAGTAACATTTAATTTTACAACAGCTCTTTGCCAGAACTTAATAGAATCATAGAATGTTTGAGACCTTGGGACTCAACCTAGTGAGTCCATTTTATTCATTTTTCAAATAAAACAGCTGTGGCCCAGAGAGATTACATTAGTTGTAGAAAATCATATACTGTTTATTACAGCATTTGACTGAAGAATCAGGTCTCATGTCTGTCAGACAAAGGCATTTCTGACTCATCCACATTTCTTCCTACTTTTCTTACACCCACTCTTTACTATTATCTTTATACAGTCACTATAATCTTGCTTTCTTTAGCTATAAGAAACCCTCAGTGTTTGTTCGTTAGTGTACATAACTCTAAGTAAAGTTGCTCTTTGAATCTGGTCAGTATTCTGCTAGATAATGCAAATTTGTGTCTCAAAGAACTAGAGGAAAGCTATCACTATGAATATCAACTGCCATCAGAAGATGTACCAGAGAAACCCATGGCATAAACTCTTCCCTTGAACTTGCAAACACACAGACAGCATTATTTGGGCTTTTTCTACTCAAGCATTTTACCACATGATATGTTGAGTCATCTCTCCATTTCCTGGATTAACTGGCCTACCTAATGGCTATTTCATCATCTTTACCAAAAAAAAAAAACAAAGCCAATTTATACACTCATTTATTTTGATTCAAGTCAGAAGGATTTTAACCTAGAAGTGATGCTTGACACCTTAAGATACATTACTTCATTTGTTTTTTCAACAGTACCATTAGTCTCATTTTAGATGAGAGAATGAGGGTCCCAAATGATGACTTGCCAACAATGACATATTAAGAGTTAAGTCAGATTTGAAGCCAGTTTGCTGTGTTTGCTTACTGAACATGTTGTGGCCTCTCTTTCCTGTAATCACCCATGCCTGTGGGGATGGTGAGTGGGAAGCATAGGCATCACTATCGATTCTGGTGATAAAAAATCAGGCTGACTCAGCTGTTAATTCACCTGCCATGATGATTACCAGAATAGATTTACAATCTGCTACTTTTCTCAACTTCATTGGTAGGCATAACAATATTTCCAAAGATTCCTAACGTGACAATTCACAACAAGACAAGGACATTTTTATTTTTAGTTCTTCTGATTAAATATAATGGTTGCTCTTTGAATCTGGTCAGTATTCTGCTAGATAATGCAAATTTGTGTCTCAAAGAACTAGAGGAAAGCTATCACTATGAATATCAACTGCCATCAGAAGATGTACCAGAGAAACCCATGGCATAAACTCTTCCCTTGAACTTGCAAACACACAGATGGTTGAATCTGAGGAATGATAATAGTCTCATCTTTTTCAGTGCCTTCCTGTTTGGTCTTTCAGGGTAGGATGTAAATTATATTGATCATTAATGATAATCTGGGCTACATCTAGACAAAAGGAATAGTGAGATGAGGTCCACTTAGTCTAGTAATATTTTCACCGTAGTTGGGGGCATCATCATGAGCATCAGATTTTATTTTTTCAAAGAGTACAATGAAGTTTTTGCTTTGTTTTAAAATCATGAACTTGGAATTTTGCATTAGTGTTAAAAAGTCAGGCTCCAGAGGCAGTGCGACCTTGGTTTGGAACTTAGGTCTGTGACATGCAAGCTAATAAATTTTAGCAAGTTAGCCTGGAGGAACCTAAGTTTTCTCATCTTCAAAATGGAAATAACAATGACAGCAACAACAATAATATATTTCATATGCTTAATATCAAGATTAAATGAATTACTGCAGATAACAGTAAATGGCTCATTGTAAGCATTAAGTATATATTAATATTTGGTGAACTTTTCCTAGCAAAGAGTCTGCTGATCTTTCTTCTTCACTCATATTATTTGAGCAATTATAGGTAGTTATCATACAAAATTTAAAACATGAAAAATCAGAACTAAAATCTAATTAAGTAACAAGCAGCATTGCTGCTTTTCCATACTTTGTGTACTCCCATTCTCAAAGTCAAATACCCTTTTCTTTTTCTTTGGGAATCACTGAATCCCTTGATGTTATTGATTGATAATAGCCTGGACACATTACCTAACAAAAAAGGAATTGGATAAATGGCCTAAATCTGTTCATCTTAGTTGTTTTATCTCTATGAGCATTTATAATGTCAGTTGGATAAGTTCAAAGTTGACCAATCCATTAAAGTCTATGAAAAGGACATTTAGGGCTGTTCCAGGTATATTATAAAGTATAACAATCATTTTTTCCTCCAAATGTCACTTTTTATTTCTGTTAAGAGACAGAATTCTGAGTTGGATAAATTATGGTTTTGTCTAAAAATGGCATTTCCTTCTTGAAAGGAGTTGACTATAGACAAATGTTTATGTTCCTGTGTCCGCTGAACTATTCAGCAGCAGAAACATTGAGTATTAATGGATAGTATGAAAGTGAGAGTTGTAGGTGCAAAATATTTATAATTTAAGAATGTGACCAAGTTTATTGTTTTCTTTAAAATGCTCTAAAGCCTTTCTGGAAGATTAGGACATATGATTATATTATAACACTATTGTAGTATTTCATGTTGAACTCAATGGCCATGTGTGTTGGTTTGAAGGAAGGATTATTAATGCGTAGTTAGCTAGAAAAATGGAATATGATGACCCTAGAGTAAAAATGTTTTAACAGAATCTTAGTTATGAGATGAAAAAAAATTGGATTAAAATGTTATTGCATTCTAAACTATTCATAGCCTAAACTATTTTTGTAATATTTATAGATGTTTGAGTGGTTTAATTAATTTGACTCATATGCTAGAATGGATCCTTGGCATTCGCTAAGGCCAAATATGAATGATAAACTTATATATATTAAACATGTAGAATGTCACCTGTTATTTCCTTTAGCTTGATCCTAACAACCCTGCTGAGAGGCATATTAATGAGATGTCTGAGGTTCACTGGAGTCAAATGTCTTACAAAGTTTGCTTAGACTATTGATACCAGGTATATAATAGACCAGCTCCCTGCATTCACCATTGGAACTTTCCTCCCTCTTTTCTCAACTTAAGTGGAGAAAATTTTTAAACATTCAAGAGAAATCTATTTTATTAAGTTAGATCCAAACCTACAAAAACCATCTATGTCAAAATGACTGTTCTATTATCAGGCACAAGTTATTACATTGAGTAAGCTAGCTGTCGGTTTTTCTTTTTTATGTATGCAGAAAATAGGAAAGAGATCACGACCAAAACTTTACGCCAGTTGAGGCCGATTTCAAAACAAGAGAAATGAGAATGTAGATACAGATGTGAAGCAATTATTTTCACCGAAAATAATTGGACGATTGGAATTTAAAAATATATAAGTATGACATTTGTTTAGATGTATATAAGTGTTGAGTTTTGTCTTAAACTTAGAAACAATAAAACTAATCCCATACTACATTTTAAATTGTAGTCTCTCTACAGGTCTGTACACCTTGAATTTAAAAACCGATCCATGAAAAATGGACTCATTTCAGCCTTCTCAATGACCATTGTGGCTGTCTGCATATATTCTGGATATTGATTTTTGAAGGAGAGCTATGCTTTCATTCAGGTTATCTATTTCATTGTGTCAGCCCCATCTTATTTTTGATGATCTTCTTTCTAAAACACTACCTATTATTAAAGTAATTACCTCTGAATATTTTTTTGCATCAGTGCTTTATAACATTGCAATATCTTACAAACCACATTTATTTTAATATGTTAGACAGCCAGACTATGTGATTAGAATTAAATATTAAAAATACAAATTAAGAAGAATGTTAATTTATTTTGTTCTGAAAGCTTATTAACTGAAGAAGTCTCTTATTTTTTATCTATTTTGAGTATCTAGTGTCAGCAATATCATGTTCATAGCACACCTCATTAAGTAAAGCAATTTAACAACAAAACTGTATCCAAGTGAATGCTAATAACTTATAGAAGTACAAATAAAATTGAATTTGTATGAGGAAGTGTTTGTCTATGTCTAGACACTAATCATTAATTTCCACATATTTCCAAAAAATTATTAGAAAATTTTATTGTTTTGCCCAACCTTTTGATTTCCAAGAATTCCCTACAAGATTAAAGTTAAAAATTAAGCAATAAATCTTAACTTCCCCCAAACTGTCATTTTTTAAAGAAAATTTAGCACTATTTTAAATCAATTTGCATTTATTTCTTTTTTCTTTCCAAGATTCTCATTAAGTTTCATATCAAATTGTAAGTTTTCAAAATTAGGAAGGAATTTGAACATGAGTAGAAAGTCACAATAATAAGTAATGATGTTCTTTTAGCAATTATAATATTTTTGAAGCAAAATATCTCCTATATTTTCTCCTGAATCAAATCAATCAACAAATGTTGACTCCACTACTTGTGAGACACTATTTTGAACCCAGTTGTCTCAGGGGCTGTACCTTTGGGAAACAACTTTCTCTAATATAGTGGTTATCTAGTTACCTAGAAGTTCTAGGATTCAGTCTACCATTATACATGGAACGTTTTTTAAGACATATGCATAATGTGGCCAGTTTTTAAAGGAATTTTGAAAATTTTTTAATTTTCACATGACATTTTTCTGTTAAGCAATTATTGATCTTAATGTGGATAAGCCTTTTGAGGTATACCTAACCATTCAGAAAGTTACAGCTTTTTTAGTGAACATTCGCTGACATCTGTATAACTGATCCTAATTATTTTTTCACATGTCTAGTTCTTTCTCTAATGCCTTAATTAATTTATTTGCTTATGTTTTTCTTTATTGTTGGTCTCTCCAACTGGAACATAACCTGTGTGGGGACAGAGGTTTTTGTCTGTTTTATTTTCTGCTATTTCATTTTTAGCAGCACATTTAACCAAACATTGTCTCTGTCCTTAAGGAACTTGGTCTTTTTCTTCTTTTTTTTTTTATGATGGTGAAGAGTAAGTGAGCTAAATTTTGTTAATTTACTATTTTAGAAATATTGAAAGTTTAATCAAAGTCAGTCATTTTGCATTTGGACCTCCAGTCTCTTTAATATGAGATTTGTGCAAGGTTTGTTTTAAGAATCAAAAATATAATAAATATGAATCACTTAGAAAAATGCTTGCCACAATCATTCTATCACTGTTAGTATTTGTCCTCCAGACTTCATGTGTAGTTTTTTTTCTTTGCCCACTTTTTTAAATTAAAAAAAAAAAACTTATGTTTTAAAAATAACAGTGTATAGTTATATGATTCAAAAGTCAAAATTGTTTCAAAATTTATAACTTGAGAAGTTTGCTTCTATTCTCATCTCTTTCACTCATTCCTTCTTACCTACTTTGGTAATTATTTTTTTTAAATTTTAATTTATTCTACTAATGACTATACAAATAGACTCAAATGACCTATTTCATTAGTAATATTTAATAACTTTTAAATGAAAATTTTCATATGTGTATTTTGTACATTTAAGGCAGTAACTATTCTTACCAAAGTTCCTATGGTGAACCAGAGGTACGCAGTTAGTAATTATAGTCTGTTATTGGAGAGGCACCACAGCTTCTGAAACCAGACTGAATTCAGTTAACATTCTAGCACTGCTACTTACAAGATGTGTGGTTCTGTGAAATTAGTTGGTGTTTCCATGCTAAATTTTAGCATTGCAAAGTGGACACAATAACACCTCTTAAAGATTAAATGAAATGTGGTAGTTATGGAGTTGTGATGCTTAGATCTCCCTTCAAGAGAAACTGTCTCTTTCTATTAAGAGATAGCATGTTTCCTATTAGTACAGAAACTGTAATGGTATCTCCCCTGCAAGGCAATAAAAGTCCTTTCAGGAGTCGCCCTACCACCTCTCCTGGCTGCTTGGGTTAAATCTCAATATAACTTGGCTTATAATGGAGGAAAGAGAATACATCCAAAGGAGCTACAAAAAGGAGTTAGCACATGCTAGCTGGATCCAAAAGAATGCCCCTAAGACTGGATTTTGAGTTTGTTTGACCA
>CM053502.1:103626638-103673397 GCA_028627145.1 Eidolon dupreanum
TGCAAAGATGGGTTGCCATACTTTAGAATGTATTATACGCACTAAGTCATAGGTCTAAATAGGAAAACTATATAGACCCAAGGACCAGGAGGTAGAAAAAGAATAGTGCCACTTACCATTTACTCTAACTCCCAATGACCCTCTGTGGGACTTTTCAAATAAAGGGAGCATTAATAATGCTGTCCTCATCACTTTTGAATTTGTCTCATAAGAATGAAGTACTCAAGTAACTGCTATGTCAATTTTGTATTTACATATTTTTTAATCACATTTTCTTTAGGGATTGTTTTATATACTTGTAAAAGGTATATTTTAGACATCTAGTTGAGAAAGAAGATGCAAAAAGAATGGTTTTATTCAAGTTAATGTTAGTATCAGGCTAAGTGTTGATTTCTTTAGAAAAATATGCTATATGTGTTTGGGTTTCTTTCCCATGTGTATCCATTTGTCAAAGACTTGGCCCCCAACTGTAGCCCTTGCTGAGTAGCTATGAACACTAAACTATACCATATGATCTTTCACTTTGTGGTCAAAGTCACATCTCTTTCTATCTCCAGCTTGTTTTGGAATTTCAGTAGTCTGTTGGGAGATTTCACCTGAAAGATCCTAGAGTTCCTTCAAATTCATTCTGCCATGTAACAAAAAAATTGGCTTTTGTCTTTGGTTTTTGGGAGGGATCCTCTAAATCTTTGGATTTCCCAAGTGATAGGAATGTCTTTGTTATTTATGGTGCGTCTCTTGGGCCACACCTGAATTTATGCTAATGAGATGAGTCATGGAGTACCTGCCTGTGGATAGTTTTTGCTAACAAGAGAAGTCAGGATAGCAACTGGCCATCCCAGAGAGATCAATCATATGATTAGTGGTTTAGAGCTTTGAGTCCTGTAATATCAGCCTGGCCTTTGTGCAGGGGAAGGGACTGGCAATTGAGTTCAGTTTCATAGCCAATGATTAGATATTGCTTCTGTATTGTAATTCCATGAAAATTCTGTACAATGATGCTTACTTAGTTCAGTTTTTTGGCCAGTGATACACATTAATATGCTGAGAGGGTGATACCCCTTGAGGACAAAGAAGCTTCATGTTTGAGAAGCTTCCAGATCTTTTCCTATATGTTTCTTCATTTGGCTGGTCTTGATTTTTCCCTTAATGATAAAACATTGGCACTTTCCTGAATTCTGTGAATCACTCTGGAGAATTATAAAACCTGAGAGAACCCCCAAATTTGTAGCCAATTGGCCCTAAGTGTGGGTGGTCTGGGAACCCTAGAGCTCACGGCTGGTGTATCAAGTAAGGGCACTCTTGTGGGGACTGTGCCTTTAACCTGTGAAGTTTGAGCTAACTTGGGTTGTTAGCATCAGAACTGCACTGAACTCTTTAAATCCTCAAGCAAAGCATAATCTCCTCTAATAGCCAACCAACTTATCTGCTAAACTTTCTATTTCTCTTCCCACATTATCAGCCATTCAGTTCAATTTCTTTTGCCTTCATAACAGCTCTCACATGCATCTCCTTCACTTCAATACGACTTAAGCTGGTCTATCCTTATTGCAGTCTAGTCTGTATTCAGTCAAATTGATCTCCTTTACCCTCCCCTGAAGCTCAAATGCCTTTTTCAGAGATATTTGTTTAGTGCCCACTGCAACACTTCTCAAATAGCAGACACTTATTTATTTGTTGAATAAATGTCTCCTTGCAGTCTAAACTCCATACCTCCAAGGACCCCACAAGTTGGTGCCTATACATCTCTTCAGTTCTATCTTCTCTAATTCCATAAATGAATCCTTTGTTCCAACCTAGTTACTTTACTTATTGTTCCCAAACAATATGGGTCCAACTTCATTCCATTGAACAAACTGCATGTCTGAAATGCTCCATTTTCCTCTCTACTTGTCTATGCTCCACCTCTACGATCCTTCTTGGACTTCTCCATTCCTCAAGGATTGCTCTCATTTATGAATTCTCTTAGCACATATTGTATGCATATTGTATGTATTCTGCTCAGTTCTCATCTGGTTCTTAGTCTAGACCACCCGGGATTTTTGCTTACTTTTTTTTATTATTTCAGATTCTTTTGAAAACTGTGTCATGGTGTTTTGAAAACAGGCAAATGCAATATAATTTTTTGTGAGCTCAAGGACTAGCAGGTAAAAAGTACATAAGCTTTTCAGTTTTTATATAGATTTTCTTTTATTCTGTATAATCAGCACAACCAGTCAAGTCTGATCTGTAAAAACAACGAAGATGGGAAAATAGCTTAGCTACTAATTCTGAACCTGTTCTAATCAACCCAACAATTTTGTATTTGAAATCATAGAGGTAATATTGTCCTTATTGTCCTACTTATAGGCAGAATTACAGAGAAAATAGTATTCATTTGTGGTCCTTCAACAAGGCATGTGTAATTTTTTTCACTTATGTATTGTAATCTAAACTTTTCTCACCTGAATGTCCAAAGTCAGCAAAGGCTTACAGTTCCCACCAGGAAACCAAGTGAAAAATGCACTTACAAACATAATACAGCAGCCCTCATTGTTTCCAAACAGGAAAGGAACCATACCTCAAGCATTATTTAAGCAATACAGCATTTCAGGGCAGCTTTGCAGTCTTTTATTTAGTGTATCTGCTTACACTACTCACATGCCCATGTATAATTGAGGACTAAATATTGACATTTCTTAAGTTTCTTATTTTGTGGCAAAAAGAAGAAAAACAAGACTCCAGTCTCACTAATCAAGAGAGATACACCATTCAGCATTCATTTAATAGAGACATGCCTTGGGAAGAATTGGCCTTTCCTTGAGAAAACACAACCTTTAAAAAAAAATCAAATCCTGGAAGTGACTTTTGGGAGTTTACTAAGGCTTTTGGGCAAATAGGCTCTGGGGCATTAGGTCTACATTTGTTTTAAAGATGTTTATATGTTCTTAAACTGACTGATCAATAATAATACTAGGATGTTATAGAGCTGAATTTTAAAGTACAGCACATCTAATCTGTGAATAAAGATGAATGTGTTTGAAAATAAAGATAAAGGGCATACTGAAAACTTACTTCTCTGGAAAGTCTTATCCAATAAATTTCAAATTTCCTTGTAGGATTCTACATTATTTTTACTTACTGTCAGTGGAAATACATTTTTACAGATCTTCTTTTGTCAAATATAATCTTGTAGTGGTTCTGTATCTCTATACCTGAGTTAATGGTTTCTCTCACATAGTATTTTCAACCATTTACAGGTTTGTGGGTCAATACGTATTTAAGAACACTCAGTAGGAAATTTTAAAATTAACTCCTATTAACTCAAAGTAATAGCAAAACTATATACTGATATAATGGTCTATAAAATGAGATGGTGATTGAAAATTTCCACTATTTTTACTGTTTTATTCCTGCCTCTTGAATTAGTTGTTAAGCATTATTGAGCCAGCAAGAAATCAGGGTAGTAGAAAGAAATATAAACATGCACGTATTTTAAACTCTTGTTTATTTTCAAATTTTACAGATGTATGATAGGGTCTGGTTACTGAAGCTCATACTTGGATTGAAATTGATTTCAGGAATGAAAGAGCAAAAATATAGATGAATGACTACTTTCTAGTGAAGGCCCCCAGCTCCAACTACTGGAGGCTCCAATGTCTTCCATGGTGATAAGATTATCTTTGGAGGAAAGTACCTAAAACCAAACCAGAGGTACATTGAATTGAATTGAGAAAGGCTTCTTGGGAAATTTCTCAGGTGCAGTAAAAGGTTGTATTATGGCAACAGTGTGGTATACGCTTACAAAGCAGAGTAAATTTTGAATTTATGCCTGAAATGAGGAAGCATTGAACAGGTACCAATGGACTGGTTTTTCTGTCTTGGGAGTCCTCAGACTTTGGGCCAGAGAAGAGAGTGACCAGAAGATGGTGGCAAAAGATGCAAGTAGGGAACAGATCTAATCATCTCACCAAGAGAGAAGAACTGGGGCTGTATATATGGAGGACATAAACTGTTCCAAATAATGATATTACAGAGTTCGATGCATGTTTCTAGGGGTCACGTTGAGTGCTGAAGCCATATGTTAGAATTTCAGAATTCTGCGTATACTGCCTATTTCTTTCTTGACTGTGGCTTTTTAGGCTCCTTAGTGAGAGGCAGAATTGCTAGAAATAAGTTCTTTTAAGTTTCACATTGGGGACCTCAAGTCACATCTCTCCCTTTCTTTGATGAATATCTGACTATTTCCAAAGAAGTTAAATTTGATCCAAGTTAAGGAGGTAGAAGAAAGATAAAGCTAGAAAAAGAAGGAAAGGCATCCTTTTACCTAGAAGAGACACATCAGTAAGTTTCTGGCATTAGAGACACAATCCCTAATTCAGGAAATGTTGATTTAATAATCATTTTTGAGCATTTCCTACATATCAATTCTTTGGTAGGATTTGGAACTATAAAGATGAATAGGACATGTTTCTGCCCACAAAAAAACTTATAACCTAATACAGGATGCAAAAAATGACAACACAGTGTGTTCCGTTCTCTGATGGATTTGCTAGAGGTACTCTGGGAAGGGAGGTGTACCTAACTGACATCCGGGACAAGTGGGAAGAGTCAGAAAGTATTTTCAAAAAAGTAGTGGCTGAGACAAATTTAAATATCAAATATATGTGCTTGTGATTTTGTGTACAGGGCTGTCTGTTGAGGTGTGACAAGTAATATATCAGTGCTATCAAAGATGAGTTAGTATTGGCCCTGAATGTCAAACTGGAGAATTTTGTTTAATAGAAATGGGAGATTATTTAAGATTTTAAACTGGGAACAATATGGCAGAAATGTATCTAAGGCTTTTTATCAGTAGGGCAATTGGGTGAGAGGAGATTGGACGCAGAGAGGTAAGTTAGTAATTTGTTTTATCAAAAACTTAAGTGTGAGGCTATGAAGACTTGAATCCAGGATGATGGTTTTGGAGAAAGCACAAATTGTCAGAATGTGAGTCTGGATTCTGAGTTTGTCTCAGATATTTTTTTTTATCCCCCCTCAAAAGTGGTCATTTGATTGAAACTAGAGAAGAGAAGAAAGCCATAAATCATTCAATAAGAGTACCCAACTAATATCTGGTTCGAAGACGATGAAACTCTCTTGAGATGTAATTACAGGATTTGAAAGAGACATGGAAATAGAGGTAAACCGAGAAGAAGGTCGAAGGTGGTTCCAAGATGAAGCTTTTAGTGCCCCCTTACATGCCCATTTACTCCTTTAACAGTGCTGCTCTCCTTTTTTTTTATTTTTTATTTTTTAGCATAAAACGATAAAATGTTCTAAAAGAAAACAGGAATAACTATGTTGTGAAAAGATTGGCCAAATGTGAGTGTGGCCAATAAAAACTGGTGATTTAAAATAAATAATATACCTAGTAATGGGTGAATATTATTTTAATACCAAATGATCTTTGGAAAAGAGTATTATGAATATGAGATGAGAATTAAGCTATCTTAAAATATTTGTCATGATAAATGTCATAGAGAAAAGGAGGAAGAAAACATTTAATGATCACTTATGATAAGCCAGACATTGTGCTAGGCACTTTATTAGAAAAAAAATATTTCTTGAATTTGAATGTGTACATGTTGTATTTTATCATTTTGGTTGAGAAGTTTAATGGAATGACATTAATTCATCCTAACAAATGAGGTTATAGCATAAACGATTTTAAAAAATAGTTTAGAATCAAAAAAATAAATGTTCAGGATAAATTTTAAAACATTTAAGCAATTGACTGTGAATGGCATATTCTTGATTATACGTATTTTCTACCTTTGTTTGTATGTAGTTATATTTGTTGGTGCCTGTGCTCTAGGTTTAGTCCCTATGAGAATCGCAACTTTTGATCTCCTTGTTGGTTGAAGATACTTTTTGACAGGGCCATTTTTCTCAGGGATGGATCACCTCGAATTTATCACTGCCACAAGAAAATTAACAAATCAGATATCTTACTGATCTCAGTTTGCAATAATCATCTACAAATATAAAGGGCAGCGTGCAATTGCCAAATATAAGTGAAAACCAATATTCTCCTTTAAACATTCTAATTTATCTCTGAGTTATCTTTTTTGAAGTATTCATGATTTGAGATAAAAAAAAAAAAATGAACCGTCTAAAAGCCTACTTAGAACAAAATAAATTACCCTTTGATATCCAATGCAGCAACCTAGTATTTGAGAAAAACAGAACTTCACAAAATATATTCAGTATTTGACAAAGTGTGACCCATTTACTGAAGCAGAAAATGCACCACAGGTTTTTCAGTGCTTCTTTTTTTTTTCTTCCAAAAGCAGATAAATCATATTTACCAGCCAAAGAAAAGAAATGCTTCTAGACTTATTTAGGGGAGAATTGGGAGAGAAACAGTAGAGGGAAAATACAACAATTTTAACTCAGAGAGATACTCCTAAAATAAAATGTGGTGGGTTTTGTAGGATATTGAACTGTTAAAAAAGTCACATGTTCACACTGTCATTTTTTCATAGGCAACTTCTGAGATTTTTGTCAGGATTTTAAGTTTACTGGAAAAAGAATAAACAACACTTCAATACAAAATCCTTACTCTGACATGTGCTCTAAGTGCTCATCTCTGTGGTAGTACTTTTTACATTTTCTGCATGTACCAGTTTTATTGTTTCCTCCATTAGACTGTCAGCTTCTCGTAAATGGGGAGCTCTGTCTCATACACCTCCATGTGCCCAGCCCCTTGTACTGCACTAAACACATAACAGATGGATCAACAGATGCTTGCCAAATGTGAGAATAAGGAAAAAAAAAAAAAAAAAGCCCATGGTCAATTCTTTATAAAAAGATCAGATATTACTGTATAGATCAAGATATGTTTATCAGATATTTAAAACTGACAAATTTGATCACTGATTACGTTTAAATATCCTTCTGAAAAGAGCTTAAGTAAAACTTAATTTACATCATTAAGTTTTATAAAATACCAAAAACATGTAATTGTAATGAATATCACTTTAAAAATTCCAAGTGATGAATATTATGTTGATAAGGTAGAAGATGCCTGAGAGATTTTTCTTCTCAACCACATTTTAAAATTTCTTGGATCTTTTAGATTTTTTGAGATCCACACTTTAAGCCAAAGTCAGAAATGGGACTAAAATTTAGTTTTCTAACAATCTAGCGTTTTTGTCTTTTATTTTTTAGTTCATTATAAATTTTAAGTTATGTAGGAGGATTACAAAGGCATTCAAACACAATTCCTTCATTCATTAACTATCACTCCAAATGGCCTGAAGGAACAGATCTGATGTGGTTAGAATGAGTTGCGTCCAAATGCTGCAGATCAAATTAAGAAAAAAAAATTGTAAATAGCTTTTGGGACCCTTGAAAACCACTTCCAGTCTAAAGCCACAAGGGCAGAAATGATCAATAATCGTGGCTGTTTCGTTCATTTCTTTTAATGAACACACTCACGACTCACGAAAAGCATTCTTGCAGGACTGAAATGGATTCCAATTCTCTGGTGACTAACAGAAAGAGAGCCTTTGATAAAACGTGGAGGGAGTTGCATGAATTCCCAGCATCTCCCACCTCACCCCCCTCATCATTACAACTTGGTGCTGTTTAACTCAGAAAAATAAGTCAACTTAATACAGACTGACAAACAATTGATCAGCAACTGTTAGCAAAGTTCTTCATGATCCTTAATGCAATTTATTTTGCATTAGATGATTCTTAATGCAATTTATTTTAGGAAAACATCCCAAAACTGTGGGTTTGTTTCAAATATGTAAAGTCTGGTGAATGTAGGAATAAAAGCCTCAAGAAGAAATGGGCACTGAGCTGGTTTAATCATTTTATTAATATTCAGTAGGACTATTTTCATTTCTGTAGTCACTGCCCTAGTTCAAGTAAGCATTAATTAGTGTCTAATAAAGTGGCATTAATACTGTAGATACTTATAAATTGCTTTTGATGAATGAACAACATCTGGATTACTGCAGCAGCCTCTTAACTTGTCTCACTTATTCAAATTTCTTCCAATTATTATCTATTTTATATCTAACTGCCAGGGAAAGAAAACCTTCTCTTGAATTTTCACCAATATTTAATTACCCTCTTATGAAACTAGAGTTTGCTGATTTAACAAAATCAAAAATCTTATGCCTGAGATTAAATTTTTTTTCCACCAATTTCCCTAGGTTTTTATTTCTTCCTATCCAGTGAATCTCTTATTACTTTCACTGCATCTATATTTTTCAGAGTGCATTGTAACTTTTTGGTGTCATAATCTCAAAAATGTAAGTTTAAGAATTTCTAAAATAAATATACTAGCCTGATAGCAAAGCATAGAAGATCTTTGTGATTTCAGAAAGTGCTCCTTTCTTGGATCTGATTCAGCGATGACTTGAGCAAGACTGGAAATGTGGGGGTGAGGGGGTAGTGATGACTTACTGGAACTTTTTTTTCTCTTTGACAGTTGCTTCTTCTTTTCCCTATTTTTAATTTCATATCGTCTGCACATGAGAGGTTTTAATGTTCACAGGGATAGTAAATCTTTTCAAAGCAAATGAATAGTGTAGTTACTAATCAAGAACAAATTCACTAAGTATACATTTTAATTCTTCAGATGGGTTTTCATAGGTTCTATTCTAGTATTATAGTTGCATGTCACATGAAATTGAATTATGTCCTGTTCTACTTTTTCATGACACAAATGGGCTCTCAGGATAAGCTTAGATCAAAACTCTCAAAAGGCATGAGAAAGATGAGGAGACATTCAAAAGTCTGTTTTTGTAGTGAGAGCCTTAATATGGATAAATATTAATTTTAGAGATCTTTATTCAGCGGACAAGTAGTGAACACTTTTTCTGTGTCAGGACTTGGAATTTAAACTGAATACTTTTCTTCAACAAAAATTTTTAAATTCTTAGATTCCTAGTTTCTATATAATTGGACAGTTGTTTTTTAAAATAATATTGTCTTTGTTTTCACCGCTCTGCAATATCAGTTACAACTTTCCACTTCATGGAGTCACAGAATCTGGGCACATCTGTCAATCAGCTCCATCATAAAGTGTCAACTCTATTATGAGAAAACAATTTCAACAACAATTTATGAGATCAAACATAGAAACAAGTTATAGAGTTTACTTCACTTGTTTTTCCTTTCTAATCCCACATTAGGAAATACATCTCCCATAAGTATATCCTCCAATTTCTGCCAAATTATGTTCTTTACCAAATCCCAGACTTAAAATACTTTCTTGTTTGTCCAAATCATTCTGTTCAGAACTGACATATTAACATTTCAAAATGATGCTTTACTCATTTCACTCTCATGTTCAAATGGCATTTCTACAAAAACAAAAACAAAAACAAAAAACAGACTCTTTATTTTATAATCAAGGACCTCCATAATTTTTTACTTTATCAGTTTTTCTTTAATAACGACCTCCAGAGCACCCAGTGCTATATGACTCTTAAATATAATTTATGCTTATACACTTAGCTTACCATCATGTTTAGCCACTTTCTCATTATCTTCTCTACTCTTGAAATGCTCTCCTCTTCTCAATCTACTCATATTAGCCATCTTTCCCTCTATAGACTTTACTTGATTTCCCCAACTAGAAGTTATTTTCATTAGCAAAATGTGCATAGGACTTTCCATCTAATACAGTGGTTCAGAACTACAAATGATTTTTCACTCAGTCCTCAGGGAACAGTTGGTAATATCTGGAGATATCTTTGCTTGTCACAACTGGGAAGGTGCTATTGGCATCTAGTGGGTAGAGTCAAGGATGCTGCTAAAATCCTGCAATATACAAGAAGGCTCCCAACCAGTAAGAATGATTTGATTCTAAATGTCAGTAGTGCTGCTGCTGAAATACCCTGACTTAATCCAATTGGACACCTCTATTTCAATCCTGCCTATAATTTTTCTTCTATGTCTAATATGTTTAATCGTCTGTAATAGAATATAAGCCATTAGAATACCAGGGCAATGTCTTACATACAATTTTTTACTCTCAAAAGTCTAGCACTAACTCTGCTATATATAGACACTCAAAAATATTTAAAAATCTATATGATATGGAAATTCTGGATCATTATTTATTAAGGAATAGCATGCAAGAAGAAAATACTTACCAATCAAGTAATATTATGTTCAATGTATACTTTCTTTGAAGGCCTTGATAATTCAGCTGTCATTTAAGGATCTTTTAATGATGAAAATCAAGATTATGCTGGTACAGAGAAAATGTATGGGTCTATAGATATATTTTGATAGACCAAAAAAAAAAAAAAACAGACATGTAACACTATATTTCCATAGTAGATGAAAAATGAAGAGTCTGAGGTTTGCAAAGTTAGTGTAGCTATCTTTAGGAGAGTCATCTTCTATCTCTCCTATGGTAGATTTGTCAAATTGTTTTATACTATGTCACAAACAATCCTTTCTTTATGAAGGTCTCTCAGCTTCTGAGTAGTGTGTGTTGGTTAAATTAGCATCTAGCTGTGGGAAAAAATAAAACATTAAATTATCTTGCCAACTTGCTGTAAATATTTAAGAATGATTTCTATGGAACACGTAAAGTTTTTAAAGTTTCCTTGTGAGACAAAATGACTCGTTTTGCTTACTCATAGGGTATCTATGTTTACTTCATATCTAGCAATCTCCAATATCTTAGAAACTGAATGGAGCTAATAGCTAGAGGACACTATTTAGCCCACCATTTAAGACCCTCCCCCATCTACCCTCTACTTACCTGTATCTCTCTCACAAATGTCCAGCTTCAGCTGATTATTTCATTTGTAATTCCTTGAATTTATCTTATTTCCTTCACCTCTAAGGTTTATGTTCTTTTTTTTCCCCTTCAGGTTTTTCAACCATAGAAAAACCCTTCTTAAAACCCAGTTGTCTCTTGAGTTGGTGGTCACCCTAAACCATCTATGTCACATGCCAACTTCTCTAAAAAGTTTCCTTTTATCTTCTAAACTGTATTTCTGCCTTTCATACTACAGCAGCTCATACTACTTAATTACTTTCTACTGACATGTTGTTGTCATTATATTGGTGCATTATTATTTTTCCTTTTCCTCCAGACTGTAAAGTCCTAGCAGTAGGGATTGTGATTTATGAACATCTTTGAATCACACTCAGCACTGGTACACTGTCCTGTACATGGCAGTCATTCATTATACAATAAATAAATATTGAACGAATTATTATTTTTGTTTTAGAAGTTAAAAATAGTGTAACAAACATTATAAAATATGAAATGAAATTTGTTTTTCTAATAAATAAATGTCAAGAAAAAAGTGAAGGAAAGACGGTTACAGACATAATAACCAAAAGTAATATTTGGATACGGATTTGAACAAACTAACTATAAAGGAACATCTTTCATATAATTGGAAAAATGTACATATGGAATGCATAATAGATTATATTAAGAATCTATGATATGACAAAAGCATGTTCATTATGTCAGAAATAGTTCTTGTTAGTTAGAAATGCATACTAACTTATTTACAAGTGACATGTTTGATTTAAAATATTTCAATAAAAAGTATGAGGGATAATAAAAAAGTTGGCAGTGCTTGGAAAAATATCAATAATTATTGAAGCAGAGTGAAGGATAATAGTGTACCTTATACTATATCTCTATACTTCAGTGTAAGTTTAAATGTTTCCATAAAAAAGTTTAAAAACTTATTAAGTGAAGTGCTATAAGAGAAGAACATTTTAGTCACTTTTATAGTAGCAGGATAATCTTTCAGTCATTTAAGATGTTAACTATGAGACTCCAATTGAATAAATTTTTATTTCACAGTTTTTAACCCAATACTTAAGAACCAATTCAACATGTGAAAACATAACATTAGTTACACAATTTCCTACTTCCTTGTATGTCACAGAAGACTATTGGGTACTTAATGAGTCTGGCTTTTCACCCTTCTCTAAGGACCTCATTTTTATTATTCATGACTGTGTGGCTTGAAGGAGGTTAGTGTCAACAAATAGCCAGCCACTGACCCCAAATGACTCACTCTCTTATCCTGGAAATTACTAACAGCCCTGTAAAAAGCAAAGAATTTTTTTTCTTTGCCAGCAGAACTAGATCCACTTATCCTCAATGACACAGAAGACAGAAGTATATGAATAAAACTTTAACAGACATACCAGGGATCAGGTAAGTTGATATAGAAGTTGCAGGCATAACCAAGTAGAAAATGCTAAAGAAAGATGGCAAAGACAGAAAACAGATGAATATATGGTTGGAACAGTAGAGTTAGCTATTGTCATGTTTTTCATACTCATTCCTGTCTTTGCATTTTTGTTGTCACTTTCCTAGACAAGCTTTTCTTCACTAGTCCTTCAGGTAATGACTCAAAGCCTTTAACCTTGGCCATCTCCATTAGCATGATCCCTGCTCCCTACCCCAAAGAATAAAATCTAAGCTATATTCTTGTATTTGATAAATAAACACAACTTCTAATGAAGTCCTCTACTCTCCTAGCTTTCATCCACTGGTATGCCCTTCCTTCCATCGACAGAAATACACCTTCATTTTTCTATGGGTTACTTCAACAGCTTTCCTGTTGCTTTTCTTGCTTCTAATCTTCCCCTCCAACATATGGTATCAGGAACTTCTGGATTAGGCTTCCCAAAATATGTCAGTTATCATACCACTCCCACAATAAAAAACTTTCAGTAGCTCACCATTGCCTATCAAAAGAAGTCCATTTTTGTTCACTCAGCATTTCGAACCTCACAAATCTGTCTCGAGTATACATTCTAATTGTGGCTTCTTTTAAGCACTTGAAACTGCTTAATGTATGGAATCTCTTTCTATACATTTCTACTTGATATTCCTCTAATTCTTCTTTCATCTCTACTCAGTATAAAGCTTTTCTTGGTCTTTCTCAAAGTCAGCCTTTTTCTCTGTAAGGTTCTAGAGCTCTACATGTGTATCTCTCTTGAGATATTTCCTCTCACTGGTATTATAACATGGTGTGAGCTTCACTTCTCTAGTCAACCATAAGCTTTTGAGAACACAACTTACCTATTTCAATTTTGTATCCCTAATTTCTGGCAGAGTGGTCTGTGCTTAGGATATGTTTAGTAAATATTGGTTAAAGAGCTGGTAGAGGAATACGAAAAGTTATATGCTAAGATAGTTAGAGATCAAGGCAAAGCAGGGCTTTCACAAATTTAAAACATCATCATGATGTTTACATTCTAGTTATCAAATACATCATCACATTAGGCTAAGTACATTCTTTGTTTCATCATGTTTAATCCTTTCAATTTAATAACTTTCTAGATGAGGAAACTGAGACTTGGAAAGATTAGGTAACTTGTCTGTACATGGTCTATTAAATCAAGATCTGCTTGAAGTCAAACCTAGTCACTTTTATATTATTAAATGTGTCAGGAAAGCTCTAAGATTTAGCAGATATAATTCAAAGGACACCTCAAGAGACAAAAAAAAAAGATGTAAACAGAAAATATTCCTTTTCCTCACCCCCTTTCAGTACTAAAGCTTTTCTTTTGTTTTTGTTTTTTTCTTTTTTTTCACAATGAAGTTTTTTATTTTTTATTTTCATCTGCAATGTGAGACACTCACTGTCTTAATATTTCTTTTGTTACCTATTGTCTTATACCCAAGGATTTCATAAATTTAATTTTCTTGAAAACAGTTAATTATGTAACCCCTCACTTAATGTAACAAGTTACATGTACTTCCCTAAAGTAGACATGCCATCAGCCTATGTCCTTATTCTAACCCACTTTTGTAATTGTTCTCAGAGCCAATTTCTAAGTCTCAGAAGAAAAACGATTTCATTATTTGATAGTCTCAATTTCAGCTTGCTCCAAATAGTTTTGGTTCTTTCCAGAAATTCTTAAATCCCAAGAGAATGAGACCATTGTGAGAATACTTAAAATGTAATTCTTTAAAGCCAACTCCAAAAAAGGAATTTAAAGACTTACTTGAGTAATGTATGGCTCCCCATGGTGGCACTTAAAAGAAAATTTATTTGAATGTATGAATTCTGGTATGTGTGTATGTATGTGTGTGTGTGTGTGTGTGTGTGTGTGTGTGTGTGTGTGTGTTCTGATATGTATACACACACACATATATGTTTTGGTATACGTAATATATTTTTAAAAATTCTATAGTTACAGATTATAGCATAAGCTAACTATTGTATGTCAGACATTTCAAAAAAGATTAGATTTAGAAAAAAAATTTCTTCTAGGGATGAGGGAAATAGGAAAGTTTTCCTGAAGGAGATGTGGTATTTGAGTAGTCCATGGAGATTTGGCATAAGCAATGTACAACCTTAGGATATTCATGGTAGTATTTTCCAAAGCATTTCCTGGAATGCTATCTAGGTGCTGTCATATGCAGAAGGGGGCAGAGGGGAGATAAGTGGTCAAACTATTGGGAAAACTACATCCCCTCTTAAAGACTTATGGAGCATAAGAGCACATTAATGGTTCAGAAACATATATAAGGAAAAAAAATGTTTGACTTCATGTTTACAACTCATTTGTAAATGAATCACCCTTATTTTCTTTATATAATCTTTTACAACACCTCTAATTTACCAGGTAAGTAGAAGTGTGCTGTTTAGGCTGATGTTTGTCTTGGTGGTAGCATCCAATAAACACAGATATTTTTGTGCTTTAAATAGTTTCCTGTGTTTTTATTCAGTTTAACATTTAAAGTCTACAGCCATGCCACTCTGAACAAGCCCAATCCTGACTGATCTCGGAAGCTAAGCAGGGTCAGGCCTGGTTAGTACTTGGATGGGAGACTGCCTAGGAAGACCAAGTGCTGTAGGTGTAAAAAATGAAAAAATTAGGGATTGTAAGATGACAAGGTCCTTGCAATCTGTGAGGTCAACCAAGGGTTACCTCGCCTAAAAACAAACAAAAAAACAAAAAACATTTACAGGTTGTATGATTATGGAAAGCTATTTAATGTCTCTAAGCCTCAGTCTCTATCTGTAAAATATAGAAACCACAACACCTATTCATGATGTTGTTCAGAGGTTGAATGAGGCTACCCATGCAAAGTGCTTGGAACCATGTTCAGTCACTCAATAACGGCATGATCATGGATAATTCCTGTAGGCCAGCTGGAAAACATGCATATTTCCACACAGTGGCAATATTTCTTTTTGTTAGTTTCCAGTACAGAAATGTTATATGAATGATCACACAGTGCTCTAACCAGAGGTATTTTTTTTTTTTACAGTGAACACTAAATAAACTCCCAGAGCACCAAGTACCTTAAAACATCTGTGTTTAGAGCCCTTCCAGATCTAGAGGGGCAGGAAGGGCCAGATATGCACAGTATGTGTCTGTCCCTCAGAGAACAACTGCCGTGGGTTAAAAAAAGACACAAACTCCTTCTCACTTCTAAAGGATCATTTATTATATAAGAAAATAAAACATTTTATGAGCATTTTTTTTGGTATACAAATGTATAGCATTTGGCAATTATAGAGAGATTCCTCAGTACATATTATTGAACTGTAAAGTATCAAGAAGGTAATTGTTCTGGTTTCTTTAACTTATAAAGTTGTGAAGAGTATATATAGCCTTTGTAATTTGGGTTTTGAGTAGGTACAGAAAAGTTCCTGAGGCTCCTTGGTAACCATAATACCATCTTCATCTTCCAGGAAAACACTCTTCATTCAACTATGCAACCAGAAAGATTAATTAGCTACTTGGACTTTTTGGATCTAACTTTCATCAGGAAAGAACAAGTAGGAAATGAGTATGTATGATACATGTTTAAGTGTGCAACCTTTATTGTCTTAATATCTTCTACTGTTACGGATCTAATGATAAAATAAGATCACTGAGAAATGACTGTAAAGCATTCTGTAAGTGGTAAGTTATTATAAAAATATGTTTACTGATAGCAAGAATAATAATTTGGTGTGTGGGAGTTTTATACTTAAGTCTATAATTTTACTTGTTTATATCGCAAAGGAAGAACATCCTCAGTATTTCCACAAACAGATATCAATAAGTCAGTAAAACATAATGTTTATGTAAGTTAATATGTAATTATCTACAGTTATATGTAATCATAGATAATTACATAACATAAATACAGAATTCTAAAACATTCATTAACCATTCCTTCCAGCCATAAAAATTAATTCAGTTCAGTTATTAGTTGTGACACATAAGTTTTTTAAAAAATCAGTTGTAAAACACACTTATTATGCTTAAATTTTGAAATCAGGATGCTTCTCAGGATCAATATTTAAAAATTTGCTGATTACTTATCCTTTACACTGAAAAGCTTTCATTAATGATGTCTTACAACCAATTTTGTTTCATAGTCAAGGAAATAGAGGATAAGATATTGTATCACCACATGTCAGACACATCTTGTGGATGTAAATTTATATTACACAATTAGCTTCTATAATCTTTTATGCATTCCATTTATTTTTTGTTACGAAGAATTATTATGAACACTTATTCTCCTTTAGTCATCAGATGCTGTTATTCAGAGGTCATGAACTTCTCTAATATTAGTTTTTGTTTTTAAAGGCCAAATTGTGAATGATGAACATGTATATTAGTAAAAAATATATGGAAGCAATGCTGTAACACATCCATAATATTCTTGGACCAGTCTTGCTCCCTTAAATGAAACTCAAAATATAACAGCACTGAAATCACAAAAGGGGTTCTAAGAATAGCGAATTGCCTCAGAGGTGACTCAGATTTAGATCTTATACAACTAGATGTAAAACAACATTTTTTTCTTTATTTTAAATTTATTGTAAAGAAGCAAAACCAAATTAATATAAGATAAACTTTAAAATAGCCCTGAGTCTTATGCCATCCAGAACTAGCTGCCTTTCTAATTACTTGAAATATTTTCACATTATTCCATTACCTCTACCTGTGGTTTCTATGGTAGAATACATGTGAGCCCAACGTCTCAATATCTTTATTTAAGGTGAGTGTAGAATTTAACTTCAGACTGAGAAAGAGGAATGGGCGGTAACACTAACATCTCATGAAAACAAAAGGTGTGCTAATGTTCCCCAGCCACTTGAAGACTTCCACCATCACATTATCAGCACTAGTCTCTACCCATTCTAATATAGTCAGATTGTATCATTCATTCATTCATTCATTCAGAAAACATTTATTTAGTAATCTATGTCAGGTGCTGTCATGGATCCCTGGAATTTAGGGTTGAACACCTTCAAGGACAGCCTCACGTGGAGGCAGACAACAACCAGATACTTCTGCTAATATGTGGCACAGTAGTAGTATAGAAAAACCTAGGAGCAGAGAAGAGAGGACAGTCATTCTAAAACAGCTTGGCTAAGTAGGGGAGGAGACAGAGTTTTATCTTAAAGGAGCCAGTGTCTGGCCTGAGTTATAGAATATGAGCAGAAATTAACCATTTGCATGTTTTTCCTCTTTACTACAGCTCATATTTTGAAATCTCAGGTTTAATCCTGGGCCTTCTTGCCTGATTTCTATACACTCCTCCTGCAATATTATTATTGATTCTCATGACCTTAATGCCATCTCTATGCTAAGTATTTCCATATAGACTCTGAAGGCAGATTTTTCCTTTGAGTTTCTGTAGGAGGTTCAAGGGATTCTGTGGCCTATCAAGGAAAAAGCTTTGATCACAAGGTGGCAGGTAGCACAAACTTTACTGGGAGATGCTTTGACAGGTTGAGTGGTGAAGTCCCTCACAGCAGTAGTCTGTTTGGAGATGAGGCTGCTACTCAGAATCTGAGGAAGGCTAGGGAATTTCTGGGAGAGAGGGGATTGTAGAGGGGCCTTCTGTGTGTAAGCAGTATCACTCAGTGGCATGGTAGACATCTGAGGTTTAGAGAGCTCAGAAGGGCAGCAGTGGCTTGGGGTCTTTATGGCCCCGGGTTTATCTATTACTAGCAGATGTGGGGTGAGATTTTGCAGAGGTATGCAAAACAGGCAGGCTCTAAATGGCTAAAAAATATGCTTGTTTGGCCTATTTTAAAAATAAATGGATGTGTAAATATTTGATTTTGTTCCTGGTGGGCTTCTGAACTAATAGGTCTCAGCCTGCAGTGAAGAAATAAAAGACGTAGGGGCCAACACACAGAAGCCATCTTTGGCTCATTTACATAACAGCTTCACATCAATACAGTCAAATGTTTATTTAGCATCTCTATTCAGGTGTCACAAAAGTACCATGAACTTAACCTGATCAAGACAGAACTCCTGGTACTTCTCCAGTTTTTCCTTTTCACTAAATGAATTATCATCTAATATTTGAGGCAGACACTTAAGAGTCATACATTATTCCTCCCTTTCCAATCGAATCCATCATCAAATTTTGTCATTTCTACCTCCTAAGCACTTCTCATCTTCAGTTCTTTACACTCCATTGCCAACGCTTAAGTCTAAGATAAAGTCTCTCTCACTTGGATTATTCTAATATTCTGCTCAGTTGTCTTCTCATCTTACTCATATCCCCTTTCCATAAGTTTCCCATACAGCAAACAGGGTTATTTTTGAAACATAGATCATGTTCATACTAGCTCCTTGTTTACATAGCTTTTAACAGTGTTCAGTTCCACATCGAATATATCCGAATCAGAAAGGCTTGCATCATCTGACCTATACCTGCCCCTCCATGCTCTTCTCACGCCATTCCCCCCCTTGCTTACCAGTGTCCAGTTACAGACCCAGTGACTTATACATGTTCTTTTCCACACCATGACCTCTGTACTGTTGACCTTTCTGCCTGGAATATGCTCCTCTCCCAGCAGGTTGAATGGCTGCTTCCTTTCTTCCTTTAGATGTTGCTTAAATGTGACTTTCTCAGAAAGGCCTTCTGTAATTGGCCTAATATAGCCCTCACCCTCCCTACCACCCATTCTCATTATTCTCTCTCAAGCTCTGCATTTATTTCAGGCATAACAATGATCTCAATTTGTAATTGAGATATTATATGTTTGGCTTATTTCTTCAAATCCTCTCTAGACTCTAGGTTTCATGAAAACAGAGATTTTTGTCTTGTTCACTCCCTTTGTTTTATTGCCTTTTTAAAACTTAGCTTCTAGTGTAATGCCTGACACGTAATAGAAACTAAATAAATATTTGTCAAGTGACATATTTATTTATAAAGAACAAATAAACAGGTAGGGGTGCAGTCAGGTAGAGAAGTTTTTTTAAAGGGCTAAAGTTGTTATTGTATTATGTTATACAGTTAACTGATATGGAAAATGTAATGCCTTTCTTGATGAGGTAAAGAGATTCAAACAACTCTGGGGAATATGAATGGCTTATGAATGAACAGGTTTGAAAATCATTGAATTAAATTACTTAAACAAGGCTGGAGTTATTAAAAGTAGATTGTAGTCAGTTGTTCCTCAAATTTTTAGAGCAATAAAGATTAAATAAGAATAATCATTACCATTAGGTATTTAAAAGTTATATGAAGGAACATTTTCTATCAGGAGTAGGAATTAAAGAAAAACTGTTTATGAAGAGGGCATAAAATCTTAGAATTCTGACCTTCTACCATGCCTTTTCACATTTACAATGCATCTACTGCTATATTTCCTTTTCATATTTATTATTACTTATATGTGCATCCTCTGTTTTTTCCTTGCCCATTCTTAATGGGAATTTATTCATTCTGTACTAGAAGTAAATCTGCCTTAATTCGGTAATGGTGCAAAAGCCGTAATTCAAAGAATAAGAATGTGATTATTGAATATCGAGCATTTACTATGTGCCAGGCATTATTCTAAGGGCTTGATATATTCTACTTATTTAATCCAATTAGAAGCCCTGTGAGTCAGGTACTAGTATTACCTCCACTTTACAAACAAGGAGACAGAAACAAAGCACAGTTACACAACTTGCCTACAACCTCAGTTAGTAAGCCGTGCGCCAGGCAGTCCAGCTCACAGTGCCTGTTTTTAACCACATGCTCGCTGCTTACTCCTGTAATTATGCCCCACTCTTTCGTTTTAGTGACTAGAGGTTTTTTATTTAGGAGAAAGGTGTGCACATGCTGTAGATATATTCTAAAGATATCAGGGTTGTGCTCATAGAGAAGAAACAGGAGGTTGTAACAGCAAATGTAGGAATGCCCAATTAGTTTTTTTTTGCTACACCATTTTTAACTTTTTGTTAAAATATTTGTAGTTTTTATTAGTGGCTAACACCAACAGTGGACGGCAGAGAGTTTCTTGTCTTCCTCTTTCTCCTCTCCAGGTGAAAACAAACTGAGAAGTTTGTGAGCCTCTTTCCAGGAGAAGACATTATAAATCTGAAATTCTGGAGTAGAGAGAACATTGATTTCTTTCTTTTTCTATGCTTCTGTTTCTCTCTTCTTTTCATTTTTTCACTGTAATACTTTAGATGATGTGATTAAGATTGGAAAGAATTCTTCATTCTTACAGCTTCATTCATTCACATACTATTTATTCAACAAATATTTCTGAGATTCTACAATGTGTCAGCCTCTGTGTTAGGCTTGGATGTTAAGTGGAAAAGCATGTTGTGGTATAGAAAATCTGTGGACGGAAAGGGAAAATGAAAACATAACATATAATGCACACATATATGTACACTCACACATATGGATATTTTTGTATATAATACCTATACATATACATGCATATACTTTATATCTACTGTATATTTTACTTATTTATATAAATTAACTTCTCTATGTGCTTATTCTACATATACTTCATATGTATGTATATAGTTATGAATTATCTTAAGTGCTATGAAGGAAATGGACAGGTTCAGTGATAGAGAACTGATTATCGAGGCTGGGAACTACTAGAAGGGCCATATTGAGTCCCTCAGGGGAGGTAACTTAGAGTTATTTCTGGCTTTAAAGAAAGGTGGCAAAGGCATCTTGAAGTCCCTGTGGTGCTCAGCCTAGCCCATAGACTCTCCGGCCTGGAATAAAGGAACCAACCATGGCTGTGTTCTGTGAGGGTGCCTAAATGCCCAGGGGTGCAGCCACAGAGTAATGTGTTCATTTGACAAGGAACTAAAATTACTAGCAGAGATATTGGTGAGATCTAGAAGATATTTAGTTCACAAGCCTATGTTTTGAACATGCTGTAAGGAAATAGAAAAAGTACCTCTGACCGCAAAACTCTGAGTTTAATTGGGTAGAATAAACAGATGCATGAGAAATGACACCAGAGGCAATGGACCAAAATGTGCAAAGAGAGCCATTATAAAAGGAATGAACAGAGCACAGTTGAGCCCATCCTTTTCAAGGGAAATGAATTAGAGACATGGCATTTACTTAATTGATGTTGGAGGCAGTGGGAATGGAATATACTTAGATGGACACTAAAAATAAGGGCTCAAATTTAGAAAGACAAACACAGAAAGAAAATGCAACTATTAGTGAAGGAGAACATAAAAAAGAAAGAATTGAGAAGCACTGTTCTAAACTTGTTAAAGTGCTACTGCTACTCTTGCGAGCCTGTTTCCCTATTTATCAATGTTGTTCAACAAAACGTAAGTACTTCTATATGTGGGGCACAAACACTTGGCATTTTGTGAAATAACCAGTGTCTGCCATATGGTCATTAGTAAAATATTCCTAGTGCAAAAAAACAAACCAAACCAACACAATCCTTTTTTGTTGTTGTTGTTCAGCATAAGATGCCTTGGAGCGTTCAGAGTATGGTTTAAAAGCAGTTCAAAAAATACATTTTGAATGATTCCTAAGTGCGAAGGAAGTTATGGAGCACTTACTGCAAAGATGAAACACAGTCCTTTCACGTGGGAGCTTAAAGGCTAACGCGAGACAGAGGGAGACATAGTGTATTTTATACAATGCAGTGTGGGGTCACGAATAGGGGACAAGTGGAGTCGCCCAGACAGTGAGTAGGAAAGTTTAGAGAACACTCCTGGAAATTTGGTTGTTTGATTGAGAATCCAGTGTAATGGCTGAGTATCTTGGGACACTAATGTTAACAGAGACAGTGAAAATAGTTTTTCTCTGCCTCCATCTCAGGAACATAGCACAAAGCAGGCTCACGGTAGAATCTTCATTTAACTAAAGGAGAAGGGCTGCAAAAGGAACAGTGACTGCAGTAATTCATGCTCTGGTAGGTCCTCTGAGATCTTTGGGACGAATACAGAGTAACTGCACTTCCAACAGTGTTACTTGCTTAAGAATTCAGTTGAACAGGTACCTTTGTTAGACCTTAGGTCAGTCAGGGTCTGATTAAGGAAAACAGGATTCACCTGGAATATTTAAATGGCGGACTCTAAGGTAGGGGATTGATTAAAGCATGAAACAGGTGATGAAAGAGACAGATGAAGCCAATTAGAGAAAAGTGAGACAACCAGATTTAGCAACAGAAGCAAGTCATAACCAACCCCAGGCTGGAAGGACACAAGGACGAGGCGGGGCTACCTGGGTTACTTGGCAAGAACTGGAACTATCTATGGTAGGCTTCAGGGGTGGGAGATGAAGCATGGAAGAGACAAAGCTGATACATGGTACAGGAGGCAAACTGAATGTCAGGAGGAATACCCTAGCTCCTCCTTATTCCCAGCCTCAAGTCTTCTGCCATTGCCCCCACCCCCAAGCCTGCATTGGCAGAAGCCGCTGCAAGCCAACTGTGACAGTTCTGTGGGGAAGAAAGCCTATGTCAGACCTCTCTCCCTCCCTCATGCTGAGGGAGGGGCCGGGAACAAGGAATGAAGCCATGGGCAAACTGGCGCAAGCCTTACCTAGGAGAGTGAAGTTATAAAACTTATAGGGCTATCTTGCTTAAAAAAAAGAAAGACTGCACTTCAAAGACTGGCTTCTTAGAAGGTATGAGTGTAAGAAAAATATCTTTAAAAACGTTTCCCCTCTTTCTCTGCTTTGCTTGGCCAGGTCAACGTAAAATGCATACTCCCAAAATTAGTTTTAATTTGGCTAGAAACACTCATTCGAAAAGACAAACTGATTTTTTTTTCTCTAAAAGAAATTGCATTTTAATATTTTATTTTGTACAACTTAGCCAACATGTAAGATTTTCTGTTTGTTGTGCTAGCACATTCTACAAATCAGAAAATCCTTGAATTATCAAACAAAGGCTTATTTGCCTAAGTTACCGTGCTAGCCTGACACTGAGATGTGTGGTCTGTTTTGAGTCTTTGTACATTTAGTGACCTGTAGTATTTTGATAAATACTATTGCCTAAAACTATTCAGAAGGAGGTTTGGGCACCATCTGTGATTGTTTCTGTAGGAGCAGTAATTGCCTAGAGAAAAATCTGATGCTCATTTCAAAGATGCAGTATAAACAAAATTCAAGATGATGCCTTTAACATAATTATTCCACCTTTCATTTACATAGTGCTTTATGCATTTCAAAGTGATTTGATGTGATTTCATTTACTTCTTCACAGAACTTGTGGAAGTTGGGTATGGGCTTCTGAAAGATAAAAAAGCTCAACAAGGAAAATAACACTGAAACTATATAGTCTTTTATAAGACCGTAAAAAACCAATCTCCAGTTGATATCAATAGAAAATACTTATTGAGCACCTTCTCTGTGCCAGGCACTTTTAAAATTTAATCATCATAATTTAATCATAATTCTGTGAAGTATTATTATGTTCTCATTTTAAGGATAGGGAGACTAAAGCACAGGGAGGTTAAGTTACAGCAAATAAAAGATATGAGCCTTAGCAGTCTAACAAAATACAATCTCTCTTAAGCACTATCTTTAAATATTTACTCAGAAAGCAACAATCTTAATTACAGAGACATATATTTATATTGGGTTTCTTCTAAAGTGTGCATGTAACTCAGTGGTGTGCGGGTAAACTGGCTCACTAGCTCTCTGCAAAAGAAAATAAAAGGCATGATCGTTTGTGTACCCCCAAATTCACATATTGGAATCTTTAATGCCCAACGTGATGGTGTTAGAAAGTGGGGCCTTTGGGAGATGATTCATTCATGAATCGTCTCCTCGAATGTGATTACTGCTCTTATGAAAAGAGATCCCACAGAGCTCTCTCGCCACTTCCACCATATAAGAATAGAAGGAGAAAAGTCTGCGACCTGGAAGAGCCTCATCTGACTACGTGGCAGCTTGATCTCAGACTTTCAGCCTCCAGAATTGTGAGAAATTAATTTCTGTTGTTTGTAAGCTGTATAGTCTGTGGCATTTTATTATAACAGCTCAAACAGATTAAGACATAGCATTTGCCAATTTCTGTGGTATAAATAGTCCCACCAGTGTCCACTTCAAGCTGTCGAAGTAAAGTCACTGAATGCCTAGTGACTAGTTGAGAAGGGATGCGCATAATCAGATCTCATGAACTTGTGGCTTCAGCACACCACTGGCTGATTAAAATTGCTGTTGTGCTCAAGATGACACATATGCCATAGAGTGGATGATCCACTCCAGAAATAGTCTTAAAACATGAATTCATTTTATTTCCAACTGTTTTATAAAACTCAGTGTGAATTAAACTGTTTTATATATGTTCATGTTTAATCACTGCTCGTTAAGAATAATGTAATCATATTTATTTTTGTATATTTTTCACTGATAATCAGGCTTGTCTGGGATAGCAGCTGAAGAGAGGAAAAGGGAGGCTGAAAAATTCAACTACTCATACGATGGCCAATAGATATATACCTTGACATATATCTATTTTCAAACATAGTTCCCTTGGCTCTTTCGAAGCCACTAAGGTTACTAAAATTCCAATTAGCAATTGGAAGTCTTAGGTTTTGGTCCAAATAAGAATTTCATGTGTCTCCTGTGGCATGTAGTCACTTTAAGAGTTCATTCATTTGTCCTTTAGGGAGGAGTGGCTATTTGTTGAAGCCCCACTAGCAGAGCCATGCCACTGAACCAGAGACAATGGGAAAAGACAACCAGGACTTCGCTGGTGTGGCTCCAAGGCTGAGCTCCGCAGGCATCCTGTACTCTTTGCTTCTGTCCAAGCTCCCTCTTCTGGGTCCTACCTGTCCTTTCTCTACTATCAACATAAGTGGCTGTCTTTATTATCAAAGCTGTATCACCACTAAAAACATTTTACAAATACATGTCCACAGCTACACACTGTATCATGCCTCCCACTCTCCCCTTTATTCTCCAAAACACATACACGAATAATAAAATAAAAGCTTTCTGTCATCAGCTCACTATGTTCTTTTTCCATGTGTGTTTTGTTTCCTTTCAATATTTCTTCTTCCTATTATTTCCCCACCTAAGAAATGTTTCCAAAGGTACTATAAAATTCCACTGGGGGAATATGAATATCTCCTAACATTTTTTTTCTATATTAAAAAAAAAAGTTATGGAAGCTTGGCTTATTGGTGCTGGGGAAAGGTAATGAAGTAAGACAAAGATTTTTAGTGATCTTTTCAACAGTCATGCCGTTAAAAATCTCTGTTAATAACCCCAGCCAAAACAATGACAAAACAACCCTGTTTTACAAAAAAGCAGGTCAGCAGATAGAGCTTGAGAAAGCTTGGGAAGCCTTATTCTTTCCCGTTGAGAAGTTTGGTGACTGCTTGCTCCTCCCTCTGGAGAGACTGGTCGCAAAAGAGGGATTTGCCAGCTGTTCTGGGCGTAAATAAACATGGATGGAGAACTCTCCTTGCAGCTCCTTTGCCTTTTCCACTTTTCTTCTTTCCTTCCCTTCTTTCCCTCCCTTCTAGGGAAAGAAAAAGCCTAAAAGCTTACTCTTATAAACTAATGATTATTGGAAGTCTTTGCCAGCTCATGGGTCCTGGGTCAAGAAACAAACCAACCCAAACCTTCATAGGTAAAATACTTTATCCTTCAGATGGAGGCCACAGTAAGCCACCCCACAAACAGGTGCAGTGAATAAACAAAGTAAATCCAAATGTATTTTTCATTTAACAAACATATTATGCTTATTCTAGATACCGAAACATATGCTAAAGATCTAAGGATCCAAATTTGAATAAAACACAGATTCTGCCCTTTGGCAGTTTGCAGTCTTAATTTACTAATCAATAATTTACTAATCAAAATTTACTAATTATAATTCAATTTATTTATTTCAGATATTAATGTTAATCCATAATAATATACAAGTTTTCAAGTAAGACTTTAAGCCTGAGTTGCATTTAGCTATATCATAGATAAATTAGAAGGTAATTGAACATTTCCAGGTATTTATTGTTGTAAGTTTTATTATCTATTCCATATCAATCCATTTAGGAATCTGAAATGCAGAAAAAAACAGTACTGAAGGCAAGATTTAATTTTGAGCTAAAAAAGGAAAAGGAAAAAGTTCTGTTGCGCTTACCTTCTGTCCATCTGTGACCTTTCATTCAAATCTCATCTCTTCTATGAGGCCATCTTTTAAAATCCCAGCATAAATTGACCACTTCTCTTCAATCTGCATAATTAACATATTAATATGTTCCACATATATCTTAATCTGGTGGTTGTTAATCACCTGTGGAGTTTAAAAAGTACACATTTCCAGGCTCCAACATCATAAACTTATTTAGTCAGGGCAAGTATGGTTTTGGCATCTGTATTTTGAAAATACACCACATATAACACACTCTCAGTTAAGAATAACTGTCCAAATTACATGATATGATTTGGCATCATATAAGAGCACATAATCCTATTTGCGCATTTATATTATTGTATCCTCAAGTGAACTGTAATCATCTTTTGAGTAAAGGTACAGATTTATACTTACTTTGTTCTCTACAGTACATAGAACTTACTCTGCACTAGTAAGAATTTCCACACTTCTCATTTGAAAAAAATGACAAAGAATTTCCTTTCAGCAATCTTTATATAATACTATCATGTTTGTTTTTCTCTTCATAGTGGTGGCCCAAATTTGATCATGAGCAAATATTACGTGTGCATGTTTATTTAGCATTGTTTTTCAGAAAGGTTTGGGGGAGGGGCGGTAATCCCCAGGGAGTTTCACAGAAGCATGCTGTCACTAGCACAGTGCAGTTAAACTTACGTTGGTTCAAATCCAAATTCTCTTATTTAGCCTATGGTGAGGAGAAAAACAAGAGAAAAGATAAACGTTTGTTAAGTGCATGCCCTTAATAAACACTCAGTGCATGATAACTAATATAAATATGAGGTATCGGGGAAATCTCTTTGCCCCCAAGAATTTATCCTCAGCATCTAGATTTTATGCCTTATATCCTGGTAATCAGTTACTCCTAGGGACATCAAATCTAGTCATATAACGTCAGAGTTGGAAAGGCCCGTCGAATTGATTCAGTCCTACAATCTTCCTTTTTAACCTCTGAACCAATTTAGGGCTAAAAGCTAAAACCATTTATACACTTCTGTGGTGTTCAAATGTTCTGCCTTGCAGCGCTGTTTTAAGGGTTAGTGATAGAACACAGGGAAACCCCAAATACAGTGACCGCCATAATTAGTCACTTAACAAATCATTGCTATTATCATTAATACAATAGTAGTATAAAAAGTCAACTGACTTTTAGTTGAGTTCAGTGCTCTTTTCCTGCTTCTTAAAATGCACAGTCCTTATAAAAATATTGTTGTAACAGCTAGGAAGAATAACAAATTACTATTGATAATCTTTGAATGCATTAAATAAAACCAAGTTAATCGTATTGACCAGCAAATAGTATATCATCTTCTGGCATATGTTGTTACAGAGTCAGACCTTCATTTGGATTCAGATTTGCCTACTGTGAGAGTAGGCCAATGTTATTTAACCTCTCTAGCTCTTTGTTTCCTCAGCTATAAAATGGGGACAATAAAATACTTCCTTCTTTGGGTTATTGTGAAGAATTCATTATACATGAAAGTATTTCAAAGCCTCTGATAAATAGTGAGCTTCTAATAAAGGTTATTTTATTATTATAAACATTTCATTATTATGTATAGGTAAGGTTACCATAATTTGTCATCCATACTGGGGACACATCTGAGAGTGAATGGTAATGCTATTAATAATTGGACTGGGACAACAGGCATAACCAAGATGCATAGTCATCTTATGGACAATATATTTTCTAACTGAAAGCAAATTCCTAAGGGAGTGTTATATACTGTGTAGGATAATTTACATGGAGCTCTTTGGAAAGATGTTACGTGTGGGTCAGATTCAAGATGAGCAGAAAAGTATGGTGCTGCCTTCTTCCAGACTCCTCTGAGACAAACTAGAAGGAGGCATGGTGTTTCTATAGTATTTATAACAATTGAAGTCTTTCCTAAGTTCTCTCTGAAGATAATGTCCTAGGAAATGATTTTTTAAAAATTTTATTAAAAAAAGTTTACCTTAAAAATCATTTTAAAAAATTTTTACTTAAGTATTTTTAAGAGAAACTTTCTGAAGTATACAATTTTCTGTCTCATTAAACAAATATATACATTGTAATTTTTATGCTCTAAATAAGACCTTTTTAAATTAAAGTGTCTATAAAGAAGAAAACAGAAACTTCTGAATCACCTGTATCACTGAGCACTCATGCAGCTCTACATTTATTCCTTCTTTTGTTTTAGAACAAATTAGAATTTTAGGAGAGAACAAATAATTATGGTCCTAGCCTGTTCCTTTCTGCTCCATTCCACCTCATTTGATTCTAAAAACATTTATTGGAAGCCCACTATATATCAGCCCTCTCTCTGATAAAACTGAACTTTCACTGTAATACACAAAGGTGATATTAGGAAGGACCAGTACAATAACTCTTTAGACAAAGGCTCCATAAAGATCCACTCAGGTATGGTGGATGACATTTACTCTCCTCAGAAACTTTTGTCCCCTGCTCCCTTTCTTGTCAGAATAGTGTGAATATTTATCACATTGTCTCGACAAAGTATATTATTAATTGATTTTAGTTCTGGTTTTTACTCTGTAATACAGAAATTCGCAACCTTAAATTCAGGTGATATAAGACATGAAAATCATGTGCATTTGAGAATCAGCACATTACTGCTATGCTGTTGCAACATATAATAAAACTAAAAGTTTCTCACCTGTTTGACATTAATGTCCCACTTAGTTTCTATCAGATACAAAGAGCTGCTTCATCCATTTAAGCCTTTCTTTTGGGGCCCATAATGAAGTGTTCTGTACCTGAAATCACGAATGATTTCTATTCTATAACGGGACTTACCTTCATTGTTAAAAAGTTTGACCCTCCAGTCAGCGTCCGATTTATTCTAGCTCTTGGATTTTCTATCACACATCTTCACCTATAGTCCCAGATGAGCAGAACGACTTTAAAACATTATGCAATTACACACACAGGCCTCGATAAGGCATTCCCATATGGGATATCAATTCAGTTTATGGCAATTTTAACAACAGTAGCAGCTGTCAAACATACTCAAAACAAAATAAATTATCCATCCAACCTCTTGTACTTAAGTGCTTTTTATATTCTGTGTTTTAGAAAAACAGTTTAACTTTAAGCAGCATTCTAGCTATAATCAGTCTCTCCTGAAGAAGTTTTTTATGAGATTGAATGAAGATAATGACAACCATTAGTCAGTCATTGCATTAGCATAAGGCATAAGGCACACTACAATATTTATAAGCAGCTAAGCCATGACAGTAAAAATATGACTTCCTATAACTTGGGCAGCCTTCTGACTACAGCTGACTGCTATTGTAAAGTGGAACTCGTCTAAGTCTGGTATATTTAATGGCCATGTTCATCATAAGACCTAATTGTTTTCCACCACAGGGTACAAAGCTTTATGTCCCCTATCAACCAAAAACAAACAGTCATACTGCTTAATGGCTGTTCAATTAATGTTTATGTGCTACTTTTACACCCTGAATTATTTGATGAATAAACTCTAAGAAGCTATTAGAGAACTAAGTTTAATAGAACGTCTACTATTATTAAAAATTCACAAGTCCTTAACGGTACCTGAAACTATCCCAGCTAAGGAATAGAGAACATCCACTGATATTCAAATATCTTCTACTCTTCTGTAAGAATGACAGAAAAATCAAACATTGGAAAGACATGATCTATGTAGCTTGAGCCTTGTTGTGTTGAAATTGAAGATCAAAACAGGTTTAGAATAGAAATGACTCGGTCAGATGAAGTCAAAAGGTGGGACTTGGTTTATTATACTAGAAAGGCTCAGCTTTTCATATTTCAATTGCTTTCTCAACTTGTAACTCCATATCTATTGATATTTGTTTCCTTATGTAAGATATAGCAGAAAGCACTAGTTGATTGAATGTATTAATTCAACACCTGTCCTTTGGTAGAAGTTTTGTAAAATTACTGAAAATATATTTTTACTGAAAGATTGTCATTTTTAAATTTATGAGAAAAAATGGTTTCTGTTTTTTGTAATTATTTAGATATAGCAGTATTATCTTTATTCACTGTTTTCATTCTACTGTATGAGCCCTGATATCCCCAACACTGAAGCAAATTAGTTGGTACCATTAGACAAAGGAAAAAGAAAGAAAGATAAAAAAGAAGGAAAACTGAGGAAATGTAATTGAGGATCCTTTCATACCATACACATTATTTGCAAATGCCACTGGGGTCTTCTTCCCGTTTTATGGTTTAAGATGCAACATGAGGTTCATAAACAGGGACAAATGAGGTAGCAAGTTTAGAAATGTTAAACATATTTGACAACTTTCCACTAAGAACACAGCTGAGAAATGACAAACTCATTGCTTAGTCGGTTGAAGTTTAAAGCTAAGTGTTTCTGGTTATAAGGCAATGAACTTTTCATTTTTTTAGTCTATTTTGTGTTAAACACTGTTTCACTGAAATGCATATAATTGAATTGATTTGAATTTGATTAGTACTTCAATTTTATTATTTGTAATAAGTAAAGGTGGCTATATGGTTTTAGTCCATTAAGAAACATTTTAGCAGAGTAATTGATTTTTATTATAATTTTTAAATGTATCATTACTTGATATTAAAACCAAATTCATTGCAACTTAACTGGACATACTTTTTCTAATTCTACATATTGTTAGATATTAATTAATATTCTAATTAATGTCTAGTCCATTTTTGAAGCTAGTGAGCAAATAACATGTGGCATAAAAATTCAAATATGTTGGGTGGGCATTTGGTAGATAAACTGATTAGAAATGAAATAATAAATCTCTAATTTTATGTCCAATTAAAAATCCATATAGTGTGTTCCCCAGTTATTTTATAGCTGATTTTCATATGTCAAAAATTAGAGCAGAGGAAAATCTTTTAGGAAATAAAATATTAAGAATAAGCCTTGGGCGTTATTATGTTAATATGAGACATAGATCTTTGGTGTTAAAAGCACTCAGAATTATTAGATGATACTTAAGTGTTTTATGGAATGCATTTTTTCTATTAACTCCATTATAAAAGTATATTTTGAAATGTAAGAGGAACTGAATCGATTGTAAGTAATGCTTACATTCTCCACAAATGCAAAGTGAAAAAGAGAGTTGACAGTTTGTTGGCTAATTTTGGCAAATGTCCTATTTTGGACTGATTATCAGTTTAATAGATAATACTTATTTCTAAATCTCACTGTTTTAAAGTAGGAAAAAGATAAACTTTCCAAAATCCCTAATCAGTAAAATTAGAGGCTGGGTAAGTATGTGATATGGAATATAGAAAATTTACGCAAATTTCATTAAAGTATAAAGTAAGAATCTTATTCATTCTCTTGAGTTCTGGCAAGATCTGAATATCTTTTCAAGGGATAAGTATACCCAATATTAAAGATATTTATGAAATAGATATTCTATACAATATAAGATCTCATTTTTATTTTTCTCATCATAAAGCCCATTGATTGCTTATTTTGTGCTCCAATAATTTTATTTTGAAGTTTAATTTCATTGTAATATATAGTCATTGACAAATTAACAGACTGTGCCTTGTCCTGAAATTTCTGGTCTCCAATTCCATTTTGTCTGTTTGTTCATTGAAGATGATTAAAAATAAATAAAACTACTATATTTAGGAACAGTCTGATAAGTTAACTATTTTGATTTGTCTATGATTCTATTAAGAATTAAATCTTAGTTATAAAACGAATGATTTGAGAACTAAGGTATGTGTCTTTTCTACAACTTCGTAAGTCTCTAAAATTGAATGCAGCTGCAGAATATTAATCAGGGTTACTTTGAGAAATAAGGTATGCAGTAATAGTGAATAAATAAAGCAGTTATAAATTATTTTAACATGCTAAAAACAAATCCATTCTCAGGAGAGAAGGAAATACTCCCTAATTAGATATTTATCAAGTGCCGTTTCCAAATAATTTATCTTTATAAATAAATACATGTTCTAGAAACACTCTGTAGCCTATCGAAATCTTACTGTTTTATTGGTGTGGACATCATAGACATAATTAAAGTTCTCTCTCATTTTTACTGTATTTCTGGACCCTTCCTTCCCCTACATTGCATGAGGAAGGCAGCAAGAATGATCTCATCACCAAATATATGTACTTGTTTTACTATTTGAACCTTAAGTGCTGTATCTTATTTATATAATGAACCCTAATATTTTAATTAGTCATCTATGCTTAATAAGAAAGTGCATTTCTTGATCTCAGTATTAACCAGAAATCTGTGAGGTTTTGAGCACATCAGAACCTGAAGTAGATTGCACAGTTCAGCTATCTGACCACCGAGTGAGAATTCAGGAACATGTGTCAAATTCAGGAATGAGGTTTGTCCTGGAAACTTAGTAAACCTAAGACTCTCATATACACTGCTTTTATACCGCAAAAAGAGTTAGTATGTTTTCTATTCAGTGTAATACAGCAAATTAATTGTAAAAGTTAAAATCTATATTGATTTGCTGTTTTCCTTCAACAGCAGCTTCATGACAAATAGATATTTCTGAGTCCTTGCAATATACTTTAATAATCAAGGTGAACAAAGATAAATTGGACCAGATAGCAAAATCTTACCAGATGACTATACTCATGGAAAAAGCCTAAGTCTCTGCATTGCTAAATGAAATTGTTTAGTACATTAAATCAAGATCTATTGCTGTTCTGTTTAATTTAGACTCAAAACTTCTGAGACCTTTTCCTCAAAATGGTGCTTGGCTTAAAATTAAAAATTACAATGCCTTTTTTTGGCCTTTGCAAACTGATCCAAAATTAGATTTTGAAATTTACAGGACATTGAAAATCTCAATTACCTAATAGTCATAAAGTTTTGTTTTTGTTTTTGTTTTTAAAATGGAAGGACTAATGTACAGAAAAGTGATGGCCAAAGCTATGCTAATTTTTATCAAGTGGTAAAATGATTACCCAGGTTTTTTTGAAGTTCTGATAATCATAGATGCTAAAGAAATGGAGTCTCAATTTTGATGTATTATAAATCAAAGTTAGAACATTTCCATAATTTCTTACTTAGTGTTTTATACTTTTAGTTAATTAATTTCATTCTCTTCCAGCTAAATCAGAAAAATTATTACTTAATTTAGATATTACAAAGTCAGTGTACATTTTTGTAATGATTAGGCTCTTGATTTTGAGTAATTGCTTATACCAATATGCTGGGTTTAAGTATTCAATATTATGACATGTCTTTAGGAGGTATCTAAATGTCAATTATTAAGGTTAGGAGTAAACATTTATCTGAAGGTAAAAGTAAATCTCAAAACTTTTGGTTAACAATGTTTTTTATTAAAAGATATTTAATAATTACTGCATATGAACAGTGTTCTGTCTCATAAAACCTTGATCTCTTTTCTAACACTGGATGCTATCATTTATAAAAACAAGAGTTAGTTATTTTGGAGAGGTTCTTTCCCTAAATATTTCTTGAACATGTTTAAACGAAGATGCTGCACTTGATGACATTTTTCCCTATGTGATAGCTAGCAAATTTTAGGTCAGCAGACTATTTGGCATCCACTGAGTATTTTTTAGCTGTAAATTGTCATAAGGCCACTTTCTTTTGAACCTGTTTTGCTTAGTCATGGGCTAGTATTTCTAGTCTCATTTGCAGGTTAAAGTATTTCCCTGAGTGATACAATGAACTGGTAGAAGTAGTAATGGAAAACTATGTGGGTTCAGTAAATCATTTGACTATTACTTAAAACACATGAACACTTTGAAATTAAATCCTGAGAGAATTAATTAACAAACTTCTTCTGAGCAACAAATCAACTCATCGCCAAGTTTCACTTATTAGTAATTAACCTTTACATCTTATGTTAGACAATCTTCTAATAATCCAAATACAAAAAATAAACAATTCTTATTGAGAATTTTTATAGAGTTCATGCTTCCAAAAGGATCTATTTTTTAACTCATGGTGTACAGTATGCCAAACTACAGGATTCTTCAAATATAGATTGGAGTACAGTATCTCTCAAACATCAGTATAAGATATTCAATAATTTGTAATTTTCTAAAAGCACAAATTTGAATTAATGTATACTGTGAGAAGCTGGGGCAAATATTTGTTCTTTACCCAACACTGGACACACAAATTTTCTGAAGTGGTAAAGAACATCTTCTGGTAGAAGTGAAGGGAAAATGCAATGGCCTAAGAAAGTGATTGTTCTAAGACAGACGACAGAAGTTCTAGATATATTCAGTAGCAGAATGTTCTGTATTTGCTGTAAAGGGAAAGCATATTTTAAATTTCTAAAGTTACTACCTTTGGTGATAAGTTGCAAATGATGGTGATTTATGAGATTTTTTAGATCTCAGGAATTACATTCTGTTCTTTTTCATATTACTACCTATTTCATCTTAGCACTTCTAATGACTCTTTCCCACCCTCCTAGCTACATTTCTTTTCTTTCTAAATCATTTTTTTCTTTTTCCTATGTTCACTCTCATTCTGGTATCCTATTATTAAATTTAATAAAGCATAAAACATTTCAATGTGTGGATCATCGATAAAACAAGAGATAGTAAAGGAAAACTACATTTTATTTTTATAATCACACTAATTAGGCCAAATCAATACAATAGAGCATGCCATTAGTAAACAAGTAACCATGACTATTTTTCTAGAAATATATTTTTATAGTTTATTTAAATTTCATATCTTTTTCATTGAAGGTTTATGTTATTTTATTATTTAGGATATCTCAACCACCATGCTATAATTAGATACACATAGCTTCCATTTAATCAACAGTAAGACTGACAAATAAATACACTCAGGCACAACATATACAGAGTTTAGGGTTACATAAGACTTGTTTTTTTGAATAATCCATGGAAAAGAGATATTCTGAATATTTTGGCTTTTGCATACAGAGGTGTTTAGCAATTCATTGTCAGACTTTAAAGTTAGTACTCATCTTGGAAACATTCATAGTAAAGAATTTCTTTGAATTCTTTTTGACTAGCTTGAAAAATGAATTACACATTTGCATTTTTTTTCCTCTCAAATTAGTTTACTAAAAAACTTGTCATTAAAATCAAAGGGGAGAGTAGAGTGTAGTGGTTAAGTATAATGTCTCTGATTATGACTGCCTGGGTTTAGAGGCCACCCCACTGCCCAATGATGTGACTTTGGGTAGGTTGCTTCTTCTCTCTCAGGCTCAGTTTTCCCATTTAGAAAATGAGGATACCCTAGAACTTATATCCTAGGGTTGTTGAGAAAATATATTTAGTCATTCCTAAAAATACTTAATCTAGTGCTTGATGTGTATTATGCATTGCATTACTGCGAATGCCTCTTTCATCACGTTATTGAAACAACTATATCGAATTATTGTTAATCTTACTTTCATTTTTAGCCATATTTCAATGTAAACAATATATGTGCAGCATTATTACAAGATTATTATGTATAAACATATAATACCTGTTATGAAGATATCCAATATATGATTGCTAAAGAAAATATAATAATGAGTATTTTTATAACTATGTTCTAAAGTCTACATTAGCTGAATATTTTAGTAAAGAATAATTTTAAAATGTCTAAACTGCGAATAAACTTAGGTAGTATGAGTATTTTTATGGATTAAACTGTTTTTTTTTTAACACATTTGATACATACCATGAAGATATCTTAAAGTAAAAATTTTCAGTCAAGGAAAAATAATCTTGGGGAGAATATTAACTAAGTTTGTGGAGGATATACACACACTTATATGATTTTACTTTACTTTTCAAAACTTCACAATTCTATGAGTAGGTGCTATTATTATCTCCATTTTACCTGTAAGAAAAATGAAGCTTGAAAAGTTAAAGTAATTTCACTTATACTTTAGAGTGTGCATTGTGAGTTAAAATTTCATAGTGTATTAATACAACTTTACTCTTCCACATACAAATCAACCTTATGGAAATGGCTATTCACAAAGAAAGAAAATTCACCTCACTTCTGAAAATTAAAATTGCATATATATATATATAGCAGAATCCCATTTCAAATAAATAAATAAATAAATAAATAAATAAATAAATAAATGAATGAATGAATGAATGAATGAATAAATAATAGGCAGCTGTGGAACAGAGGAAGAAAAGAAAAAGGAGAGAAAGAAAATCAGAAGGAATATAAACCAATCTGTTAAGAGTTATCTTTGAGGAGTAAGATTATAGACTTTCTATTTTTAGATTATATATTTACATTATACAGTCTAATTATTTAAACCCTGAGTATGAATTACTTTTGTAATAAAAAAGCGTATATTAAAAAAAAAACCCAAAATTAAAACAAATCTCCAAAAAAACAAATACCAATTCACAGGCAATTCTGTCATATTCTAAGGTAACTGTTATTTGTACCTGAATGATATACTAACTGGAAATGAAAAAAAAAAAGTTTTTAAGAAGTTGAACCAATTTGTACTTTGTTTGAAGTTATCAAATATAAAGAGATTCCAGAGAATTTTCTCTGATGAAATATGGTATTATTTATTTTAAAAATCACTGCCTTATAAAAAAGCATAAAGCAGCATACTTAATATTAGTTCTAAATTATTGTCTATTGATCAGTAAATGAATTTATATTCTTAAATGCACAACAGGAAAGTTGAAAGAAACACTTTAAAAATTAATTCCATTTTCAAGATGATCTTTATGCAACTTGTAAATATAATCTTCCCTGTTTAAAGACATTTAAAACTGTTTTCATTCCAGTCACAGACATTCTACAGTGATCTTAGTGAATTCTATATGTAAGTTTATTTATTTTTAATTTTCAGGTTTTATATTTTGAAACAGAGAACCTAAATTGAAGGTATTTTCTGACTTATTGGATCCCCTTATACTTTATAACTAAGAAATCAAGATTTGTGACCAGTAGGCTATAAGTAAATGTTAACAGTTGTTATTTCTGTTTTAATTAAATGTGATTTTTTTCTTTTAATACTTCTTTGTTTACAACAGACACATATTGATTTCATAATTAACCCAGTAAACATCTCTTAATATAAGGGCTCCACTGAATAGATCAGACAGTGTTCCTTCTTCTACAGTCATCAATTGCCTTTCTTTTTGTCTTCTCATATTCCCATGTGCAGTTGGAAAAATGACAGCAGGCATTGGGAAGGGAAGGACCAGATGTATCAGAGAAGTTGAAAAATGTCCTGATGTCAAAAAAGGCAGGCATGAGGTTAGAATAAAGGAAAAAGGGAACATCTGTGTTAAGGCAACTAAAGAATGAGACAGGGGAGGGAACATTTTCCTACTGATAGAAGTCATCTTTAGAGGTATAAAGGTGGTAGGAAACCTTTGTCAAGTGGTGACATTTGCTTCCAGAGAGGTTCTAAGAAGAAGGTCCAAGCTTCTTCAAATATCTTTTGGAAATAGATCATTCACTATATTCCCCTGTACAGTATAAACTGTGGTGGAACAAAAGATTGAACAAAAATCATGTTTAGTCACTTGTTACCAATTCTGTAATTTTTTATGGTAAAGGCAGATAATAAGCTGGCTGTTGTTAAGGCATCTAGTAGTGTTTGAATCAGACAACTTCCTCTCCTGTTTTCTCAATTCCTCTCACAAGGAAGTATAAGAAACCAAGATATAAGACAGCATATCAAGTAGAGTGACCTTTTCCCCTCAATGTAAATAATCTTTCAAGTATGAATTAATAAATTCTATGTAAAGAGACTAGAAAATTAAACTTTATGATGGTATGAAGACTGGTGCCTGCCAGTCAAAGAGAACAGCTAACTCATTTTAATAGGACATAAGGATGTCCAGACAAATACTACACAAAATATTGGCAACAGGAAATGCTCTGTTTTTAAATATTTAACATTGAACGATACCTTCACTTTGTGTTCTCGAAACATGACTGCATGGCTTATATGAAGATATTTCTGGTTTGCAATTGAGTCTCATACTTTAAAGCAGAGTTCTGATTTATAGATCAAACAATAAAAGCCTGAAATTGCTCTCATGGTTATTTAATCATGTGTTTTTTAATGTCAAAATAGAATTTAGATTATAAATGAATTCATTTGTTCTACAAAACTGTAGTCTTGCTTTATGACAAATGTAGAATTCTTTCTTCTATATTTTTCTATGACAAAATCAGAACTTCTGAAAGAATGATGTTTTAGGAAAGATCAAAGTAAAGATGCATTTCAAGTTAAACTTTTTTATCATAATTTGTTATCATAATTTCTTAAAGTCACTATTCATCATATTGCTGTAGAATAGAAATTATGATAAGGCTATTTGAGATTTTAGATTCCCTTTTCAATCAAATTCATTGAAAGTAGGGAATCACTATAGCATTCTGGAAAATGTGTGGGTTATCAAACTGTTTTAAATATCAGTTTTGCTATATATTAACTGTGAAATTAGTTAAACCTCTGAATTTCTCTTTCCTCTTCCTCTTCTTCTTTCACCTTTGCTTTAAGACGGGGTTAAGTGTACTTCCTTTGAAAGTTTGTTATAAGGATTGCAGACGTTTTATCTAAGTTTTTATGTGAAAATTCCAGAACCTTGTCAGGCAAGTATGCTCGGAAAAGAAACAGCACTGTTGTTATTATTATTATTATTATTATTATTATCATCATCAATACTCTGTCCTCATATAAAATATAAATCATGTCATTGATTTTGTAAATTACCTTACAATTGGATATTTTCAATCATTTATTACATAATCTTTTTGCAGTAAGTATTAAACCTTCTCATGGAACCTGCGAGAGTGTCAAACAGGTGGAGTTTTCAGTAACAGGCAGCCCCTCAATACTGAAACTGCTACTTGATATTCAGCCAACTCAGATTAAGGATCACTATTCTCTATTCCCTTTAACACACACACACACACACACACACACACACAAACATGCATGGATGCTCACACATATACCTCCTACAGGCTTCTATGTTACATTATCAAGACACATAGAAATAGAGAGATAGAGAATGCTATATAATTAAAGGGTTACATTTTTAAAGGGCATTTGTGGTTTTCAAAGTACCAATCTATTTTTAAGTAAAGAATGAAAGGAACAAGAGTAATAGTTTAATAACACATTAAAAAAACAATTTCCATTAAAAGAATGAGAACTTTTAATGTCATTCTGTTCCAAATAGTTTTAAAAACTATTAATACTTCAATTGTTACTAAGCTAAGTAGCCTTAGTTCCATTAATATACTGAAAGCAATAATTACCCAAATATTGCAAATAAGACCTAAAAGCACTATTTGGTCCCTTAACTGGCATCAAATTGATTCTGATTTAATCAGAGTTGACTGTAGTAAAACTTTTTGCTGGACAAAAATAAGCAGACAAAAAGACTTTATTATTTATTAATGTTTTATTATTATTAATATACTTTGTTTAGTGTCCAACACCTTTGGTGTTTCGCTGTGGTCAGAAGATCATTAGCGTTCCAAGAGTTGCAGCATTTTCTGATAGAATGTATGGAGTACACACACAGATAACTTCAACTACCCTTAGATGGAACCTACTGTAATTTAAAAAGCTTAATTTGCCATTCAAGTTTGTATGACTTGAACAAGGCAAATGTCAGACATGAGAATGTTTGTACTGGCAGGGTGCCTATTCTGCTATCTTTGGGAACCAGCACATGGAAATTAGTGAGAACATACACGATGTCATGAAGGGATCCAAATGGGACCCAGCATCATTGTCTGATACTTACAAGAGAAGAAGGCACCCTCTGGGCAGATGTTCATTAGTTTGGGCCACTCTTGGAACAGTTTTCATTCTATCAAAGTTTTTTGCTGAGAGGCCACTAACAGAGAAATTCTCATTCCCTTTTGCCAGAAAAACCTACTGTATTCACTTCTGATTATTTTAAGAGTCAGACAAGTTATGTAATAACAGCAATGTATATGAAATTATATTTTTTTATACCTCAGCTTGATTTCAATCTCAAGTCCCCATACTGCTGGGCGGAGAAAAATAAATTCAGCCAGGTCAGAGAACAGCTGATCTCACTTTTCCATCTTGTCTCTACTGACACGTCTGCATCCTGGTCAGTGTTAGTTCATGCAGATGCTACTGAATCCTCCCCTGCCTTCCTGCAGAGGTGACTGTATGTGTGGCTCTCTCTGCCACACCCGATTCACTCTTGCCAGCATGGTGAAACATTCTTCTACAGAATTGCACATGGAACACTGATGTGGGGAACGCTGTGAAGTATGCTGCCTCCCCAGTTTCCACTTTAGACAAAGGTCCCTTTTATATTCCAAAACTATCTCAGGCTTTTATTGGATAATTGATCTAGTGTACAGAAACTCATGCTTAAGGCCGCTACAGAAACTCATGCTTAAGGCCGCACTAATATCTTACACTAATATCTTAGCTGCCGCCTCCTTTTTAGCTTTCTTCTCAGCCTAGACAATATTTGTTTTGTAGATGTGTGGAGACAGGTAGATGGAAGGGGGTTATTTATGTATCTATCTATTCATGGATGAGAGTCTTTTAAATCTACTGTTAACACATAAACTTTGTCTCCTACTTAAAGCCTACTCAAAATGAATGTTTTCGAAACTCAAAATCCCCTTTCTTACAAATTACTGTTTTCGAGCTTTAAAAATTCTTACTTTTAAACTCGATAGCCAAGAATGTTCTCTTCTCTTATTTCTGCTGTGAGAGCTCTGCCCAGAATTAATGAATTCAAAGATCTACTCTGAATGGTGAGAGAGCCACAGGGTTATAAAACAATAACAGTAACAATAAAATAATTACAAAAACATTGATTGATATATCCAAATAGTAACAAACTGTGACTGGTTTTGCTTACTTTACAAGATCAAGCCTATTGTTTGAAAAGGATCAAGGGAGAATAATACATAAAATATCCGGATTAGAGATTCTTTCTCCTTGGTTTATAAAAACTAACATTTTTTCAGAGTCAATCAGATATGGGAAGTTACTGATAATGTCAGAATTGCAGTCTCTCTAACTTGATCATTGATTCTGCAGCTTAACAAAGGAAACTGATTACTTGAAGCATGTACAGTATTAAATAGTTATTTTAACAATTTGATTTTTAGAAAAGCTATCTCAGATGAAGAAGCATTAGTAATTATAAAATTGACTAAATGTGAGGTTTTCCCTGATTACTTGGGATAATTTCCTTCAGGGAATAGCTCTGATTCTTTACTTCGAAAATACAGTGGCTTTCTTTTATTTTTTCCAAAAAAATCTGAAAATTTAACACAGTATTCAGGAACAACAGTGACTGGACCCCACCTCTCTGGGCTTTGCGTATCCTTTGTGCCTTCATGAATCTGGCCTTCAGGATCCATTGAACAGATTTCCTTTCGAATACTTCCTGAACTTTTTGGACTCCACAAATTGGCATAGCCTATTGCCTTCACCAGGTGGCGCTCCCTTCCTCATCAATGAATAGGCTACCCCTTTCATTCCCTGATTCCCTCAGTTTCTGCCCTACCTCCACTCATAAGGAATCTCCAGGCTCTCTCTTTTATGGCACTTGTTTAAGGCGACACTGTATTGCAGATATTTGGATATTTGTGTAGTAAAAAAGAGGACCAGACAGAAGAAGACTTGGGTTTTACTCTATTTCAAATATCATGGCAAGGCCATTTCAATTCTCTGAATGTCAGGGCACTCTGTGGATTTCATAACTGCCTTTGAATTTTTTCAGTCTGAAGTTTATTGGCTAAAGTTTTCAACTTCTTGTGTACAGAAATCAAGTCCCAATTTCCAATAGTGCTTTATACTCAGTAGACATTAGCCAAATCAAATAGAATGGCAGGTGAGACACAAGAAGTGGGATAAATGTGAAAAAATAGTGGTGAGTTTAGTTATTTTATTTGACTAAATGAATGTTAATGTTATTAACTATTATCTCATTTACAAGGGGTAGGTGGTGAGTTGGCTATGGGGTTTCTTTCTCATCCCTCCATCTCAGTGAACAATTGTGATTTCCTTCTTTTATATCTTCAGGGCATAAGTTTTACTATTCTTTCTTTGTACAATTAAAGAGAGGTAATATATAGTAGTTCATAGCAAAGAAAAGTGCTGAATATTAACTACTAATTCACAATTCCTTTGACAAGCTTCTAAATAACCTCAGAAAGCTTTTCTAGGTAAATACCAAGTTGGATCACTTTATTTCAAAGAAAACAAAAATAACTGTTCCTTGACAAGAATCTAAACCTTTTCAGTATTTCAACAAGTGGCAATGGGTGTTGTAGTTCAGTGCCATAGCTTCATGTGGGTAAAGATGATCTATTTCAGAGAAAATTTAAAAAATAAACTTACCTCTATCCTTCATAGCCCATCACTTCTGCTATTCAGTTATGTGCTCTTTGCTTGTGGGTACCTGAAACAGTGAGAAAGAATAAAAAAAAAAATTAAATATAATGCAATAGCATTTTGTGAAAGGCAAATATTTACAATTTTAATTGATGACAGACACACACTTCATAAAACTATTAGCATGCAACTCCAGCTGCAAAAACTGAACAGCGATATGCCTAAGCTGGTTAGCAGCAAAAAAGTAAACCAATCACATCGACAAAAGCCACCATAAACAAAAAAACTGTATTTAAAATATTAATAGTTTTGGCATCCATCCCTACCATCAAGTCTTTCACTTTCTTTTTTCCATCAAAATTTAGCTTACGTTTGATGTTAGCAAGAGTTGCATTACTATTATTGTTAATTTTAGTTCTGTTTATTACCTTGAGGGTTATATATTGTAAAATAATTTTGGTGCCTCTAGTTAATGTTAATTAGTTGTTTTAATAACCTATAGACCTATTTGTTATATTTTTGTAGGTTTACTTTTTTAACTATCAGGAACTTAATAACTGAGAATATTTAACATTACTGTTGCATAGGCAAAATTACAGAGTTACTATTAGTGTTACCTGTTTAACGTTTAGTCATCCTTTGAGTCCTGCGACATATTTCCTTAATAATCATCAGCCATCAAGTCTGATAGTCTCAAAAGAAATATCAGCCCTCTAAACTGCCTTCAAGGGCGGTGATATTTAGCACTGAAAATTACAAATAAAGTTTTGAGGTTGAATAGCAACAACTGGCCAGTGACACTGATGATTTGTTTGTCAAAACAAATTGTTATAAACTACGCAAATGAAGTCCACGCACTCCTTTGAGTGAAAACAATAAAGTGAATCTACGCAATGCTTACATGTTGGATGGGATATTTAATGTGCGGGGAAACTCAAAGGTTGAAGAACTAGGCATTTAGACAGTGGTAAGTGGTAATCTTACCTCTTTATACTCCATTACTCTTTCTCACGAGAGACATGCTAATGCAAACAAGTCAATCAGAATTTGTGTTTAGCAAGATAAAGCTTAGAGGATAGTTTAAAATCCATTTATTATTCTAAATCCATTTTTTTTCCATTAACATGTTATACATTAGTGTTTACTAACCATGATTCATGTAACAGTTTAGTTTGTTAACTTTTAAATTATTTAACAACCATAAGTTATTAATACATTTTTTTAAGTATTACACAAATATCTTAAAACAGGCTTGGGTTCATTTTTGTAATTTTTAAATAGAAAACATTTTAGGCATCTCTTGAAGAAGAAATAAAGCAGGCATTTAAAGCTAGAAAACAAGTAATTCCAAATTTAGTTTTTACAAAAGTTTTCAGCTTTATTGACAAATTATGGCAAACATATTTGACAAATTGTGGTTTCCTATTTAGAGAAGCTTACACATGGAACTTTATGTGTGTTTTTTTTTTTTTTTTAACAAATACAGGTTAAAACACTGAACAAATTCAGTTAGCTACATACATACAGTAGCTGCTTGTTTTCAACCCCATTAAAACAGCATTTAAAATTAAATTTACAAACTTAATATCGAACATCTTCATCTAACTAACAGATATTAAAAGACAGGTTAAAACATCTTATCTACAACTTTATTATCAGCTAGTTCAAAAATCATATTACAGTTTTTTAGCAACCCTAAACAAAGTTTTTGCTAGTTGATTGAGACTCAAAATCTGTTAACAAATTCATGCTCTTTCTTTAAAAAAAAAAGAAAAAGAAAAAAGGAAAAAAAAAGTTACACACAACAATGAAAACAACCAAGAGAATATCATCCTTCTGAATGGTTTATAGACAATGCTTGCCAATGTCTCTTTTAGTCCGTTTTGTAAAATAATACTAGTGTCAATGTCACGGCAACAGTATAGGGGAAATACAAGAAATATATGGGAGTAATCATGAGCAGTTATCCTTAGAATAGGAAAAAAAAAAGGACTATTACTTGTCTTGTTGTTGTTTATGTGGAGACCACAGGCTATGAATTGTCTTTGAGGTGAGGTCACCGGTGAGGAGGACCTTCAATATCTACCATAGGGGTGCTCCCTGTATACCCCTCTGGCTGACCTTGGTGGTGGTGCCTTCAAGCTGGAGCGGGTCGTGCCCCATTCTTCTGGTGCTGTGAGCGAGAGAAAGACAATAACATTCACGTGGCTTCACAGTTATCAGAAACAATCATTTAAGACACATTAGTCAAACAAAGAAAAGAAGAGATCTCACACTGACAGCGCAAGCCTTATTACATGTTCTACATAGTGAGATCATCCAAAAAAAAGTATATATTTTGAAATGCAGACACTTAGAGTTAAGCTTGCAGAGCATTGTTCAAGAAGACAAAGTTGTTAGATTCCATATTTATTATGTGTTAAATTTCTATGCCACAAAATAGAAAGAGCAGTATTAGTATAAACCATTCTATATTGTATCCTTTATACAGAATCCTAAAAGAACTTAAATAGAAAACCAGTGGTCCTTAAGCCTTGATTAACTTGAGAATCACCTGGGAATCTTAAAATGAAAACAAAACAAAACAAAACAAAAAATGACTAATGCCTATTCTCTGTCTCCCAAACCAAGTGGGCAGAAAACTCTACATTGTGGGACCTAGGGTTTAGTATTTTTCAAATGCTTTCCTAAATGATTCTTATGTGGCCCCGTGTTGATATCCACTATGCAAAACAAAATCAGAGATAACCAGGATACAAAGCAGAGAGTAAATTTTATGTAGCAAAATCAATAAAGAAAAAAAAAAATCTCATATTAATTCTTTCAAATAAACAACTTGGAAATACACTAGTACACTAGGAAAACTCCTTATTTACCCGTTAATCAAACTTCCAGCAACCTCAGTGTTTTGGAACCTAGCCAAAACCCAATAAGCAAGCGACCAAGCTTTTGAATATTATGGAAAATAAAATTTGTAAGGTTGATGCCTCCAGAAAAGGAATGCAGCTCTCCTTCTAAGGGCCGGGGACTAATATGGGGTTTATGATGACTTATTTGAGGCCAGAACTAGGTTACCTGGATTTTTCAATTAGAAATCAGTTCAGTAGAGAGCAGATTTCACACAGGGAGCTATGGTGGGAGGAAATATGGACATATGAAAAGGGATTACTTGAAAGAGACACACTGATATTGATAACAGATATAAAAGGCAGTGGTAATGGCAATATCAACTGGAAAACCATTGCAGACTGAGGCAAACTGATGTAGATGTATGCCCCCAGATAGTTCAAGTACCCCTAAGAATATCTAGGCATTTGCCCAAACTGAAGTATAAATTGCACTTACTAAACTATAAGATGAAGAATAACGATCAGGAAATGGAAGTTCTAAATCCTTTATCAGATGCTGAACATTCCTGGTTGATTCTGAAAATAGCAGAGCAACCAAGAACAGAGTGATAGCAATACCTGCCACATCTACCCCCAGATCTGTGATAACCTTTAAACTGGCATAATCTTGGGGATTTGCCACAGTACATAAGTGTTTAATAAGAACACATTAACTTGGCTTTACCTGACTTCATCTAAAGCTCTAGACAGCTAATTGATGGACTAAAATCTTAAATTTCTTAACTGTTGGCCAACTTTAAAATGGGAAGTGTCACTGTTCACTGCTACATCCTTAGTACCTGGAAAAAATGCAGTGCCTTGTAGGGGTTTAATGCAATGAAAGAGTGCAAGAATTTTTAACTCTAGGAACTATGAGGCAGAAAGAGCTTCTGATGACAAACTTGAAAACAGTGACAATTGAACCGAAGAAATTCAACATTAATTTAAAAAACTCTAACTAGAAGTGTTATATATTCGTTATTGAGTTGAAGTCAGACTTCTTACTCAAGAAAATTAATTAGGTAAGTATCAAAAATATTCAGTACTGGATTTAGCGAAACCATCATAGGGGAATCCCATTACAAAAAAGTGTAATAACATTATGTTTCATTGCACAAAAGTGTGCTCTTTTATAATTTTGTTTGTATGCAAATAAATAGCATGCTTTTTCCTCCTTGAAAAGGGTAGGAAAACAG
>CM053502.1:103673497-103782684 GCA_028627145.1 Eidolon dupreanum
TCTTCCTATTTGTGCCAAATTTCCTTGGTCTATTTTTCCTAATGTCATAATGTTTATTAATGTTTATAATACAAGCCAGCTTCTTTTAGTGAAATTATGGTCTTTGATCAGAACTGAAGAGCACTGACTCAATGCATGTTTTCCCTTTGTCACTGAGCCTCATATGTCAGCCAGTCCCCTCACTGCTCACCAGAAGCTCTTGGATTTCTTTACTATAAGTATCGGGATAGATTCTTAGAAATCTAAAGGAATTCTAACTTTTGTCCACCATGGACTCTCCTTGCACATGGGAAAACCCCAAACATAGAAAGAGACAAATTATTGGAAGGTCTTCATGTGGGAATTCTCTAAAATTTGAAGTTAGAAAGGCCTAGGAATGGCCTTAGATTTATGTTTTCCTGGGGTTCTACTGTTCAGCAGCCTGAGGTGGTTTTAAAACATTTTAGGGCTTCATGCAAATTTTGGAGCCCTGAATAATTGTTTCTATTCCCATGAAGTGATTTAGGAAGGTCATTTAAAAAAATCATTGCAGACAATGAAATTTAGAGGTAATCTTTCTTTGTCCTTCTGGAAAATGGTAAAGGAAGTAAGGTACTCTTAAAATCAGGATAATTGTTATATGCAAAGCATTAGCTAGACTAAGCATGTGAATTGAGAGACTAAATTATTACTTAGAGAAGGTAGAAAATAACTGTCTGCCAAGTTGAAATTACTAGAATGGTTTACAGAATTGTGGATCTGGAAATAACAAATGAGGCGATGAGAAACAGAGCTCAAGTGATTTGATCAAATTCCCAACATTTCCAGACTTCCCAACTCAGATTTTAATGTACTATAGGTATAAAATAAGAAGAGGGCAGATAAAGCATTCATTAAATAAACTTTTTGCTTTAGTAAAGATCTCTCATGTACTAGTTATTGTACTTAGCCCTGCATATGAGGATAGTTTAAGAAGCCTTAAGGAGATCACGGGACAAAACTATTAAGAAATTTCATAGATTACGATGCAATTTTAATTGAAATTTGAGAAAGTGCTGGGGAAAGCCAAGAGAAGGGATCTAGTAACTTCCATTATTCAAATGAACTTGGATTGAACTTGAGCATTTATAGTCCAAGAAGTAATTTTCTGAGCAAATAAATATGTAGCATAATTAAGACTGCGGATGTTGTTTAACGTACTTAAAGGGACTCACTTTCTTTAAAGGTTTTCCTGTATTAATTAATTTGTATCATCTGGTCTTGTTTCTTAAACTGGATTCTAAAATCTGTGAGAGAAAAGACCTTCTAAATTGGAAGGCACATAGTAAGAACACCATAAATATTTGTAAGCTACGTATAAATGATATTATTAACAAAATGAATTTTAAAATTAATTATGCAAAATAAAAAAGATTCTTACTCTGAAACACGTTATTAGCAATTAGGTTATAGTGTTGCGCATATTTGAAATATATCAATATTTCTTTTAAAAATTACTCCACCTCTGGTTTTTTGACTCAGACTGATTGTTTACCCAGCTGAGTCAAGTTTTACAGAATGCTGTAGAGTGCATCTCCATTACATGGTAATCAGAATCACTGAGGAACATTTTACTTTGATAAAAGGGTGTAAATTACTCAGGTAACACTTCCCGTGTATTAAATATTACTACACTTAAAAAGCTTTTGCATCTCAAATACTCTGCTCTCAGCGGAATGGGGCCTATTAAGTGGTGTGCATTTCTCAAGGTGCTCTCTGCCAGGACCAGGTACCTTGGGGAGCATTCAGACTGGGAAAGAAAAATCTGGATGGTTTTTAAAGTTGCAAAACTGTGTTCTATGATTGTTCCAGAGATACTATAAACATTGAGGTTAGTGGGAGAAAAAAATGAAACATAGGAGCAAGGTGCCAATTTAAAAAAAGTTGGCATTATTTACTTGCAAAGTAAACTTTTAATGTTTATCTTTCTGGAAGTAGGTTCAAAATGCCACCATCAGAGTAAATTAACTTTAGAGATGAGTTCAGAAAGGATATAAGAGAGCAGAGATTACAGAGGGCACAGTTCTTAAATCCACACTTTGCTAGACCTACATAGCTAGTTGTTGATATGTTTCTGAGCTCTGAAAAAAAATCTCAAAAATAATTTATTTTAAACACACTATAACAAAAAAGGACAGCTCATGCTATTTATTTCTGGTATACTATAAACTGATATGCAAAACCCACAACTAAAGTAAGAAACCTAAATTAATCTCTGTTGCTACTGGCTAGTGTCTGGTTTGCCAGTCATAAAAAAGCATTACAACAAAATTCGCACTGGCTCTTAGCCACCCAGTTTGCCAATCTCAGTTAAGTTTCTCATCCTTCAGAAAATATCATTCTTTTTAAAATCATCTTTCAAATATATGCTTACATGTTGTTTTATCGCTATTTATTCCCCCAAAAAACATGTTAGATATTTTATCGTTGTAATTCACTATAATCATAATGTCCATTTTCTTTATTTAATTTAATAACATCTATCCTATTTTTAAAAAGGAGATATTACCATCATACTTTCTGAGAGTGAAGCACAATGCTAGGCATTTTATGTATCTTATTAGCAAATACAATTTTCCTTCAAGAGAGGTGCTAACGTTGCCTTCCTTTAAAAGGTGAGGAAGCTATAGCTTAGAAGTTTAGATGTTTGGAAGACCTAGAATTTTTATCTATTACTCTCTTACCATACCTTCTATCTGAAAGAAATTTCTCACTGCCACTTCCTTTTCTTTTCTCTCCCAGAAATAGGGCTTAATTATATTTTACTCCTTTTGGATTACATAACAATCAATGATTCCAACGATAATTAATTAACTAAATAATTAAGATTATAGCTTTAATTTTGTTAAAAAGAATGTGAGCTGCTTGAACTGAATTTGTTAAGGTGAAATCCAGGTGTTCATCCAAAGTGGAAGGCAGAATTTATCTCCTCATATCTTAGTATTTAAAAACATTAATGGAATTTTGGAACCAAATGGCTCAACCATTTCATCCACACAATTTGTATTGCCACTATTTGTAATTGTCGAGTTTATTGTTTTAAGATGCAGATGGTAAAAGAGAAAAATACTGAAGAAGAAATATAGATGACCAGCATCTGTTTTCACAGACAGATATAGTGAATTATGTTCCAAGAAGAGTTAACTTTCAATTCATTATTAGTTATGCACTCAGGAAATTCAGTCAGCTCATGGGAAGCAAATTTTTTATTAGATATTTTCTGTTAGAAAAAAGTAACACTTGGGATAATCCACTCAGAGATTAACAAAGAGCTGGCCTTTCTAAGCACTCTATTCTCAACTCTAGAATCTTAAAATGCACATGGCAGACACTCGGTAATCATTTATTGAATAATTTAATTATATTTAAATATTTTACATCTTAATTTTGTACCCATAAAAGGAACCATAAGCTTCCTTCAGATGGATCCTTTCGCTTTGAATGGGAGTCCCAAAAGCCTTGCAGTCAGGGCTGCCTTTGAATTTTGGTTTTCCCTCTTCTTGTTGAAAGACCCCTGCAGCAAGTCTCTTAATCTGTATACTGATAACACATTTAAATTGTCACAAATCATTCTGAGCTTTTGACATGCATATCCAACTACCTGTGGGACATCCCCTCAGGTGTCTCAAAGTAAACCTTTTCCAAAACTAAACTCATCTTTTTTCCATAGTATATATTAATTTTCCCAAGTTTCTTATTTGAGAGAAAGATGTTACTACCTACTACCTGCCTAGTTACCCACCAAAAACTCTTTGCATCTTCATGATCTCCTTTTTTCTTTGCCTAATGGATCTAAGCAATAACAAAACTTTATCTCTTTTTCTTTAATACATATTTAACTCATGTATTTCTTTCCATCTCTGTTAACCTTATTTCACTGCAAGCCATTATCATCTTCACCCAGAATTCTCAGCTACCTAGTTCCTTTTGTATCTTTTCATTATTTTTATGCATTGTATGTTTATATACTCCCTACTGTGTGTGTGTACAATTCCTTACTCTTATCCATTTTCTAGCCAAAGAGACTTTTCTAAGTACAATTGATTAAGCCTGTACAATTGCCCTTGTAGCACATTCAAAATCAAATCCAAATTCCTTAGCTAGGAATTCCATACAAGGCGTAACTTGATCTGATCCCTGACTTCATTTTAGGCAATTGGAGTTGATGATTTTAGTGATCACCTAAAGTACAAGTATTGCATTGTATTCATTGAAAAAATGTCTTGGAAAAATACCCAGAAGTGAGATTACTTTATCTCTTTGTCTCTTGTTATAGCCTTTGTTTTAAAGTCTGTTTTTGTGTGGTATAAGTATTGCTACCCCAGCTTTTCGTTTGTTTGTTTTCATTTTCATGGAATATCTTTTACCATCCCTTTACTGTCAGTCTCTGTGTGCCTTTCGATCAGAAGTGAGTCTTGTTTAGGCAGCATATGATAGGAACATTTAATCCATTTACATTTAAAGTAATTTGATAAACTAAAATATATATGGGCAAATAATTTTTGACGATGGAGACAAAAACACAATGGAGAAAAGAAAGTCTCTTCAATAAATGATGCTGAGAAAATTGGAAAGCCACAGGCAAAAGAAAGAAACTAAACTGCTGTCATCATACACCGAAATTAACTCACAATATATCAAAGATCTAAATATATGACCTCAAACAATAAATTGGAAAAAAAAAAAACACAAGTACTAACTCATGGACCTTGGGTCTTAGACAGTATTTTATGAATTTGACTCAAAGGCAAGAGAAGTAAAAGCAAAAATAAATAAAACTATATCAAACTAAAAAGCTTCTGCACAGCAAAAGAAACTACCAACCAAACAAAGAGGCAATCATCTGAATGGGAGAAGATATTTGCAAACAATACCACCGATAAGTGGCTAATATCCAAAATATATGAAGAATTTATACAACTCAACGACAATAAAATAAACAATCCAATTAAAAATGGGCAGAGGTGGGAGGTAGATGGGGTAAAGGGGGTGAAATATGTGATGACAGAAAGAAATCTAACTATAGGAGGTAAACATACAGGTAAATATATATGTATATTTATATTTATATGTATGTATGTGTGTGTGTGTATATATATACACACACACACACACACATATATATATGCCTTACTGTTAAAGCTGAAACTTACTGGATTTTGTTAACCGATGTCACCATAAAAAAAAAAAAATAAGTAAATAAGTAAATAACTAAATAAAATGGGGAAAAAAAAAGGGCAGTGGACATGAACAGACGCTTCTCTCAAGAAGACATACAAATGGCCAACAGACATATAAAAACTCCAAACTTCACTAGCTGTTAAGGAAATGTAAATCAAAACTACAATGAGATAACACCTCACACCTGTTAGGATGGCTATTATCAATAAGACAAATAATAACAAGTGTTGGAGAGGTTTTGGAAGAAAATGAGTCCTCATACACTGTTAGTGGGACTCTAAATTGGTGCAGCCACTATGGAAAACAGTATAGAATTTCTTTAAAGAATTAAGATTAGAATTACCATATGACTCAGCAATCGCTCTTCTGAGTACCCCCAAATTCAAAAACATTTATGTGTAAAGATATATATGTACTCCAGTGTTCACTGCAGCATTATTCACAGCGGTTAAGACATGGAGACAACCAAAGTGTCCTTCCATAGATGATTGAATAAAGACAATGTAGTACATATATGCAATGGAGTATTATTCAGGTACAGAAAATATGAAATACTGCCATTTGTGACAACATGGATAGATCTTGAAGTAATCATGTTAAGTGAAATAAGTCAGACAGAAACACTTGAGAACCATATAATTGCATTCATATGTGGGATAAAAAACTGAAAGCAACAAATGAACAAGAAAACAAAACTTCATTGACACAGACAACAGTTTAATGGTTAACAGAGGGAAGGAAGTGACAAGGGAGATAGATAACTGTAAAGAGGGTGGAAAATTTGGTAATGGAAGATTTGACTTTGGGTGGTGAACGTACAATGCAATAAACAGATTATGTATTATTGAATTGTATACTTGAAACCTATATAGTTTTATTTACCAATGTCACCCCAATACATTTAATAAAAATAATTATTGATAGATGTGTAGTTATTGCCATTTTATTATTTGCATTTTTGATTTTTTTTCTTCTTCTTAAAGAGGTCCCTGGCAATACTGGTTTGAGGTTGATGAACTCCTTTAGCTTTTTCTTGTCTAGGAAGCTCATTATCTATCCTTCGATTTTGGTTATTTATCCAAAGAAATCTGCAACACTACTTCAAGTGGATATGTGAATTCATATATCACTGCAGCATTATTTACAATAGCCAAGATATAGAGACAACCTGGGTGACCATTAATGGATGAATAAAGAAAGAGGAGGTGGTATATATACACAATGGAATATTGCTCAGCCATAAAAAAAAAACGAAATCTTGTCATCTGTAATATGTATAGACCTAGAGGGTATTGTGTTGAGTAATTTAGACAGAGAAAGACAAATGCCATGTGATTTCACTTACATATGGAGTCTAAAGAATAAAACAAACAAAACCAAAATAAACTCATAGATATAGAAAACATTTTGATGGTTGCCAGATAGGAGGTGGTCTGGGTGCGTGGATGAAAAAAGGGGAAGGGATTAAGAAGTACAAATTGGTAGTTACAAAATAGTCATGGAGGTGTAACATTTAAGGAATATAGTCAATAATATTATAATAACTAAGTATGGTGTCAGATGCGTACTATATTTATCAGGTCATTACTTTGTAAGACGTATAAATGTCTAATCACTATGTTGTATACCTGAAACATATTATTGTGTGCCATCTGTAATTGAAAAAAATTATTTAAAAAAAGAAAACAATCAGTTTCTAAAGAAGACAGTATTAACTCAAAGGGAGTTAGTCTCAAATAAAGCAAGATTAGAGAGGGAAAAATAAAAATAAAATGGTTACCATTTGCAGAAAAAATTACTGAGTCTTGAAATATAAGAAGTGTTGGTAGTGTTAAGATTTTGAAATCTATTTCTCAAAAGCAAAGCCATCTTATCGTTGCAAGGAAATAGACTCAGAGGCAGTTAAGGGAAGTAACTAGAGGAACAAACCAGTTTAAGGTTTCAAATGCAAAAGACCCAAACTTTAAACACCTGTTAAATTTTGGCAAATGAATGATTTCACTTAATGTATTAAGAAAAATTTTCATTTTCCTTAACCATTAGTAAATACTTATGGATTAGCTTTTTTGATCACTTATTTTGATTCATCTTAAGAATGATGATGATGGTTTCTGGTAGGGATCTTACAAATCAGAATGGCTTGGGTCTTTTGTGACTTCTGAAGAAGAGCCTCCCTTACCTACTGGGGAACTTGCCCTAAATACCAAAATTCTCCTCAAAAGCACCAAAATCTGTTCTAGTCTTTGAGGAAGTTTTTAGGTGAAGTCCCTAAGTGACTTTTGAAAGTAGATGTTTCCAGTTGGCCACATGGACCATGAAACAAATAAATAACAACTATTTCCAAAGTCTGAACTTTATGTGAGCAAATATAAATGTTTAAAGTATGTTACATATTGAAAACATGAATGGGTAAATTCAGAAAGACAGTTGATAAATATATGAATAATCTATAATGATGACAAGTATAAAAACTTTCAAGGGTAAATTGGTGCTTGATATTTCTCTATTAATTTTAATTCAGCTCAATGTAATGTGGCCATGGCCGGGTTTTTTTAACCTAAGAATTAAATCCTCTTCCAGTTTCTTTTTTCAGTTTCAGTATTGAAATCGTAGGGCCATTTTCTTTATCTTTTCTCCATTTTTCTACTTACCCTTGTTTAATACCACCCAATTTACTACTAAATGTATATACCTAATTTCCAGATCATAGTGTGGTCTCACAATTTTATCTGCTTATCTATGTTAAGCCTAGGTTGTTTGAATGACTGCTATTTCTGATTGTGAAGTCCTAGAGGGTTAAAAAATGCCCAACAAGCTTGAGGCTGCACCAAGAATAGTATTCCAAGTAGTTTAGCTTGCAGTGGGTGATTTTTATGAGCTTTTATGTTCCCAGGTGAGGCTTCCATAATTTGCAATGTTAAACAGAATCACTGTAAGCCAAATATGTTGTGACCCCTTCAAGTATAAGACCCCTTCCCTTGGTGATAGTGGTATTTTTAAATTGTTTACTCTGTACAGGTCAGTGGTTTTAAAAAAATTTAAGTAAGTATGTATCTGTATTTTTACTTGAGAGTTAAGATCTCATCTAAGTAAAAGGGAGATAAAGATGCCAGCTAGAGAAAGTATTTTCAAAATAGAAGGTTCAGAAAAAATATGGCACATAATTGGACATAATGTAGAAGAAGCTTATCTGACTTGAGTTTAACTATACTTTTAAAAAATACTTTTATTATTACCAATAAAATCCTGAATTAACAAAAGCCTGTAGAATTCAGCCATTGACTTTCTTTTAGAATGTACATAGGGATTTTATGAGAAATACTAGAAGGAAAGAGTAAGACTAGTGATACAAAATAATATTTTATAATTCTCTTCTCAAAGAATTTCAATAATGTCTTTAATTCAGTGAGGAATGCAGGCGTGGTGACATAGTTTCAGAAGAGATTGAATTTGAAGTTATTTGATTGTCTTACTCTCTCCAAATCCCTCATATCTATATTGAGAACAGAAATGAGCCCAGTATATTCTCAGTATATTCAACAGTATGTGATAGGAGTTCAAAAAAAAAAAAAAAAAAAAAAAAGGCTTTGAACTAAACAAAATGTCAATCTGGCTGCTTGACCAGCTCTAACTATCTTGGATTTTGCCTCAAAGTACCTCTCCTTGCTTTCCCAGGTTGGTACTCTCCCCTCACCGCTTCTGTCACAAAAATATTGGCTAGCCTTTGTCCATGGTTACTGTAAGGTAAATTCTAAACCATCAAGTTTATTAGAGTAACTGGAGTGTCTTTGTTTTCCATGTGGATCCCTCTGACCACACCTGATCGTTTATTCTAAGAGATGATCCAGGATAGGGGAGGGGAGCTGCTCATGCCAGAAAGACCAACCAAGAGATTAGAGGGTTTGGCTTTAACCATGTGACCTGGGGAGAGGAAGAGGCTGGAGACTGAGATAATTCAATCATGCCTACATCATGAAATCATGATACAAATTCTGAGCATGGAGGTTTAAATGAGTTTCCCTGGTTGGCAAAACTTTGTGTGTTGCTATATATCAGTGTGCCTGGAGGATAAGGCAGCCCTGAAGATTTTGGAAGCTTCACATTTGGGACTCTCCCAGACCTTGCCTGTTGTGTTTCTCCCTTTGTCTGGTTCTGCTTTCTATTCTTTTGCTGAAATGAAACTATGATTTTAAGTATAGTGCTTTCCTTATTTGAGTTGTTCTGGCAAATTATCAAATCTGAGGGTTAATAGGAACCCCCAGATTTGTAGCCAGCTGATCAGAAGTAAGGGTGGCCTAGAGTCTACTGAACTTGTGACTGGTTGTGAAGTGGGGGCAGTTTTTTTGCAGAACCGTGCTCTTAACTTATAAAATTTGGCCTAAATCTGGACACCTCCCTCACCCGGTCTTGACTCTCTCCACTCTTCTCAGCAGCCTGAATCTTAGCTCTTTATCGATGACTGGCCAACACCTGACAGAACTTACAAATGCCAAAAGCCTCCTGGCATATCTGTTTATTGCCTACCACTGCCCTCCCCTGAGTATGAGGGGCCTTCTACTGAGATCTTTCTGCACAACTGCCAAGCTCCAAAGAGACTGACCTAAGTAGTCTAGATATTTTATTTGTGTTTTCCTGGTACATCTTGTTAGCAACGGAGCTAAAAGTTTGACGAGGACCAGTATGGTTAAATCATTTGTTCAATACAAAAAGACATTGATTATAAGTCATCAATAATTATAATTACATTTTCAACTGGCATAGATTTTCCAGCAATCCACATATATCAGTTCCTATTGAGTCATTCAATAAATTATGACATATTTGCTAAATGAAGTGTAGCACATTTATATTGAACAATGTATCTTAGTCTTTTTTTTTTTTTTTAATACATGACCTCTTTTTGATCAACACAAAAATATCCCCAAACTCTGGAAATTATGTAAAGCCCTTCTGAGACGGCATATCTCCTGGATATATATTCTCTTAGCTGGTATATTTCCATGTAGGCAGGAAAATGTTTTCCTAGTTTTGTGTGTTGTATTCTGTACTTTTTTTAAAAAACAGTTTCTTTTTCTACATTCTAAATATAAATCTACACCATATTGAACAGATACTTTTTGTACATTATCCATTCACCCCAAGATTCTGACAATAAATCGTTCAATGTTCCCATCCCCCTCAGTTAAAATGACTGCACCATTAACTCAGGAGAAAAGAAAGTGATAAAAAAAAAAAAAAAACCTTTCCTAAGTCAGATAAAGATAAATACCATATGATTTCACTTATGTGTAGAATCTAAGGGACAAAAAGAACAAGCTAATCAAAAACAGACTCACAAATATAGTGGACAATTTGGTGACAGAAAGAGGGGAAGGGGGTTGGGAGGCTGGGAGAATGGGGTGAAGGGTTAAAGACGTACAAATTAGTAGTTAGTTGATGGTTGGTCACGGTGATGGGAAGCACAGAAGAGGGAATACGGTTAGCATTAATATGATGGCTAGGTATACTTGAAGCTAATTTAAATAAATACATTTTAAAAAAACTTTCCCATGGCTCATTTTATTATGTCAACAGGAGAGTTGTCAGAGGCATGTGAACTGAAATTTTTGTGGGCCCTATCTGTCGAGTAAATTTTAGACAAAGTCAGGTCTGAGATTTAACTGTTCAACATACAATAGTTCAAAAAGGGACTAAATTCTATTTCCATTACCTAAGCATATATTTTTAAAGCAAATTTGAAATGCCAGGTTCTATAACAGTGTTTACTTACAAAATGCCTAATGTTCTAAAAGTGGTTTTCATATAACTTGCATGTCATCTCCAAGAATGCAAATTCCTGGCACCGTCTTGACCATTCATATTAAGATCATAGGCTACTTTTCATCATGCTCTCATGCATTTATCTACCTAAGACTTATTTTCAACCTTTGCTTGCAGTAGGACCACCCAGCAGTCTTTAAAACTGATGTTCAGTTCTCATCCTCAAAAACTATGGTATAGCTGTTCTGGAATAGTAAACTAGACATTGATATCTTTTTTTCAAAACTCGCCAGGTCATTCTAAATGTGTAATTATATAAAGAATCTCTGATCTAAAATAATAAAAAGCATGTTTCAGTTTGGCCTAAAACTGTTGAATTGAGGAGTGCATAAATAAACAAAATTGAAACTGTAAATACAGCTAAATTAAAATTAGAAATACAAACAATAAAGTAGTGGTGCACTGTATATATTATCAAGACTAGTTGTATTAGATGTTCATTTTATTGTAACCTCTGAAATCGTAAGAAATAGAAAAATTTTAAGTCAATTTTACTAAATTCTAAAATACTTTAGAAACACAATAGCATTAGCCTTTCTTTCAGTTAAAAATGCAGTTCAAAAATCTATATGAAAAATTAAATTGAATAAATCACAGGATTATTCTCAGCGGCTCATCAGATAACAACCTTGATATTTATAAACCTAGGAAAAATAAATTGTGTACATTAGTTTTAAAATGACTAGTAAATTTTTGCCTACATTAAGAAAACTCAGCTTTATTTATAAAATCAATTTCCTCAAATGTATATTTCTATTTACTTTTAAAAATTGACAGTCTTTGTTCTTGAATCACATGGCTGGCATGATGGCCAGTTAGCTTCATTTTCCTTTGCTGTTTTACAGATTAATCAATGCAGAGCTTATTTTCACACTGGGATAGTAATCATCTCAGCTTCTCAACACAAAATGAGTATGTTCGTGTTCTGCAATTGACTTGAAGTGAGGCACTCAAATGCCCTAGAATATGGCACAAAATTCTTTTTGCTTTCATTCATTTCATGACAATGTATTAATATTATCCTCCTTGGTTCCACACAGCTGTCATCTAAAATGCCACTAAGAATGGATGCATGATTAGCTCTCCAGTTCATACATTAAATACATTATAATAAACAGCTCTTTTCTCTGAGAAGAAAATATTGCTGTCCATTCTTGGATGTCAGTCTCGGAGACAATTTAGAGGGTATTTCTTATGTGAGGCATGGCTTAACCAAGCTGATCTATGTACTGTGTTTAAAATGCACCCTAATGACTTATGAGCTATTCACACTCATCTAAAACAATTACAATGACTGATAAATTAGGAAGTATTTTAAAGATGCAGAAGCTGATTTGCAATTCTTATAAGTCAAATATTTATATTCTAAAAATAAACTATCAAAAATTTAATATTTAAATATTAAATAATAACATCAATGAAATATTTACTAAATATTAATACATTAAATATATATGATAAATAATAATTATATTTAGCCCTAATTATGTAAAGATTTAATATTTAAAATTTTATATTTACATTGCTGTAAGAAAAATAGCTTAATGTTTAATATTAAATAGTTTGCAAAGATCTTAAATAATTTAATTGCTATGAAGTCCAGAGGATACATGATTTTGTTGGAAGTCAGCGTATTTATTACTTCAATATGAATTATGGGCCCAAGAGAGACAAATTCAATTTCAATTTGGGGATACATACCACACAATATATGAAGTGTCATATTGAATGACTGGATTTTTACTTCTAGTGGTTTATTTAAAACCATTTCTTAAGGAATCCTGAATGAGAGATGTCACCCATGAGTTTTCTGAATGTAGGACCCAGTCTCACAGATGACATGCCTTCTTTCCCTCCCAATACTGTGGTTTACCCCATAGTTCCTTCTGCCAACCTAAGCAGGAGGGAAGGGAGTCAGCAGTGGCTGACCCTAAGCCTCCTCACATACCGAGTCTGGGGTGTTGCCAAGAAACTGAGAGTGGGAGCTATTTATTTTATAAAAATACTGACATTCCACTGAGATTCATTATCTGTACCCATCATACAACCAAAAAGTAACAAAGAGAAATTACTAATTCAGAATGAAAGTGAACAAATAAGTGGAGATGCAAGATTTTCATTTTGGGATGTTATTGATTTTAAAATTGTGCACAGTTCATTAAAGATAAGCTATAAATGAATACTAATATACTAGTTAATGTGAGGCATGGATAATTAAAAACATCAAATTGATGTGAGTGGGTCCTCAAATCACTTTTCCACATGCATATTTAAATTTTATCTTCTGCCCATTTGGATATCATAGGATGAGCAACTTATCAGCTAGACGTCTATAAATATATTGCATTGCACTTAATACCAAAAGTTTAGTGTGTGTGTGTGTGTGTGTGTGTGTGTGTGTGTGTGTATCAATTTAATTAGACTTTAAGGTTATAATGCTGAGCTCTTACTATTTCTCATCATTTGACTTGGTTCTTTTTAGATTGTCTATGTGGGATTCAAAAGTATGAGAATTAATCACATTTAAATCTCATGACCATATGGTTGACATGCAATATTTCTCTTAATTACCTGGTTATATAAAAGGAAGAGGTATCCCTTTTCAACCAAACATATTAATAGTTATTTCTGATAGCATATGTGAAAATATGTTAAACTCTGCATTCTGTCAAGGTCTAATCCTAACGATACAAAGTGAAAAAAAACTTTTCTTCTTTATTTTATGATAGAAAAATCTTAAAGGAATTTTTATAAAGCAGTCTAAGTTGTGTTCTCTTTTTAAATAAAATGTGTAGTCATGATTGATTAAAAAACTAGTAAAACATGTAACAAAAGTAAAGACTGAATAAATACAGTAGTATAATTTAGGGTGACTTAAATTTCCTTCTGCTTGTGACCAACATTTTCCATAGTGTATGTGTATTATTTTTAGAGTGAGAAAAGAAATAATTTATTTTTTTAGGTTAATCGGACCTCTGTACCAGCTTAGATTTCTAAACACCTGTGGTGAAAATGATTCTTAAAAAATATAATTAACACACATCTGCATCATTTAAAACATGGGTGCTTTTGTTCAGAGCTCTCTGACCCCTAGTCTGTTGCCCAGTGTTTACCACAGATGGCCATTGTGAGCCCAGAGGATTATTGGACAGTGGGATGAGCCTGGGCTGCTGAAATCCTGGTGTGTGAACAGCCTTCTTCCTCAGCTCCACTTCTCCACACATATCATTTTCTATGAAATCTGTACCATGGGAAAAGGTTGTAATGAATTGGTGAGATTTCTTTTCCTCAGCCCTGGACTATCATCTCCGGACTCTGACAAAATAAGTAAATAAATTCTGTCCTGAATAATTATCCTTCTGACATAAAAAGCAAGCAGCACTTTCCAAATTAGAACGCATGAAGAGTTGACATAACAACTTTTTCAAACAAAGAATAAAAACACCTTGAATGTGAAGTGCATTCTTGAACTAATGCTTGCTCAGTAACATCAGAAAATGGCAACAGATCCTAGTGGCCAAAGAAAAGATCACAGCTCATAAAGAACAATTTTTTACCAGGCATACGTGTATATAGTCTTTCAACATTAAGAATGTGGTCGGTTTGGCTAACATTTTAGTTAATAAAATCAGCAAATAAAAATTAATTAGAAATTGCTGCCTAACTAATATCTTCCTTACTCTGTCCAAGTAGTTAAATCCCTTTCTGAATTTTCCCCATCCCTTTATTAAAAATAATTTATCATCTACTTTCTGTGTGCAGAGAATTGCTTATTGGTAAATATAATTTGATGCAGAAGGAAATCTAGTGCTTACAGGCAGGTGTATAGCTTCTAAAGTAAAATGGATGTTTGCCTCTAGACTTTGCTGCAGCAGAAAACCAAACAACCAAAAAGGAACAGTGTGAGATCCATTGGTTATAGAGGTGAGTCCAGCTCCACTGACTGTGGTTCCTGCATCTCCATTAGGTCTGAGAGGCAATAGTTTGTATTACATTTTCCCTATTGCCTTACATGGTATTAATATTTTAAAATTTAAGAATTAAGAAATAGAAATCTCATCTCTCATTACCAGCTACCCAGTCATATATCATCTAACTCAACCCTGCCATTGATTTCAGTGCATGTAATGCTATAAAGTAAAGCTTGCATATGTGAATTTCCTCAAACTGCTGTGCCAAGTGTAGAAAATAATGACTGTATTTTATAAAAAAAATTTATTCTTAATAAAGTGGTTTATAAATAATAATATGTCTTCTCATTCGAATGTCAGCTTCAAGAGATTGTTCAGGTCACTACAGTATCTCCAGGACTGAGAACAGTGGCTTATATGTATTAGCCATTAAATAAATATTTGTTTAATGAGTACTGTTCTCAGACCTTGTATAGAACTATTGCATCACATGGGTTATAATGTGGCACAAATTTTTATATGTAGCCATGTTTCTCAACAGCAGACAGTAGGAATCAGGGAGGGACAAGGTCTATCTTGCACACCACCATATTCCTAGAGCCTGGCAATACTTATGTGCACTAAACTGAAGTTGGATGAATTAAAGAGAGAGCCATATTATGTCTTATTTATTATACTAGTCATACAAGGCCTCTGACTTGATTCCCATTTGATTAAGAATCTGCCTGGAATGATGGAAATATATTTATTGCTGTGTTGAACTCAGAGGATACTTCAGTGTTAGGTGTGGCTGCTCTGAAGTGCTAGGCAATCTCTCAGCTCAGCCAGGCTGGCCCATTGATGTGGCTTTGAAAGAAGGCCTGTGTTTTGGATGCTATTATTCTTATTAAACACCAGATGATGACTTTGACGCCCTCCTTTCAAAGAGGGAAAAGTATACAGAGGACAAAATTAAAACTATACTTTCTGTGGCACCTCACCAATTGAGCCAGACCTATGCAAACTTATCCATCACCTATTACTGCTGCAAAATAATTTCCTAAGATATGTTTAAGCTGTGTTGTAGAATATCCATATCTTTCACAGCAGCAAAAGATTAGGTCAATTTGATTGATGCTGGAGAAGCTGGAATCTGGGAAATAGTTAGCCTAGCGCTCATTTTGTATTAATTCTTTATTATTTTTTTCCCTATGAAATATTTCAGAAGACCTTCCTCTCCTTAGATTAGTAGGACAGCAGCTGGCAGGATTTAGAGAAATCTTGCTAAGCTGAACATCCTTCCTTTAAGGAAAAAGCCTCAAGGTTAAAGTACCAGATCCTGTTCTTTCTCCCAGGGTCCCCTGAACTCTGCCCCAACTCCCAGCAACAACAAAATGAGACAAACATACAATCTCACTCTCTCATTTGCTACTTGTTTAACTGAGACAAGTTAGTCAATGCTCTAAGCCTTAGTTCCTCATTTGTAAAATGCAGATGACAATATGAGTGTGTAACCTGCTTGATTCTAATGGGGATTAAATTATATACCTATACATATAATGTGTAATTAGGATTATCTTCCTAATCTCTAATCCTCATTATAAATTGTTTGGCAGAGAGCTATATAATAGGTATACTATGCATGGCAGCAGCAATTAATAGCATTCTAACCATTGATGAGAATATAAAAAAAAAAGTTGAGCTGCATAGCTCTACTCTCATGGTGACTTAATCTCTGTTGTGCAGTTTCCTTATTATGAAGATAAAAATACTTAATATTGCAATTTATAATAAAGAAATGCATGAGAAAAATATATGAGTAATTGACTTATGAATGGCAACCATTGCGGTGTTGCTTTATTTTTCTACTCCCACTTCTGAGCTTGGCCTAGTTATATTCCACTGAGAGAAATTAGTCAATTTGGTGACTGTGGTTGCCAGGAGGGTGTAATTCTTCCTTTCTTGCCGACGTCTGGGCTGTTTCTTCTCCATCCTGATAAAGCGCTACAGCTTCACCATGTGCAGCCCCACGAAGGGAACATGCATCTTCTCCTTTACTGCTCCCCATTAAGAAGAACAGAGTGGACTTGGCATTATTTTTCTAAAACTACAGAACTGGACACATTTAAATGAGTTTTTTTAAGGCAGTCAACTGTTGATGCTACAGATGTACTTTATGGAACCAGAAACTACCTTTCAAAAATAATGTACTATATTGATATATCATAGAAACTTGATACGATCTTACTGAATTGAATTATTATTAATTTTAAGTGGTATGTATTTTAATTAGGCAGTGTATTTTTGAAATTAATTTTATAGGTTAATATACTTACTCCCTATTAATTCTTATGAGTTAAGCATTATTTGGCAATTTTAAGATCTATGCGCACTATAGAAAATAACTTGAAAGCTACAATATCTGCCCTTAAAAGTTTTTAAATATTTTAACTGCGTATTATTCTGATGATTTTTGTGACAGCAAGAAAGACATATGATTATTGTCAAATCAATGAGTCAGACAATGGACACAGTGAAACATGTAAGACACTATTCAGAATGTTCACTGTTGCTGTTGAAAATGATCTATGATTGTGATTAATTGCTTTTGAAATTTTGATCAAAATTGATCTGTCCAATTTTCTGGCACTGGCTCTGTATGTCAGATCTTACCCTGGAATTACATAAATCAATTTAGTCTGGACTTCTGTAAAAACTGGGGGGAGAAAGATAGAAGTAATTTCTGAGTTGTCAGTGACTGATGGATGTTCTCATTTCACAGTTTTAGTAAAGAAAAGGTCTTACCGTAGCTGTCATAGGCATCCTCACTTACTCCATGACCGTAGTCATAGTATTCAGGCACACTGCAACAGATTTAGACAGCAATCAATGTTACTATAATCAGGAGGGATCAACCCAGAAACTCATATGGAATTTGAAAGCAAAATGTGTGCTAAAGCAGTATCCCAAGAATCTCTGGCATAACACAATCCTAAAGAAGTAGTAAGAAAAATACAGGTTATTGACAAGGAGTGCTATGAATTTCTCTTGCCACCTCAGTACTTTTTTATCTCTATCCCCCAATTTGTAAATCAAATTTCTCCTAAAATACAAGTATAATACTTCAAAATTTGTCAAGAGGAGGGTTATAAAAGGCCTATTTCCAAGAAAAAGTGCTATATAAGATGACAATCTGGTCAATCATGTATGGCTTTTAATGCTGTTATCTTAAGAAATATACATCAATTTCATCTTCACTTCCAAACACTGAAATTATATTTAGACGCTTCTCTACAACATGTCCATTCACTTCTCAAATATACAAGCTATTTCTTTTTACTTAACATTTTGATAGATGCTTCCACATTTCAGCAACTGAGAAAAAGGTGTTTTTTATTTCTTACTCAAGTTACTTAAAATCCACACCGCCCCCCACTACAATTGTCATTACTTTGTCTTATAGCAAGTTTCCCCCTGTAAGGCACCATTCCTATTAGCATCCAAGCTTCTTATATATCTCCCAATCTCAAAAATCCCTTCCTCATCCTGAGATCTCCTGCTAGTGACTATCCCTTTCTCTGACCCTTTACAACAAATTTCTTGAAAAGAGGCAACTTCACTCCCTCTTTTTCACTGGCCCTCCTTCCATATGCGTTTGAAGATGTTCCAGTCAGGCTGTTTTCTCCACTGAAAAATCGTGTCTCAATATCTTGACATTTTCAAATGCAGTGGTCAAGACTTGATCCTCAGTTTACTCTAGAACCATCTACACTTATATTTGGATGTAAAACTTAACATAATCCAATAAAAATTTTGATTTTCTTTCCAACTCAGATCTGCTCCTTTTGAATGCTTTCTGTCTTTATAAAGTGTTACTCATGCTGAAAAAGTGGAGTCCTATCCTTTCTATCCTAAGATTATCCTTAAGGTTTAATCTAACAGCGAATTCTTTCACTTCCACTTGAAAAATATATCCAGAGTTTGAACATTTCTAAACATCTCCACAGCTATGACTGTGTTTAAAGTTTCACCATCTCTCATTTAAACAAATATAATATCCTTCTAACTAATCTCTGTGCCCTGCTTCCTTAGTCTCTATTTTCCATATAGCAGTCAAAGTAATTCTTATAGAAGTAAATTAGATCGTATTAGTTCTCTATTCGAACTCCATCAATAGCTTCCTATATCACTAGGAAAAAAAATTCTTATATTGCTTACACACATTGGCATCCTCGTATTTCTTAGAAATCTGCCACTCTCCCTTTTGCATACTCTGCTCAGGGCACTTTGGCCTCCTAGCTGTTCCCTGAACGTGACAAACACATTACTGTCTCAGCACCTTTTTATTTGCTATCCCACTACCTGGAACATGCTTTTTCCTAAACATTCTCTCATTCTTTCAGAAGTCATGCCAATGTCATTTATGAGAGGTTTCTCTCACTAATCTGTTTAAACTAGCATTCACTCATCTTTATCTTGCTTTGTTCATCTTAGTATTTATCAATCATCATTGTACATATTATATAACTAAACACACACACACACACACACACACACACACACACACACACACACACATTTGGTTATTTACTTATTGGCTGTTTCTCACTTTTAGAATATACAAGCTCCCTGGTATAGAACTTGGTCTCTCCTTTGTTCACGTGCTCTCATTGTTCCAGGCTGATTGGTCCAGAAAAATGCTTGGCACATGATAGCTGCTCAGTAAACATTTATGGAAAAGTTTGAATTGCTCACAGGAAGATTAGACACCATTTATGTGAGTAGCCTAATGTAACCAAATTATAAATTTTTAAAGTACTTTACAAAAAGTGGAAATTATTTTAATTGAACTTAGTATTTGGATAACCAATGCATTTTTAAATCTTGCTTAGGGATCTATAAATATTTATGATACACTGTATTCTCTCCTAAAATAAACTCCTTCATTTAAAATCTTCTGCATAAATCTTCATTTATAAATTTACATATATATGAATTTATATTTATAAATCATCTCAAGATAATATTCATTTTAAGTATATAAAAGTGTGGCAAGGAAATGGTTTTATATCAAATACCAAATTGTAGAAGAGTTGAGGGTGAGTGATAGATGCCAAAGGGTTAGGGTGGAAGGAAAGACAAAAAAGCCTAAAATTAAGTGTTGTCATTATCCCTCAAAGTAATTTGATAGGTCTCATTATATTAAATACTTGAGATCTCATTGATGGTAAAGAAAGAGAAGCAAAAGTAAAATGAAAGTCTATACATTAGAGATGAAGTGAGAGAGAGAAAGAAGTTTGGCAATCTTTATCTTTCTGCGAGGCAACTGGTAATGCACTAATTCAATGTCAGTGTAAAGCAGCTCAGGAAAAAAAAGAAAATTACCTAGCCCAGCCTTCATTGTGCAGGATATTTATATACAACCTAGGAAAAATGTATGGTGATATGTTCTGCTCCCCATTCTTCTAATGACTTGAGATTGGATAAGTCTAAGGTCATTGGCTAGTGACTGAGTGTTTATCTCCTCTTTCACATACTGATCTTAATGGAAATGATTCAGCCCAATTGAGAGCCCTCATATATGAGTAGCAAATTCCCAAGAGTTGTTACATTGATATCCTGGACAATCAGGATACGGCAGTCCTGAGAATATGATTTAAGAAGCAACGTTCCCATTTACAGGGATGAAAAGAAAAATGAAGGCATCGACAGCAGCTCTCTCTGCCTTCCTCACAATCAGTAATTTTTCTGTGAGCAAACCTGATTATGTTTCCCAAAGTGTGCTGTATGAAGACTAGTCGCCTCAAACACTATCTCGTGCTATTAATATGTCTCTCATTGGATTTCAATTTTAATTTTAATTGATGAAAATAAGAAAGTAAAAAAAAATAGTGACGAGAGAGTCCACAACAAAGAAGCTATAGTTATTGTCTATCATAAATGATGTATATGCACCGAGAGAGAGTTTTAACTTTCAGAACTCTAAAAAGGAGAAAGTGGGACATACATCTGTATGATAATACATAATGCAAAATAATGGTAGTAATCACGATGGACTCTGCCAGAGTCCATATCTTTGCTTATAGAAGTATTACTTCTCATTTCTTCCATAGGAAAATATTTTACATGGACAAAAAATACACTCCCCAGCTTTGTTTGCAGCCAGATGTGTCCTTGTGACTGAGTCAGGAAACTTGGGATGTGCACAGAAGTGAGGGTGGCAACCTGGAGGCCATTTCCAATTTAAGAGCAAGCTCCTCATCTTGAACTTGTGCACCATCATCTTCTCCATTGGTAGAATACACTTGAAGTGGTAATCAAGTATGTCTATGCGAATAAAGACAATGCTTTAGGACCATAACTTTCAGGGACCATAATATGGGAGGAACTTGTCTACAGCCGATCAAATTGAAACACTTACTTTTAACCACTCACCTCAGAGATTATTCTGAGAAAAAAATAAAATTTTTTTATCTTTTTTGAGCCACTGAATGTTGAATCTCTGTTACAACAACAATTTAGTCAAATATTGAAATCAATATGTAGAAGTGTAGAACTGCCCTTAAAATCCAAATACAGGGTATTAGCTTATCAGGTGGGTGAAGAGCTCAAGGAAAAAAATGTTGCAGGGTACAAAGCTGATGGACCCTTGTTACACCATCACCGGTGAAAACTCGGACGGCAGGCTATCGGCCTGTGTATACTTTGGCGATACGGGAAAAAAGAACTGGACAAATCCTATTAGTAATCCTTGCTGCTTTTGGAAAGGTTTACAAAACATATAAGCTTGAATAAGAATAGGCCATTTTTTTCCAGAAGATAGAAAAGCGAATAGAACTTTGCTAAGGGAAGTTATCTCTGCCTGACTTATGGAGCTAGTTCTATCATTTAAAATGGGAGAGGGTTCAGAAATTTGCAGCGTAACAGGATTAGAGAAATCAACTGTTTCTGTCTTCTGTAGCAAGAGATAATTAATCTTGCTCAAAGAGTCCCTCATGTCTTCCTATTAGATTTTGCTACCATACATGAGCCTCAGAACAATCCTCAGGTCCTCAAACATGCAACAGAAGGAAGTATGCTGCAGAACTTGTGAAGTCCCCAATGAGGCCATACTCTACTTTACTCCATTCACATATGGCCATGGATAAGGCCATTTAGCCATTAGGATAAGGAAGAACTTTCCAGTAAAGCTAGTGTGGTTTCCAAAAACTAGAACCGGGGTTCGCAGATGCACTAATCAGAAAAACATTTCAATGCTGTTGCTTAGGTGTTTAATCACTGCTTGACAGAACTTTGTAATCATCATTTTCTATGGAGCTTTCAGTGTTTCCCCACAAAAATAACTATTGTAGTTATTCTGTTCCTTTTCCACAACTTTATATTAGGTATTTTGTATGGGAAAGAGGACAGAAAAAATAATCTGTCAATTATTTTATAGGTTAACAGACTTCAAAGAACCATATCAAGACCAATGCAGAGGTCTGCATATTTCCCAGGATTCTGTATTTTGAACTAGCTGCAGTAATCAGAACTGAACTTAGATTTTCCCTGTTGGTCAGAAGCTAGGTATATCTTTGTTTGCTTGTTTGTGTGTTTGTTTAATGAGAAAAAGTATATTCACTCCTATTTGAATGACCAGAAGTTGGGCCATAGAAGACATCTAGTTGCTACCCTCTAAAACCCACTTGTCACTTCTTCCGTAAGAGAGACAGACCTTCTTAAGACTATATTTCCTAGTCTCTTTCACATTCGAGTGTGACCATGTGCAGAGTGATGTATACAAATTCTTCAAGATTTGCATAAAAGTAAATTCCACGTCCTCTACTTCTTTTCAGTTTTCATGTAACTGGCTGAAAATGTCAATTATTGAATCCACTTTGGAAGGTTAATGTTAACGATGGTACAATGGACTGAATCTTTGTGTCTCCCAAAATTCATATGTTAAAATCTCAACACCAAGGCCTTTGAGAAGTAATTAGTTCAAGAGGGTGATGCCCTCATGAATAGAATTAGTTCCCTTAAAAAAGGGGAACTAAAGAGCTCTCCTGCTCTTTTTCTACCATGTGAAGGTACAGAAGACAGTACTAGTCTCCAACCCAGAAAAGGGCTCTCATCAGAATTCAACCATGCTGGCACCCTGATCTGGGACTTCCAGCCTTCCGGACTGTAGGAAATTAATTTCTGTTGTTTGTAAGCCACCCAGCCTATGGTATTCTGTTATGGCAGCCTGAATTGACTAAGACAGATGGCAACCCACTAACCTGGATCCCTAAATGGTGTCATGGAGCAGAGCCCATCTACTTGCCCTAGTCTATAATGTGTGAGAGACATAAACCTTTCTCTTGTTTTAACCACTGACTTGAGGATCTCCTTATTATGGAAGCTTAGCTCATATCCTAACTAATATAATTGACAATTAAAGCAATCCCTTGAGGATAAATAGACACTCAGTAAAGGTCTACTGAATGAATAAATGATTGAATCAAATAATTAAAAAAAAAACAGATGATTGTATTTGAACATGAACAATTTTAGAACATTTTGCTATAAATATCTTTATAAAACTTTGTACATGCTTCAGAAAGGATGCCCATTCATATTGGCAGCAATGGAAATACTAAAAAAGAAAAACAACCACTGATTTATTTTCTAATGTGAATGAAATTCCTATTAAAGTTTTGAAATAATGTAACTAACCAATGCATGTGGGACTTTTATAATGTTATATTATTTTTCAACTTTAAAAACACATATGACTTGGCTAGAGAAGGTAGACTATGGTTTTGGTTTTATGCTTTCCATTTCATTATTTCAGAAAGCTACTACTATACTTGTTTCATTAGCATGTCTAATTATTTTAAAATATGAGAAAATGTGGGAAAATGAATTCAGTATAAACACAACCAGGTTATTTAATTTTCAAATCATTATTATTTCATCTTATATTTTAGAAAATATAGCGATCTAGGTTTCTAAACATACTATTACAGTTACAGAGGTATTAATTAAAATTATGACAATTATTAGAGATTTGGAACTTATTCACATGGTTATAGCAGATATAATTTCCCTAGAAACTGATATATACAATCAGCATATAACATGTCAGCTCCATTGACTCATTAAACAATATCTAAATATTAGTTAAAATTCTATACAAAATTTTGGCCTTTTGAAATCAAGACCTAAGACACTAATAAATATCTGAAAAATAATTAATAAAAAAGTAGAGTATAGTAGCACGAAAATATGAGATTAATTTATTAATGGCCAAATTTAAAACTAGATAAAAAATCAGAGATAAAAGTTTTTGGCTTTTTTTTTTCTTAGTGGGTAGAGGAGTGTTTTACCCTAAATAGACTATATTAGCAGTCTACTAAGACAATTAATTAAATGGAAATGAGCACAATAGAAAAAAATTAGGATGATATTTGGTTTCTAGGAAACCAAATAGTACTTTCAACATCGTTAAACTATTTTTCCAAGCAAATTCTTAGTGAGCCTACCTGTGACATAATAACACATATATTTCCATAGTGCTTCACAATCTAGCAGCTGGTGTTTCACATTCTTGAAGCAGGAGATACCACACTGGTGGTGGAGCAGACTTGTTTAGAAGTCAGTGAGACTAATCAAGCTTGTAAAGGAAACTTTTTGGATATCCAATTATTGCAAATCGAGATACTGGCAGTGATATAAATAATAGCATTGCTCTATACAATGTATTCATACAATCAAACCATTTAGACTGGCATAATGGAAAAAAATAGAGCATGTAACTTTAAAAATATCAACACTTTGTTTAATATTTCAACTGCTTACTTGGTAGGATATAAGAATTACCAGAGATAATTAAAAATTATAAATATACTACACTTTGTTGTGGCCCTCAAAATAATAAAGCTCCCACATTCATAGTTTCCAGGTGCTTTTGGTTTATGCCACGTTGTCCTTCATTTAAGCCTTTCCCTGATTCTTGACTAAGCTGAAGATTTATGTGCATGAAAATAGGACCAGATGAGAGTGAATTTCAACTAAAGCTTCCTTAATTATTTTCTGCATGAAAGGAAACTAAGAAATACAAAATAATACTTTAGAAGAAGGGATAAAGTGATGATTAAAATATTAATTTGAAAGATTTATAGCCATCCAACTATTTTTAGCACTTAAGTGGGTGCTCTTAAAATTTGTTCTCTTAAGCATTTATGCTGAAACCTTGTTATGTTGTGCATTTACATTGCATTTCCAGAAATATCTGTCAAGTAAAGATAAATTTTCAGCCTAGCTCTCATCCTCAAATTGCAAATTGGTATTTTCTTTATTTTTATATCCATTTATATAATTATCAAATCTTTCTGTTAGATTTCAAAAGTTCCATGGAAGTGCTACTTACAAAGCTGTAAGCCTAGTGTGTAGATTAATGAGCGTAACAAACAAGTACATGTGTCAGTTCTTATCACCTACCACAACCCTCCCCCAATGTCATTCAGGACATTAACCAAACATGTTGGGATGGAGAAATGGGAGACTTCACCAAGCAGCTCAAGGCTCCATTGCTTTCTTCTGTATCACATTCCTGTCCTGTTACCTGTGAATTCTGTTATTCCTGGGTCTTTCCTTGAGGCCATTTCCATTATTTCCAGCACTAAGGGTGAAATTTACCAACATGGGATCAACTCTATTGTTATGATGGAAAATGGGACCTATTTGCAAATAGTTTTTAAAATAGTTTTCTTTTGTCTATCCCTTTTAGAACAAATCTTACCTTCCCACAGAAACTAGCTGCATATATCTCTCCTCACTCACCTCTCCCAACATATTTTTTCACTCTCTGTATTGCTGGCTACACAAAGTAATCTTATAATAAAACAAAACAAAACAACAAAACAAAAAACCCTAACAGCTACATACTGACACATTGTCTATTTTGTAAAGCATTAAACATCAAACAGGTGAGAATGAAAAACCTTCATGGAAATTATAATGTAGCAGAAAAGCCATTCAACAAGTGATAAGGAGCTATTCATTATCATTATTATTTTCCTTTCACTCATCAAATGATGAAACCCTAAAAGAGAGGAGGAAGTAATTGCCCAGGTAAATGGAATGAAGGAGACTTACAGGCAGGGGTCAGTCAGCATCAGTCAGGGTTCAGAGGCAAGAAAAGGCATGGTTTGGCATCTACTTTTGAGTGTCCAGAAGGTTAGTATATGGGAGAGAGAGGCCCAAGGTTATATCTCGAGAAGGATGCTGAGGCCACATCTTGAAGGAGCTTGTATTAGTTAAGGTGAGGAGTTTGGATTTTATCTTAGGCTACCAGTGAAGGATTTAAAAAGGGGATAGACATTCCTATATGCTTATATGCTTATATTTAGCCTTAAACAAACCACTCTGTTGGTGGTATCTTTTTCGTTGTTGCTGTATGTATCATCAGCACCTGGCAAAGCATCAAGCACATAGTAGGCACTCAACAAATATTTATCAAATAAATGAATGAATAAGTATATGCCTGTAGAATGAATATTTTTCTTCATAATTGCTGTCTCCCTTGGACTTTTGCATTTCTATTTCCTTTATATCCCTGGCTTGGGCTTTTTTCTTGAATTGTATGAGAAAACTTGCATATTAGGGTAAATTATTGGTGAACATAACTCATAAGTATTTCATTTCATTAGATGCTACATTTAAGATCTGCAGTTTGAACTGCTAAATGTCTTTTTATTCCTCTCGCAACTTTGCAGAAGTTAAAAAGCAAGACAAAAAGAAGATAATTCTGGTTAAATTCAGTAAGCAGGTCAAAAAAGTATTTTTGGAAGATTTGGTGGCTATTGAGAACAATACATAAATTAAGTCTGATGTTTTGGAGGTCCAAACCCAAATGTGTGAATTATAAAGAAACATGATTTCCTTAATTCTATTTTTGCTAATATTTTAATAACATCTGCAGTGAAAGACTCCATATCTATTAAATGCTATTTCCTTGCTGGTTTAAACTCTCTTTCCTATTCCTTCACCAATTCTATCACTCGATTTTTGAATTGAAAAATTTTAAATGGGAAGGAGCCTTAAACAAGAAATTTAGTGATTTGTCTCTTTGAAATTCTTCTCTTCTCCCCTCACAGAAGCGATGATAGCTGTAATAACCATAAAGACATATATCTAATATGTTTCAGACACTTAACACATGTCAAACACTGCTAAGAGCTTTACATACCTTGTCTTAATCATCACGACAATTTTTTAGTTGGTATTAGGTAAAATACTAAAGAAGAAAAATCTATGTTTAGCTGATTAAGTTACTTGTCCTAAGCTACCCAGCCCATCAGTGATGAATCTTGGATTTAAACCTTCATCTATCTGATGATAGAATTTATACGGACAATTTATAATTCATCTAGTCCATTATACGTATTCAAACAATCATTCTCAACTTTATCTGCATGGTACCAGACAAATATATGGGAAATAATTTACTTAAAGCCAGTATGATCTTGGGCTAATTGTAGTTAGAAAGATCAGATGAGCTGTGAGCTCTCCTCTACGTTTACCTGTTCTCCTTCTTAGAAACATGCAGCTATCATCAAGAACAAGGGCTTGACAAAAGCACACAAAATTTGCAACACCCTCTTCTCCCCTCCTGAATTATCTCCTCCTCTAGGAATCCTTCTCAGATCCAAAATACCCCTACAAATATACTTCCCACATGTCCACATTTCTTAGTCATTGTTGTAATTTCACCTATTATTTACTTGTCTGTTTCCCCAATTAAAATACTACTTTTTGTGAAGTGAGGGCTATTTGGATCATCAGAGCAGTCACAGGTAGTAACTGAGCACATGGCACACAGTAGATGCTCAAGATATACTGACTAAATGAATGAATTAAAGTCATGGAACTGAGGAGCTTTGTGTTTATTCCAATTCTAGATAGCAATCTGCTAACCTGAAGGCATCATCCAAACCACTATATTGATCACCACCTATTCTTCCGTGTATATTCTCTTTAAACTCCCCCTATTATTTGGGTAACCTAACGCTATCTTATCTCACTAAGCTTTTATCATTCAATTATATTTGGAATGAGCTCTCCAATTTCCTTTACCAATTTTCTTGCTCCTTCTATAACAATTTCATTAAGAGTCAACTCTGTAACTATATATAAAAAATGTAGTCAACCCTCTGAATATGTATAAGAAATGTATGGGAGACCTAAAGTTTTGAGATGTTTATATCAGGAAAAGTAGATTTGGTGTTTACTTAGAAAGCTTCTAGGTGACAGAATAAAAGATGCTACTGACCTACAAAAGAATAGGGGATAAGCTAGGGGAATTAGACAAGATACCTTTAAGTTATGGTAGTCTGAATCTTGGGTTTTAAAGTCTGGAGATTTTGAGTTTCCTTTTCTCCTTTTCAACTTCCTGTGAGACTGATAGCAAAACTTTTACATTCTAGTTACCTAGAACGGTGTGACATGAAATTTGCAGCAGCTTTGCTTTTAGAATATTTTCCCTAACTGTATTTTCAGTTGACCAGTTTTATATGCTTTAGAGAAAGGGGATCTCTGTTGTCTTTTAGGTAAGGCTTTCCAGAGAAATTGTTTTTAAGTTTTAAAATGTGTGATCGGTGAAGAGATGTAACGCCTGTACAATGCAAATAAGAATGCAGATTACAGAAAGATGTCAGCATTTGGCCTCCTTTGGCATTAATCAAGGCAGTTGGGTTTGAACTTAACTGACACTTTTAGAAAACATGTACATGTCTGCTTAGCAATTCCTATAAACACTTATTTAATTTTATGCCAGTGACACATAGTGTTGGTATAAAATAAACCATATCAAACCCTTAAACTCTTCTCTATAACTTTTATTTTATACATTTCTGGAACAGAAATAATCAAAATTGATTTGAAAGAAATGAAACTTTCTTAAAATATTTTTATTCAAAATTAAAATAGTTTATCATTTTGTGTGCGTGCGTGCTCAAAATTATTAAATGAAAACATTTTTTGTGTGTATGTGTTGCAACTAAATTGCAAATACTCCTTTCTATGCTCTAGCATCACTGATTTTAAAAGAGTTCTAACAAGGGAAAGATCAAAGCTTTAGATAATATATTTCTAAAATATCTTTGAAATTCCATTAAGATTGCATTAATAGTTTTAAAATATTTTTGAAATTTTATTATCACATTATTTATTTATTCCTTGCCTTTAACCAATAGTGTTATACAGAAAGCATTGGGTAATACAGCCATCTTTGTGAAAAATGTAATATAAATTTGTGTCTTCCAAAATTAACTAGTAAACTAAATACCTTAAACATAAATATATAATAAATAGATAGCATAATAACCCACTGTAGTTATTTTTCTGGCCAGTTTGTTTTGAGAAATTTAAAGATATATCTCACAAAGATTCATTATGACACAGAATTCATTAAGAAAAAGAAAAAATCTGCAGTTTCAAGAGTGGAGAACAGTGAGGAAGACATACTGATTTTCCTCCAAAGGAAAATCTTCTAAAACATGGTACATGGAACACAGAGAAAAGGTACTGGAACTTAAATTCAGAGCTGCTATTTTTATTGAGAGTGTCATTTTGGACAAATCATTTATTCTCTCTAAACTCTAGTTTCTTCACCTTTAGTATGGCAATAATAATACCTACCTCAAGTATTAATGAGATAACCTGAGATAGCCCCATGATAAGTGCCTAATACATAGCAGGCACTCAATAAATATTAAAAATGGGTAACTGTCCAATCAATGAAGGCATTGACATAAAATATCTCTCTTTTCATATTCATAAAGGTTGCAGTGTTGATAGAGATTTCATCTTCTTGAAATATTCTGAAACACGACATAACCATACATGCCCTCTTAAGTTTCAGTTGATGGTATTTAATGTTCACAGGATGAAATATAGGCTGATTATTCATGAGAGAAGTGACATATTTGTTCTGCTTATAAATTAAGGATCAAGATAGATGATCTATATATAAAGCATCTAGGGTGGAATTATGATTAGCTTTGCAATGATCTCCTTATAGAAAATGAATGTTTAGAAAGTACAACCTCATGCCCCAAATGAGATAGAAATACATTTAGATATGTTTGTTTTTTGGATTCAACACTGCTCATACATTTCTGCAAATGGTCTCTTTTTATAGATACACTATAATAATTTTTTCTAATTCAGCTTATATTTTTTGCTTACTTTGACCCTTTATTACACAAATGAGGGGTGAGCAATATCATAAAAAAACATTAATCTTCTGTTTCATTATAGGAAATTATCATTATAACATAGCTATTATTTTCTATAAATAAGACCTTCAACTGGCTGATTAATTAGGCTCACTGGTACAGGACATTATTAAATGAACCATTACATGCCCTTGGTACAATTACACAGAAGTTATTGAACCTTTGTTTGAAATGGACATAATTCTAACTGTATACACATATTTATTTGGCTGAATCATAATTCATGAGTATCAGTAAGATTTCAGTGCTGTAGACATAAATATAATTTCTAATTATTTCAATGCTTTACTCTAGTTGACTTTGAGACTGAATTCATTGGTGCAAATTGCACTATGGCTATGTGTTAATAGTGATATATTCTACTCCATTCAAATCACAAATGGAATCTCACCTCACCTGTGTTGTGTAATGTTCCAGAATAACTTGTTACTTATTAAAGGATTGCCATGTACCAGACTTTGGAAATTTAAATAAATCATCTAGAGTCTGGGAAAAGAATAAATGAATTGATAACAATGATTCTGTTTTGACAAGTCTAGTCTTTATGCGAAGAAACAAGGCCACAGTCATCCAGATACTCTCAATATATCTCAAGTCAAGTAAGGCTCTGTCATGTACCACCACTGTGGCATGCTTTGAACTGAATCATAGTTATATATTTTAATGTCTTCCTTTTCTCTAATCCTCAGATTGTGAGTGGTAATTCCTTAGTACAGTGCACAAATTCCTTTTCTATCAATGTTCCAATGACCTATCTAGTCTCTTTCCTATCACTCCCTTTTACCACATCCTACACCCTGACATGGTAAAGTATCTCCTGGAGTCACAAGCCCTTTCATGATCCTGTGCCCCTGACCAATCTAGTGGAACTTTCAATCTAGTGGAACTTCTTCTATTTCTTCACCTAAGAAGGTATTTGTCATCTTCCTAAGATCCAGCTCAATTGTCAGCTTTTTATGAAAGCTTTACTCAACCTTGCAGGCAAGGTATCACCCCCTTCCCACTTGCTTTCTGTAAGATCTTGCTCACATCTTCATGTAGAACAGCTCTCATTCTACTAGAACTTTAATTTTTTTAAAAATCTTTCTTCTCTACTGGCACCATGGTTCTCAATATCTATAGTGTGTATAAACATCATGTGGATACTGTACTCAAAATGTGGATTCCCGAGCCCCATTCTTCAAATTCTGAATCAGCTGGCCTCAGCAGAGGCCCAGAAATCTGCAATTTCATTTGCAGGTATTTCTGATGCAGAAGTCTAGGACCATAATTTATGAAAAACTATACTAATTGTTAATAAACTGGTGTCTGGGCTATGTCTTATTTGTTTTGAATACATAGGTTCAGAACAGTGACATTCAATGAATATTTGCTGAATAAACGAATGAGTAGTTTTAAAATACTATGTAATTTCTTTGTGAATAATTTATAAGCTGCCTGACAGTATAGCCATGCTGTTTTGTGACTATGTTAACAACTATTCTCATGGAATTTTAATTAGTAGTCCAATGCCAATTTAAAGTTGCTACTGAACTTTGTGTTTGGTACTCTTTTTTTTTTTCAAGAAAAATTTTAAAGTTCTTGATAAAGAAATATAAGCTATGCTAGGAAGTATAACTAAGAATTAATATTCCAACAAAGTTTTAATAATTACTATTCAAACAAAGTAGCTCCAAATCAACAAGAGAAGGCCTAAATAAAAAGGTGAACTGTTACAGAGATAAATGTTCATTTCTGTATTTGGATTAAAAAGATCAATTGCAAAGATGCAGTATGGTTGTAGAACTGACTTGACAGTAGTTCATTGAGAAAGAACCTAGGTTTTTCAGTTTAAAACAAATTCAATAAAACCCAATAATGTGGCATAGCCACATGGTCAGATGATGTCGAAGGGCTTTAAAGCAAGAAGCACAGGATGTAAGAATGTCATTTTTTTCTGTACTGGTCAACTCTCATCTGTTATATTGTACTTCAAAATCTCTGTGCCACAACTTAAGGTGGAAATTTGGACAACTGGAATGGTTTTAGAAGAGAGCAACTAGGGCATTTGGTGAAATAAGAACCACAATATACCAAGAACAGTTGAGAAAAAACATATCTATGTAGGTATTCACCCTGGATACTGGCTTATTACTGGTACAGTAATGTTGCTCAACAACAACAACAACAAAATCACAAAATATTAGCATCATACAACAATAAGTAATTATTTGGGTCATGTGCTTCGGTTTGGTTGGAGGTTCACTGATCTAGGTTGGGGTTACTGGGGTTTCTGTTCCATGCTGTGGATGGAGCTGGGCTTGGTCTCCATGCGGTCTGGGCCTCCCCATGTGCTCAGTCTGGAGCCCAAACTAAGGATGTTGCAGCTACCCTGGGAAGTTGTTCTCATGGCAATGCCAAGAGAGCAAGTTGGAAACATAGTCCTCTTCATGAGTAGGTATAGAAGTGGCATTATTCTATCAATTAAAGCAAGATATGTGACAGCAAGCAGTCAGGTAAACATACTCAGCTTCTTTTTTGAGTGGGACTGAAGAGTCACACAGCAAAGGATGTGAGCACAGGGAGGTGAAGAACTGTAGCCAAGAATGTACTCTACCACACTCTGGATGGATACTGAAAGAGGGATATTATCTTCATAAATAAAGGCTGAGATGTGGGAAAAAGCTAGATATATTATTTGTAGCTTCACAAACCCGATTAGTGATCAATGTATATAAGTGGAGGTTACAGAGAAGGAGATATTCCTTCAGTTTATGAGTTTCCTATTAAGCCAAAATATTAAAAAATGAAGTAAAGTATTGGGGAGGCAATCTGGTATTAGTACAAAGAGCCCAGTTTTGAGAATTGGACAGGAATCAGTTCAAAGCTTGGAGCTTTTACTAGTAAGCTATAAAGTCTTAGGCAAGGTAAACATTCTGAGTCCTAGTTCCTTTATTTGCAACATGAATATCAAACTATCCACATCATTTGATAATGTTTATGAAGTACCTAATATAAGCACCTGCATATAGCAACTGGTCTGTATTGTGGCTATTATTATTAGAAATTACTTTTAGTATCGGTCAAGTGATCCCTGCCCAGTCCTTCAAACATCTCTCTTGCTTCTTTCACACATCTTCTATAACTAAGTCATACTGAGTATTATAGAATACAAGTTTCCTATTACTTATACTTGTATACCAAGTCCAAAAGTTCTGAAACCAAAATTGTTTTCTTTAACTGGGTGTCTGAAATCATTATGCAACAAAACTCTGATCTAAAGTGATAAGAAGTGATTTAGAGCTATGTATATTCTATGTAGTTATTCATATATTTTATGCATGCAGAGGTCTATATTCATATATTGAAATACACTCATATATTTCAATATAATAATATTTAATACATATATTTGGTCCAGATACCACTGAAAATGATATGTAATATATAGTATATGAATTGTATTGCCTTTATAAAATACAATTCTGAATATAAAACATCTGGTCCACATTTTGCCCAAAGTTTCCTTTTTCCTGTTGAGGGGTAGCTCTAGTTCTAAACTAATCTGCTGAGGAGAAATGACTGACATGCTGACATATCCTGTTCTAATTAAATGGTTAAGCAGGGTTCAGTTACTAATTGGGATACTTCCTTAAAAGTTCTTGGGGGAGACTTTTCATTCAAATGAGTAGGAAAAACGGTTTTTCTAATTTCTCATTAGAGTCTTAGAAAAATAACTTTAATGGTAAATTTTGAAGTAAAAATGATTATTTAAGCAGGTAGTTTAGTTATCATTGAAATTAACCTTAAAGAAAAAATTAACAAATACAATGACTACATAATGAATAATTTGATGAAAAACACAGTTTATTTCCCAAAACTAATAACAGTTATCCTAGATGCCTAAAATAAATATGACAGATGAGGACAATAAAAAAAAAGTTTGTATCAAGAGCTGAGTCACACTCTTATGAGATAAATTTAAATAATACCACATTCAGCATTTATGCATGCAGACAGAGGTCTGTAGATGGCATGAAAATACAGCTAACTTATAGAATAACTGTGGGAAATATCTCAAATCCAATAACCGTCTGTAAATTCAATGTCATCATTGACTAGAGTTTGAGACATAAAAGAATTGAATTACAAAATGAGGGTGAGTCACTTTACAGCAAATAGTGTGCAACTTAAATGAATAGGACAAGCTGTAATATACTTAACATTATAACTTTTATTAAATTACAGGGTAACTGCAGTGCCTTACACTTAAGTTTTCATTAGAAGGGTTTCTGTAGACTCTTAGTATCATATTAAACTTGTAGCTTAAAAACAATAGTTAATGTAAAATAATTTCATTCTTTTTTTTCTTGCTTAGAAGTATCCTTTGGTCAGAGCCTTTTGAAAAGCATACAAATAACTCGCTACATTCTTATATTGAATGCATACTCTCCCTGGCATGTTCAGGTACATAATAGAAACCTGAATTGAATCAATAAATTAATTTAGATTTCAGACAATATTTATTAGTCTTTATGTCTGAGGTCTCTGGAGTCAGCAGATATGATTTTGAATTCAACATTTACTACTTGAATGAACTTGGGAAAGTTACTTAATCTTTTTAAGCTTCAATTTCTCTCTGCCTCACATTTCTTTGCAAGGATTAAATGAGATAAAGTGGCCTAAATAATTAGCATAGCAGCTAGAACAAAACTAAGGTTAGTTACTATGACTCATGATTTCCAACTAGCCTCTGAACAACAGAGCAGTAGTTCCTATCCCTTAGGCCCTGACACTTGAGGAGCTAAGAAGTTGTGCAAGGGGGTCCAAGAACCCATTTGTTTACTGCATATTCTGCCTTTTTTGGATGTTGTACTGGATCTTTTCCACTTTTACTCTTCTCTCCAATCTGCTCTAAACCCTGGAGATGACTAATGGCAACTCACCTCCTGGGTCTCTCGCCCTCTGCTTCCTAACGGTTTCAGCCAAGGGGAGCAATGGTAGGAGACTGGAAGGAGAGAAGTGAGTGTGGTCGGTGTAAAAACCTCCTGGAGCTTCCTCCTTGTGAGTTGGAAGTGGCTGCCATTCTGAATCAGCTCCTATCAGGAGCCTTCTTTGACAGCTTTCTCTCTTTTTTATTCCTAGTTTTGGTGGCAAACACCCTGCCCCAGAGAAACGAGCACCAGGGGACTGCATTGTCTCTTCTGGTTTCACTATATTCTGTCACTGAAAATAGTTCCCTTATTAAATTCTCCTTAAATTATCCTAATTTAAGAGTCTCATTTTTTCCTTACACCATAGATCCAGGTGTATAGACAGGTATTCAGAAAGGGTCTACATCCTAGAAAACTTTGAGAACTATTGACTCATATATCAGAGGGAGACATATCTTTGCAATCAGCAAATTCTTTCATGAATTTACAGAAAAGAGGATTTTCTTTTTGCTTCAGGAAAGAAAGTAAAGGCTTCCATTTTTGATATTTTGCTTATTACATCAACCTGTAGTTAAAAAATTTACACTGAAAAATTATAAATTCTTAACATATTGCATCCCAATTAAATTGCTGATAGAATAAAATATTGAAATGGGTCTTTTGACTTTCATTTGCGATATTACTATTTGTTTATAAGTGCTGTTAATGAAAGTTACTTTTTTTTACATCTATTATTTGGCTCAGTATAAATTCTTGCTTAAAATCTGGGCATTAAGAAAAAGCAATTGGTTGGTAAAACCTTATGAATTTACATAATTTGGAAGATTGATCTCTGAAAATGTTAATGACTTTGAAGAATACATTAATATGTTAAAATGGGGTATAAAATATGAACAGAATTTAATATTTGGTCCAATTAAAGGTGTTAATCACAGGACGTAACTTGTCTTCAGCCAAAGATTTTAAGTAATTGAGTTCCCCTGGAAATTGCAATACTAGTACAATTTGAAGCTTGCCTACTGAATTCGTCATCTACTTCTTTACTTTTTCTCCTCATAGACACAGAGCAAGAAAAAATGATGGCTGGAGACCAGTCCTTAATATGTCATTTAGTAGAGCTGCCTCTTAATGACTCTTTAGTGAAGTTCCTTTTCTGTTCTATTTGAAATTTTCCAGAACTAAAGACACCTTATCAGACAAGTGGGGATTAATTAAAATTGTTATAGCTTCTGAACTTCAGGTGAACCTTTTTAGAGTTGTTACCTTGTAAACTTCCCTTAGACTCTCTACTGAAAATGATATAATTATTCCATTTAGGCACCTGCCAGATTCTACTTTATAATTTTTGCAAATTCTATACTCACTTGTGCTGACTAACTAGTCAATTAAAGATAATTTTCTCTAGTTTTAGTTTTTATCGCAGTTCTGCTAAGTCACCAGTATAATCTATTTTTTATCTTCAATCAGCATTTATTCTGATTTCGACAATGACAATGTTAAAATAATATTCATATTGTTTGTAAACAATAAGGAATTTTTATGCACATAGTTATTTTTATACTACTTTAGAAACTTACTGCATTTCCTTCCATAAATCTAAATCACACTTAAAATCCAACTTGAAAAAAAAAACAATTCTAGACTCTTGTAGATAATGAACTTTCACTTCTAATTTCTAATACTTGATTATACTATAGTAGTTCTTTCACTTACAATTATTTAAATATATACACAGCTTGCAAATGGCTCCTCACACAAATTTTTAGGAACAAATATTAAAATATATTTCAAAATTAAAAAAATAAGTATTGTCACTATATGGTAAGTGTACTTTCTGACACACATAATTATTTTAAAAATGCTCATTTAACTGAACTGTTAATCTTAACTTCTGCTGACATAGTTGGATCAACAGAAGGAATCTGAAAGTGAGGATTTAATACATTATGTAACAAATTTTCTCAGTGTTTATCCATTTGTATTACAAACCGGTATTAAACTTAAGAATACTTCCACACAGAGTTTTCTGAAATAATAGTGTTAATTTCATTTATTAATCAATTTATTTATTAATGCATTTGTTTATTTATTAATGCATTTATTTGTATTTCTTTTTACTTCATTTCTTCTTTACTGAGAACTTCTAGTGTGCCATATACTATACTAGTACTGAAACTATGTTTTGGCCAAAATAGATATTTCATGATTATTGTAATAAAGAAATTATTTTATAGTAATTATAATACAGAATATTAGTATCATTTTGACTAATTTCATGACTTGATTTCTTTATCCTTTTTCATTTACCACTAAGATATCTCAGAAATGTAAACTTTAGTCAGTAAAGATGATACATATAATTCTGAATATTATATTCTCTTTGAGGGATGAGACTCTTATTTGTTGGTATACATTAGGTCTATAATTCATGTATTCAACAATCATCTAACCCACACGTATTCTATGAAAGACTCAATGCTAGATAATGTAAAGGACAAGATGGAGCACCAGACAAGGATTCTGGGCAAGAAGTAAGGGTGGTAAGGGAGAGTAGTACACAAATGATCCCAATGTAAGATACAGAAAGTGCCAAAGAGAAATGAAGATATGGTGTTACTGGAATTCAGGGCAGAAACAGGTTATTCATGCATAAAGAATTGAGGAAAGACTTTTTTGGAAGAGTTAGATTTTGAGCTAGACCTAGAAGAATGGGTAGAATTTAGTCATAGAAAATTGAATGGATAGTAAAGGGAAAAGAGAAGGTAGCATGAAGCACATAGAACATGTCCTTTTACATATAAATCATACTTTGTTAAAACAAAAGAAAGTATTTTCCAAAATTATTTTATATTGCCATTACTTTTTATATACAATCATGTGCAGTTATTCTAGTACTCACTTTTAGAATATTCACCTATAAATTATCCTAATTCCCAATTTTTTCTTCTTCTTTGTCTCTTGGCATTAGTTATGCCTATTTATATTTAACCAGAAGAAAGAGATAGAAAGTTCCTTACTTTCAGAAAACTATTTCAAAATCTTTACAAGCTAAATGTATCTCTGCAGAGCTTCAACAAGAAATTATTTTACTCATATTCTCGTTGTGTTTGTCGTGTGGTAATTGTGCTTTCTACCAAATAGTTTCTGAAAAAAGTTACAGAACTTTATCACTATTTTTATGTATTAATATTCAACAATGAACTAGCAATTTAATTGAAAATACTAGTTTTAAGTATGTAGCCAAGTTGCATATACTGCTCTATTCAGTGTCTGTGACGTGATGCTAAACTTTCCCCAATCTTAAATAACTGTGCTGTGTTCCAATACATAATTGGGATAATTAAGATATTACCTATAGTAAAAGCTCTTAGTTTATGATGATTTTTCTATTTAATCTACTGTAAATTCACCAGTTACTAAAAGTTGAAGATGTCATTTCCATAATGATATCTTATGCTTAGCTTTAAAGGTATCAGCTCACACTCATCTTTCTCCTAATCGCCTATAGTATTCTCTTTAAATAGAATTTCCCTTAACTCCTTTCATATGCTGTCCCTCAGGCCATGAAAAATGCACACTTATGTAATACATGTAGATTTCCTCCACCTCATAATGACCTAAAGTTGCTTCTTTCTTTGTCACCTTCCCTCCTCTAAATATTACTTACTAAATCATTCAAATTTCTTTGGGTGCCAATGTAGTTGATCAAAAAATGGTCAATTCTATAATGATTTTGTGACAATGAGTTCTATTGGTTTCTGTCAATCACAAATAGAATCACTTAATTAACCTCATACCAACTCTGACTTTTCCATGAAATTTGTAATGAGGTAAAAAAAAAATTGTTGTTGTTTTTTTTTCAGAAAAAAGCTTAAGACTGATTTTTCTAAAAATTCATCTGTTTTATTATCAATTTTATTCATAACTGTAAGAAAATAGAGACAATCCAAATGTCCTTCAACTGGTAAATGAAAATAGTGTAGTATACCCTTACAACAAAACACTACACAGTAATGAAAAGGAACAAAACACTAATATGCATAACAACATGAATAGCAAATGCATTATGTTAAATAAAGAAGCCAGACTCAAAAGGCCACATATTGTATTGCTTCTATTATATGACATTCTAGAAAAAAAACAGAACTGTGTTGACAGAAAAACAGATCATGGTTGCCAAAGCCTGGGTTGCTAAGTTGTCTATAAAGGTCCATGAGGAAACATCTTGGACTGATTAAAACGCCCTATGTCTTATTTTTGGTGGTGGTTACATGATAGTTTGCATTTGCCAAACTCATACAACCATACCTTCAATGGGTACACTTTAGGTATATAAATAATACCTAAATAAATTTGACTTTAAACAAGCAAAAATTCATTGATATCACAAATTTTGAGTCAATCTAAAGATATATATTCAATGAATCATTTAGAAATCCATCGTAAAGGTAAAGAATTCTTAATTCATTAAGGATTTTTATTAATTTTTCCTTGTTTTCAGAGCACCAATAACATTTCTTTATCTTTTGTATTAGAAATGAAAATTACCTTTTAGAGAAAAAAAGTTACATTGAACAAGTAACTTGATTTCATTGTCTTAATTATGAATTCACTAAAATAATTTCTAAAAATAACAGTATTTCATTAAATACACACTTATTAATAAGTTGATTGGTTATGATAATCATCTAGTTTTAAAATAACACACTATTTCATTATTAACAATTGCAAGATTATTATCTTTTACCTCTCAGAGGAAACAACTTGATTCAGAAAGATAATAGAGAAAAAAAAAACCCTACTAGAAACTCTCACATAATATAACTGATATTCAGATACAAGAAATAAAATAGCAGGATTAAAAATAATCCTGGGAAGGATGCTGTAGACAGTAACTGCCTTACCTTTGCGTTTGGGTAGCATAGCTGTTATCGTATGTCTCATAAGTCTGGTCATCATATTCACCCCCGTAGCCATCATCATACCCCTGAAGCAGAAAATGGTGGAAAGACCTATTAGCAATCAATTGGATTAATTGTGATGTTTTTCCTTAATTGAGATTTTATATGAGCTTGATTTAGATTTTACATTTGGTTAGTTACTCTGCATCAGAGTTTACTAGATTAATAATTTCCACATGACTTTGAATAATATTTCATGGACTGGATATTGATGTTTAATAATTAAATTCAGTACATTACTAAAATATTAATACCTATGCTAGGATTTATTTAAAATTTTGATTAATACTAATGAAAATGATTTAAGAAATTAAAAATAAATTTTTCTTTTGAAAATATTATGGGTAGATAAAAACAACTGTGATAATCCAATGGTGGTGCTAACATATTTGTTAAAACCCCACTGGGATTTCATTCTTCCCTTAATAGTAACTATAATTAAGACTGAAACTATGAAATTCAGGATCCTTAAATTGTAATTAACTTTCTGTAAAAAATATGTAGGCATTATTGCTAAAAAAAAAAAAAGAAAAAAGAAAATAGAAGAGAAAGGAAGGGATGGAGGGAGGAAGGAAAGAAGGAAAGAAAAAAAAAGGAAGAAAGGAAGATAAGTAAGCAAAATAAAGACCATTTATTTTGTTGTGCGTTCTATGGTTTTTAAATTTCTTAAGTAAAATAATGTTGCGTGATGAGTTTGATTACCTGACTATATTAACACTAATAATGCTAATGTAGATTTGTCATTGCAGAATGTGCAAGCAAGCTAGCAATTAAAAATTTTAGTTATCCATCATGCTGAATGATTTAGTTTTAGTTCCCTTTGTGGTCATTGGCTTTACTCTAAGCTCTGTTCATTCATCTTGATTACTACCTACTTCTGAAAAAAATCTTTAGTTTTTCTGCTTCTGGTCATTTGCTGGTGTGTTTTTTTTTTCCCTAGAATGTACTTCTATACCACCCCGCCAATTCATAACTTCATTTTAGTCTGGAGGCTTATAAATCTATCTTGTTTAGAAATGTAAAAAAAAAATGTGCAGATATGAAAGTTACCACATTAATCTCAACTAAGACTTCTGAGATCATTTAATCTGAAGAGTAATATTTTTAATCAATTTTAAAAAGTTTTTAAAATATTATTTCTTTATTATTTTTCCATCTGGCTTTCTTTTTATAGAATATTTATATATGTGGTTTTCTGAGTGTAACTTCCATTTCTTTAATTTTTTCATTCATGGTTTCCAGCTCATTATATTTTTGCTCTGTAGTATGGGATAGTTTCCATCTGTTGAAATGCTACTCATTTAAAGGCTATTTTATAGCATATGATCTTCAGGAAGCTTTTCCTGCTCCTTCTAAGTATATGGCAATTCTCTACTCTCTGAATTCTAATGGCCTGTTTTTTTGTTTTTTTTTTTTTTTGTTTTTCCTCACTGGCACTTAAAATGTCTAAATGTGTACTGTATTTTTTCTTACAATTTTCTCTCTTTTTAAAATTTAAGTTCCTGCATAGCAGGAACTATATCATAATCATTTTCTTTTTTTTTACAGTGCTTAGCATAGGGTATTCCAGAGAGTATCTGCTCAATAAATATCTATTGAATTGTTAAATTAGCACAAAGGAGATTGTTCTCATCCAGCATAGATATCGATTGATTCAAATCAATCACCACTAAAATAGAAATATTTCATTTGATGATTATATAGTCGTATTGCCTTTGTTTATGAAGGATAGCTTTACTGTTTGCTCTGTGGAAGACTATTTTATTTTATGTCTTCACTTATACTTTTATTTCTTTTCACTCTTACAGAGAAAATCCATGGAGTACATAGAAATCCTTGAAATTTTCATTTATGTTGGCAAGTAAAATTAAAAGGAAATCTCAAATACATATGTCAGAACTTTACTCATTTGTTAGTGATATGAACAACTTTGTTCTGAACTGGACAATGGTTTTCACATACTAGAAGAATATTTCCTCAATTTTGTGTTCTATGCAAAATGTAATGGCTTGAGACATAATACACTTTAAATCTGCATTATTGGTGTTTTCTCCATCATTTTCTTCAATCTACATAAACAATGTAACAAAAGATTAAGTCCTGGCTTTTTGGGTTTGACAATATCTGTGGCATAAGTACTCTCACCATGGCTAATTTCAAGTTCTTAACATGATGGCTTTAAACACAGACTTGGAAAGAGATAAAAAGTAGCACACCATTATATATTACTTCCACCATACAGATACAATAGACATAAAAAGCTCAGAGGATAGATTATAATAAATAATTAGATAATAATGACTTTTTAAATTTTAATGATATCTTTAATGTAATTTATTTAATTTTAAGTATATATAACTTAATTTTTAATAATAGTTCTATTTAACAAGGAATTCACAAAATTATTACAAGGAATCTTTCTTGTGTGCCAGCATGTCAGCTCTGGCATATCACTGCTCTTGGTCTACTAGAGGAGACCAACAGAGATATAAAAAATGGAAATATCAATGGAAAGTGTTTCAATGGAGTATGCAATAGGTACTATGAGAACATTGAAAGGAATGCCTAAATATGTCTGAGAGTTTTAAGAATTTCTCAGGGAGGGCCTCATTTGAGATGGTTATTTATACATAAATATATATTTTCTAAGTGGACAAGCAGGTAGTATGAAAGCACTTCAATTTCTAAGAGCATCAAATATGAATGCAACATGAAAGAAAACACTGTGTTTGGTGACTTACTAGCAGTTGGATCTAACTAAAGCACAGAATGCTTAAGAAATGGTAGGCAGCTAGGCTAAAGAAGTAAGTAGGAGTCAGGACTGAAGTGCTTCCTCTGCCATGGTAAGAAGTTGATCAGTATCCTATAACAAAGGAACCATGGAAAGGTTTCAAGCAGTGGCATACCAATATATATAATGCATTTTATAAATTTCATTTGACTCTTTAAAAAAAATTCCAAGTCTTTTGGGACTAAGCTCCATTTTTCCCTCTACTTTCTTGAGCATGTTAATTATAGTCACTACAAAACCTTGGGATGATAACTATAACATCTGAATCATGTGTCTTTACTTTTTCTCTTGCTTTTTGTTGATTTGATATTGTTTATAGCATGCCTTATAATTTTTCACTGAACTCTCAGTATTGTGTATGTAAACTTGTAAAGGATTTTGGCTAATGGTGTTTTCTTCTATTGGTTTAAGGGTTCCCCTGGCAGGCAGTTATAATAGCAACACATAACTTTGACGTCATGGAGAAATGGTTTTAGGCAACTGCATAGAAGAGATTTGAAGCTCACACAGTCTGGGCTAGAGCTGTCACTCTGGAAGTCATCAACCTATAGATGACAATTGAAATAACGACCATTGTTCAGAGTGTTTCCTGAGGAGAGCAACTTAGGCTACACCATACTTTACATGAACAATGAATTATAAGCCCCACTTCCCCTCTTTAATAGGTCTTTATATCACTAGGAAATGAAGGCACAAACATCAACTGTAGTAAATATAATGATGTTTTCTACAAGAAGACCCCGTAATAAGAAGAAAATCAGTCTTGAACTTATAAAAAAAGACATTATCTTTTGAAGTGTCTGTTGTAAAATCCCCATGCCAATGTATTTCTTAACGTTGACCTGTGAGAATCTCTGGCTGTACCTGTGTGTATACTACCCATAGACACTAAATAAAAAAATGCCGACAAAAAGGGGAAGAAACATAAACAGAATATATATTAAATTTCCTCTAGAAATAGAGCTTTTCTAATTAACACTCATTTATAGAGTTTTTGAAGGTTTCTAGTAAATAAAAAGAGTTTAGAATATCTCTCCTCACATATTTTAGAAAATACTTGCTTCCAAATCTTATGTTACTGACAGTTTGGCTAATAATTACTGTATTGAATTTTCTTATTTTAAAAACTTAAGCTAGACCACATGAAATTGCTATTTTTGTAGTGTGTACATATATATATATATAATATTTTACATATATTACATATACTATATATACACACATATATAGTATATACGTTTGAACTATAGTTAAACCTAATATATTAGAAACTATAAAGTGACATGTTTTTGTTAGCTAAAGAAAACAAAAATGTCTTCTAGAAGCTACTGTGGCTTCTAGAAGAAACTCTTTTGAAAATTTAAATGATATGAAATATCATCCAGACTCTGTTATATTACCCACACTTTCTTTGAAGACTTTTAAATTTTACAGGCCTTGGTGACAGAGTTAGCATTTGATTATTATTCTCATTTTGGGGTTTTATTTTCTGTAGAAGGTCAGCAGATATTAAAAGAAAATAAAAGGAAATAATTTGGAATTTTCTAAAACAATTATGAGAAAAAAATAAAGTCTAGCTGCGTGCAATCGAGAACCATAAAATATTCTAGAATTAAGTAATTTAATTATGAGGGTCAAGATCATAAATTTGTTACCAAACATTAAAATACTAGGCACGGAAGCAATTTGCAAATTCTGCCCTTTAATGTTATTGAATATAATTAACAGGTCAGATAGGAACGTGACATTTAACTTTCTTTATGAAGTGTTGTTAATTCTTATAAACATACATTCCTTTCTTAATGAGTTAAACTACAAAATACATAGCATGTCTACTTTATAGATAACCTTTTGTTACTACAAAAGCACTTCATTGTAATAGTACAAATTTTAAAACATATAATGAAATATTATTAAAACAAAAACTAAACATAGAGTACTAATGTTTTAATAGGCACTATTCCCTTAGGATAAAAATGATCAATACTTCAGACAAGTATCTGAATTATTTATACTTTCTTATGTTTCTTTTCTTTAAACTTCTTTAAAACTTCTTTACAGTTTTATTTTTATGTGAATATCTCCATACACTTTTATCATACATTTTCTGCTTGATGTTGAATAGATGAACCTTTTATAAAATAGAACAGATTTTAATAGCATCTTCCCATCTCTTTTTCCCACTGAAAGAATGGGTGCCTATTACTGACTGCTGGCTGGTTTGGATCAACATGGCAATGGATACCTCCCAATGTGTAGCTTTTGTTACTGGTGCAGTAGGTCAGCTCACTCACTCTCTGTGGGAAGTCATTATCTGTTCAAAACTATTCTATAGCATGAGGATTCCACACAGTCAGTGAGGAACCACTATGTCTAAGTCTAGCTCTTCAATGAGGTGATACTTCAATTTTCTGAAAGTTTTCTATGGAAATAGATGAATAAGTCCTTAATAAAGGGAGAGGTACTCTGTTACTCTATTACATCTTTATCTCCTAGGTGGATTGTAGCTATTAAACAAATTCCCCATGTAAATAAAAACTCAATGTGAAGGCTGGAAACTATATTTCTGAGATCTTACGCTTTGGAAATTATAAGTTCCCAAGTAACCACAAGACCATCTCTGACAGCTGTGCATATACATACTCTACACTGCAAAATTAATCTTCAGGGAGACTAAATATAACTTTTAAAGCAGCCCAGTAAAATCAAATAACAAACCTTAGCAGTTACATATGAAGATTATATACAGTTAAAGATGAAATTAATAACATTCCATTCAACTGAACATTTGGTTTCATATATAATAAGAGTGTATTAGGAGGTAACTAAGTGACAGTACGTGAGGTGCTTATACACACAGTATTTCATTAACAACCTAAATCAACCCCATAAGGAATGTTCTCTATCTTTACATCCATTCTACAGGCTGGGACAAAAGTAATTGCATAAGGCCATAGCCTGTCAGCAAGTGGCCTGGCCAGAATTCACATCCAGTGAATTCTGGATTGAAATTGTCTTGTGTTTAATATCTGGTTGAAATTGTCTTGTGTTTAATATCTGGTTGTTTTACGAAAGGTCTAATATCATTAATGACAAAATATAATTTCCATGACTATTTTAAAAGTATTTTGAATATATGTTTTTATTAAAAATTTTTGAAGTTTTAGCTGTTAAAACAGACATGGGGAAATAATTTTAAAATATTGTGGGTTAATAATTTTTATTATCTATTTCTTAAAAGCAGTGTTCTATTTTTAACTGTCAAGAACTCTGCAGGGTCTGAGATTTTAATCTACTTATAAGTTAACAAGCTAGCCTGTTACTGTTTCATGGATGCCGGCAGAAAACAAGACTCTTGGGTCAGAGACAAGGGACTGCACAGTAAAGCAATAGCCAGAGCTTCATAATGGTTCGTGCTGGTTCTCCATGTGTCCCACATCCCACAAGAGATAGTGCAGGTGGTGCCAACCCAGATGTCTTTGCATTCACTGGGTTGCATTACAGGGGAAGGAGAGCTTAGGGAATCTTAAAACAAAGGGAAGCAAACCTACTCTTTATCTGGGGGAAGATGTTACCTTATACTTTTAGCAGCATTTCTTGCTAAAAGCACAGTCTTGAGAAATAGGAGTAAAGAGTGGCAAGGTCCTGTATTTATTGGCATACCTGCCTGGAAAGTGCAGGGTCACTCAGGGTCCATGGCAGATTGCTTCTGCCAACAAGAGAGAAGGAAAACGTGAAATCTAGGAGTCCTTTTACAGTGATTTACAGTATGGAAGAAGAAAGGATGGCTTATTAAATTGTTTCCTTGTTTAATGAACATTTGAAGGCTGGATCAGCAGATGATAATATGTGCCTTTAATTTGATCTCTTCAGCAACATTCAGTGTGCTTTCTCCTTTTTTATTCTGCATTCCTTTTGTCTCCTAGTTTTCTATACTGTTTTACCTATGGGTTGTGCCAGCCAGCAACCCTTTTCTGTCAGTAGCAATAAACATTGTCAACTGTGATATATTATCTCCTAAAACATAAATATATATATTTTAGTGAAGCCCGCTGGTTCCTGCAGAATATTAACATTTTCTATCAAAATGATTTCAAATCTGCTTTCCTCTATTGGGAAGAATGACTGTAAATAAATTTCCAAAGTTTTACAAGTTTTAAAGCTTATCTAACTATATTTTTGGTGATCAAAATTATTTAATGTAGTTTAAGTTTCTAAGTAGGTGATTTTTGATCATAAACACTTGCGTTAATTTTCTATTAAAACAACTATATAATAAAGCAAGATATATCATAAACTCTAGATTAATAGAAATAATCAAACTTTGTACTGGTGAGGACAGAGGAAAGCAGTAGTTATTTACAGAATACCTCTAGGACATAATTCAAATTAGACCTCCTATAATATTTTAGTTATTTTTCCCTAGTATGCCAAGAAATGTTGTTAACTGTGTTTTTTTGAAAAGATTCATTTATCAGTACAGATCCCCCATCCCTGTTTTTATAAGTGCCTTTTACTATTTTAGAAATCAGATAGCAGTATGTTCAATCTAGTTAATGAACAGAACTATGACTAATGAAACTGGAAGTTTACAATAATGTACTAATGAGTGCTAGTTTGCTAATGGATCCATTTTAAATGTGTTAATGCTTTATGTACTTCACACTGTAGGCATCATTACTACTTCATAATAGAGCTTTAAATACAGTTGTATAAGTCTCTAAGGCCTTCTAACACACTCAACAGAAAAAAAGACAGTTAAAATTGGTATATCCTGTCATGACTAAGAACAAGATCAAGTTTTAGAAGATAATTCATGTTTCTCATTTGTAAGTACCAAAAGGTTAAAGATGAATAGAAGGGCATTATCATATCTTAATATATTGCTAATCACAGGAATCTAGTGGGCTGGCCTCACAGAGGGAGAGGTTTTATTTTAAAGGTCTTTTTACCTCCAGTAATCTACATATTGCCTTGAGGTTGCTGCTGTGTATTTTATATTTATGCTGCTTTTTTAGGCTATAAGATACCAAAGCCTAGAAGTTGTTAACATCATCATAGTTGATATGATTCAAATGCTCTAACTCAACCTATATATGGCAATGGATAAATTAGAAAAAAAAAAAAAACAGAATGGAAAAATTCAACATCTTATAATGACGCCTGCCACACTTCTTGTTAATATGATTTGGGTTGTTGAAACAGGGATTTTATAGCTTGTAAAACAAGAGTCTAATGACCTGATGTATCCATTTAATATTTTTTGATATTTCTTTCCCCAAAGTATTTGAGTTTTTATCTTTAGTAACATTTTTCAATTAGAAAAAATTAAAAACCTATTATTTACATTTATAAATAAAGAAATTTTGATTTTTGTTTCACAAAACTATAACTTTCTAATAAATTATGTATTAGACAAATGAATTTCAAAAATAAAGAATTTTACATAAATCGATTAGGTAATTTTCATGTTTATGGTGATTTTTTTTTGTTATATGGTACCACATATCACATAAATTCCCTTATTTTCCTAAGAGGGAGGCATTTATTAAACTTTTTGTGATTCCTATGATTAGAAATATATTGATATGATAATGCCCTTCTATTCATCTTTAACTTATTGGTACTTACAAATGAAAAACATACGTTGTCTTTTAAAACATAATCCTTACCGTCTAATAACCACTAAGTGTTGTCTGTGTCTGTAAGTTTGTTTGTCTTGTTAGTTTGTTGCTTTCAGTTTTATATCCCACATATAAGTGAAATCAACACACAAGGGAATTTACATATGTTGTATTATTGAATTGTACACTTGAACCCTATAAATTATTAACTCATGTCACCCCAATAAATTTAATGAAAATAAATAAAAATAAAATTTGATCCTGTTCTTAGTCATGACAGCATTACCAATTTTATTTTTCTAGAATGTTTTGTGTTTCAAGCAGTGCTTATTTTCATAGAGAAAATGTAAATATCCTAAAGTAAATTATTAAAAATAAAGTATTTATTTTGATACTGAATAAGAAAGGTCTGACTGGTGAATTAGGTTTAGTTCTGATCCTTAATATTCTACTTTTTACACTACTCCCCTTACTCTTGGTCGGAGCCTGCATTTTTTAAAAATAATTTTCAACAAAGGAGTCAAAAACATACAATGGGGAAAGGAAAGCCTCTTCAATAAATGGCACTGGGAAAATTGAAAAGCCTCATGCAATAGAATAGAACTAGACTGCTATCTGTCACCATACATCAAAGAGAACTCCAAATGGATCAAAGACCTAAATATAAGACCTGAAACAATAAATTGCATAGAAGAAAACACAGGTACTAAATTCATGGACCTTGGATTTAGAGAAGATTTTATGAATTTCACCTCAAAGGCAAGGGAAGTAAAAGCAAAAATAAATGAATGGGACTATATCAAACTAAAAAGCTTCTGCATAGCAAAAGAAACCATCAACAAGTCAAAGAAGCAACCAACTGAATGGGAGAAGATATTTGCAAACAACATCTCCAATAAAGGGCTAATATCCAAACATACAAAGAACTCATACAACTCAACAATAAAAAAAAAATCCAATTTAAAAATGAGGAGCAGACCTGAACAAACAGTTCTCCCATAAAGACATACAAATGGCTAACAGACATACAAAAATGCTCAACTTCACTAGATGTTAGGGAAATGCAAATCAAAACTACAATGAGATACCATCTCACACCTGTTAGAATGGTTATCATCAACAGGGTATGTTATAACAAGTGTTGGAGAGGTTGTGGGAAAAAAAGGAACCCTCCTACATTGCTGTTGGGAATGTAAATCAGTGCAGCCACTATGAAAAACACAGTATGGAGGTTCCTCAGAAAATCAAAAATAGAATTACCATATGACCCAGCAATCCCTTTTCTGAGTATCCAAAAAATTTGAAAACATTTATCTGATGTTCATTGCAGCATTATTCACAGTGGCCAAGACAAAGTGTCTTTTGATATATGACTGGGTAAAGAAGATAAGGTACATATAAACAATGGAATATTACTCAGCCATAAGAAAAGATGAAATATTGCCATTTGTGATAACATGGATGGATCTCAAGATTATCATGCTAAGAGAAATAAGCCAGACAGAAAAAGTTGAGAATCATATAATTTCATGTGTATGTGTAATATAAAATTCAAAGCAACAAATGAACAAGACAAACAGAAACTCATGGACAGGAATAACCGTTTAGTGGTTACCAGAGGGAAAGAGGGGAGGGTGGGGGGTACATAAAGTTTAAAAGGGTCAAATATTTGGTGACTGAAGGAAATTTAACTGTGAATAATGAACACAGAATGCAATATACATATGACATTAAATTGTATACTCGAAACCAATATAATTTTAATAAACAATATCACCCCAATAAATTTAATAAAAAAATAAATAAAATAGAATAAATAAAACATATTTACTCAAAAAAAGAAAGAAAAAGAATCACCACCTTGAGCTACTACTCTCCAAACTATATAAGTACTTCTCAGAAGGTAAAAGTAACTGTCCAGTACCATGGAGATAAACCTCTTTCTTTAAGCCGAGAAAAATTTGAAACTTATTGTCAACCCCACTGAGTTAGTCAGTAATGGTTATGCTAAAACAATTGTGGATCTTTTGCTCATATGTGTGTAGTGTTGGAACTTTTATTTTCTTCCCAAAGCTATATAAAAAGAGAAGTAAGCGTGGAGATGGGAGGGAGTTTGGTAATATGGCAGACATACAGAAAAGGCTTTAACTCTTATTACCCACCTCTACAAATAATGTGTGTTGTAAAATGGTGGAGTAGACTGATAATAGCTCTGTATGTCCATATTTTAATGCCAGGGTTCTGTAATGTTACTTTATATAGAAAAAGGATTTTTGCAGATGTAATTAAATTAAGCATTTTGAAATGAAGAGATTATACTGTATTGCCTAGATGGGCTCTAAATACCATCACAAGTGTCTTTAACAGAGAGAGGCAGAAGGATATCTCTCTCTCACACACACACACACACACACACACACACACACACACACGCACATGCACATACGCACGCACGCACGCACACAGAAGGTGATGTGACCATGGAGGCAGACACTAGAGTGATGTATGAGGCAAGGAATGCTAACAGCCACTAGAAGGTGGAAGAAGCAAGGAAAGATTCTATCACAAAGCCTCTAGAGGGAATGCAACCCTGCTGACACCTTGATTTTAGACTTCTGGCACTAGAACTTGAGAGAATAAAGTTCTATTGTTTCTACCATGTCGCAGTTTGTTACAGTGGCCATAGGTAGCTAATATAGATGGGGAGACGTAAAAAGGGAGCTGGGATTCTCAGTTAAATCTAGTTGAGAAGCTAGAAGCTATCTACATGACTTCTTTCCCCTACCATTCTGTTTTTGAGTATCATCTATGTTGTAGCATGTATTGATACTTCATTCCTTTTTATTGTCAAATAATACTCTGTGTATGTATATACTACATTTTGTTTAGCTATTTATCAAGTGATGAGTATTTGGATTATTAGCACTTCTTGGTTTTTATGAATAATGTTGCATTGGGTATCTGGGTACATTTTTTTTATGTGTGCATGAACATGTTTTCATTTCTCTTGGACATATTCCAAGAATCGGAAGTGCTATGTTTAGTATTTTCTGGAAGTCAAACTGTCTTCCAACATGGATGCAGAATTTTAAATTCCAACTAGTAATGTATGTGGTTCTAGTTTTTTACATATTTCTCATTAACTTTCTTTGATCATTGTTAGAATTATACACACACACACACACACACACACACACACACACACACACACATATATTTACGTGTTTTATAGGCTGCATAAAGCTGGGTCTTTTAAAAATTATTCAATGTGGCAATCTTTGTCTTTTAATTGGGGGTATTTATAGCTATTTACATTTTGTGTGATTACTGACATGGTTAGGTTTAAAACTATCATTTTGTTATTTATTTTCAACTTCTCCCATTTGTTCTTTGTTCCTCTTTTCTGACTTATTTTGGATTAATTCAATATTTTTATCATTCAATTTTATCTCCTTTGTTCTCTTTGTTTTATTATTTTGCTGGTGGCTTTATAATTTGTAGTATAAATCTTAAAGTTATCACAGTCTACCTTCATGCAATATTATACTACTCATTTGTTGTATAAGAATCTTACATTAGTCTACTTCTAGTTTCCTCTGCATTGTTATGCTATTGTTGTCATACAATTTACTTTTATATATCTCTTAGTCAATTATTTTTGTAAATGACACAAATGCTAAGAAATAAATTTTATATGTTTACACATGTAGTTATCATTCCTAGTCCTATTCATTCCTTTGTGAATATCCAGATTTTCATCTAGTATAACCCTTTTACTTCTGCCTAATGAACTACTTTAAATATATTTCATAGTTCGCATCTGTTGCTAATGAGTTATTTCAGCTTTTACATGTCTGAAAGTGTTTATTTCATCTTTTTTTTTGAAAGATTTTTTTCTGGGTATAGAATTCTAAGCTCAAAGATTTTTTTCACTTTATGTTCTTTCAGTACTTTAAAAGTTGCTCCACTGTCTTTTTGCATGCACCATTTCTTAGGAGAAATCTGCTATTAACCTTACTTTTGTACACCTGCATGTTATGTGTCCTTTTTCTCTGGCTATGTTTAAGATTTTCTCTTTATTACTGGTTTGATCAGTTTGATTATGATACACCTCAGAATAGTCTTATGTTTCGTGTGCTTAGAATCATTGCATGTCTTGGATGTGTGTGGGTTTAAACAGTTTTCATGAAAGCTGAAAAATTTTAGGTAAAACCCTTTTCAAATGTTTTTTTGTCCTTTCTTTCTTCTATTTCTTTATATTTGGCTTCTTGAAATTTTCCCACAGCTCGCTGGTGCTCTGTTTATTTTTTTTTCTTCTCTGTGCGTCATTGTACATAGTTCACTAGTCTTCAAGTTCCCTAGACTTTTCTTCAATGTCTTATCTGCTATTAATCCAATATGGTTTCTTTTTCATCTTAGATATTAGATATTAGATACAGAAGTTTGATCTGTATCTTTATCTTTTTTATGCCTTTGATGTCTCTACATAACATTTGGAACAACTAGAATATAGTTATAGCAGTTGTTTAGTGTCCTTGTTTGCTAATTTTAACGTGTGTCAATTCTGGATAAGTTTTGATCGGTTCTTCTCTTTATTATGTGTCATGTTTTCCTACTTCCTTGCATACCTGGTATTTTTTGATTGGATGACATACATTGTGTATTTTAACTTTTTTAGGTGTTGCATTTTTAAAAATATAAATATTTTGGTTTTTTTCTGGGATGCTGTTTAATTATATGAAAACCAATTTTTCTTTCCAGTCCTGCTTCTAATATTTGTTAGGTGAGACCACGGAAGTGCTCAGCTTAGGACACTTTATTCCCTACTACTAAATAAGAGCTTTGTGTGTCCTCTACTTAATGTCCCATTAATAATAAATGATGTTTTCAGTATGAAATTTGGGAATAGAATAGTGTCTATTCCTAGTTCTGTTTGAATGCTGGGCACTGTTACTGCTAATCTTTCTGGGTGGTATTCTTTTCTAAACTCAGATATTTATTCAAACACCTGTGCTAATCACTATCTCACAGATTCTAGAATTCACTCTCTGTGCATCTCTCCTGTCCAGCACTCTGGCAATCTCCAGCTGCCTTGGCCTCCCTGTACTCTCAGTTCTGTATCCTCAGTTAGGGAAGTTTGTTGAGAGCATTCCTGAGTCCCTCCTCACTTATCAGTGTGGAAACTCTCTTAAAGCTGTAAGCTGGGCAATCGCAGGGCTTGTTTCATTCGTTTACCATCTCTCAGAGATCACTATCCTTCATTTCCTGATATTCAGTGCCATGATGCTATTATCTCATATATTGTGTGAGGTTTTTTTTTTGTTTTTTTTGTTTTTTTTTTTTTTTTGCCATTTTAGGTAAAATGTTTGCTCCATTTGGCCAGAATCACTTGTTATCTGAATTTACATTCTGCTTGTAAGAACAGCCTTGTGTCTGTCTCCACCAGTTTTGTCAGTTTTTATCTTAACATCTGATCCCACTGCCAACACAGTGTCTTGTATGTATTAAGGATTTAATGATGTTTGTCCATTTTGAATAGTTCATCAAAGCTCCAAATTGGGATTTGTTGACTGTTGTATATTTTACTCTCCATAATTCAGAAATATGGAAAATTAGCCACCCTCACCCCCTTACCACATTTTATAACTATATCAAATATGGCCCACAAGTGTCAATATCTTTTCCCAAACTAGAGTCCAACATAAAATGCCATCCTGTTGTATTCTTTTAAGCATATTACTTAGTCAACTTGTGGTAGATGGTTTATATCCATCTATAAAATGGATATAATTATACTGGCCCTCAATAAATGATCATTGTACGGCAAAAATGAAAGCTCAGTATATATGTAACAATGTTCTCTCAGCAGCTATTTGAAATATTAATGAAAACAGTGATTTTGCATATAGATAGTTTGATGTTCGAAGGACTCCAATCCTTTCAAAGAATTCAGTGAAAAAAGCATAAGAGCATAGTCACTATTCCTTTGTTCAAAAGAATAAATACAACATTCTTAACTAGATATCTGCTACTATATGCAAGTTAGCAATGTTGGTACTGTGATGGATACCAAAACCCGACTTATATAACACTGCTACACCAAAAGTACTTTCCCTCCCACATTGCTTTATGCATTTCTTTCTGTGACTCTGTCCTTTCTGTGCTTCTTAAAAATAAAAGTTAAAATGCTATGTCCATTTCTCTCATACAGTACTTTTTTAAATGTATCACATAAAAGCAATTTTAATAGCAATTCTGAACCTTGCTACATGTCGTAATTTAAAATATTGTCTTGAGAGTATCATGCTAAGTGAAATAAGTCTACCGGAAAAAGGACAAGAACCATATTGGTTTACTCATATGTGGGATTTAAAACAAAAAGCAACAAATGAACAAACAAAACAAATGGATAAAAGGGACTTACTGTTCTTACTTCTTTTTTTTCACTTTTTTTTTTTTGAGATTTAAGAATTGTGTTTAGTCTGCTAGATTTTAGAAGTACCCCAAAAGTTAGCCAGCGCTCCTTCTAAGCACAGGAAGTCAAGCTCACTAAGCCACTTACTTGCTCCCAGTATGTAGCTCATTCTTTGACATTTGTAAAACACCAGACAACATAAGAGCTCTTTCATTTCCCCTGGTAGCACATTTCAGCCTCAAGTCACTGTGAATAGCAGCAGCCTCATACAATTGATGAGCATCATAATAGTAGGATTTGGCTAATCAACAAAAATTAAATGAACACTAGCAGCCTAAAGGAACCAGAATGTGTGTAAAGGATTGTTGTTTCAGCTTTAATTAACTTTTGTCTTCGCCCAGAACATTCTCTTTTAAGCCCAGCCAAACTTTGTAAAGGTCTTAGCCTTTGGGTAGGCATTAAATGGCAAACTTAATTTACTAGAGAAGAAATCAGTTCATTTGTACTTGTTTACTTATTCACAAAATAACTTGAAAAAAATAACATGCACTTAATATTTTGTATGTCCCACTGTTGAACTTCATCTAAAAAAAAAAAAGAGGAGCTATTTAAAATGCATGCTGCATTATTTTTAATTGGGAAATTCAATTATACATGGTCTGCTTAAACATTCTGAAGTTATTATAGGTGTGAGAAATTCATTAAATTTATAATTGTCTTTCTAAAAGCACTTGTATTAGTCTCTTACAGAAGATTTGCAAACAAGTGTGGAAACAACAAAGAACAAAGCTCCAAACTGTTCTTTATACCAGTAGCACTCTGGAGAGGAACTTTAAAAAAGAAAAGCCTTTACTAACAAAATAGTAAAACATACCTTTTAGGAATATTTTATGACACTCCCAGTTTTAACTTATTTGAAATGGAAATTTACAGAAAACTAATAATTTGACAGAGAATCTTCACATTAAGCATAAAATCTAAATGTGTTGGCAGATAGACACATAGATTTATTGAGTGACACTTTGGGAAATACTGTGGAGAAATGCTTGAGTAGTTTTGAAAATTTCATCAATAATTGAGTGGCAAAGATAATTGTTTTTTGTATCACATGTTGTTTTTTAATAATATTAAATATATTTTTAGTAGTGAGTTTCAGGCAAAAAGTCAAGATTGAAAGGTATTTTAAATGAAATTTGCAGCAGCTTTGCTTTTAAAATATTTTCCCTAACTGTATTTTCAGTGGACCAGTTTCATATGCTGTAGAGAATAGGTATCTCTGTTGTCTTTTAGGTAAGGCTTTCCAGAGAAACTGTTTTTAAGTTTTAAAATGTGTGGTCAGTGAAGAGATGTAATGACTGTATGATGCAAATAAGAATGTAGAATGCAGAAAGATGTCATCATTTGGCCTCCTTTGGCATTAATCAAGGCAGTTGGGTTTGAATTTAACTGATACTTTTAGAAAACATGTACATGTCTGCTTAGCAATTCCTATAAACACTTATTTGATTTTATGCCAGTGACATAGTATTGGTTTATGTTTTCCATTATAATAATAATATTCTAATATCAGCTTATAAAATTCTAATGGTTTGTTTTAATCTGGAAGATTTTGTATACACCAACTAATATGTTCCTTATCATTTATTATGTTAGGTATGTCATACTATTTGTTTGGAATCTAACACCATAAATGTCAAACAAAGATCACTAGCACAGATTCCTTAAAACTGCTGATGGAAATTATATGAAATAAATACATATGTATTAAATGGAACTGTTATTACATATGCAAGTTATAGAAAGTTTGCGAAATTAGTGTGGTATACTAGAAAACTATGAATTTTGAAACCAATTTAACCATTACTTGAATTTTGGCTTTAACAACTTCTCCATTTTGTAAAATGTTGATAATAATATATACATTGTACTTGTTGCGGGGAATTTAATCTGCGCAACTAAACCCAAATGCCTTGGTACCATAAATTTACAAAATATTTAAGTTTTCCTACATTTGTTTTTTTCCCATTAGGCTTTTCAAAAACTCTTTCTGCAATATCCGTTATCACTAAGAAAAATATAAGCTCACTTACAATATCAAATAATGTAAATATACTATCAAAAATATGGTCTAAGGGGAAAAAAAGAAATCAAAACTCTTGGTTTTCTTCATTTCAAATGAATAATTTGTAGATGTCATTATAAAATGATTTAAACTGGCAAAGGGATAATTTTAACTGGTTATGTTTCATATAGTTCAGTGATAAGCCTAGTATTAATGAAGGGCATAATCCCTAAGAATAAACAAAATTGAGTAATTTGGAAAAATGCTGTAGAAAAATTGAATCCTGCACAACCTCTTCATAACCATTTCTCAAGTTTAGCTATGGAGAAACTAGTCACTTTTTCTTCTTAATTTTTTTTTACCATGAGAAGAATCCCTTGTAGACTTGTGTATTGAAAACAACAGGGCAGACTCCAAGCCAGTCTCAGCATGGTGCCATAAAGAGAGAAGCTCAAGTTCAATTCCAATAGCCCTGAACAACAATGACATTTAGGGTTTCTCAAACAGGCCGCAATAGGGCTATAATGCAGAGCAGAAGGTCTCAAAGCCCAACATATTAAGTCGGCCTGACATTTCTTTCTGTTCCCAAACTCCTAAAACACTCCAGCTGAGGTTAGGGTGAGGGGGTTCAGGGGAAGCAGGTCTTCTGCCTCTTCTTCCTCAGCTTCTATAAATCTCACTTCCTCACTCCATGTTCTGCCTTTGGGATCTATTCAATCCACTTTTCCAAGAAAAGCTCCAAGTTCTTTTTAATCTATATTAACAAAACCTCCTCCCGAGTTCTCTCCTCACCTACGACCTCAATCGGAAGAACCAAAGAAAGCCCAGGAGTTGAGCAGAAAAATCAAAGGGAACTCCTAGAAATAGCAATAAAAATTGAGAATAGAGTCCCCACAAGAGAAGGGGTGTTCATGTTTTGTTCACTTGTGTATTCTCTCACCCCTGGCTCATAGAAAAGGCTTAATAAATGTCTGTTAGAGAAATAACTGTATGAATAAATGAATATTTAAATGTCAGTACTTTGATTCCTAACACTCTTGTATCTCTAAATACTATACTCTGGAAGCAGTATATGTAGGTCTTTCAAATTTTACTGTGAAGGATTTGGAACACTGTCTGAAATGAGATAGAAGAGGAGAATATAATCAGAGGCCAAGAGTTCCTGGAGAGTTTGTGCTGAGCACCAGTAAACAGGAATTTCTGACCAGATTCAAATATGAACTCATTAGGAGCCCTTTCAGAGTTGAAAATGGGGCAAGTTTCTAAAAAAAAAAGAAAAAAAATAGAAATCTTTTTTATACAATGAAAGTACATGAGTCATAAAATATTGAAATTAAGCCAATAACAATAGAGATTCACAACTTTTTAAGTGTATATGGGGGAACCTCATATACATTCAATATACATTGAATTTCTATGCACAATTGGGTGGCTAAGGACTATCTTTTGGTTCATATTTCTATATCATATTACAGGTGTGCCTTGATTTATTTTTTCTAAAATTTCAAAAACTTAAAAAACTTAAAAAAATCTACATTAAATTAAAATTTCAAAAAAACTAGATTAAATATAGATTAATAAAATAAAACCATTAGAGGAAATTATTTAAATTGCAAAAGTTCTTTCTCAGGTTCAACAAAAAAATACATAGAAAATTCAAAATGGTGAACTCATTGGTTTTAAAATTTGATTCAATTTACAAAGATTTAGAAGGAATCAACTTTCTTTTTAAAACAAATTATATTTGTATCATTTTCCTCTAAAAGTCAAAGAATCATATTGCTGACCTCAGCTCATTTCTAATCTTTCTTCAGGGTCTTTCATGCTTTTTTGTGTAGGGCAAAGGCAGATATTCAAATAAAAGTCATGATGTATGTAACCATCTTTCTGTTTGATACGTTACATTTTAGGCCGATGTTAAGCAGAGGTCACCTAACATATTTATGATTAAAAATGATACTGGGTTTGAGAAAATATAAATTTTCAGTTTTATCTGTAGAAGAGGACCTGAATAAAGGAGAGAAAAAGTGTATTTTGCCATGTTGTGACTATTAACCCACTGACAACAAAGCAGCAACACTAGAAGCTACTGCCAATTCAGAAAAATAACAGTTATTTTGCTTCTCATTTGCAAATAAATATTGAAGCAGAGAATGCCAAAAAACCATGAGAAAGCATTAAAAAAAATTCTAAGTCTTACTTACTCATTTGAGAATGAACAAAGTGAAATTATAAAGTGATACAACAACGAAGGCATCCAGAGAGACCCATGTGTACAGGAAAAAAAGTTACCTGTATGGCTTTGGTCTCTGATGACAGAAACTTCAAAGGAAATACCCTCTTTAATGTGTAAGGAGCAATGACAACATACGTTTGGTATCTTTCCAACATTTCAGCACTCTTATATTAAGGGTATGAAATATAATATCATATAGTTGTAAAAATAAAGATTGTGTCAGCCACCATACTTTTTAATAAAAATTATTTACCGGAGTGTATCTTTGAGACAATGAACAACTACTAAGATTTATTAATACCAGCTCCAAAAATCAGACTTTTGAGGATAGTGCCATGGAGTTTGGCACTATGTCAACTGGGTCAAGTTGGCACTGCCTATTATGCCCAGGACTGTGTGAGGTGCTTTCTCATCCTTAATCTCGTGTGTCACACCCTATCTTAACTCGACAAAATTACAGCTGAAGAAATGTAGAGGTGATGATAATTTACCTAAGACCACACAGCTGGTTAATCTGACAGTGAAGTCAAATTCTATGTGTCTCTCCAAACAAAGGGCATAGTAAATATGATTCACAGATAATATTATAAAATAAAACAGGCTGTTAAAAATAAAAAATAAAAAGACTAATTCGATAGATAGAGGTGTTCAAGCATAAAAGATAGTTTTCTAAAGTCATGCGCAGCACAGATGACTCCTCTTTGCCAGAACATAGTGCCATCATGCCACAATAGCTTTTCTGTGTCTTTTTTCCTTCCTTCCTTCACTTTGGTGTCAGTTCTAAATGACATACTCTATTCCTTAATGGCAATAGAAATTACATTACGTTTTTGATCTCTCTGTTGACTACTGACTAGAGGCCAAACCCTTCTGCCTTGATTTCAGACCCTTAGCAATTTGGTTTCACTTACTTCTGTAACCTTATTTCCCCACTGTACCTTGCCGACTGACAGTCCACCACTCAGTTACTCTCTAACCCCTGTAAGTCTCAGACTAATTTCTACACCAACATTTCCTTTCCTCCTATTGAGCTCATTGCCCAAATGTGCTCCAGTTGCTCATTGCTTTAAAGACAAGAAAGGGGGCACTTAATTTACTTGGCTATTTGGGATGTTGGCAGACATTTTCTCAATCATAACCCCAGTTTCTAAACTAATTATCTTTCTAGCATGCCATCCATCGACATGAGTAGAACATATTCCTCTATTTAATTATACTAATTTGAATATATACATGTAATATAGTATAAGAATTTTTATTTTATTTTAGTTATACCAAAAATATTTATGTTTCTTGGGTTCACTTCTTAGGAGCCAATATCTGAAATTTCCCAACTCAGAACTCTCTTCCCTTGGGGACCATAAGAAATATACCCCCTGGAGTTTCAATGATATAGGATAATATAATAGTAAAAGCTAGACATTTGTCTTAATAAATGTAGCAATAATATAAGGGTGTATATAGTATGGAAACAGTTGAATTAAAAGTGCTGATTTTTAGATGGGTGTGTAGTCCAAGAAAATTTTAATTAACATCAGAGGAAGAAAAAGTGGAGTAATCTGTATTTGTGGCAAATTATATAGTTCTCTTGAATGGATTAAACTGAGAAATAAATGAAGGCATAATTGAGAACATTTTACCAGAAAATGTGTAAAATGCTTAATTTTTTAAACCACTCAATCAGAAAACCATCCAGTTAGAAAATATGATAGTGGAAAACAAATGTGAGACTTAAATTTATATTAATACTAATAATAACTAACATTCAATAGATATGATGTTGCAGGCACACTTCTTATATTAACTATAATAATTTGTTCTGATTATAACCGCAAGAGGTAGGTGCTATCCAACCCCATTTCACTCATTATAAAACTGAAGCACAAAGTCCAAAAACATACAGCTCAGATATATCCAAGCTGGGAATTAAACTCACATTTGTCTGACTTGAAAGCTGATTGCTTAGCATTCAAAGACAGAACTTGATGATAAAAATACTATGAAAACAGAAGAAACTCACCAAATTGTAGTACTTTATTTCTTCTCCTGGGTTACATTTCAGTATACTAACTCTCTTTGTACTTTATGCAAACAGGCCACACGTTAGATGTGTTTTTTATCCATGAACTAGACAGAGAACTTTATTTAATCAATGAGTAGTAGTATGAGTAATTAAACTTAGCTAAACTTAGGACACTTGTTTTTCAGAGCAAAACTGGAAAAAGCTATATCATCAGTACACAAATGCAAAACACCTATTGGTTTTGAAAAATATGTAATACTATATTCTATCAGATGTGACTAGTATTTCTCTTCTTGAATTCTTTGAATCTATCCATGATCATTTTTATCCCCCGCAAAAGATCTACCCATGGCTCTCTAGTAATTTCCTTTTAACAAACAACAATCATTTAAATATAATTTTGGATCTTCCTCTGAAATTTATATTTTAGCTATTTGGGAAAAGAATAAACCATTTATATAATAAATGTATACCTGTCACTACCTATTGTTGTCCCTATGAGAAGCAACCTGCCTATAATCAGATTGGCTGCCCTTGTGCATTTCACCTGGGGGCTCCTATTTGGAATCATTTTGGGCCCTCTCAGTGGCATCTTCATGCATGTAGGGCATCTACCCCATTTTGCAGCCATATGAGCCTCTTCTTGTACTTCAGAGTAATGGTGGTCTTTTGCTTTGAGGGCCTGGTAAAGTTCCTAAGTGATAATCATGTAAGTCACTAGCCGATATTTAAAATGGTATATCCCAAACATATGTTCCAAGTTTGAGGAAAATGTGTCCAATTATTTTTTTATGATGCAATAACACAAAGACAGAAATTTAATTTTATTTAGATTACCTAACATCTCTTTCATTCTATTTCTAGACACCAGAAAAATATTGAGAATTTTAAGATATATGTACATATCATTTATTCCTACAATAACTCTCAAGCTATTTTTACATGAAATGATGTTCAAAAATAAAAGACGAAGTAAAAATTGATCAAATGTGAATAATATTCTCATTATAAACTGAATCTTCCCTTTAAAAGATAAATTTTAAGAAATTCAAGCTAAATTTAAGCTAATATTTTTCTATGAATTTCTTTTTCAAAATCACATTAAGTGTAGACACCTTAATGCTATCAATAAGACTTGTTATCCAAAACAAGAAAATAAATAAAAATAAAATAACCAAAACACTCATTTTCCAGATTAGAAATTTCTAAAGTTTTTGCCTCCTCAAGCCTTTAAAACTGGAGGACAGATGATGCTTATGAAACTCCAGGGAGAGAGAGAAAGAACCCTGTTATAAACTGACTTTAAATCCACTTTAGAATCTCACTCTGAAAACCTTTGTATAAGAGGAAGAGAAATTGATCTCACCCAGGGAATACAAACATGATACTGAGCGCTAATGATTCCTGTGTGCCAAATTAAGTATTTTAGAAAAATGTTGGAAGGGGCATGTTGAATGATATAGCTCCTGTAAGGAAAATTGGGGAAGTGTTTAGTTTTTTTGGTTGATTGATTGGCTTGCTTATTTTGTTTTTGTTTTGATTTTTGAAAATCCAAAGTCTCTATCACATAATAGGAAATCAAAGTCTCTGGCTACTACTGATTTTACTGATTGGTTAGGTGTTTCGTAGGTAACGAGCTGTTTTTCTTTTTCTTTTTCCCAGGAAGTGGTCTTGCTATATCAACAAAACATCAGTGTTTTGGCAGCATTCAGATTTGTATATCTATCTTCAGGACGGGTGGCTATGCTAGGATTTGTCATGAGTTAAGATCAATAAACTGATTTTAGTTGGTAATTTTATTCCCCTTTTATAGACTATGAAATGCCATTTATGAAGGGCTCAAATATAATCTTTCTGCACAAGAATCTTGGTTTGTTTTTCAGTGAGGGTTTAATATGATTTATAAAAATGTACATTAATCCAATTTTCAAAACAACTGTAACAGATAAATTATGTTCTTCCCTCCATTCAGAAAATTTGTATTGACCACCAACCTGGTAGCTTGTGCTCAAAACTGTGTATTAGCTATTACAGCACAACAAACACCACAATTTTAATAGCATATAACAATAAGCACATATTTTTTGCTCATGTGTCTCATGTATCTTACTTATATATGAACTGTCTGCAGTTGGATTGATCTAGGCTGGGCATGGCTGAACATACCCAAAGCTGAAGGTTGCATCCACACATCTGTTATCCTTCTTGAACTAAAGGGCTACTCAGGCCATATTCTTTTAAAGAAAATGGCAGAAGCAGAAGAGGACTCAAGCACATTTCATGCCTTTTCTTACTTTATTTCACAACTTCACATCGGCCAAAGGAAGTCATATGGCCATGGCCATAGTCAAAGGGTAGAGAAATATACTCTGTCCACTATTAAGCTATGTTAAAAATATAAATGTATAATGCTGGTCTGGGTGGAATGAAGAATTGAGTAAAATACTTGAACTGTGATAACTCAGGGGAGAAAATAAAATTTTTACAAAATGAAAATCACTTTGTTGGAAAAAATAAAGATCCTCAGACTTTATCGTCGTACAATTTGTAATCAACTGCTTCCTATCACTCATTTCCCTTCATTCCCACACTTGGCTCCTTCTCGTGGAATGTCTTGCTCCCTATTCTCAGACTGTTACATTTTTACATATCCTTTAAGCTCAACACATGCATTACCCTTTATAAAAGGTATATTCTGACCATTGTGGTTTAGGTCAGGAACATATGCATGCCCCCAGCACTTTCCATGTTGAATAGAATAATCTACATGTTAGTCTCCCAAAAAGGCTGAGAACTCCTTTGAATCTCTTTCTTTTTAAACATTGCACCTAGCATGTAGCAAATGCTCATTACAGTTGACCCTTGAACAACATGGGTTGGAATTGCATAGGTCTACTTACATACAGTTTTTTTTTAAATAAATATGTACTGTACCATAAATGTATTTTCAATTCTTTATGATTTTCTTAATAACTTTTTCTTTTCTCTGACTTAATTTATAGCAAGAATCAATCTATAATACATATACAAATATGTGTTAACTGTTTATATTATTGATAGGGTCTCCAGTCAACAATAGGTTATTAGTAAAGTTTTGGGGAAGTCAAAAGTTAAACTAAAACTTTCAACTCGTGGAGTTTTGGACTCCCTGACCCCCACATTGTTCACAGGTCAACTGTATATTTTTTTACGAGAAGATAATAAATGAAAACGAAAGAAGCCGAAAGACACAGTCCCTGCCTTCAAAACTCATGTCCCATATTTTTTCTCAATAGTTTTATTTAAGCAAATTTGAATTATAAAGTCAAACTTATTTTCTTAATGAAATGGTCACATAACTATGTAGATTATACATTTAAAAAATTTAATGCCCTGTTATCTCCTAAAATGATGTAATATGTATTTATTCTATAAAACTAATTGAATTTTAATTTTATATAGAACTATAATATGTGTAGGAGATTAATAAAAGTAGTCATTACCTATACAAATTTGAGCTTGGTTGTTAATCATTTATAAACTACTAAACTGCTATATTAGAAAGAAAATATAACATTTAATTATTATGAATGGTTGTTAAGAGTTACTTGATAACATCAGGGGCCACCCTTTTAAATTATAAAATGTGAATCACTGAAGCAATTAAATCACAGCTCTCAAATCTCATTAAAGAAATATAAAACAAATCTTGGAATGACTCTATCAAGTAAGTGTCTTTTATTCAGTCAAAAATAAATAAATAAATAAAATAAACCCTGAAACTAACCTAGCAAGTATAGATTTCCCAGCTAGGAATAACTTTTGAAAATTATTTCCAAACCAGAAATTCTGGTTAAAATAAATAATTTGAATGCACATATATATCCCCAAAGACTTTCAATGTTTTATTAATCTTAGCCTCATATTCTGGAATATAACTTCAAATTCAGAATCTGAAAAGTATTTATTAGCCATTATAGTAATCAAGTGATAACTTTTAAAAATGATCTATTTCATTTAATGACTTTGTCAAGAAATGTACTTTGTCTTTTAGTAATTTTATAAAGATTATTTATTTTTAATTATTTTGAAGGAGTAAATTTTAAAAAATCTATACCAAGAGTATCACAAGTGTGACAACTCAAAATATGAGTAAGAATGCTTTTTTCTAGAATACAATTCATCACACCAATTTTGTTTTTTAAATTGATTTAGTCTGGAAATTAGCATGGTATATGGTACCTCTTTCTATTAATAAATGGTGTGAATATTTAATAAAATTAAGTGCATAAATATGAACTGTTTCAACTTAACACTGTTACTATATTTTCTGGCGAATATATTAGGTCGAAGCAAATAGAATTGACATTATCTATTGTTTCTTTTAACCTACAAATGGTCATTTTAGATGGTTCAACCTTACACAAAAGATTTATTAACAAAACACTACACATGCACGTGTATCCATACAGAAATGTTCATGTTTCATTTTTAAGTGATTGCCAAATTAGGATTTTTAAGTTACTCAAATTTTATGTTTTAAAAAATATATACATAAACAAGCAATTAAAGAAAATAAAAAATATGGAAGAAGAGTAAAAGACATGCTACTCAGAATTTAACATTCAGAGAAAGGCAAATTTTATAAAATGAAATAATTCTTTTTTGCCTCTTACCTCAACAAAAATTGCAAACAGTTATTATTATTCTAATGTAGAAAAAAGTAACATTTCTGTTCTTTGATTGTGGTAGTATGAATTTTGAACAGTAATTTGGACTTATACCAAAATTTAATTTTGCACATATTCTAGAACCTAGCATTATATTTATAAATCTCTATTCCACAAATATGCCCTGGTGAAAGTGCAATTGGGCCCTTTTTTGAAGAATAATATGTGTATATATGTGTATATGTACAAAAAATTAACAATACTGTTAAAATAATTTTCTATGAGACTGGTGTGGGAGATATTTTAAAATATATATTCCAATCTAAAGAGAAAGAAAATATTGAGATTATTTAGCTTGGCTGCATATGTTTTAAAAATACTTTCTATACCAAATTGTTTTACAACAAAAAAAATTAATTGTTGCCCATCTCCCGCCTCCACAATTAAAAAAGGGAAAAAAAGTGTATACATTTTGTAACTATGCAAGAGTACTGCATGAGCTTCCATTGTACAGTATGGTGAACCTCTGGGTTTTTTTGTTTGTTTGTTTTTGTCTCCCAGTTTCATTCAGTTGAACTTATTAAGGCAAATATAATAACTTATATCTGTTCTCCCGCTGACTAGATCTCTGGCTAAAACCAAACCAGGACACAGACACACACTAATTCTGTCATATTCTAGGTACCAAGTACTCCTTTAAGACAGTTTGAAAGAGCAAACACTGCTAACCTTTAAATTACATTTATTTATTTAGTTTCTATAATCAAATGATAAAAAGAAGAGAGAAAAAGGAATGTAAGAGAGGAAGAACAGTAAAGGAAGATGAGTACAGAGTGGAAAAATTTTGCTATTAAGTCGATTAAAACATGTTGAAAAATATTCCATAACTCCCAAATGTTTCTTTAAGTGAATCTCCTGTCTTTTTCATAATTAGAAGTCTTATTTAATCATGAAATATAACATTATTTGCTTAATAAACATTTTTGTTTCATTAGAGAAATTTAAAAAAATATTTTGAAATTTAAAATCATTCAAGATTCTTTCAAGACAGCTAGAAAAGCAAAGAACCTGCTAGATAAAATAAAGCTAAGTTTATTAGTGCCTTTAAATGGGAAATTAGAATGGAGTATGTATAGAATCTTAGGACATGGGCTGAGTGATTTTGAGGTGGGCCTTGCAAGTAAGGGAATTAGAATCTGACATAATAAATTTGTATTGGTGGATGGGAAGAACAAGGCAGATGTTCTGATTTCTGTCTTTATGAGTAAGTGGTTAGTTTTGTACATAAACTGTTTAGTTGGTTCAATCTTAATTTCCAGAAGTAGGCACAATAACTTCAATATTTTTGATTGTTCTCAGTATGCTTAAGACACACACACATACACACATGTACACACAAAAGAATATATGTTTTGTTACAGAATCGTTCAGCACCAGAATAGGAAATTATTTTGGCTTGTCTCAATTCCATAATTCAAAAATATCAATAAAAAATTTAGGTAAACTTCATTACCCACATTTTCTTTTATATAAACTTGTACACATTTTTATATAATTAGCAGAATTTTATAATATATAATATGTAATAAATATATAATATTATATCAAGCAAGCTATTTTCTTTATTTTTAATTCCTAAAATTATACTATTTTAGTGCACAGAGTTATGGTGTATTTAGAAATGTACAGAGATTTATTTTACTCGGTCTCTTTTACTTGATATTTTAATTTGTTTTCGATATTTGGTTCTTATAAGTAATGCTGTAATGAACATATGTGCATATAAATCTCCGACCTCATCTCTCATTATCTCCTTAGGACTGATTTCTAAAAATAAAATTAATTGCCAAAGACTGTCCACTTCTATTTAGTAAAAAATTGTGGGTGATTATATATAACTTTACCGTGATCACAGTTTCAGTCTTATAATTTTTGAGAAAACTGTATAACAAATGCTATTACAAAAAATGAATAATTTACAAATTTTAACTCTTATGGTTTTTCATTACAAATGAAAACCATGGATTTCCTTTAGAAAGTGATTACTCTGCTTTATTTATGTCTCTCATTAAAAAAAAAAAGGCAAAAGGTATTGTATTAAGCACTACATTTTTCTTCTTACTAAGTTTTCTCATTTATTTGTTTTCATTTGATTTACTTTGTAAAATGGTCTTACCTATTATCAATCCAAAAAGCCCTGGTATTTTTCACCAATGTCAAGGTCCTAACCTGAATTCTGGCCCAATGCTAATTTGCGTAATTGCATATTTCCAGCCTTCTTACAATCAGCTTCATTTGGGAAAGTTATTCTCTTCTTCCTTTGAAATGACAGTGTGTAATGTTACTTTTACTATAAAAGTGTGAGTTTTTAAATGCAGACTATTTCAGCAGTAAAGGTTTACCATAATCTCAGCTCAGCTCAGGAAACTTGCAAAGTCAGTCTGCTCCCTAAAATGTTGCTTTATGTGTAGTTCTGAATAACAACACACTGTGTGCACAATACATCATAATATAGCATTGTTAGAGACACTGTAATCTATTATGTAAGTATTATATTTTAGTAAAATTTCACTAATACTTTTTTTGGAAATAACTTTTTCTACATGTCTCTCAAATTAATGTTGGCAAAAAAATTGAGTAGTTTTCTACTTGTAAGCAAAATAGTGATCTTATAAGCTATTAGAAACTGAAATCTCTTAAATATTGTTAGGGGAAAAAAAAACCTTAGTCATTCTCAAGCTCTGAAATATTGATTGTTTTTGACTCTGGCCTATGTCATCTGTGACCAAAGACAGAAATATCAGGAACAAAAATTACTGAAAACTCCTACTACATATAGCTGTTAGATGAGGTTTATGGGGTGATTATTTCTACGCTTATTGTCATTTCAAACAAATCATGTGCTTAACATCATTGTATTTTAATGAGAGTGGGAAAATAGTTTTTTCCATCTGTAGCTCAAATGTTGCTTTATTTTATCATGTAAAATATCAGTGTGAGAACAATTTGTTGGTATACATTTGACATCTAATTGTGAGATATTTATGTAGTATCTCACATATTTCTATCTGGCTTTTGTAAAAGAGTCTTGCATATTTTATGCAAATGTATATTCCCTTATGCACAAAGAGACAGCACATATCTAATCAAGTAAAATTATTATAGGCTAAATTCAGATGGGCTAATTTTATTTAAACTTAAAACTCCCAAGTTCCCTCCCCGACCAAACTGGCATGCTAATTCTAGGACGATAATTTTCAATCAGAAATTTTACTGAAGACCAATCGACTTGAGTTCATTCAAAATATGCCACTTCTAAGAAGAGAAATGTTCATGGATTACATTCACAAAAATCATATATCATGATGTTTGAAAAGCACACAAAATTTTCCCGTAAATTTTTTTTTTACACATTAAAGACAAGATACATGTAAAAATGATGAGGATAAATTAAAGATGTAGTAGACTGAAGTTAAGTGTAGGGTTTTTAAAAATACATTTATTTATTTATATTAGTTCCAAGTATATAGTACATTGGTTAGACATCTATAATGTTCATAAAATTATCCCCTCAATTGCTCTCTCCCTCCTCTGGCCCTCCACCTAGCCATCATATTAATGCTAACTGCATTCCCTCTGCCATGTTCCCCGTGCCCAACTATCAACTACAAATTTGTACTTCTTTAACCCTTCACCTCAGTCTCCCAACCCTCCTCCTCTCTGTCAGTCACCAAATTGTCCACTATATTTGTGAGTCTATATTTGATTAGTTTGTTCTTTTTGCTCCTTAGATACTACATGTAAATGAAATCATATAGTATCTGTCTTTCTCTGTCTGACTTATTTCACTCAGCATAATAAACTCTAGGTCCATCCATGTCATTGAAAATGGTTGGATTTCATTTATTTTTATTTTTTATGTTTTTATTATTTATTCTTAAAAACTATTTATTGGGGTAACATTGGTTAATATATTATATAAGTAACGCCTGTGATAAGTGCCTAATATCCAAAATATACAAAGAACTCGTATGACTCAATACAACAAAAAAACAAATGGTCCAGTCAAAAAATGGGCAGAGGATCTGAACAGACATTTCTCCCTAGAGGACATACAAATGGTCAACAAATATATGAAAAGATGCTCAACATCGCTAGCTATTAGGGAAATGCAAATCAAAACCACAATGAGATACCATCTCACACATGTTAGAATACCTATAATCAACAGGACAAGTAATAACAAATGCTGGAGAGGATGCGGAGAGATAGGAATCTTCATACACTGCTGGTGGGACTGCAAATAGGTACAGCCATTATGGAAAACAGTATGGAGGTTCCTCAAAAAACTGAGAATTGATCTATCATATGATCCAGCAATCCCTCTACTGGGTATTTACCCAAAAGATTTGAAAACTCATATCTGAAAAGATATTTGCACACCAATGTTCATAGCAGCATTATTCACAGTGGCGAGGACATAGAAGCAACCGAAGTGTCTTACGATAGATGATTGGCTAAAGAAGCTGTGGTACGTATATACAAAAATTATTCAGCCATAAGAAGAGATGAAATACTGCCATTTGTAACAACATGGATGGACCTTGAGATAATCATGCTAAGCGAAATAAGCCAGACAGAAAAAGTTGAAAATCACACGACATCACTTATATGTGGGATATAGACCTAAAAGCAACAAAAGAACAGGACAAACAGAAACTCATGGACATGGACAATAGACTAGTGGTTACCAAAGGGTAGGGGGTGGTGGAGGAGGGGGCAGGTAGACAGGGTAAAGGGGATCAAATATAGGGAGGTAGAGGGAGGGTGAAGTGGGTAAAGAGGATCAAATATATGGTAACTGAAGGAAACAGGACTTTGGGTGGTAAACATACAACAGAATATAAAGAGTAGAGTTTTTAAACTAAATTCTTGGGTTGGAATCAAAGATTTACACTTAGTTACTTGGATAAATTCTTTAACTTTCTATGTCTCAGTTTTTTCATCTGCAAAATGGTTATGATAAGAGTTGTTATCTGGTAATTTATATAAGTAGAATAGTGCTTAGCATCTAATAACCTTCAATAAATATTATCACCATGTTATCATTAGTAGCTTATTTTGAAAAGTTACATATTCAGTCATTAGTTAATATTTGTTGAAAACCCAATATAGGCAGATTATGTATAGATGTTAGTAATTTGCAGAGATAAATTGAAAAGACAAATCTTGAGCATTTAAAATTGAAAATATAGTAGGAGATAAGCATGGGCATAGTGAGAAAGCAGACAAAATTACTGGACAGTTGGCAGTGAAGGCAAAAATAAAATAACAGGTTTATTATTAAATATAAAAGAATAAAGAAATAAATTTAAAAAGTAAAATTGCTAAGCACACATGCATGGAAAGAAGAAAAATGTACTGTTTCTATTTTAGAGGGACTATCTGTGTAGGTAGGTAACATGTGTTCCAAAGATACATATATGGTGATTAGCCAAAAGAAAACTCAAAAGAATCAAAAAACATGAAGCCCTGTAAATTAAGTTTCTATCATTTTATTTTTACACACAAAGGCCAGGGTTTTGGGTGCTCTTATAGGAATGGTGTTATTGCAAGACATTCGGTCCTCTCTCAAATGTCCGTGGAGACATTTGGTCATTGCAAAATGGTCCTTGATATTTGATCCATGCTTAGAAAACATCCCTGAATTCAAATAGCCCACAATGTTTATTTATGCTTTTGGTTTACATGAGTAATACATAAAAAATACTATCATGTTTTATTGATCCAATAATTATGTTCTGGCTCTATTGCCAATAATAACCCTTTTGTTTCAGTAGTCTAGTTGGTAATGGCATAGGATCATAGACCTTTCGATGTGGACCAAATGTTTATGTGGGCATTTTGGACAGAACCAAAATGTCAAGGACTTTCTGACATTGACCAAATGTCTCCGTGGATATTTTGAACAGGACCAAGTGTCCGCTATTCAGTGGGGGCTGGTTTGCTGTATTTACGCTTAAATATCTTGTGACCAGGAGAATAATCTTCAAGATAATTCTTTAGGGTTAGAGTTTCAGAGTTTAATTAGTAAATAGAGTACCATTAATCAGTGCATGATCACATCTACACTGGTAGCCAATGAAAACCTACCTAAGAATACTTATTTCACAAGCATCCAGTAAAGGCACCATTGTGCTTATTGTGGAGGAAACAAACATTTTTTTTTCATGTGTTCAAAGTCCAACAGCTAATAAATGAAAAAAAAGAAAAACAAATAGATCTGAAGTCATGCCTAATTTCTAAATTGATCTTTTTCTGTGGAAATCAGTCTTGATAAAACTCAAAGGGAGGCATTAGGAAGCACGGAGATCATAGGGAAATAGAAAGGAATAGGAAAAGGAGAACATGAAGATTTCAAATATTTCAGGCAATGGAGACACATTCTTTTTTTTTCCAAACCCCGAGCAACGTGCTAAATCAAACAAACAAAAAAATGCAACCAACAAAATAGTAATCGTCCACTTTCATAAAACAAAGCATAGGTGCCATTGTTAATTAGGAATTGTATACTTCCATGAGATTATTATTATCAATTATTGTAATTCTTGTGAAATGATGTTTTAGAAAAAGTGAGGGTAAATAATATATTATTCATGTTGGTCTGGGCACAAATGCATTGATTCAAGCAAATACCCCTTGTAAAATCAATGGTATTTTATATCCAGAACAAGCCTATAGATTGTAATGAACAAAATGAGTAATGCACTTTCCACATTAAGGGTGCTTTTCGAAAGATGTCTTCATTAGAAATAAAGTAGAAATCCTTGTAAAAGTAAAATACGACCAGGTTTGTTCATTAGGTGGGCCTCTGCCTTTCCCTTTTCTTATTTTGAGATATCTGCCTTTTAGTTTCATCAAGATTTCTAATCCTTTAGATTTGAAAAATACCAAAGTGAGTGCAATATAAAGCAGCGATTGCTAAAGAAATTAATCAAAGCTCTCACAATATACATTACTTGCAATTTTGTTTTTAAAACAAAAGCAGAGTGACAAAAGAGCAGACTAAACCAGCAAGAATAATTCTTTAACGGCAGTTCAATTTAAGAAAACTCTTCACCTGTGCTCTTTCACCTGGGCCTCAAAATAACTCCAAACTAATCATGTGAATTTTCTCCTTTAAGTTGTTCTTCTCATAAGTTCATTCATTGATTTTTAAATTAAACTACCTTGTGTTCTTGGGATAAACCTAATTTTTCTATCACATATTTTCTTTTGTTTGATTACCATTATCATTGCTGGATATAGTTCACTAATATTTTGTTTAGGATTTTTTGCATCTGTGCTCATGATGAGTGACAGTTCTCAGAAACTCACCTTTCAAGCAATGCCTTTGGTGTTCAAGTTATGCAGATTCAAGAAAATGGATGTCTTGACAGTTTCTGAATTTCTGTATTCTGCAATAGTATGTGTAAACATTGGCATTTGTTCCTTGAATGTTTTATATAACGTCTGGTGAAGCCAATAGGGTAGAGAATTTTCTCACAATCCTATCTCGTTGTCTTGATTTGGCCTTCAAGTTCTGTTCCGCACCTCTTCCCCTTCTATCTTATATCTGTTGACAAAAATTTTCTGATTCTGTGTTTTGCTCTTTACTAGTTTGGAAATTAAATCCTCTGTTTTTATTCGTTATTTGTCTCCAACTGATTATAAAGTCTTTAATTTGTCTATAGTTACACTTAATTTGAAAGAGTCTAAAGTTAATTAATATATCTGTATGAATTTCTTGAGAAATAGGACATTTGAACACTTTAATTCCATTGACTCATCTGTTGCCCTGATATATATGCTACTTATTTACATATAAATTTGTATTTGTATTTAAATTTTATATTATTTTAAATTACATAAGAAATATCTAGTTCTAGATTGAAAAATTTTTACTTTTGGCACTTTGAAAGTATCACCCCTATCACCCTATTTTCACTATTACTGATGAAAAGTCAGGATGACAAAAACTAATTAGGAAAATATAATAAAAATTTTTAAAATACTCTCCCCAAATCTATAATGTGACTAGAAGTAAAAATTTAGTATAGATTATTCTGAGTGGAAAAATATATCATATTTCTGAAAAAAAAAAAAAGACTCAATATCATAAAGATATCAGCCCTCCCTAAAATAATCCATCAATATGATGTAATTTCAGTCAAAATTCTAAAAAGTATGTGTGTATGCACATCTTGAAATTCATATGGAGGTATAAACAGACAGTAATAACAGCCAAGAAAATTCTGAAGAAGATTAAGAAGAGTAGTGTGGGTTTTCTCTACTTAATTTCAAGACTTATTACAAAGATCTGGTGATTGATATCTTTGAATTTATATAGGGATAAAAAAAAGAAGAGAAAGTTGAGAAACAGATCTATATATATATATGGAAACAGTATATGACAGTGTGGACATTATAAACAGTGGTAAAACAATGGTCTATTTATAAATGTGTTGGGACAGTAAACTTAATACAGAAAAAATAAAACATGGACTCTACTTCACCAGATTTACAAAATAGATTTCAGATAAAGATTTAAATCAAAAAGTGAAATGTAAAAAAAAAAACTGAAGAAGTAAAAATAGAATAATATATGTATGTCATTGTATAGGGTCAGGTTTTATTAAGAAGAATGGCATGGGCAAATAATTAAGGAATATATATTTATGGGTGCATATAATGTAGTAAAATATAAAAGTATAAACAGGAACTCACCAAGTTAGGTAAACTAATTAGCTTTAAGTGGGAAGATCAGGATAGAGACATGAAAGGGAGCTTCAGCAAAACTATTAATATCTTATTTCTTTAAAACACATCAGTTAAATCAGGACACTGCAGTATGTTAATATTAATTGGTGAATCCAGGGAGGTTGGTCACATTATTTTGCATATCTTTCAATATGTTACAAATATTTCATAATTTTAAAAAGTTGCTTTGGAAATATAAACTGGTTTGCAAATTGCACCAGATGCTACAAACCAAATCAAACAATTATTTTTAACGGTTACATGCATACAATGTTTTTTATCCTAGTGCACTCACATTGATTTTTCCAGATGTTGCCTCATAAAGAGATCATAACCATCAACAACTATGGCATTACCTTTGAATTATGAGTGTTAATGTCATATATTAGAATAAGAACAGTTCTCATGTCAATGGGCAATGGCAATTTACCTCAGTGATGATAATTTCAGTATTGCTTTATAATTCAGATTTGGCATGCTACCAAGACAGTAAACCACACTTAGTATGTCTTCAGTCAAAAAACTGTTAAATATACAAAATGCAAAAATAAATTTACAAAACAAGAATAATCAAGGTTTATATTGTTTTGATAGTACTAAAAGCTTTACATATTACATTAATAGCTCAATTTACTGAGCCCTTATTAGGTTCTAAGCAGAATGTCAAAAATTGTATATATATAAACTTTTGTATTATCTTATTTGATGGTCACAATCACCTTGGGAGTTATAACCATTATCCATTTCACTGATGGGGAAACTGAGGCCTAGTGATCCAATACTGTGCCCGAGATTATAGGGTAAGTGACACAGCACAGCAAATGTGGCCTGTACTGGTTCTTGAAGCCCTAGCCATGAATGACAACTTTCTAATTACTAAATAAGTTGTTTTCTCCAGAAAGAAAAATGTTTTCTATGGCATGTTAGCTAGCTCTATTCTAAGCTGTCAAAGCATTTGTATGTTATAGTGGTAAAGAATTTTTATCTAGCATCAAATCTAAAAAGAGTCAGTTAAATGTAATAGCTTTTACATGGCTAGATAAGATTTAACTAAAAATTCAAACATTTTGTTTTAGAAATAGTGTTTTTATCTCAGAAAATATTTGAAACTTTATAAAAATGATATAGAGAACAAGAAATTAGAATGGAAGATTTTCAAATAATGCAATCACTGAAAATTTGAAATATAGTCAAGATTTCTTCATAAAGTACCAATCAAAGTACTTCTTTACAGGTTTAGAAAGTTGCTATAGGCATAAATGCTATTTATTTATTTATTTATTTATTTATTTACTTAAAAATATTTTCATTTACTTAGTACAGATAATTGTGTAATTAATATATATGTCAGGCAACCATTGGGAAACCCCAGCACTATTTGATGTTATCAGACACTTAGTTTTATCTAGTCTTTCAAAGCCCAATAACATTATGTTAAGCAGTATCTGACAAATCCTGACATTTGTGGTCTTACATATTTCTCTTATGAGCACTGTTTGAAAATATTGTAATTAGCTGACATTTCACCTTTAGAATTGGCTGTGTGCTGGAATTTATTATTATTTTTAAATTTTTTTTAATTTATTTTTTTAATTGGAGAAATGACTTTAATTTTTTTCCCCATTCTACCTCTTGCCTCACCCTACCCTCTGTCTATTGTCCAAAATGCATGATATTTTAAAATTATTTACCAAAAATTGTTTAATCAGAGCATTTTGGTGAATTGAAATTCTTCCAGAAATTAAGAGAAAAATATTTAATGTCATTTTTTTGTTTGCATATTATCTATACTATCTTCTAATTACACACTAGAAATACTGAACTCAAAATATTGAATAATACACTATTAAAAAATGCTGGGAAAAGAAAATAAATGATTAGTCATGGTTTGCAATCCAGCAGAAACAACAAGAAACACCTAGAGGAAGGCATGTCAGTTTACATACAATATTAAATCTCCTGGCTGCAAAATATTTTGCAAATAACTTAATGGGGACTGCATACAGTCAGAGCTATACTTGTCATACACAAGTATTTGCACATCTTTAAAACTGTTTTAGTCAAGGTAGGTATATTGTATCCACTTACATAAATAACATTTTTAAAAAATCAATGCTCACTAATGTAACAAGAAAAAGATGGTTTTGATACCACTTTGTTTCAATTTTATCTCTCTTCCTTTGGTTTCATGGAAGGTTTTACTTGCCACAATTTTCTTACTTGTGTATACCCTCTCCAAAGTGTAACTTATAACTTGTTCTTCCCCTGAAGATCAGTTTTACATTTTTTTCTTCTTACTGTAGAGTATATATTTGAGCAATGAATAAGATACTATACCCTTCGGTTTGTTTGTTTGGTCTGCTCTACTTCAGTCATCTTTCAGTAGACCTGAGTACTTTTTTCTGAAATAATGAGTACTGTTATTGTTCTACTATGATTGAATCCCTGAATGTTAGGATCTGTAAAGGGAATTAAAAGAAAAAGAACAAATGGCATTAGTCTAGTGGTGAATGTGGGATTTGGAATAAGATGGAATGAGTATTAGTCTCAATATTGTCACTTAAGCTGTGTGGCCACAAACAATTTTGTTTCCTCATTTGAAAAAGGAAAATATTAGTAAGGTTTCTCTAAGATTAAATGAGATTTAAAATTCCACTTTCTGGAATACAGAAAATACTGGTCTTTCATAATTTCATCAATTGACTGAGATTTTCATCATTAGGCTTTGTATTCCTAAGACAAATAAGTAAGCTTGAAACATATTATTCAGCTATTTTCTACTAGAGTAAATAGTAAATTAGCTTTCACTGTAAAGTCTGAAGAATCTTCAAATTATGTAATAATTTTTGATAGGTAATCTATAGCATTCAGCACATTTTTAGCAGTGTTTTATTTATTCAACAAATATTAATTAAATGCTATTATCAATCAAATATGATTCAAATGATGAAAGTTTGGTATTAAACAAAGCAAGTATAATCTTATACTCACTAAACTAACTTTCTGAAAATATTCCTCTTAAAAGTTACATTAAAAACCAGTAATTTGATATAGTCCCATTCATTTATTTTTGCTTTTACTTCCCTTGCGTTGAGGTCAAATTCATAAAATCTCTAAAACCAAGGTCCATGAGTTTAGTACCTATCTTCTCTTCTATACAATTTATTGTTTCAGTATTTATATTCAGGCCCTTAATCCATTTTGAGTTACTTTTGGTGTATGATGACAGACAGTAGTCTTGGTTTATTATTTTCATGTGGTTTTCCAATTTTCCCAGCACCATTTATTGATGAGGCTTTCCCTTCTCCATCGTATATTTTTGGCTCCTTTGTCGACAGTATTTCTGGGCTCTCCATTCTGTTCCATTGGTCTGTGTGTCTGTTTTTCTGCCAATGCCATGCTGTTTTGATTATTGTTGCTTTGTAGTATAATTTGAAGTCAGTCCGAATGATACCTCTTGCCTTGTTCTTTTTTCCCTGGATTGCTTTGGCTATTTGGGGTCTTTTGTGCTTCCACAGAAATCTGATGATTTTTTTTGTTCTTTTTCTTTAAAACATGCCACTGAGATTTTGATGGGGATTGCATGAAAGCTGTATATTGCTTTGGGTAATTATGTTGATTCGTCCAATCCATGAACACATAGCTTTCCATTTCTTTGTGTTTTCTTCAATTTCTTCTAATAATGACATAGTTTTCAGTGTATAGGTCCTTCACATGCTTCATTAGAAATGGTAGTATATAAATACAACAGTTATGGAATTTCAAAATAAAATAGTGTATAATGACAAAAGAATCCACAAATTGCTTAAGGAATTTGAAAAATCTTTAGTACCTAGCATGGCTGTAATTTTGGTTATGCAAAAGATTCCCCATATACTTAAAAAATATATTGGCTATATTTAAAAGAGACGATATACTTGATTTTCGTAGACTTTCAAAAAATGTAATTTAACCTGATATACTGTATACTACTGCAATAGTTTATTAGAACAGATGATCACGCTTGAAAATTTGTCATGGACTATGAGGACTGCCCATTATTTAATGAGAATTCTTTATTACTTTATAAAATGACAATAATGAACTTGAGCTTCCAAGCTACGGAAACTCAAGTTTTATATTTCCATATAAACATGCGCAAAACAAAATATGCTGAACAAATATCAAAGTTTTCTAAATTATGTAAGTGATTATAGAGAACAAAACTAAGAAGCCTGGTATTTTAGACAATGAAGCTTCTGCTTGAATGCAGCATCTCTTTGCAGTCTCTTTGGAAATTAAGAGAAACTTAAAAATACCTAAATAGCACTGAAGATATGTTAGCAAAACATATGTTTTAACCATAAAAGAAGGAAAAATGAGGATCTTGTTTCACATTGCAATTTGGAGAAGAAAGATATTGAGCAAAGAGAGAAAATGTTTGTTAGGCATCAGATGACATACTATGCCAAACAAAGTGCTACGTGATTTCCCATCCATGCATAATAGCCTTCTAATAGCTTATTAGGTGTATGTGACATATATTTTGTTTCAAAAATTTTCATCACAACCCAGTAAGAAAGGTATTCATATTTCTATATTTATCAACAAGAACATAGGATCAGGAGTCTAGCTTGCATGAGATGAGAGAAGCATGGTAACTGACCTTTAAGACTCAATCATGGCTCATTCCACAAACATCTTTTTAAGCACTTAGCAAGTGCATAAGGGTCTGCTCCCACCTCTATTAGTGCTCTTTCCTTTCCACTCCCGACCTCTGAGCTGTCTGGTCCTTTCTAGGAAATGCTAAGTTTCTCCCTCATTGGTTATACCTCACACATATTATCTAATATTGCTCCATTTTAACTAATAGTCTCTGAAGTAAGAATAACTCACTGACCTCACAAAATAGTCTAATGATGATAACACATCAGTAATGGTACACACACACACACACACACACACACACACAATATGTAACTACTTCAGATAAATATACATACATTGGTAGAAGGGATTTCAATATTTTAATTGAAAGGATAAATATTTCATGCCTCGTTTAGTATAACTATCTCAAGGTAGAGTGGTCATTTTTAAAAATTGAAATATAATTGATATGTAACATTGTATAAGTTTAATGTCTACAACATGTTGATTTAAAATATTTATATTTTCCAATATGGTTACCACTTTTTCTTTAGCTAACACCTCTAAATTATTACATAATTATCATCTCAAAGTTTAAAATAGTTTTGTTGATTATAATCACTATGTTATGCATTGGTTCTACAAGACATATCTACCAGTTCCCAGTTTGTACCCTTAAACAACATATCCCAAATTCCCCCAGCTCCCATCCCCTGATAACCACCATTCTACAAGATAGGTGTTTTGAGATTTGACATATATTTGCTGTCATACAGTATATGTCAGTATATGTCTGACCATAATGAGCTCAAGGTCCATCCATGCTCTTGTAAATGACAAGATTTCCTCCTTTCTCATAGCTGAATGATATACAGTTGTATATATATACCACAACTTTTCCATCCAGTCATCCATTGAAAGACACTTAGGTTGTGTCCATATCTTAACTATTGTGAATAATGTATTAAACAAAGGAGTATATATATGTCTTTAAACTCTTGTTTTTGTTTCCTCTGGATATGTAACCAGAAGTAGTTCTATTTTTGATATTTAAGGACTCTCCATACTGTTTTTCATAGTGGTTGAATCAATTTAATTTTCCACCCACAGTGTACAAGAGTTCTCTTTTCTCCACATATTTGCTAGTGCTGTTATCTCTGGTATTCTTGATGATCGCTATTCTAACAGGTGTGAGGTGATATCTCATTGTGGCTTTAATTTGTATTTCCCTGACCATTAGTGATCTTTTTCATGTACTTGTTGGCCATTTGGATGCTTTCTTTGGAAAAATGTATATTTAATTTTTTGGCCATTTTTTAATAAGATTTTTTTATTGAGTTGTATGAGTTCTTTATACATTTTGAATATTACCCCTTAGCCAATATATGTTTTACAAATATTTTCTCTCATTGCCTTCTCATTTTGTTGCTCATGTCTTTTGCTATGCAGAAGTAGTTTGATGTAGTCTCATTTGATTTTTTCTTTTGTAATAAAAATGAAAAATGAAAAATGAATTAATTAAAATGTGTGTTGGATCCCCTATTTGGTTCAATGTATGGTCCAAATCCATTGTTTTCTTTGTTGATTTTCTGTCTGGAAAAAAGACGTATCCATTACTCTAAGTAGGGTAGTGAATTCTCCTAATATTATTGCATTGTTATATATTTATCCCTTCAGATCTGTTAGCATTTGCTTAATATATTTAGGTGCTCCAATGTTGGGTGCATATACATTTGTGATTGTTATATCTTCTGGATGGATTCACACTTTTATTACTATGTAATAACTCTCTTTGTTTCTGGTTACAGTTTTTGTTGAAAGTCTATTTTTTCTGATACGAGTATAGCTATGCCTGCTTTCTTTTGGTTTCCTCTTGAATGAAATATCTCAAAAAATATTCCCATCCATTTGCTTTAAGCCTATGTGTGTCTTTAAAGGTAAAGCAAGTCTTTTGTAGACAGAATATAGTTAGATCTTGGTTTTTATCCATCCATTCACTCTATGCCTTTTGATTGGTGAATTCAATACATTTCCATTAGGAATTATTGATATGTGGACTTACTTATGCCATCTTAACTGTTTTGTATTTCCATTTTTTTTCCTTTTCTTTTTATTCCCGCCTACCTTTATAAATTGGTAATTTTATCTGGTGGTATGCTTTATTTCTTCTTTATTTTCTGTGCACCTGTTCTAGGATTTTGCTTTGTGGTTACCATGAGGCTTATATAAGATGTCTCATAGATAAAACAGTCCATTTTAAGTTGACAGCAAATTAACTTCGATCGTTTATAAAAGCTTCACCCTTTTACTCCTTCTCTTTTATATTTTTGATGTAATTATTTACCTCTTTTATATTATGTATCTGTTAACACATTATAGTAGTGATAATTGTTTTTAATACTTTTTCTTTGACCTAGTACACTACCTTATTACAGATTGAGAGTTTTCTAAGTCTGAATACATATTTACCTTTATCGGTGTGTTGTAAGGGTTCATGTTTTAATGACGCTGATTAGGGTTTTCTGATTTCAGCTTAAAGAACTTCTTTTAGCATTTCTTGCATGTTTGTCAAGGAAAATATTTCTTTTTTGTATCAGAAGGATAATTTTGTTGGATAGAGTATTCCTGGCTAGCAATTTTTTTTCAACACTTTGAGTATGTCATTCTACTTTCTCCAGACCTGTAGTATTTCTGCTTAAAAATTCATTGATGGCCTAGTGGAGGGTTCTTGTAAATTACAATTTTTTCCCCTGACTGCTTTTTAGATTTTTTTATGTGTCTTCGATTTTTGACAATTTCATTATAATGGGTCTTTGAGAAGGTCTTTTTGCATTGAGATAATAGGGTGATATGTTAGCTATATAAATTTGGATGTCTAATTCTATCCCGAGGTTGGCAATTTCTTAGCTATTATATTTATAAATAAATTTTTCTGCTCTCTTCCACTCTTCTCCTTCTAGAATTGCAATTATTTTAATATTTGTTCTTTTAAAGAAGTCCTATAGATCACATAGGCTTTCTTCATCCTTTTTCATTCTTTAATTTTGTTCTCTTTTAACTTTGTGGTTTCTCTCTTGCCCCACAGTCCATGGCCTGTTTTCTGAGTATACTCTGTCTACCTGAGCTCTCTTGATACAGCTCTTGGGGGAGGAGTGAGTGTAGTCTTCTGGATATTGCCCACAGGCCTGTGGACCTACTAGGGAGGTCCCTGGGTCTGGTATACCCAGAAGCTCTTAGGTAGACTTTCTGAAGAGTACAGTCAACAAGAAAACCAAGTCCCTTATCTGCTTCTTTCTCAATCTCTTCCCTTCCCAAGTCTTGGGGATCCCACTTTAGTACTTGGGTGCCACAGGAGAGAAATAGGTTTCTTCACCTATATAATGGGAGTAGCTAGGCAACCACTCAGGTCTCCTTTTTCTCTACAGGAGAGATTATTGCTGTCAGATAGACCGGACCCGTGCAGTGTTTACTTAAAAAAGAGAGAGGTGCTAGGAAAGTTTCCTTACAGTTGCCTCCTCTGTGACCAAATTTTTTTTTCTCCAATGGCGTGCCTAAATCTCCCTTATGGAAGGCTGAACGTCTGAAAATTCTCTTTCATGTGTGAATATCTGCCCAGGTCAGCACTCTCCATCTTTTTTTTTCCCAACAGGGCCAAGAGGGGTCTGAGCATGTTCACTGTCTTCCCTGGTTCCACAGCTTGTAGTGAGGTCTGTCTGTCTATTACTGGATGCACACACAGGTGGGTGCAACTCCTTCTGGGTCCCTTGGCCTATAGTGTTAGATCCCATAACTCCACAAAAGCACTTATGTTTGAGGATGGATATCTATTTCATTGTTTAAAAAAGGGCTTAATAAGGAACATTTTACACTGTTAGTTATGCTGCTGATGTCACTCTCCAGAGCGGTCGTGTTGATGTATCTGTATCACACTGTTAGCAGCCTATGTGCACACTTCATTCTCTGTATGAGTAGAAACATACAAATGCAGAAGCAAGAACCCTATGCAATGTGAATTATTTCATCTTGATGTTTATGAGCATGAAGTTGCCTAATCTGTGCTTACTGTCAAAGCAGCAAAGAGTATACAAGACGACATTTTGTACCAGTGAAATTTGTTTAAAGTCATGTAACATCATTAGAAAAGAGTAATTAGTTTTGATTAGTTTGGTTAGTGAATACTGTAGTTCATTCATAAGTATAAAACATAAACATTTTTCAGTATAAATGCATTTTATACCATTTGTTAAAGTAATCCAAAAAACTACAGAATTTTAGGATATTAGAATAAGTTCTAAATTATAAATTATATAGTTATTCTACTAGGCCACCACAATCATCATAAAAGCAAATGAGTATCTTTTCTTTCTTATTACATTAATGTCTTGGGTAAATGATGCATTTTAGCTTATTTAATATTTAAAGGATAAAGTTGGAAACTATATTTTTTATGTTTTTCAGTTATTACTCTGTATTTTTCTCCTAAATAAAATAATTCTACACATTTTATAGTAGAATATACCTATAGTATATACAGACATATACTATGGTATGTATAAGACAAAAAAACTGTTCAATATATTTAATTAATAAGTAAATAGTTATATAGTTGTAACATTAAATTGGTAAAATTAACTGAAAATAACTTAGAAAATTAAAGAATTGATGATGAAAACATACTTTAGCCTCAGTTTTTGACAGTTATTAAAATTAGGGTCAACTGAACAAGTGAAAAACTAGTCTGGACTTGAAACATCTTTTATGAGGCTTGGTATTCTTTTACTAAGCTTTGCAGTCTTAACCATGAATTACAGTACAGCAAGTTTTTAATGCTATAGTTTTTTGTGTTTTTCCTTTTTTTTGTCTCCAGGGTATCAGTTCTAAGACATTATTTTATTTTTATTTTTTTTTAGAAATCATTAAGTAAGTAGTCATGGATAGAAGCAGGCACAGATATAAGCTATATGTGTCCTTTTTTTTCTTTTCTTGTCATCATTTTGAATATCTTGAGGATACTTCATTGCAGATTCCTACTGCTATAACCTAAAAAATGTGTTCTTATTTCTAAGCTTACTAAGTCTTTTTCTTTTACATAGTTCATGGTTTTGCGAATAATGTATATCTTCAATAAAATAATCAAGAGATATTACCATTAAGAGATGCTAACATTTGTTTTATTAAGGTATCTTAATTTCTAATATGAAATCAAAAAAATTTTAAAACACATAATCATCAAAACTTGGTAGATTACTTTTTCAGTTAGCTCCCTTCTAATTAAAATTTCTCAAATTAATCTCTTGGCATATAAAACCAAAACCTTCATCAACACTACTATATGACTGAATTTCTCCGTATTGTTATATCCATTCAGGCATGGAATGTACTACTACAATGTTTAGAAGAAAAAAAATAGCTGGATAGGCAGTTAAATGGAGTATGAGGAATAATCCTTTCTTTGTCTTTCTACACTCACCTTCTTCTTTCAACATTATAATTCCACTGTGGTTCAACAGTTCTATGAAAATGTTATTTATGGGTATTGATCATTACATGTAAAAGTTATAAAGTTGTAAGTTATGTGTATTAATCAAAACACATGAGTATCTAAGTTATGAGTATGCTAGCATGTACACACACATATCTAAGTAATAAGATTTCCTTTATAATATGCCTATATTTGGGTCTCTCAAATCTCAAAGAATGACTGAAAAGGCTTTTTTTTCTGGCATCCTAAACTCAAATTTGGAACTGTAATAATGCTGCTTAGACTTGATCTAAGGATAAGAGTTATTGGTCCCTAATTAATCTTAGTGCAAAACTCTTACAAAAAGAATGATTCGGAAGTTAATTCCATGTTTTTGTAATTCAAATCCTATACAGATGAACTACATATTGCTACATATTGTACTGTTAGGTACAAAGTCAGGCAGTCCTGTCTGAAAATACGTGTTAAAAGCAGCTTCTCTTGCCATTAATGCGAGGAGTGAGGTGATCATAACTGCTCCTTTCTGCTGTGCCTAGGCTCCCTCAATTCCTTCCCCATAAGCAGCAAAGCAAATGCTCCATGTGTCTCAGAATCACTACCTTCAAAATTAACCTGGCTCTACACTGGAGAGTAATTGTGCATTAGTGTAGGCAGTGCTACATTTACCTTTTTTAACATGAGCTAATTGGAAAAAAAATCCTACTCTGATGTGCTGTTTTCAGGGTCCTCCTAATTCTGGACATTTCTCAAATTAACAGCTGGATCTACTTTCTTCAGATATGGGGCCCATTCTGGCTACAAGTAGAAAACAAGGCCTTCATGTGTCCACTCTTGTTTCTGACCTAGGCACCTCCATCTCATACTGTAGTATGGAAATCAGATTTTTATCTGTGCACCTTTGCTGAGTTCCTGTTTTAGATTTCTATCTAGAGTATCTTTTTCTTCAGGACTGCGACACCAACTTGTTCCTGCCAGTTCTTCACACGTGGACAGCACTCCTACTTCTAAACACCTATGACTGTGGCCGTCCTTCCTAATGTAGATTGCTTTTGGGGAAATCTACATATCATCAGCTCCTAGATTTTGTGTGGCCATAGCCTGCTTGTCTGCCTGTTAGGACAAGTTGAGTGCCTGTGCTAGATTTCTATAATGTCAACTACCTGTCTGCATTAGTGCACAAGTGTAGTGATGATAACAGGAACAATAACAATAGTTACTCCCATTTCTACCATAATTCTAATTCCTTACATATTTTGTATATTATACTGAATCAATATGTTTTTTTTCTTGCTTTAATTTTAGATAGCATGTAATATATGAAAGCAAATGTTTTCTCAATTTTCCACTGGTTATTTTTTATTTAACAAATAATTTCAGAGCATCTCATTGTACTAGAACATTTCCTAGGGATGATACGCATTACTTTTTTTATCCTCAAAAAGTCCAAATACTACTCAGAGAACAGAATATGGTAACAGCAGGTGGTAGTTCTAAAAGAGTATAAGAAGGGCTCCCTAATTAAACTTGGTTGGAAGAAAGAAGGAAATGGCATCAATTAGAACTTTTTAGAGGAGGTGATAATATTTATGCTAACCATTAATGATTAAGTCCTTTTTATCAATGTCCAACGAAATTATATCTGCTTCCACATTTCTCTATGAAAATTGATAATTCATAGATATTATAATTAGTAAAGAAAGAACACCAATAAGGAGCTCCTTGATCTTACTCACTTTAGCTGCATTTCAGCCAAAATTGATTTAAGATGTCACTGCTCCTAATTTTCTGTTGATGATGATAATTATATGATGATAACAGTGGTGATGATGATAACAAACACCACTTAAGTGTTCATATATTCCAGAAAGTTTGCTAAAATGGATTTATAGCTTATATACTTGATCTCATTAGATCTTAGCAGTATGTAGAATTTTAAGATGACCCCTAAGATTCCTGGCCACTGGTGTACACACAACTTCTCCTAATATTCAATGAAACACTAATTTAGGTACGGCCATGTAGGGATTTTACAGATGTTATCAAGATCTCAAATATTTGACCTCAGTCTAGGAGTATTATCCACATGGTCCTGAATTAATCATATGAGTCCTTTAAATCTGGTCATAGAGAGAGGTCAGAGACAGAGAAAGTCAGAGAGATCCAAAGCATGAGAAAAATTCACTGTGTCATTGCTGGCTTTGAAGAAGCCACATGGCATGGAAGTGGGTGGCTTCCAGGATATGAAAGTGACCCCTGGCTGATAACCAGCAAGGAATCAAGGGCCTCAGAGTCTACTCAATTGAGTAACTGAATTCTTCCACGACCACATGAGCTTGAAAGAAGATTCAAAGCTCCAAATGAGATCAGAGCTGATACCATGGTTTTAGACTTCTGAGACCCTGAATAGAAGACTTAGTTGAGCCCACCAAGACTTCTGAGTCTTGACTGTAAGATAATAAATGGGCATTGTTTGGGTTACTAAGTTTGCTGTGAAAAAAATAGAAAACTGATACAATTTTCCTAATCGATAAATTGGTAGCATCATTATACTCATTTTAAGATGAGGAGAGTGAAACTTAAGGATTTTCCCAATATTGTTCATATTTACCATGTTTCACTATGGTTGATCATGCAAAACACAGAACTTCTTCAATATTGTGAATTAATGCTTTCATATTATACTAGTTTTACTCTTGATGTTATGACTAAGGACTCTTGCCAACTAAATCTGTACATAAGACATTACAGTATTTTTACCCACAGACTAGTTCCAAACATGGACAAAGTAGACTGAAATGACTCTTATGTCCTTAAATGCAAAACACAATATTTAGAAAATGCTCTGAATGAGGTGAGGTAGGGAGTTATAAATTTCCTTTCTTTAGTATTGTATCTATAACTTTATCCATTTCTTTAGGTACAATTTGTAGCTGTGGGTTTCAGAAACACGTTTTTCTCATCTGTTCATTGGCAGATCTTTCTCAATGGGTCATGAAAGAGAAGTTTAAGGAGAGCTATATTCATGCCCCTCAAGAAAGTTATGGCTCCCCAGATGCTGATAAAGAATAGATATAAAGATTGAAGGCAATTATCTCAAAAACTTAAAGGAAATTAGATAGGTTTTTTAGCCTAAGCCTTTTTGACTACAACACTGACTTAATTTAAATCTTGACTGTTTTCACAGATTCGAAATGTTCTTTCTAAATCATATACTGAATCATACTGCCCTGCTTCCTCCTCTTCCCCTTCATAATCAGTTTTCCAGTTGTTTTATAAGGGTGGGAATTAAAGACGAAACAATTTGTTAGTTGTTTGATAACACAATAAACAATTCTTTTACAGGTGACTTTGTTGCTTAAGAAAATAATGTTTATTAAGAAGCATAAGAATTAAGGTCATTCCCTGCACCCCTTCCAGAGAGGGACTAATGCCCACAGGCATCCTGGTAAGGAAAAAATATTAAAAGCCTACTGAACCTGGATCTATAGGGGTAATTTAGACATACTTCCTGTTACTGAGAAGCCCACAGTCTCATATATGTTACACTGTCAAGCTTACTTGAACAAATATGACTGAATGATTGTAATAGCAGACACTTAATCATACCTAGTATATGTCAGGCACTGCACATGGCATTTTTACACATATCATCTGATTTAATCTTTGTAACAATACCGTAGGGTAGGCACAGCTATTATCCCCACTTTAGAGATAAGAATTTTGAGGCAGAGTTGCTCAACAATTTGTGCGTGGTCACAAAAGTAGTTAGTAGTGGAGCTGGGCTTCAGAGACTATGTTCTCTAAACACTGATGCCGTGACAGAATTTCTTTTCGAAAGATGTTTGCGACAATATGTCATATCCAACTGTTTTTCTTGCACTGTAATATAGACATACTTCCCCTCAGGAGGTGAGGTCTTTGCTCTTTTTTTCTTAACTCTGAGCAGGGTTTGGGATTAAGATAGAAATGACACTATGCAATTTTCAAGGCCAGGCCATAAAAGGTGATACAGCTTTCACCCGCTTCTCCGTCGTGTTACTACCTCTGGAGCCCTGAGCAGCCACATAAGCAGTTTAATATCCCTGGGGTCACCATTATGTGAGGAAGCCCAAATTACTCCATGAGTAAAGAGACCACATAGAGAGGCCCTGAGTCTGCATGAAGATGGAGGAATGCCCAGGAGGCCCCCAGCTGCTTCAGCATCCCCACTCTACTCCAGTTCCAGACACCATATGACTTCAACCACATAACAGAGCTGAGTCAGAAATGCTTAGCCAAGCCATTCCCAAATTCCTGACTCCTTCCTCCAAAACCCTGAGCAGTAATAAAACAGCTGATAATATATTAAGCCACAACCTCTGGGGATGATTTGTTATGTAGCAACATATAACTAGATCACCCTTTCTACAAGTGGATTCAGTTAAAAATGAAGTACGTACAAATAATATATGTACTGATTTAAAGTGTTTAAATTGGAAGTTTAAATTTTGGTATATGTCCTGGTTTCCCAAATAAAAATTTTCTCACAATGATATTATTGTTTGAATCTCAAAGGTTGTTTTAATCTACTTTTCAGTTTTGTCTTCTGTTATTTCAAAGGATGTGTTAATTTCTATAGAAACTACTTACTGTCCTCCCAATGTAAAATCATTTCTTCGAGATGAATGTACTCTACTTGCCTGTAAAATATCCCTTTTTCTGTAAAACATATTTCTACTCTATGAATAAGGTACCACAGATCACTATAAATAATATAGCCAGAAAACCCCTACTGAATAGCAATATTAAATCAACTGTCATGTTAGGAGGAGATTTGAAGAAGAAATTAAATTCCCATTCAGTTACTAAAATAAAGCAACTACTTGAATGCTCACCCAGTAGGCATCGTCTTATCACTCAGTGAGCATCTTATTTGAGAAGGAATATTCCCACTGGCAAACTTACTTACTCCCTAATTTAAATATATACATAAAATAAAATGTGAGAGCGTGAACTCAACTACTATGAGTAGTTAAAATCTATACAATTGATTCATCTTAAATATTTAAGTGTAGAATTCCTTCTAGTGGACAATCACATTAAGTACCTAGTTCCATGTATGCCTGCTAGAAAGACACAGAAATTAATATTAATCCATTAATATGAACATGGAGTATTCAAATGGGCTCTAAAACAAAATATAAAACTGAGGTTTTATATGATGTTAGATTACGAACATGAAACTATATCCAGAATTGTAGTTCTAGTTCCATTAAACAAGTTTTTTACTAGAAGTCAGTGTAATTACAATGAAATTGAACTTCAGCAATAGGTTTCTGAAGAAGTATTGACCAAAGGGCAAATGTGATTTCTCTCAATGACATGATCTATTTTTTCCTAAATGTAACTCTAAAATGGCACCAAAGGAGTCACTGCCATACTAATGTGTGCTCATTAAAGATAAAACTGAAAGTAAATAAATGAGACACGCATTCTTTGCAGTATTTTTTTATGTTGAATTACAATCTATATTTCTGTATTTCAGTTACTGTCATTGTAACTAAAGGAAAAATAGAACATTTTAGGATTTAAAATGAGGTTAAGAGATTACTAAATGTGAAAAAAATATTCAGATTGCCATTTCATACATTTTTAGCTGTTTTTCTCATTTTTTTCTCATTTATGATATGTAGATTGAAGCAACAATTTCATCTCTAAAAAGAATGAAGAAAAAAGTAAAAAAATAAAAAATAATTAACTTTGGCATAAAAATATGCTTAAAGCAATTTGTTAAATGCATCTATTTCTTCATTTCCAGGGTTGAAATAAAAATAATCTATAATAATGATTTCCTAAATATAAGTTTCTTACCTAAGTTGTAGCCAGTAGATTCCACTGGAAAAAAGGTAAACTACCAAGCAATGGTGTCACAGTTAAGTACTAGCCTCCTTTTACTATATTTGCAGAAGTCAAAATGCACTAATATCAGAATAATGTTTTGTAGTCCCTTCATGTAGATGGTGGCAAAGCAGGCATAATAAATCAATAGAACAAATTGTCAGACCAGTAATGTGGCTTCTGTTGTTCTGTTTCTCATTAAAGGCAGTGGCAATTGGAGAAAAGCTATTACTGCATCCAGAATCCTTAATGAGGTTTGCAACCAATTAGTTTACTGCCCAACTATATGCTTTGACATTTGGTTAGCAAGAAAATTGGGCAACTTTTCATGCAAAAGGATATTATTACACATAAGCCTGAAATGCTTAGCTATTCTAATGTTTGAGTCAGCTAACAGAATAGGTACCTGCAAAATATCTTAAGAAAACATTGACCTTCAGATTCCTGCTTTCTTCTGAGTTGATGCTGAATCGATAGAGAAACCTAAAGCCAATGTTTTATTGATATGTGAACTAATACAGTTTGCAAAAATTTTTTATTAAGCTTTGCAAACCAATGTCAGCTTAAACTATTGTGCCCAGAAAATGTCAGCCTCAAAAAATTGTCTGACAAATGTGATGGAGCTTCTTTGACACTATCTCATTAAGACCCTACTCTGATACCCTCTTCTTTTCAATCACTTCAAAGCTATGAATAAATATTGCAGTAATCTTTATACTGTAACTAGGATTTTAGCTGTATAAATCATGGAGGGAAATCCTGGTGCATCGGTCATTGAACATTTTTAGTTTTATCACTGTAAAGAGAGATTTGTTATATAAAGAAAATTTTGTAAAATATTGTAGGAGAAAAATCTGTAGCTTCTGTCATAGGATCTCAAGAAAATTCACATTTAAAATAATACTAATATTCCTCTACATAAGAGATATTTGGGTAGATTAAAGAGATACTGTTTAGTACAAATTTAAAAAGAACAAAGACTTGACACCTAATACTGAATTAGGAACAAAACTTTCTAAAACATTTATAGTATCTGAGAATTAAGTATAATAAGCTAACTCTTATAATTCAGAATAGAGTAAAAAGGCATTATTATCTAAAGAGCAATGAATAAATATTCTTTGGGGGTACAGAAGGAAAGATATCTAGAGCCAATATGTGTCCTGATACTTCAGCTTCAATATCATTTGCTCGATCTGGTTCTTCTCTACTTTAATGACATTTATGGCTGGCTTAAACCCATTTAACATTTTTCTCATGCCTTTTATATTTCTATCTGTTCATATACCTAAATTCACAAAACTCCAACTTTTATTCCTTTGAGATTTATTTATATTCAGTCCATGATCAAATCTGAAGTTTCTTCGTGTACAACTTAGGTTACATTTTCTTACTCTAGGCCCAATACTATTGAATTTATAGTCATCTAGCTCATGACTTAAAATGCCTTATCAATGTCAACCTTATCAATAAAAAGATAAACTGTAAAACAAAGTACTACTTTGGAAAACAGAATAAGCATACATATAATGTGGTAAAATCTCCAAGGAAACAAAAACAAAAAATGTTATTAATATTCTATAACTTGAGAGTTGGGACAAGAGCATTTACATGTTTTTCTAATATATACTCACCATTGGTCTTATCATATTTTCACATTTTTATAGATATATTCTTATATCTTTTTCACATGTATGTTATGTTCATCATATTTTAAGTTACTCGAAGTTTAATTTTGAGAACCCCTCAAAATCTAACAATCTAACTAAGAGGATTTACATCCCCCATAAAAAATTTTGAGCCTATCATCATATATCAAATGTGCATGTAAATGTATTTGGGTGAATTCTGCTTAAAATAAAATTTAATACAAATGGAAATGAGAGTAGTAAAAATTACAAGAAAAATATTTATGACCAAATGTGGGACTTAGAATAGAAAAGGCATTTTGGTATTTTGGGAATGACATGGAGGAAGAAAGAAAAGATGATCCAAGAATAAAAGGTTAGGGTTAGTTAAGTTAATAGATCATATACTATTCAAATGGAAGACTAACTCTTGCTATATGACAATATTGTACTTATAATTATCCTTGATATTATATTATTAAAGCCCACTGACCACTGGGAGCTCAACTATAGTCAAATAAAATTGGGTTTATTAGCTTGTTTTTGTAAGGAAGACCACCTAACTAGGCAAACTATCAAACTGGCAAAGATTGGTCAGAATTTGTAAACTAAAGAATTGCTGGATCCACATGAGTCTGTGAGGAGTTATTATTTGCTATAGTTTTTGGATCTGATAATTCTAAATGAACTGATATTAAAAGAGTTTGAGGTTAGATAGTTTTTTGTATTACATATCATTATTTGGTACCGTTTATCTGTTTTGCAAATCATAATACAATCTTGCAAGGTGTGGTTTCTATTTGAATTCTCAGTTCCCTGCTCATCACTTAGCCATTAGCATAACTGCTTTTACTTATCAGTATCAATGTGGTCAAATCCCATAAGTGTTAAATGAAATTAACTCATGTTCTGGAAGTAACTAGACAGTAACTAATTATAACAAAAAAAGGTTTATTTTCTTCTTGATGGTTTCCCAGTTCATAGAGGAAGTGCTGTTATACACACTTGGCACTATTCCTCTATTACTGCTTCCTGTTTTTCCTTACCTCCCACTCTTCTCCAGAATCTGCTGAACCACCCTAACCTCCTCCATGTTTATGTCAGTAACAAAGTTTTCAGTCCTGGCTTTAGTCTGGTTGAACTCCAGCAAGATTAATAAAAGAAATCACTGAATTTATGTATTCCTTTATGGAGCTGTGGCTGAAAATGTACACTAGCTGACTTCCAGCTCCATTCAAATGAGAATTTCTATGATTCTTTGAATCCTGTCACAAAAATATATCAAATGAATTCTTCAAGGCAAAACAGTTGTTTATTGATTCAACAAAAATCATAACTTTGAGCCACTGTTGCCTTCTATAACAATATAACAATCCACCATGATTGAAATTAAATAACAATCCAGTCCATGGGCTAAAGAAATAAGTACTACTAAAAGTTGTACACATGATACTAATATGGTTTAGGCCTTACCTAAATTTTGGAATTATAAGTGTTTATTTGATTCAAGAAACTGCAGTGGGAAGTGACCATAAATAACATGATGGAGGTAATAATGTTCTATTCCTTCAAATGTCATTACTTGCTGAAAAGTAGCTAAGTATATACGTTATCTGCAGTTTTAGCAAAGGTTATGAGTTCTTGCTAATCTACTCATATATTTACAGTGGTCTGGACTTAATCTATATTTACAAGTGGTTGGCAGGAATTACCATTCTGGTCAGTGGCCACGAACATGTGAGACTATACCTGTTCCCCAGGGTGTTCAATCTCAAGACAATTATTAGAAGACCGGTATGGACTTGATCTCCATAAACACTTCTACTCCTGAAGTAATTATTACAGAAAAAAATTTTTTGCTCTCGTTTTTAATGAAAAATGTATAATTAATTTTTACAACCAAGTAAATGAGTTCTGAATTCTACCTTTACTTTTGGGGCCTTCTTCATCCTAGACAAGGTTACATAAATTTTGGCCTTTCTATAACTTGCCCATGGATACCCATCATAAAATCTTATATTGATAATAACCAGTGCACTGAAAAACCCTGCTAAATGTATTTTTTAATCCATTCTACTAAAATATTTGTTAATATTAAAACAGAATAAATAAACAAAACTCAAATTTTATTATAAGAAGGATTTCCAGCTGTGTTCTTCAACTAAACTGAGCTCTCATAAACATCAAAATTTTCTTAGTGAGCCAAACCTCACCCTTACCACCCACTCCATGAAATCTAAGATGATGGAGCAATGCATCTCTCAGACTTATCACTTGTCAAAACAATAAATAAATTTGATTTAAAATAATGCTTCTGATTTAAAAAATACTTCCACAGAACAGTTGTTACAGATTAAATTGTTTCCTCAAAAGATATATTGAAATTCTAACCCTTGAAACCTGTAAAAGTGACCTATGTGGAAGTAAGGCTTTTGCAGATATGATTAAGGTAAGATGAGGTCAGCAGGATGAGCATGACTCCAATATGGTTGGTGTCCTTATAAGAGAGGAAAATTTCATGTAAAGACATGAAATGTACACAAGTAGAATTCCATGTGCCTACAGAGGAAAATATTGACATGGTGCAGCTGCAAGCCAAGGAATACCAAGGATTGGCAGCTATCACCAAAAGCTAGGGGAAAGCAAGGGAGGAGTCTACTTAATTTTTTAGAGAAAGCACGGCCCTGCTGACCCCTTGATTTCAGACTTCTAACCTCCAGAACTATGAAGGAATAAATTTCTATTGTTTTAAGCCACCCATTTTGTAGTATTTTGTTACCACAGCCCTAGGAAACAAATACAACAGTGTTATCTATTTTTGCAATCAAATCTGCCAAAGAAAAATGAGTTTACTCTTAATAAGTTTATTAAAATGTGGACTGTCATGAAGTTATATAATGAAGTGAAATTAACTCATCATATTCATATGATGTGATCTTCCCACATGAATTTTCTTCATACTAATACTTTCATGGGAAAAAATATTCTTTTTCTATCTATGAGAGTTGTCCTAATTTAAACCAGATATTTTCTACGATTGATAGCATAGCTAGAAGTTCGTAGATTTCAATTTTGGTGCTTCTATTTAAGATAATTTACCAGATGATATTTCTGTCATGGTCCTCAGAAATGAGGAACATAGAGGTGGCTGCTGATCCACTAAATAGAGGTAGAGAGGTATGAAATCAGTATTTGTTCCTGTGGAAAATATGCAGCTTTTCTGAAAAAATTCCCCCAAACGCAACCTGAGTTCTCTTGTTTTTCTACAAAGAATGTAAATGCTGCTCTCCAAATGATGGCTATACTGCAAAGTGATGATGATATTTCTCAAGAATTACACTTAACAGTAATGAAAAATAGCATTACTGATAGTGTTCTTTTTTTTTTTTTTAAGCACTTACTTTGGAAAATAAGATGAAAGTCACTGCTTTATGATTTTCTTGTCTCATGTAGAAGTCCAAAATTATCCCAATACACATTAGTTTTCTTTGTTGAGTTCTCCATTTGCCATTTATCGTGTCAAAACATCATATTAAATGCACTGCTATATCATAGAAGAATGGCCATTATTGAAATGCTAAGCACTATATTAAAAAACTCACACTGATAAATGTCCACTGGTATATATATTTATTTTTTATTTTTTGCCACAGGAAACATCTAAATACCTTTTCTGGAAGAAAAAATAAAATACATTGCGATGTTTTTAGATAGTTTTTAATAAATGCATTTGGTTTAGGGGAAATTTCAATTCACAAAACAACTCTCATTTTCACCACCTACTGCGACTTTCAGTATTTATTAGTTATTAGCCATATTAGTACCAAGTCAAAGCTGTGGTTTTGTATACAACACCCTGAAAGCTCACCCCACTAACCTTTACACAGACTTACAAGTCACTGATGCATAATAAGTATAGCCTCCACTTAATGAAGCTAGATCTTTATATTTTTAACACCCATTTGGAAAACCAATTAACTCTGGCTCTATTGAACAAATTGAACAGGAAATAAATCAAGTGTTAAAACATTGGTGATGAGCCAGACTTTCTGTAATTAGGGTGCTTATATGCCCAAGGCTATCTATTGTAGAGTTCCATATTTTGATTGACAACTTCGACAGATTAAAGGTATTGAATTTTTTTTTAAGACACTGCCCTTTTCTCTCATTTCAAAACCCAGATACTTAAATCACAGGGAAAAGTCTTAAAATGCTGCACAATTTACAATAGGAATTGCACTTAGCATTTCATATTCATCTTGCCAAGATAATATTTATTGTGATAAGTAAGATGCAATTCTATTGTCCTTCACATTAGTTCCAATTCAGAAAGGACATTTTGCTGCCTGATTTAAAAAAAAGATTGTCCCATTATTAAAATCAGAAATTAGTCAGGGGAAGCATAACGAAGTAAAAGAAATGGAAAGCAGGCAACAGAAAAATCAAGGAGAAAAAAAGGATGATAGAAAGAAGGATGTTAGGGACACTTAAGAGGCTATCGAAAGTTGTTTCAATAGCATACGATGATGAGAAGATGTGACTAAGTAGTGAAGTGGAAGCCTGAACAGCAGAAAGCTTGAAACTTGAACTCTACACTGCTCCCAAGAGATGGAGGAGCCAGCAACCAGCGGGTGGAGGACCCAGCTCTCTGAATAAGCGTATTTTGTTTGGGCTAGAGTGAATTTATGCAGTTTAATTAAGGTCTAGAGGAAATACACTTTAAGATTATGTACCTTACTTTGCTCTTGTTTCATTTTCACCAATTTTGACACTCGACAGTGGAAATGACATAAAGGTCAATGGAAATGAGTGTCTCCTTTTGTAGCTTGTTAAATTGACATTTTTATTATACTCATCTATGTCTTCTGGGTTTCCAGATCCACAAAGCTGGGTTTCTAGATCCACAAAGTGAACAAAATGGACATAAAACATTATACTATCCAGCCTTTTCTCCCTCTAACAATGTTTTTTCTTGTTTCTTTTAACAATTATTGCCTGTATGATGTCTAGTATAAAGTCTGATTAACAGCTAAGAAAATACACATCCTTATATATGTGACTATAAATCGCTTTACCGAATCACAAAAGGTTTGGGAAAATCTATATTATCCTCAACAGTAAATTTAGTACATAACTGAATTAACTACTTCCTCTAAATCTCTCTCGTCTCAATTTTTCCAAATATCTTTTTCTTTTAAAAATCTTTATTTTAGCTATAATATTTTTACATTTCAGAAAAATTTATCCCTTTTGTAAGGCAGGTAATATTTAATTTGTGGAATATGAAATAATGATTTCATTCATATAAATGAGCTTAGGGAAATGAATGTGATCACTGAGGCCAAAAGAAGGCATAACATTGTAATGGATAGAGGGCAGAGATTTTTCCTATCCAGTTTTACTGGGTAATTTAAATGAAAACTTTTTATTTTTTTTTTCCAAAATATTATCTAATACAATATAACATAAGTAAATAAAACAAAATTCTGGAGCTCACTTTGTCCCTACTGTGGTTTTCTACCCAACCCCCACTGTACCTCCCTCCTTCTTGAGATATATCTAAAATTCTGGGTTTGATTATGTCTTTTCTCTGCCTATAGTTTTATGCTGTGTACAGAGATATCTATAAATAACATCAACAGCGTGTTTTCAACATTTTGTTTCTTGTTTCGTTGATTAGTAACTGAGAGCACTGCTTTTCTTGAGAGTAAACGATATCCACAAACTTCTTTATTCCAATAGGACTCTACAGTAGATAGGATTCCTGCTCATAGATATTGCTTCCAGTACCAGAAAAAGAAAATTTCGACTCCCCTAAAACTTAGGTGTAGAAATACAGAAAAATAAATTAACATGACAACTACTGAAGTCAGAACAGAGGGAAATAAGCAGGCTGATGGAGGAAGGTATCACTGAGGAGCTGACTCCCAACTAAAACCAACTGAGAAGAAGGTGTCCTAGCCAAGATCTAGAAATGAGCAGTCCTTTTAAAGAAAACAACAGGTGCGAAAATCCTAAAGTATGAACAAGCATGAGCTTTTCAACAAACAGAAAGCATCCCCAAACACTCTCTGAAGTACATTCCATTTTACCATTTATTTTCAGGTGAAACACAGGAAGGTTCATTTATTTGCCCAAGCTAGAAAATGGTAAAGATTAGATGCAAGCCTTGATAATCCATTTCCAGAAACTTACTCTCAATACCTATATAGCTAATTGGCTGAGCAAGCAAGAGAATTAATGAAGTAGTGCCTAGGAAAGGTTGCAAGAGGCCTTGATTTCCTGTGAGGACAGATGGCACTTTTTTTTTTTTTTTTTTTGATATTTTGTTTTGTCCAGTCGCAGTGGGAAGACATTGAAGAGTTGTAAGCAGTTGGATGATATCTGATTTATATTTGAGAAGGACGATTCCTACTGCTGGGAAAGAATGGATTATTGGAGGAGGTTGGGAGTGAAACTCATAAGAAGACTTTCATGGAATTCTAAGCAAGAGTGATGATGGCTCAGATAGGGCCACACTTGGATGAGGTGTTCAGGGTGTGTTTAGTAAGTGTAATCAATGTAACTCTTTGAGAGATGTGATATCTGAAGTGAAAAATGGGAAATATAGGATGATTACATTTTTTACTTGTGCAATGAGTGAATGGACATACTATAAGGAGGGTAAGGTATACTGGACAAGGGATAGGTTTGACAGGGCCTGAGGCTATAGAATAGAAATTCTGTTTTAGCTATTTTAAGCAGAAAGGCTTGATAGAATGTGGACTGTTTAGATGGTCAATCCAATTCACACATGCTGTCTAGAATAATTTTTTCTCTTAGGAACTCTCTGGTAGTCATATTTGTATTGGTATTGTTTTGATAATTTGTGTATCATGAACTTTTACAACCTATTTATTCAGAAGGGACCTCATATCTTGTGGGCTCTTCTGTGCATTTGCAACACATTGAGTAAAATTATTTACTAGAGAGTTTAGAGGTTACAGCAGGGGAGCAGAGCTCCTCGTATACCCTTGATAGAAAAACTGTCCTCTCCTCTGTTGGAGAAGGTCGTCCTCTTTTACTGAGTGGAGGGGTGAGGGAGGGAGGGGACCCCTGCCTAGCCAGCCAGATCAGCTGAATCAATTCTGGCGATCAGTGGGGTGACAGATATTGCAGCCAGATCACCCTCACATACAATACAGAAAAGAAAGCCTCTTCGATAAATGGTGCTGGGGAAATTGGAAAGTCACATGCAAAAGAATGAAATTAGACTGCTATCCGTCACCATATACCAAAATTAACTCAAAATAAATCAAAGACCTAAGTATAAGACCTGAAACAATAAGTTGTGTAAAAGAAAACATAGGTACTAAACTCATGGACCTTGATTTTAAAGAAGATTTTATAATTTTACCTCAAAGGCAAGGGAAATAAAAGCAAAAATAAATGAATGAGACTATATCAAACTAAAAAGCTTCTGCACGGCAAAAGAAACCATCAGCAAAACAAAGAGGCAACCAACTGAATGGAAGAAGATAATTGCAAACAACACCTCCGATAAGGGGTTAATATCCAAAATATATAAAGAACTTATACAACTGAACAACAATAAAATAAACAATCTAATTAAAACTGGGCAGAGGACCTAAACAGACAGTTCTCCTAAGATGACATACAAATGGCCAATAGACATATGAAAAGATGCTCGACTTCACTAGCTATTAGGGAAATACAAATCAAAACTATAATGAGATACCACCTCATACCTCTTAGAATGGTTATTATCAACAAGACAAGTAATAACAAGTGCTGGAGAGGTCGTGAGGAAAAATGGGCCTTCCTACACTGCTGGTGGGAATATAAATTGGCACAGCCACTGTGGAAAATAGTATGGATGTTCCTCAAAATTTAAGAATAGAACTATCATATGACCCAGCAGTCCCTCTTCTGGGTATCTGCTCCCAAAATTTGAAAGCATTTATCCATAAAGATAAAGATATATGCATCCTGATGTTCATTGCAGCATTATTCACAGTTGCCAAGACATGGAAACAAGTGAAATGCTCTTTGGTAGATGATTGGATAAAGAAGACAAGGTACATAAATACAATGGAATATCACTCAGCCATAAAAAAAGATGAAATACTGCCATTTGTGACAACACAGATAGATCTTGAAACTATCATGCAAAGTGAAATATGTCATATAGAAAAAGTTGCTAACCATATGATTTCATTCATACGTGAGATATAAAATTGAAAACAACAAATGTGCAAGACAAACAAAACCTCATAGCACAGACAGACAACAGTTTAGTGGTTACCAGAGGAAAAGGGAGAGGGAGGGAGGTAGAAAAAGGTAAAGGGAGGTCAAATATTTGGTGTCAAAAGGAGATTTGACTTGGAGTAGTGAATATACAATGCAATATACATACAATGTATTATCGAATTATACATTTGAAACCTATATAATTTTATTAACCAATGTCACTCCAATAAATTTAATTAAAAAAAGCTATTTACTAGAGTTCTGGTTTTGATAATAGTTTTTTGGGGGGGTGGGGGAGAGGTAAATTATATGGCAGTAAACACCAGATAACTGGGAGTAGCAAAGTGCTATTTGGACAGCCATATTTGTCTGCCACTCCTTCCTCAGAATCTTGAACAACTCTGTCTTGGAATATTTCCTTTCAATTTTCCCATATTTCAGAGGTTTTCAAAATGTAATCTGCAGACAACCTCTGTCAGAGTCTACTGAGGTACTGTTTAAACAGTATGAAAACCTATCAAGCCCTCTTAAATCAGAAAGTCTAGATTTAGGGCTCAGAAAGGGCATTTTTAATAAACTGCCAAGATGATTCTTGTTTTTGTTAAAATTTGAGAATAACTGCTTTACTTAATTGGTGCAATGTGTGTAATTGTATTGTCTCATTAATAGATGCAGTATATGAATTAGGACTCAACCCTATCCATCTGGAAACTTTTCAGTAGACAGATTTCCATGACCTAAAATGCTGACAGAGTACATAAGGTAAGATGACACTTCTAAGATTAATTATCTCTGAATTGAAGGTGAAAATTTTATTGGCACGCTTCTCATTCCATCTCTCCTTGATTATGCTACTACTTACTATCCCTCTACAGAGTGCTACAGTGATTGGAGATGAAAGCTCATTTTACCACTTCCATGAATTTTTTTCCCCACTTAAAAGTCTTAGAAAGATGATTTCCATTTAGCTAAGGTTTTAGATATCTTATAGACTGCTTTCATTATTGGCAGGTATCATATCACTAATGTGTTCCACACCTCTCCCCGCTCCCTTGCCCATCAGAGCAATCTCTTCACCATTATATAATTCTAGAACAACACTGCACCACACCTAGGGAGCAAAGAAGGGGATTCCTGGTAGAGTGAAAATTCAATTTAAAAAAGTCTAGACTTTACAGGTGCCTTGAGTAGTCTAAGGCTTCAACATGCTAGGATGCCCACCCCAGATAAAACTTTCTTTGTTTATGTAGTCAGAAGACACAGTTGGCCCACGTGTAAAACTTTCCAAAGAATTTTCATAAATTCCTTTGAATGTTTTTCCTATTTGAAAATTTCTCATTTATGCGCCCCCAGATTAACTCTCCAGGCTCGCCTATTTCCACTATACGCTTCATGCGCTTCTATTCAGTTCTGTGACTATACCAGGTCAGCACTGTGCTCTTACAAAGGAGCTTTCTCCCTCTCAGACTCTGACTTCATCCTGCAAATTGTGAAATGGATTTAATCCTAACCTATAATATCCTCTTCCCCAGCCTCCGGATATAGAGACCAGTATCTCTTTTCTCTGTATTCATTATTGCTCGTATTATTTCCATTTCAATCTGTGAAACAGTCTACAATAGTTAGCTGTTTTTGTAATTCTGTATGCTACCTTGGTCGGCTCCATGAGCACAGGCACTAGTCCTACTTATTGTTATTCTTTCGCTGTTGTGTCTCTAGCGCCTGGCATGGTGCCTAGATTAGCATATATGTGCTGACCAATGAATGATGTGGTGACTCTTAACTGATAGGTGCCGTTTGCCTGGTTTACTGAGTCGAGTTAGATTCTAAGCCTCTGATGATTCATCAGCAAAGGGGCCATGAGGAGAGATTACCCATGTCTGCCATAGTCAGGACAGTAGGATTGATGGGACATATACCACAGTGCTGCCACCCTGTAGCTCTTGATAAGGGTCCCCCCGCCCCCAGATCTTTAGGGGGAGACGTTAGGAGTTTATATTGGAATTTTTCACAAGAGTTGTATATAATATTTTATATTAAGCTACAATATTTTAGTACTTTTTTTTTTCTGATAAACTATGTAGCTTCAGTGTTTTGCAATCTATCACTGTTCATAAAATTCTCACTTAAAAATGAAGCCTTTTCTAGATGAAGAGACTGAGTAGAACTTATTTGATGGCTACAGATAACATTTCAATGCCCCAAATGAGCACATTTGCCACCATGTGACTGCTTTCACAGACTATCTCTTCGAGAATGTTGTTCTAACATGGGTTATTTCTCTCTGAATGTGATGCACATTATAAGCAAAGTAGTGTAATGATTCTATTCATCAATGAGGTTATTGCATTAAAATGGTTTCCATTATTTTTTCCTGAATATCAGGAAGTATCTATGAATAGTCACTTCCTCATAACATAATTTGCCTCCTGAATATTTGTGTGGGTTTCAGATGACTTTGTGTTGGAAGTAAAGGTTACTCAAATTTAATTTTCAAAAACGTGGCTACTATAAAATCTAGAAGTGACAAAATTAAAGCCAAGAAACTAGGGGGCTAGTAAAATATGTATATGTGTCTCTTAATGAAGAAATAATGCCTGAAATAACATGCTCCCAAATATCAGATCTATAATCCAGGTTGAATCATGTAGAAACGTTTACTATCGATCCTTTCTTAATTTGGTGATACAAAAACACATTCAGTTTTATCTTTGGAGTTTTCCCTGAAGACAGTTTTTTCCTCCCTATTTTAATAATATGAGAGGTGCATGACTGTTAAGCTCAAAGAGTATTTTAAAATCATCAAGCACCTGAATTTACAGCCAAAAAGCTCTGAATTGAGTTAACTTTGTGCTGCTATTTTTATTCATCTTGTCTTGTCAACATTGAAAGCAAAGGACTCCACTTTGTACTAGAATCTGGAAGACATGTATTTTAGAACTTCCACTTTCAAATACATCGTAAAAATTAAGGTACCTTGAAAATCCATACAAAATACAAATCTGGGAAGGAGGCCTGATTTTAAGTTTTAACAGTAAGACATTCAAATCATTTGTTTAAGGTAATACTATGATGTGGTTCAAATTCAGTTGTTAAATTATTTGCAAATGATTTTCAATGTGAAATTGCCAGACCTTGACTGGAAACCTAAATGCCTAAAAATAAAATTTACTATATATTTTAAAAATAAGAGCAATGTAGTAATCATAGCCACATCATTCAAATGGCCTATTGTCCAGATTTATTGTGCTACGTGGTTTTAAATCTATAATTTCACAGCTCTTATCTGGAAAAATTTCATAGAGACTCATCTATTTACCACAAATTTAATTTAGTATTCACTTTAATATTCATTTTATTTTAGTTGAAATCAAGGGGTAAATTATTTTATTATCCAAAAGCATGTGGAAAAGGATATAATTTAGGTTGTGAAAATGGAATTCATTTATGTTAAAAGGGTATTTTTATAAAATGTCATTAAGGTCTTCAAAAATTTTATCTGTCAAAAAATTCTCATCTGAGAATGCACACATTTTCTTTCTTATGAAAGTAAATTAATTATCAGCTTAAAATAGGGTTTCCATATTGGGAAACTCATTTTGAGTCTTTGGGATTGATGGATTTGCTGGATTTGGTCACACTAATAGCTGCCATAATGATGTATCAAATTACACTTACTCTTCTAATGTGCCTCTAAATTTCTAGTTCTGAAAAAAAACACCATGATCTATGTGTACTTACACCAAAATTATCTCGAACAGTTTTTGTAGTAGATTTAACTGTGAGGAGACAATGCATCTTCTCTACAAGTTTTACAAACAAGTTAATATAGTTGAGAGGATTGTGAAAGTTCATGTGCAAAAAAAAACACCATCTGATCTGTTGACATGGTCACCATTTAAAATTTATTTGTACTGGGAATAACAAGTCCCCATAAAAGAGGCAGCACACTGTAACGATTAAGAGTATAGATGCTGCAGCCCAAGAGCACTGTAGAGAAGGTGGCTCCACCACCTATTATCTATGTGAATTAGGGCAAGCCATTTCACTTAATTGTGTCTCTGTGTCCTCAGATACCGAATGAGGATGATGAGAATTGAGTTTATTTCACATCACTGTATGAGAATTAAATTATTAAGTCAGTATCTATAAAAATTTTCCGAGCAGCATCAACCATATAATATTCATTATAAAACTGACTGTAAATAACATTTAAAAGAAACAGTGCTAGATAAAGATGTCACCACTTAAAAGATTTTTCTCCTTTCCAAAAATAGGAGGTAGGATATCCTTTACCAGACACAACAATGTAAGAAGACATCTGAGTTGCAAACGATGAAAGAAGGGTTTTTTGAAACATATTCTGCTTATTTTCCAAATGTTCCTAACTTATTTTCAGACTTTGGCCCTGATCTTCATGTAAAGAGTCGTGGCATTTTTAAGGGTCTCCTGATAGCTGTCTTCTGTTTGTCTTCCTATGTCTATTATTTTGCCTTATCCACTATACTCTGTGCCCTAGGAGGCTGGCCTCTACAGGTTGTATCACTCAGACTCTCTTGCCATCTGGCTTTCTCTTGATTAGGCCAAGGGGAGGCACTAATAAGAAATCAAAGGACAGAAAGACAAAGAAATGAGGATATTCACCCCACACCATCACTCTTGTTCTCTTTTGCTGGACCATGATTTGACACTGTCACATGTAGGACAGACAGCCCCTTTACCACTGTGTGACTGCTTTTATAGATTCCATAACAGTGACTTCTGCTTGCCCCTTTGGGGCAGGTTTTTTTTAAAAATTAAATTTATTGGGGTAACATTGGTTAATAACATTATATAGATTTCAGGTGTACAAGTTTACAATATGATATCTGTATACTCTATTGTGTGCTCACTACCGAAAGTCTAGTCTCCTCCTGTCACCATGTATTTGACTCCCTTTATCATATATAGGATATAAACTCCAAAGCAATAAATAAATGAATAAAACAAACAAACACTCTCAGGGCAGGGTTTTATAGGCTTCTTGCTATTATTAGACTCTGACTGCTTTACCATCCCCAATTGACATTATCTCTTCACTGAGTTCTCTTGAATTGCCCATGTGAATGTGCCATCTGGTCAATGCTGACAGCTGGGCTCATATAGGTAGTATTCATTAATTAGTTATAAATTTGGACTTTCAGGTCTCTAAAGAAACTCATGTTCAATTTTCAAAATAATTGGATAATTCATTGTTTCTTATCTTCTGTGGAAATGTTTATTTGCATAAAATTTAGGGGTTCTTTGGGGAGACATTTTCTACTTTTTTACTAATCAATAAAATTTCTACTTTTTTACTAACTGATAAAATTCAGCATTGTTTTAGAGCAGAGAACTTTCATAATTTTTCTAGCATGAGTTACAGAACCCAAAGTAATATTAAAAATGAACCCATCATAACATGACATATAAAAATCGACTATCAAGACAGAAGGCACCAAAACCTGTGTTTTTTTTGTTTTTTCAATTACCTTAAGTCTACAAAAACATAATTCCATTAAGGAAATCGTTTGTATTACATAAAATTAAGCCAATTGTTTGCTTCATTAGAAAACATAGGGCACTCAGTTCAATGACGAATTCAATCACCAAGTGGAAGTAGAGTATATTTCTTGGGGCTTCACAGAAACATATTTAGAACAAACAATATTATAGTTTTACCCAGCAGTTAATATGCATCATTACTTCACTCATTCTTTCAATAGTTCTGAGCTGGGTGTAGCTCTGTGTTATTCTAGCTCTGCAAAGTACTGAATAAACACTAGTGAACAAAATGCTCAAAGTCCCTGTCCTCATCAAGTCGGGAGAAAAGTATGGAAGCAGCCTGCCTACGATCCCTTCCCTCCCACTGCAAGAGCAGGAGTATAGGCACTGACCCTTGGGAAAAAGAGAAGACAAAGAAACACAGTATATTTTTTGATCTACTGGACTTCCAGGTAAGCAGACACATGAGACTTACTAGGAGGAAGAGATCTTCTCTGTTGAAAGTGCCAGGCAGGATGTCCTTGGCTAAAAGATTCCATATGGTTAATATATTCAGAATCTATGGATTTATGAGGCGTGGTTGTCTGGTGAGTCTGAACAACTTTCTGAAATATTGTCTTAGTTTGTTCAGGGTGCCATAACAAGATACCATTAACTGAGTGGCTTAAACATCAGAAATTTATTTTCTCATAGCTCTCGCCAAATCCTGGACAAATCTAAGATTAGGGTGCCAACACGGTGGGGTTTTGGTGAGAGCTCTCTTCCTGATTTCAGATGGTCCCTACTCTCTGTGCCCTCAAAAGGAAGGGAAACAGAGAGTAAGTTTTCTTATATCTCTACTTACAATGGTGCTAATCCCATCATGAGGGTCCCACCCTCATAACTTCATCTAAACCAAATTATTTCCCAAAAGAACCATCTCCAAAAACCATCATATTGGAGGTTAGGGATTCAACATATGAAGTTTGGCCCACACATTTAAGCCCACAACTGATATTCAATGGGGATATTGTGTAAATTAATGCTTCCTGTTCCATAAGTTGACTATGAGGACCTAACCTAGAGACATGATTATTCTGGGATATGTCTGATACAGGAAGGAAAAACCTAGGAGATGTTTTTGATGCCCGTGAACTCTCTGGCTTCCATGCCAAAGCCTCTGGATTGCCTGTATCCTTCATGCTCAGTGCAATCTCTGATCAATGGATGCAATTTGACAATCTGATCCAGGATCTAGTGAGGATGCAGTGCACAAATAAGCACAGACACAACATCAAATTACAAATATTGATAAAGGTTATAAAAGAAAAAACAAATTTAGATTTGGGTGTCAGCCAAAGTTTCCTTGAAAAGGTGACTTCAGGTTAAGATCTGAATATTAGTTTCAGATTAGCAAAGAGGGTTACAGGCTGGGTATGGGAAGGGAGTTACAAATTCTCTTCAGTTATTTGTATGTTTAATTGTTATCAGTTTTCTTCATTTCATTATTAACCTAATATTCGATAAAACATCAAGAGTGCATCATAACTGATGATTAAATCACTAAAAGTGTTAGCCATTCTTCAAGTCTTAGCTTAAAGTTTCTTTCTTCTGTGTATCTTATCTGTATCCCTCAGGTGGCTGGGTAACAATTTCCACATTTTAATACACCCTATAGTCGACTGTGCCCCTTGCCTGCCTTGAGATATGCCTCTCTTACAGTACATATTGCGTTGATTCTCCTTACTTACCTATGAGACCCTTGATGCTAGATGCCATTTTAAATTTATATTTGCACATTTTTTCTATCTTTCGCTTGTCCTATGTATTTTTATTTATATTTGTATATTTTTGTGTACCTGGCACATATTTTTATATACCTTCAGAAATGTTTGCCAAATAAATATATCTTACATTGAAAATGTTCAAAGCATTTATATTTATTCTTATGCAAGGGGACAGAAACCATTAAGCACAAGTAAAATGATTGTTGATAATTTTATTTAGTTTTTGACTCTGAGAGCTATTAACTATTCATTTTAATTTGGTAATATCTATTAATATAACACTGTGTGTGTGTGTGTGTGCGCGCACATTTGAGATAGTGTGTGTATTTATAGTTAAGACTTAGGATTTTGAGCAGTTCTTTTTATTATTAACTTATAAAACTAAACTGAATTGAGAAACATAAACTCAAGAAGGATAGAAATCAAAGTGATCTAATAAAAGAAAGTGTAGTAATCATATAACGATATTTATTAAAACTATCTACAGGTCTATTAAACACCATGGAAAAAAAAGTTACATAGTTACATTATAGGTAGAGCCAGAAGTAAAGTATAAATTGGTCCCCATAAACTCACATACCAAATCATTTTCATGAGTCCACAGCAATTCATCAATTTAAAACTAGAGTCCTACATTATATTCAGTCTTTTGTGCACTAAAATGGTTAGGGCAAATACTGGATGCATAGTCTGGGAGCGCACAGAGAGTTCATCCAAAGTGAGTGAACAAAAAGTGCTGTGACTGGATGAGCCCCACTGGAAAGCAATAAGGAGATTAAAAGGCAAATTTCATTTTTATTTTTTTTCAGGCAAGGTAACCCTTGGTTGACCTCACAGAGTGCAAGGACCTTGTCAGCTTACAATCCTTTACTTTTTATTTTTTATTTTTTACGCCTACAGCACCTGCTCTTCCTAGGCAGTCTACCATCCAAGTACTAAACAGGCCCGACCCTGCTTAGCTTCCCAGATCAGACAGGTTCGGGCTTGTTCAGGGTGGCATGACCATAGAGTACTAGCTTTTATAATTGTCCATGAACTGAGTTTCAGCAGAGATCTTAATTTCTTCATAAAGCTTTGAGTTTCTGCCCAGTGTCCTTTTATTCCAACCTGAAGGATGTGCTACGTGCCAGGCAGGTCTAGTGGTAAAGAACTTCTTTAGCGCTGGTTTATCTAGGAATGTCTTAAGGTCTCCCTCATTTTCAGATACTTTTGCCAGATATATGATTCTTGGTTAATACCTTTTTTTCCTTCCACACTGAATACATCAACCCACTCCCTCTGGTCTCCACAGTTTCTGTTGAGCAATCTGCTCATCTTATGGGCAAAATATGATGAAGCTACCTCCTCTCAGCTTTACAGACGTTAACAATGTACCTTATCTCATTCAACA
>CM053502.1:103783184-103849814 GCA_028627145.1 Eidolon dupreanum
TTTCATCAACTTGAAAAACTCCTTACTCTTTAGCTGTCATTTCCATCTGCCACATCCCTCTCCCCCAGCCCGAGGCAACCACTAATCTACTTTCAATCTCTATAGATTTCTCTGGACTTTTGTATGAATGGAATCATATAGTATGTGGTCTTTTGTGACTGGCTTGTTTCACTCAGAATAATGTCTTCAAGGTTCGTCTATGTTACAGCATATTTTAGTACTTCATTCCTTATCATGGCTGAATAATATACATGTCGTTGTATAACTATACCATATTTTGTCTATCCAATTGTCCATTCATAGATAATTGAGTTGTTTCCATCTTTTGGTTATTACAAACAACGCTGTAAACATTCAGTTACAAATTTCTGTGTGGACATATGTTTTTATTTTTGTTGGGCATTTATCTAGAAGTGGAATTGCTGAGTCATATGATAATTGTATTTAATCATTTCAAGAACTGCCAGACTGTTTTCCAAAGTGGCTGTGCTACTTTATATTCCCACCAGCAGTGCGTGAGGGTTCCGACTTTTCCACATTATGCTAACATTTATACTGTTGAGTATGAAGTACTATCTCTTTGTGATTTTGGTGTGCATTTCATCTCCTCGTGGACTTATTTACCATCTGCATATCTTCTTTGGAGAAATGTCTATCTGGATCTGTTATAGACTAAATGCGTGTCCCCCAAACTTCAATGTTGGAGCCTTAACCCCTCAATCTGATGGTCTTTGGAGGTGAAGACTTTGGGAGATAATTAGGTTTAGATGAGGTCATTAGGGAAGGGTTCCATGATGAGATCATCGTCCTTATTGGAAGAGAAGAGAGACCAGTTCTCTTTTTCTCTCTGTCCACCATATGAGGACACAATGAGAAGGCGCTGTCTGCAAGCCAAGAAGTGGGCCCTTATCAGAAAGTGAATCTGCTGGCACCTTGACCTGGGAGTTCTCAGCCTCCGGAAATGTGAGAAATAAATGTCTTGTTGAAACTACCCTGTCTGTGGTGTTTTGTTATGGCAGCCTGAGCTGACCAATGCAAAATACTTTGTCAATTTAAAAAAAAAAATTATTATTAATTTCGAGTATACCGTACATTGGTTAGACATTTATACAGTTTATAAAACAATCTCCCTAGTTAGTCAATTCTTAATTGAGATAGTTATCTTTTATTATTGAATTGTAAGAGTCCTTTATATATTCTAGATACTAGTTCCTTTTCAGACATACATACGAATACCAATATTTTCTCCCATTCTATGTGTTGTTTTTTCACTTTCTCGATGATATCCTTTGAAGCACAAAAGTTCTCAATTTTGATAAAGTCCAACTTATCTTTTTTTGGTTGCTTGTGCTTCTGGTGTCAAATCTAAAAAGTCTTTGCCAAATCCAAAGTCATTAAGATTTAGCCTTATGTTTCCTTCTAACAGTTTAATAGATTTTACTCTTAATTTAAGTCTTCAATACATTGTGAGTTGATTTTTGTAGATGGTGTGAGAAAAATATCCAATTTCATTATTTTGCCTATCGCTATTCAGTTGGCCCATTGCCATTTGTGAAAAAAACGATTCTTTCTCCCATTAATATGGTCTTGGCACCTTTGGCAAAAATTAGTTGGCTATATATGTGAGGGTTTATTTATATATACTCAATACTGTTCCAGTGTATTATGTATCTGTCATTATGCCAGCATAACATAGTTTTTTTTTTTTCACTTTTAGAGAAGCTTTTCTTTTTTAAAAAATTAATTTATTAATTCTAATTAGTTTCAAGTATGCAGTACATTGGTTAGACATCTATATAGTCCATAAAATGATACCGCCAATTGCTCCCTCCCTCCCCTGACCCTCCACCTAGACAACATATTAATGCTAACTGCATTCCCTCTGCCATGCTCCCCATCCCCATGACCATCCATCAGCTACTAATTTGTACTTCTTTAACCCTTCACCCCATTTTCCTAGCCCCCCAAACCTCCCTCCTCTCTGTCCATCACTAAATTGTCCACTATATTTGTGAGTCTGTTTTTGATTTGTTTGTTCCTTTTGTTCCTTAGATTCTTTCTCTGACTTATTTCACTCAGCATATTAATCTCTAGGTCCATCCATGTCATTGCAAATAGTACGATTTCATTTTTTTCAATGGCTGAGTAATGTTCCATCATATATATGAACCATAATTTATCCATGTCAAGACTCTTAATTTAATTACATCTGCAAACTCTTTTCCTTAGCAGATAACACCTGCAAGGATTAGGACTTGATCTTTTGGGGTGGTCATTATTCAGCATATTATACTTGTTATCCTGTCTACCTGTAGCACCCTTTTCTTTTAGTTTCTTCCTCCTCTTTAACACCAGGGTGTTATGAGCCAGAAATCACAGATGAAGACCGAATATATATGAGAAATATTTTTTGTCACTGGAATGACCTAACATTCTAAAGTTATAACACCCATATGTGAATCTATACCAGCTTCACTTTAAGAACATATAAAAACTCGTCTCCTTCATAACTCTGACCCTAACACAGTGTTGATGTCACCAAATACATCTTTATACATTGTATGTCCAAAAACATAGACTAATAATTTTTTTACTACATTAGTCTTGTAAGTCAAATAAAAAACAAACAGTGCAGCTACAAACCAAAGTCACAATAGTACTAGCTTTTTTAAAAAAACCTTATTTATTTTTATTTATTTTCTTAAGTGAGGCAACCCTTGGTTGACCTCATAGAATGCAAGGACCTTGTCAGCTTACAATCCCCAATATTTTCATTTTGTACACCTACAGCACCTGGTCTTCCTAGGCAGTATCCCATCCAAGTACTAACCAGGCCCAACCCTGCTTAGCTTCCAAGATCAGGCAGGATCTGGCTTGTTCAGGATAGTGTGGCTGTAGTAGAAGGCATGTTTCAAAAACTGCTTTTTATCTCTTATTTCCTATGCTCACTCATAAATGTTCTAGAAAAACTGCAAGATAATTTCTTATAATTCCTACTTAAATTGATTTCTACTCTGAATCAACTCTGGAATTAGTTGAAAATAATTTCATGCTGCATATAGATAACATCTTGAGAAGCTTGAAGGCAAAGAAATACGGACTATTTGCAGTATGAAACCACACTTTTCACATCCTCTCTAATTAAATTTTTGAAGCAGATAATATAAAAAGCTCAAATGTATATTGATGTGGTGGAGCCAATTCTTAGAACAGAGGAGGAAGGTGGACTCCATCTCAGCCTAGTTAGGTTTTAAGTAGTTTTTGTTGTCTTTTCCTGTTTAGGGCAAATCCAGAGTGATTTACAGGATTGATATGTGGAGAGGTAAAAATTCAGTTGTTTTTAGAGATTTTCTCTAACATCTATCTAAGTCTTTTCCAAATTTATCCTTCCCCAACTCACTATCTATGAAAGGAAATTGGAAGTAATAATTGGTGAGCAATACAAAATTTTGCCAGCATATTTGCAATTTTCCCTAAAGCAATAGAGATGAATGTTGAAATCTCTATTTATTCTTGAATTCTGCATTTCTGTATCCAATATAGAATTTGTTTTTTGAATCTCATAATTCCCTTTCCTTTCTCTTCTCATTGACAAAGAGACTGGCAGTCCTGCTTTCTCTCCTAAGTCTGTCTGCTTTAACTTGGCTCCTGTATCTCTGGCTTCCCATTTGTAGGTCTAATGTTATGACCCAGTTTCCAGTTCAAGTTAGCTTGTAACTGACCTCCGAGCCAAAGGGAAATGTAGAAGGTGAAAGATATGTTTGTTTATTGTAACAATATACTCTAAAGGCTTGTTATTAGTCATGATAATACAATAAAAATAATATTAGGGATATGAATAATTTGAACACTTGATAACATCTTACTTGCTCAAATCTAAGATGTCTTTAGATAGGTCATCATTTTATATACCATTAAGGGAAAAAAATGCTCTTCACTAAATGCTTGACTTTAAGAAATGCCTCTTTTTCAGAGATCTTAAAATGTGAAAAATGTACATCTGAATATTTGAGAAAAGCTGTATTTAGATCATACTTTTTTTTTCTTAACATACTTGGATGTGCTGAACACAATAATAGGTCAGAGGCTCAGTGATTTCTTTCTTTCTAAAGTTGGGAAATCTGTTATTAGCATTAAGGCTTCTTAAGCCTTGGTCAGATACGTTTAGCAGTTTCTACACCAAAGGAAATTTTAGCTTTATAGGACAGTTAGCAATATCTTTTTGCTGTCTTAATTCGGGAAGATTATTGAATGACTGGCTAGTTACTAATATTTTATTACATTATAGACTAAAAAAACACAAACAATTAAAAAGTAACATACCTATTTACACTTACTGTATCATCAAGTGCACAATTCCTGAAGGCAATACAAAGAAAAATGTGTGTGTGTATACCTAATGTATACACAGTAGGGTTTATAATGTACCCTTTGTTTTAACTTATAAAATATTACAGGTTTCTACCAAGTATTTTAATTATTTCTGTGTTTCCTTCATTTTTCCTGCGACTTAAAGGGACTTTTGAAGATGTATCTCAAGATATAATTAATAAATGTTTGTAACATTACTTTATAGTGGAAAATTAAATTCTAAGCAACTGATTAATATAAGAAACTTTATAATATAACTTAATTAAAAATTGGGAGCTTCTTGAATTTTTATAAATGTGATTAATATGTTCAGTGCACATTAAACGTATTTAATATGGTCAACAGGTTTAACTATAATTTCTCAAATGTCTTCTGAAATCATTAAGTGATAATATAATTAGATTAACTAAAAAAACCCTTATTGACAAATGAAATCATCTAGCTCTTCAATATATGTCAATATAGAACAAATTAAGAAACAATTTAATAATATTTTTCCATAATAATTTCCAAGGGCATTTTAATCATAATAAACTATAAACATATTCTAAGTATAATTATGGATAATAAGTCATTATATGAAGTGAAGATATCTGTACACTAATAAAGTGGGGAAGTATTAAAAGTTCTGAATAATTTCTAAATATTATAATGAATAGATATTTTACTCAGGGCTGGTTTTAGAAATGAGGCCACTTACATCATGATTTAGAGTGTGGCCTGCATATATTCTTATTTAAAAGTCTCTTCCCTCTTGTCTTCTGTGTGTGTCTCAAATGTTCAAACAGCTTTAAAAATATTAAAATATAATAAAGTAAATAAAGGCTGCCATTTGATATCAGAAAATTCAGCTGCCATTTCTGCCTTCGGAACACCATGGTTTTCTTTTCCTCAAAGCAGATGATTAGAATACTTACATCCAAGGATTACTGAGAGGCGCACAGGAGAAAATATTTGCAAAAGCCTGTTTTAAACTGTGAAGTATTATGATTGGCAGCTAGTACTTTGTTAGGGATTAGGGGCAGCTGACTGGTAACTGAACTCCTTAAGAATGGTCCAAATAGAGAAAGGAAAATTACTGAACACCAGTTATGATCTGGCTGCTGCTGACCCTTGGTGTTTTTGGAATTTCGAGACCTGTGGGAGGGGAGTCTCAAAGCCTTTTGTGTCTAAATAAGGCTTGTATGATTGAATCCTAACTTTTTTGGTTTTAAATCTTAGAGTTAAGAATATAATTTGTAAATGCTTTTGAAGATCAGATTTGTTCCATATTTTTATCTTTGAAATGGTGATTGAAATTAATGGTAATTTAAAATTAGCAAATAGTAAGTTGAAATTAAATTTTATGAACTTTTTAATAGAGTATAAATATCTAGATCAAATATATGCAATTTATGCTTCTCCTCAATTATACATACTAATTGCAATTTGACATTTTTTGTTGTTGTTGTAACTTTCTTATAAAGCACCTTCTCTCTTTTAATATTTCAATAGATTTACCAGAATGGATGTTTAAAGGACAAAATGGGTAGGCTGTTTAGATTAGATATCTTTGTATATCTATGAAATTACAGTCTGTGAAGCTATTATTGACAGTGGTATGAATGATGTCTGTTGCACAGAGTCAGGACAATTTGTTAGCAATGCTTTCTGGCCTGAGTGACATTTTTCACATTACCTATATTCTTTGTCCTGGAGTCTTTTCAAAGCTCTTGTTGTTGATTAAATTCTAGGGAAGGCAATTGCTAACATCTCCAAAATGTAACATTTTTGAAATAGCTTTGAAAATGCTATTTCATTCACACATTTTGGAAGAGTTTCTTTTCCTATATAATACCATATGTTCAGCTTCTATCATATATTCCCAATTCAAAAAACCTTCTGTCTTACAATGCATCACATCAATCAACACGGTGTTTATTTGGAAGACATTTGGTCATGAGCTATAACATTACTTCCAGATACAAATTAAATGAAACCCCAGCATATAGTTCTCTATCATTCATCATTCCAGGTAGTTGGACAAGACAGGCTTTAATGACTTGAAAAGCTCTTACAAAGGCAAGAAAGCTCCAGACATTTTGGTGTGAAAAATACTATGATTATACTGAATTTGCACCTAGTTTCTCTCCAGTAATATATATTTCTGGGACTTTTTGAGAAAACCAATAATATCCCTAAGCAACTTTCAATTTCTTTAAAATTTCAAAAAGACTCTCTCTCCCTCCCTCTCTCTATCCCTCTTTCTCTTTCCATTTCCCCAATTCCACTTCCCTCATTTCCTCTACTCTTCATTTAAACCTTTTTTCAGATGACTGTTAGAGTGTTTCTATACAGGAAGCAGAGTTTGGCTAAAGACTACCTACACATTGACATAAAACAGAAATGAACAAACATCTGATAGATACCAGTGACCTGACCGATATCTCTCAGTAGATTTTCGAAATGAAAAATAATGTTACTTTCATTTTCCGTGCAAACAAGCTTTCCCCCGTACTTCCATTAACCTCAGCGGTATTTTTGTTTTGCTTTTATTTAACCATTTGTATTATTTCTATATATTACTAAACATTAATATATTTGAAAAAAAGAAATGCTCTTAAGGTAGTTACTCAAATAAAGAGAGTTATTTTGTGCTGCCCAATGTATTTTACCCACTTTGGGAACCCAAACATTTTTTTCATTATTGTTATTTAAAAACAAAAATATGTGTTTAATTAGCATATGAAATAGAAGATACAATGAAACTACATAATGAATGAACATGCAAATGTAATCACTTAGCATCATAAAGCTAATTAACAACAGAGAGGATGAGTATTTTCACCTTTGGTAGTTCTGATTCCATTTTAATTTTCTGTATCATAATGGCAGTAAAGACTACTCTTAAAAGTTAATTCCTTTTGATTTAAGGGCATCAATTGTATTTGCATTTTCATGTTTGTTACTCTAGAAGTAAATGCAAAGATGTCACTGTTTCAACATCCTTAGTAGATGAGAATCAAGATAGAGACTTGGTTGTTTTCTTGTAATTATAATAGGGTTTACCATTCAATTCAAAGGGTATACTGAAAATAAGTCAAGTTGATTAAATCTTAATGCATAGGCATCTTTTTTTGTGAAAAGGATAATTTAATAAAAAAGTACAATTCTATTTTACGTTTACTTATAAATTTGAATATTTACTTGTTTATCACAAGGCTTATTGAAAGTCGATGTTGAAAATTTTTAAAATAATAAATATAATTTGTTGATAGAATATGTACATATAGTCAATTAATTTTTCCTTATTTCCTTCCACCATTTCTCAATCTCTCTCTCTCTCTCTTTCTACCTTCCTTTCTTTCAAACATTAAGCATCCACAGTGTGCAAAGCAAAGGGATGGAAAGTGTATTTATTCATCGGGGTCTCAAACTGGAATTCTTTTTTGCCAGAATAATGCCTTTGCTATCACAGATTTACTCTCATCAGATTTTTTAAGTTTGCCAATGCGATTAGGAAAGTGAGAAAAGCTTAAGATTCATCATTTGAATTTTGGGGCTTTTATGTCTATAGAGATCTAGCCAAAATCTGCAGCTGACATTTTGAATAATGCAGATGGAGATGACAACTCAGACTACCAGCTGGAGAAGGTTCCTTAAAAACACTCTTCTCATGCCGACAGAGTAATTTTATATGAAATGTTTTTTATTATTGTGTTTTAATTGCAATAGCAGTGTTGTTGAGAGTCAGGGGTGTTTTAATAATCAGCTGTGGTGTGTGAACCTTGGACATAGCTCCTTAATCAGAGTGTGCATTTCTCTATTCTATGGCATAGAGATATTGCCATAAGCTAGAACCACTGGGTAGCTAGTCAGACATGAGTGACAAGGGTAACAAGAGAATAGATGCCCAGCTCAGAGACCGCCCAAAGAACACCCTATTGGTAGTTAAAGAATCCCTCCTGCATCCCCACAGGCAAAGGACAGGAGGGTCATAATCTTAGCTGGCCTAATCTGGCTACAGACACCTGCGCATAAAGTACTACCCTAATTTGCCCACAATTTAAACTTCATTATAATACTATGTTTATGCCTGGAATGAACATGAATCTAATTATAACAGACTGAATTCTGGGTAAGTACATAAACATTAGGTAAAGAGTTATATAGCGGCCAGGTGTCAATCAAAATGACCTCACTTGCCAATCAGCTAGGAATGCCTTTGGAACCACTCATCACAGTCCACATATAAGGCAGACATTCCCATTTCTGAGCTCTTTTTTCTGCCCTTCTGAGCCCCTTTTGTGTGGCCTTTTGCAGTCTTTTTGCCCTCTTTTTTGTGGCCTTTTTGTGTTTGTACAGGGCTGGGACCACGTGCCTCCTTGGGGCATGCTTTATGTTTCACCATGTGCTTCCTTGGGACATCCTTTGTCTTTCTAAAATATGCTTTTAATAAATCTTTTCTAAATCTCAATGGCCTACGATTCTTCATCGTGTCCCTTGAGGAAGAACTGAGGGGAAATGCTAAGTACACTTCTGAGCCGCTGTTATCCATCTCCCTGCCCTCTGCCCTTGGGGTGACATCAAACTCCAATCGGCCCCAACGGTGACAGAGTTATCTCACAGCATCATTGCTAGGATCTACTGATATAATGAATATGAAAAAAAGTTTGAACAGTAGAGAGTAATGCAGAAAGATGAAAACATATGTCAACAGAGAATATACATTATGTTCTCCCAAACTTTTAAGAGGATTTGTTTACAACCCTAGAATAAAACAATATTGTACTGAGAGCATTCCTAGATTCCAAAAATATAGACTTAAATGTACTGTGTCAGTCACTGCAAACCCAAATAGGAACAGTTAAGGTACTAAGAAAATTCAGAATATACTGCAGCCTTAGCAATGAATTAATTAATCGGTTTTGCAAATCTAATGACCATCATTCATTTTCTCAGGCATTCATGCACATATTGAGAATTTGTTGTTTAGTTTATTATTTTTAAACTTGGGAAAGTTTCCCAGGATGACAAACTTTGATTGTGAGCAACTTCAAAAACCATCTATGTTAAACTATGTTCCTTAGTTTTTAAAGTGATAATCCTAAGGTTCATGAAGGATTAAGTATGCTTCTGACTCAGGACAAGTAGAACTGGAATGCTTGCCTTTTTTTTAACTTTATGAAATTTTTCATATTTTATTGTCTATCTACTCACAAAATTAGGTGGGACTTGTTTTTAATGCTTCCAATAAACAAGAAAAATGTGCCTGCAGCATGAAAAATCCTGTGACTGCCTTGTGTTATTTGCAACAGACGAAACTAATTTGTATTCGGACAACTATAACTAACTAGAGAAATAAAATGGATGTCTACAACCGCTCTTCAATTATTTAGTAAGGATGAAGTGTCAATTGGCTAAAAGTAATGATGTTGTGGCTATATTTAGTGTTAAACTTAAGATAGAATTCAAAATGGGATATCCACATATACACACATACATACAATAGATTAGTAGCATTGAAGGTTAAGCAAGCCATAACCACCATATTACTTTTAGGAGACCAACGTATTTAAACTCAATTAGTTGGTGTTGACAAGACACTAAAAATTCTTCTCTCATATTTTGCACATAGAATGATATTTTTTCTTTAAACATTTCTATATTAGAAAATAAATTATTTGAAGGTTAAGAATCTATCTATTGAGCAATAGTAGTAGAATTCATTCACCCATGACACACCCTTCTAGACCAAGGATATAATGAGTGTTAAGAAAACCTTAAATGTATTATAAAGCATAGTAAAGAAATTAGATGTAAAGTACCATTCTAGGTTTAACTCTAAACACAGTAACCTTTGTTGATGTATTCCAATTACATTTCCAGATTTCTCTTATGCACAGACTCCATTTAAAGTAAGTTTCATATTTTTTGAAACTAGCATGTGTCATTGGATATGGTAATACTCATCCTGATACTAGTTGTAACTTTTAAAAAGCAATGAAAAATAAAATTCACAAATCACTATGTTTTATTCTATCACTAACTAAAGACAAAGCATTATTATTTGAACGGCAGATAACTATTCAAAGTGTACCTTATTCTTCCACATTTCAGTAAGTACTGAAATAACAGAAAATACGTGAGCTATAATTTTAACACAGGATTCTACATGCTTTTCTGCCTCTGTTGTCACCAAACTCTTTTACTCTGGAGACCATCTCTTTGTTAGGCACCAATGGCTAGACATGAGTTAACTACTATTTTGGTGAAGGAAAGGGTCATAATAAAAGCCCAGACTGAAGGCAATGAATTCATAACTGTGAAATAAAAGCAGCTAGCCTTAGTTTAAGACAGAAATATTCAAACATTGACTTAAAGAGTGAATATTCCCACCCTTTTTCCCGTTTCTTTCAATGTTATGATTATATGATTGGTGGGAATAGGTAAGAAGTGACTGCACCAGCAGGAGTACCTCCTGACTCAAAGATTAAAGTGTCAAAAGACCACCTGTCATTTTTCACTAGCACAGGGATCACATGGAAACTAAGTGAGCGAACAGCTACCACTCGTGTTTCTTTCTGGTAGAGACAACTAACTCATTACCAGCCCAGTTTAAAGAACTCCCTTTCTGACCAATTTTTGTGAACAAACCTCATTCAACAACTCAGGAAACTAGGGGACCTGCCTACCAATCATATCAGAAATGGAGGTGAAAAGCCTGGACACCTAAAGGAGTAGTATGAAGGAGATGTCCCTTCAGCTGACCAAGGAGAGGAAATATATAACTGAGAACTCCCAATAATCTTAGACAATGCCAAAATATCCTCTTCTGGTACAAGTAATAATCAAAAAGAATTTAAACACAGAATACTTTTCTTTAGAACTAAAAAAAGGGAAGGAGAACAATTTGGAATAGGCATAAAAGTAACACTCTAACTTGATCAGATTCTTTCCACTATAGGAATTTAATGACAGAGGGTCTTGGTTCATTATCGACAAAGACTACTTCTTACACATATAGCCTACAATGTTATGAAATTAATTAAGTGGAGATACATCCAACATTGATTAAAAAGCTTATGTTGCAAAACATATTTCATAAATCAATTTTGAGATATTCAAACTTAAAAAAATTTTGTAAAAGAAAAAAAAAATCCGTAAGTTGTATTTAATTCCTGTCTAAGCCAAAGATAAAAAAACAAAAAAATTAAAGAAACGATATCATCCTATCACTAACCCTGTCATAAATAAAGAGCATGATGATGCTTTTATTATTATTAATATTAGATCATGTGTTTTGGAAATATTTCTACTATATACAATTTATCTCAAAAATATTTACACAGCCACTATGGAAAACAGTATGGAGGTTCCTCAAAAAACTAACAATTAATCTACCATATGATCCAGCAAATCCTTCTACTGGGTATTTACCCCAAAGACTTGAAAACCCACATCCGAAAAGATATTTGCACACTGATGTTCATAGCAGCATTATTCACTGTGGCCAGGACATGAAAGCAACCCAAGTGTCCTATGATAGGTGATTAGCTAAAGAAGCTGTGGTACATATATACAATGGAATATTACTCAGCCATAAGAAGAGATGAAATACTGCCATTTGTGACAACATAAACTGACCTCGAGATAATCATGCTAAGCAAAATAAGCCAGACAGAAAAAGTTGAAAATCACATGATATCATTTATATGTGGAATCTAAACCTAAAAGCAACAAACAGGACAAACAGAGATTTACTTACATGGACAATAGACTAGTAGTTACTAGATTGGCAGGGAGGGAGGAGATAGATGGGTAAAAGGGGTCAAATATGTGGTGACAGAAAGAAATCTAACTATGAGCAATGTTCATAATGCAATATGTGTGTATATATATATATATATATATATATATATATATGCGCCTTACTGTTGAATTGTACACCTGAAACTTACTGGATTTTGTTAACAAATGTCATCATAATAAAAAATGAAAATAAATAAAAAATAAATAATAAAAAATTTAAAAAATTGATGTACATCACTGTCAAATACCTTACTGTCTCTTCTAAGAAATCAGATCTCTAACTTACATTTCCTTTTCCAACTTGTATATTGTGAGGAATCCAGTAAAGATATAAAGGAGTCTGTAAAGCCCAAAATGATTTGCTTAGGAATAGAAATATACCTGAATCCACCTACTCTTTTCCAACCTCATCACCACTACAGCAAGCCAAGCTACTATCACCTTTCCCTTGGACCAAAATAATAGATGCATCAATGGTCCCTACTTCTTCACTTGCTTCCAATTAATTTTCTATGCTGTAATTAGGTGATATCTTAAAAATCAAAATGTGTTCATATATTCTATTGCTTAAAAGTTCAAAGATTTCTTATTGCATAAGATTAAAGAAAAACTCAGCATGAGTAAAAGTTGCTGACTAATCTAGCCCTACCTACCTCTCCTGAGTCATTTCTCACCATTTTCCTCCAGGCTTATAATGCTCCAGTAACTATAGATTTCTTTTAATAGCCCAACCCTTTGCCCACCTGGGGGATTCTGTAACTGCTTTTCCTGTAGCTGGAATGGTGTTCCCATTGCTGTAACTGTCTAATTTTAAGAAGCAGATCTCTTCTTAAAGCTCTTTCCTCAAAAGACAAAAAGCTTCTTTGAATCTCCAATTTAAAATACTCATTCATCTCATATTGTCTTATAATATTTATTTTACTTACATAGCAAATGGATTATAATTTGTAGTTATCTATTTATTTCTGTGATTATTTGTGTTATTTCTCTGTCACCTCACTCTATTTCATGACTTTTGTAGTTGCTATACATTGAATACCATGTGCCTAGCAAAGGCATGGCTAGTAGCAACCCAGTAAATAATAAATATTTGTGAGAGAGTGACTAAACAACAGAAGAGATGGATAGGTAGATGAATGGATAGAGCCCCAAGTCTAATATCCAAAGAAGAAAAAGTGTTTGATAGTCAAGTGCACAGGGTCAATTGTTGGCTAGGTTTAAATCTCAGCTTTGCTAATTCTTTTCTCTGTGATATTGGACAATTAATAAACTTCTAAGCCTTTTTTAATCTTTCTTAAAAAGTTTTACTGTAATAGTAAAACTGAAATTATCTGTAGAATAAGAAAGCTACTAAAGAGGTAAAAATGAAGAAGTTTTAGGGAAAAATAATATGTTAATAAGTTATTGAAAGTCAGTGACAGACCAAGAAAACAGGTGTTTGGATAGCCTTAGATAAGAAAGGAGCACAAATACTGCCTGAAAAGAGGAGAGAGAATACCATACGGATACTGAAGGAAGGAAGAACAGATGATAAAGAAATACAGAGGATAAAATAACAAGTTCATGACTACTGCTTCTAATTTTGCTATTTCTTCCCACATTGGAATGAATATCTATTTTAAAATGAAAATATCCAAAGATTGTTAGCACATTAATTTATTAAAAATATTTTCAATGAAATAATCTATCAGGGTTTTTTTCGTTATCTTTGTATAATGATATATGTCCTCAATTATTATTAGGACAAGGAAACAAAAATTTTAAAAATTGCATTAGTAAAAACAAAAGACTATTTTCAAAAAACTTTCAAAGGAATTTTATAGTATCATTTTCAGTTGAAATGAATAGAGACCTGAACAAAAAACTGGGATTTACATTGTAAAATATATTAAAACTGCATATTTTTAAAATATATGTTTTGCCTTTGTCAAGCTAGTAGCAAGGGATTTATTTTACATCATTAAACATAATGACTTTTAGCACTGTAAAAATAGATAATATAAATATGATTTTGTTTGGTTGTTTTCAATATCTTGGTTCATATATCCTAAGATTTAACTGTAACACATAATCTAGTATGTTTTAAGTAACAGCAATTTTCTGTTAATTGATGTAACAAATAATAGTTAAAGCTACGTTTAGTTCATAGGACAGGTGCTTTAGCAAACTAAAACAAAACAAAACAAATAAACATGGACGGCGGGAACAATCTGAACCTTAAAGTCCTCTGCAACAAGAAGATGCTAATAGATAATAAGCAATACAGGTTGATTCTAACTAGCTTATGCTAAGCTGGCTTTTTTTCTTAGAAGTCCTGGGCAGCAAGAAGAGACAAAATGAGCATGGGTGCCAACTGAGACAGAGGAAGAAGTCACTTTCTCATCCAAAGTGGCATGTGTGATGGTACTTGGAGATACTGGGCACGACTGGTGCTTCTGCTTCAACTTCATTCCATAGTGAATCCTCAGTGTTGGCAGCCCAGTTGAGCTCATTAAACTCAGAGAGGTTTAAACCAAAGAGAAATAAATTCTCATCCCGCCTCTCTGGTGGAGGAGAAAAAGAGCTCTCTCACTCTAAGTGCCCATTTTTCATTCCATCATCATACAGAAAATGATCTTTAGAAAATAAAATGGAGACATGTGGCCCAAACAGACCTCTGTGACCACTGGGGTCATCTTTATCATATGTGTTTATTATGTCCTGGAATTAAATTTGAGAGTTGAATTTTTATCATAATAAATCTAAATTTGTACCCTTTTAGTAGTCCTCAAAACAACTAAAGTTCCAAAATCTTGGGGGCATTTGAGATTTGCTAGTACTAATCAAAAGAAATGGTGGTTTCCTTATTTTTAAGGTAAACCAAACATCTGACAAGCTCTAACTGGAACCAACCAGTCTCAGTTTTAGCATTCTTTTCCAAATTACTCTCCCGGGTATTATTTAAATACTCTGAAAATAGATAGTTTTTCATGGTTACTAGATTATAAGCTCTCTTCAGTGAAGACTCCACGTCTTCAGATTTACCTCCTTTCCTATAATGGTGCTTCACATATGAAAATATTCTGTAAATATCATCTGAATAGATTTGTAACACAAAATAATTCAGCTTTTTAAAATTTCATCATTATATTTAAAATAAAGCAGCAAATTAGATATAGAGAATAAACAAGATCCAGGAGATTAATTTTGCTTTACAAAGACCAATGTTACTCTCTGACTTTATAAGTAACCTTATTAAAATAAATATTTATTGGGACCTTTCTGATGACATGACCCTGACCTTGGTACTATGGATTAAATACTCGTTATTTCCGTGCACTCTATTGAGACAAGATTGACTACATCTTCCCAAATGAGCACCACACTTGCATCTTCCTCAGAACAGTAAGAATCATTTACAACAGTTAGCACTGAAAAGCACAGTTGATGTGGTAGCACTTATTATAAAACATACTCATTTGAGGCAGTAATTGTTCTGCTACTAGGGCGCAACCTTTTATAACATCCTTTAAACAGTTTTTTATGAAGATGGAACTTTAATTTTTTTAGAAGCTACCAAGTGCAATGCTTGAGTACCTTTCCTCATTTGTTTTTCATCATGTATTACTACCCAGAGGCGATCATTAGCTAATTTGTTGATTTATGGTTGCAGTTTATGAGCATTAGACAATGCTAAACCATTTTTATTCCTTCCTCATTGCACTGGCAGATGAAGAATGTCTGTCCTTTATATTTTTAGCTGTGTGAAGAAAATGTACCTCGCCCTATGTGTTCTTGGCTTCTATGACATCTGAAATTGCTGCCTTATTACTTTCCTGCTGGATCTTAACTGAAAGCAATGTTTACCTAGCTACCCAATCTGAAAGCTGCTAAAGTTCTTTGTGCTGCCACCTACGACAAAACAAGGTCAGAACACCAGTATAGCATGAGAATCTAATAGCTATTACTTATGCAGTATTCTAGTGACACATATTGAAGAGCAAAATTGGTTACCGCTGTGTAGGCTGACAGGGCCTGGCATCCTAGCTGTGTGAGACATGTTTTTATTATTCAATGAGACACAAACATTCACATTCAAAACTTATTTTGAATAAAGGCAATCTATATTATCTTTGCATATGTGAACCAAATTTCACAGGAAAGTGGGGAAGGATTTCGAATGCATCCTGAGACTGACCTGGTAGCTGAGTTTCAAGTGTCTGAAGAGCTGAAAAGGCCAAGGTGTGAAACAGCATTAAGTATGCATCTAAATTTGCAGACAAAATACACGTATCAGATGGACAAAAACAAGTGTTGGCGAGGATACGGAGTAATTGGTACTCTCATACACTGCCGGTAGGAATATAAAATGGTACAGCTGCTTTGGAAAATAGTCTGGCAGCTCCTCAAAGAGTTAAAGATACTTATACTATGACCTAGTAATTCCACTCCTAGGTATATACCCTTAGAACTGAAAACAAATCAACATAAAAACTTGTACACAAATGTTCATAGCAGCGTTATTCACAACAGCCATAAAGTGGAAACAACCCAAATACCATCAACAGATGAATGGATAAACACAATGCAGTATATCCGTATATTATTCAGCTGTAAAAAGGAATAGAATACTGATACGTGCTACAACATGGATGAACCTTGAAAACATGCTAAGTGAAAGAAGCCAGACACAAAAAACCACAGATTCCATTATATGACTCCATTTTTATGAGATGTCCAGAATAAGCAAATCCATAGAGATAGAGAGTAGATTGGTGTTGGCCAGGGGCTGGAGGAAAAGTGGAATGGAGAGTGAAAGACTGATAATGGGCATACAGTTTATTTTTGGAGTGACAAAAAATTCTGGAATTAGACTGTGGTGTTGGTTGCGCAAGTGAGTGTATTAACAACCACTGAATTTGCACTTTAAAAGGATGAATGATATAATGTGTCAATTATATCTTAAAAATTCACATTATTTATTGACATCTTTTTGTGATATGCAACTTCATAGTAGACAATTTTAGGCATGATTTTTCTATCTCTTCATAGAAAGCTTATTTGGACTAATTTCTTTTAACGAGCCCAGAATTTAGTTTTTAAAATATAGTTGTTAATATATCATTTGATCTATCACGTTTGATATTTTTTACCTTTTTTGAATGAATCCCTAATTCTGTTTGAATTTTTTTAGCATGCTTAATGTGACAATTTTTCTGTTTCTGATAATGAGAATTAAGTTATCATTAATATTTACAGTGTTTAAAATCTGAGCTGTTGGAGAGGGAAATGAGGAAGATGATTATGCTGTTTCTACTTTGTGATTCTATTTCTAGAAGTCTAATGGAAATAAAATTCTATCTCTCATCAAAAATAAATACATTAAAGATCTCAAATTATCACATTTCTCAAAATTTTACTACATGATTTCAGATATTTTATTACCTTTCACTGGGACTATAAAAATGGTCTCTTAACTGGTATCATCCGATCTCTGACCCCACCTCTAATTTATCCTACACATTTAATCTTCACCAAAGCACATTCTGTTATAGTGTTCCTTTCCTCAGAAACCTTCGATAAATACCACTTTCCTCTTGATCTTAATATAATTTTTGGTATGGTATTTTCACTTTTATCCCCATTTCCTATCCCAGTAATTCCTATTTGTACCTTAAACTCCCTCCTATTTTCTATTTTCTCACACATTCTTGCCATGATCCTGGTGATACCTCACTGCCTGGAATAACTGCATTTCACTTACCCCTGTCAATAGTCCATCCAACTCTTAAGGTTTCCGTTAATGGCAAGCAACATGAAAATCCCATTAACTCAGGAACTTTTTCTTGTTCTCTAGTTTAACCATAGTGACCAGAACAGTACCTGGCACTAAGTAGACATTCAAGCAACAAATACCTTATTTGCAACATTCAAGCCAATAAGCAAAAAATAGTTTATAAGTTAAATGAAGGCACTAATAGCTTCTATATATTCTTTGTGATACCCCAGTTCTCTCTCCTCTTCTAAAATCTTGTTAAACTACTTTTTCATTGTACTTAATATTCCACTATATATTTGAGTTATTTGAATATTTATCTTTATCTTCCTGTCTCTTATTCATTTCTTATTTCCTGCATTTTTTTATACCTCACCTTGAACCTAGTCTCTGTAGAGTCAATATTGGCTGAATTAAATTAATCAACATAGCTCAATATCCCCACTTTGGAAACTGTATTTGCTTTGCATTTTTTCCACTGCAACCTGGCATACATAAATATTACATGCTCAGAGAGAGAAAATCTTTACTTAATAATGAACAAAGTAAACTCTAGAAATTTTAATAATTTAGTTTTTATTTAAAATGGTATACATCGTGATATAGTTTCTTTGGGAATTTTGGATTTTTACAGAATGTGTCTTTTACAAATAAGTGTGATTGACATATGAGACCACACAAATAAAAACCATGCAAAAGCCTGGGGCTTTTGAAGGTAAATGTATATAGTATTTAAACATAGAAACATATAAGCATTTTCCTACTTTCCAATAGTCTGATGGCAGAAGCTATCACCTCCCAATTCTGATTCGCCTTTGAGATCAGAGTTGATGTCAATGGAATTTTAAAACATTTCTCACTAACTGCTATTGGCAGGGGATGTGATGGTGGTGGGTGTGGAGAGACTAAATCTGAGAAAGCCTCATTATCCATCATTCTTTCGAAGGAACATAAGTGTTTCTTAGAAGCTGTGCACTCTCATTTCCTTACTATTACTGTAACTACCATTTCTGGGCAAGGGAAATATAGACCAAATCATATAATACAGTACAAATTATATACTGCATGGAGAATATTTTCGTGTCAATTTAAAAGTGAATTTCTCACATAATATGATAACAAAAACTCTAAACCATAGTTGCTACCCTTATTTATCCCAAAGTGGCTACAATTTCCATAAAATGAGTCTTATATGTGTGTATTACTGCCTTCTTGATTGGTTACACAGCGCATGGCTGCTATCTACTTGTTAGTTAATGAATTCGGAAAAGTCTGACCTGAGCTGGATTTTGTTCTATTTAAAATACTTTTCTATAAATATATTTCCATCTGAGAAATTAAAGTTAAACCTTAAGAACAGTAATTTGATAATACTTTAAAGTAATTTAATAGTAAATCATTGACAAATACCAATTTCTCTATCTACTAAGATGTCTTGTAATAATTACAGAGATTTATAATTCAATTCTTAAAAGTAGAAGACATTCCTTATGGGCTTTAAATAGTTGCATAAGGTAAGGACTCCAAAAATAAACACCATGGAATCTAGTGGTTCTAAAAATATAAGATAAGATAGAATTCTAGCAAAAAAAAAAAAAAAAAATTTACACACACATACTGATAAGCATAGGCAATCACTGATTAATTTCTTGGACAAAAACAGTAAAACATTTTAAAAGTTACATTTACAATTATTTTTCTTCAATGCCTTTTAAAAATAGAAAAAATATATATTATTTTGTTCCAGTAAAAGGGTAGTTATTGCAATACACGTATGATGGTTTTCAATGTCATAAAGACTGAGAGTAAGTTGTAACTATCAAACTATCATAGTTCTTCTTAAGAAATATACTTTATTTTCAAACAGTTACTGAGTAAAAATTTCATTTTATATAAAATGTATTATGGTCATTTAATACAAACCACAAAATTTAACCTAAATGAAGAAATTGGTTCTAACGTCATATTCTATTATATAAGGTTACACAATATTTCTCCCCATGTTTAACTTCTATAAGGCAAGGACAAATAAAAATAAAAATAAGACACTAAATTCTCCCTATTGAAAATAAGGGAGAAGTGTGTGTGTGTGTGTGTGTGTGTGTGTGTGTGTGTGTGTGCGCGCGCGCATGTGTATGTGTGTATCCTTTTGAATACCTAAGAATATCTTTCTCAAGGACCTGAGAGCTAGTCCATTGAAATATAAACATCATGGGAGATGGCACTCTTTTCTCCCAGTTTCTGTGGGAGGGTAGGAGCCAAATTTGGCGGGCACCTTGCTCCAAATTGCAAAACTACCTCTAATCATAAAGATACAAGAAGTTTTTATTTACCCTCTTTGGATAAAGCCAATTAGCTAACACGGATGGTCACCTCAATAACCAAATAAAGTCGGGATGAACTCTGTGTGACAAATGGTGCTGTCAGATTCTCTTACTTGAAGATTAGTTACTGTTTATCTTGAAAATATGTATGTAAAGGGTTGTAGCCACTTGGCTATATAAAAGGGTGATATTTCTTTCTGTCTTTGCAATCTCTTAGTGGGTTGCGTGTGATGTCAATCACATACTAGTGTAATGCTTATTTAATAACAAAACTTTTCATCATTGAATAAAATGTCAATCATATTCTAGTTTAATGCTTATTCAATAATAAAACTTTTTTCTCTACCACGTTGGTGGAAAAGATTTCTGGATTTGGAGATTTTGCTTTTAAATATTCCCCCAATAATTCATTAAGTTATTAGCACATGTAGGTATGTGCTTTCAGAGCAACAAATGCTATCAATTGATTGTATTTTACAAGTCAGAACATATTTGATAAAGTTGTTAAAAATAGTTGCTTCTGCTTAATGTTATAAGCTGACTCAACTGTTATTTAGAAATCACTACTACCTTCCATAATTGGTATTAGTTAGATACTTTTGCATCCCTCTTCTCCTTGATTTACTGACTGGCACACTTTTGGTAATCTCTAACCCCCTAGCCAACCACCTGTTACCGTACTAGCTCCTAAAGTTCAGTTTAGAAAGCAGTTGCTTGAGTACCATTATGTGCCAGGCTATACACGGGCTGTGAGCACAAAACAAGGCAAGATTGTCATGAGGGAAGTGAACTCAGAAAACTGTCTTTTAAACAAATCTCCTAATACTGATGCCCACATTTTATAAAACACCATTTATAAAATTGACTAGCTTGCCTCTATTTCTTTACACATCTAAACTCCTAAGACCTAACATATCTATAGAAAATTGCTTAACATATATGCCAGTAAACAAGTAGTAGGTTGCAATGTTATATGTACAATATTAACATGTATAAAGCTTCCCATCTAGACATGAAGATAGAAGGAAATGCACCAAAAATTATATTTTGAGAGAGATAGTGGTATATTTTCTTTTTGCTGGATTGCAAAAGTTCCATATAGTCCATCTGCTCTTCAATGTATTATATATACCTCATGTCATCTCCTTAAGTAATTTTTCTGATCACTGAATCCTGAAATCCATGGCCCACCTCAGAATGCTACCATTACTTATTCATATCTCTTTTATTCTGTTTATCATAATACAATGTATACCTGTTTATTTCTCATTTATACTGTAAAGTACTTGAAGACAGGGTCAATTTGTTATTTATATTTTCTACCTCTGTTGAGCTGAAAAGCAGACACACAGTGTATAAATTTTGAATGGTTAAGTAAATGTATTTCTGCACAAATTTGAATTTAAGCATTTTGTTGCCAGAAAAATTATTCAAATTTTGAGAGAAAGCAAAAAGATGGCCAGCACAATCTTTAATTATCACACAGGTGCAACGGCTACCCAAGGATTGTCTAGGGGTGAATTTGGTTCATCTTGCTGTTCATTTTTTTATGCAGACTTTGCTTGCTAAAGTCTAGATTTTCTTTAGTAGAAATGCATGTTTCTGTCTGGTGGAACAGATAATCATAAGGACTGATGGCATGTTAGATAGTAACCAGTTTGTATCTTATTAATCAGTTTGCATGCTAATTTAACATTTCTTTGTTAAATTGCCTATTAATACCCTAACTTCTTAAATGCTCCTTGACCTGATCACAATATTACCACTTCTCTCATTAATTGAGTTAAATAGAATCTTTGACACAGATATCTGTAACATTTGCCTGATGGTAATGGTTTTCTTCTTTGGAAATTAAACTTTAACAGAAATAGTTTTCTCTATTAAAAGAACTATTTCTGTTTCAAGCATCACTTAGAAGTTACTTACATGTTAATAAAAGTCATGCTATTTTAAACATTTCCCTTATAAAAAGTCATCTATGAAGTACATAAACTTAAATTTTATTCAAATGAACTAAAAATCTCTTTAATGAGCTTTAAATAGACAATTTAGCATCCTTTTTGGATTATCAATAACTGGCTTATTTTAATCATTAACTTGCTAAGTCTAAGAAAATGGATCTGCTCTTAGCATTGCCTTTGAATTTCAATGGCCTGACAAGTAATGTCTCTTCTTAGAGAAATGAGGTGTTTATTTTGAAAATAAAAACTTTTCCAAAGATACAGAGGAACTTTCAATGAGATTTATAAAATGCTATTAATATGAATCACAGGCCATGATTAATCCTCTTTAGAATATTACTGTAAATAAAGATCTCTTAAGATCTCCCTTTTGCTTAAAGGTTTACTAGAACTAATTTTAACCTTATAGTGGAAACAGGAAATAGCTGTATTGCTGTTGTGGGAAGATCCATGGCTCATTGACTGGGAAGGAAGTAACAATACCAATATCCATGGACCATCCTAGTGTAAATGAACTTACTAGCATCTCAGTTAACTTAGTAAAAACTCTGAAAAACAGAGTTTTCAGATATGAATACTTTCTAAAATCAAAGCTCTTCATCATAATAGATTAGGCTTTGCTACCCGGAGACCTGGGTGAAATCCAGGCCTTGACACTTACTAATTCTCCATCCCTGAGTAACTTTTTGGAGCCTCAATCTCTTATCAAGTAGACTGAATATACAAACTTATGTTTTAATGGATCCCCTGGGGCGATAAAATAAGAACACTAATATATATACCTAGTCCAAAATCCGGTACCCGCAGGTCAGACTTGCAATACAGCTCAGCTTTATGTTATTAATACTTGCTTTTTGACCAGCCCTAAGTCACTACTATTATATCTTATATCACTAAGTGTGGACATCTAGTATTTAGGGAAAAATAGTAATTTTTATTGTACCATTGGTAAATACATTTGTATATCTTATGAGTAAGTGATTAGTAAGAAGAAAATTGCTTTCAAAAAATTAGTCTATCCCAGCTTGAAGATTTCTGTTAACATTTCCAGCTTTACCTAGTCATGTGACATTGACTCAGTATCCAAAGAAGCTATTTTAAATAATTTTCCTATAATTTATACCAGTCACGCTTCCAAAGAGGACTTTAGGCACCTGCTCTCTGAAAAGTTCAAAGTCAATCATCAGAGTCATTTGACACAAAATTTATTTAAAACACTTAGAGGTCTTTTCTATTAAAATGGAATCATTGTAATTTCAGACACTCGTCTGATTTCAAATTGTCAGCTACCTAGCACAGAGCTCCTGTCAGTCTTGTTCAGATGACTGCTGAGGGGAGGCCAAAGCAATGCTTCTGAAGGGAGTGGTAATGGGGGTGGGCCTAAGAGGACCAAAGACAACAGGGTGCTTTAGAACATGGATGTCCCCTCACTTTATTGTCACAAGCTACCATAACCACAGGAATTTTGTTATATCCTACAGTCCTATTCTTGATGAAGAAGATTGTAAATAACCCGTCTAAGAAACAGAAAATGCCTTCTGAATGATTTTCTTATTCAGTACCCTGGCCACATGATTGAAGACTTATTCTAGCTGGTTACAGATTTCCATTTTTTTCTCTAATCCAGTCTACCCTCTACAACGCTGTTCAAATTAACTACCGTCCAATAAATACGATCATTTTACTTGCTTGCCTAAAAACTGGAAAGCAGAGCAAAAAATATATCCCACTTGCCATAATGTAATGCAAATCCTGCCTTTTGGCATTGGATATTGTTATGGTCTGAATTGTGTCTCCACAAAATTCATGTTGAAGTCCTAACATGGCCCAATATTTCAGAATATAACTGTATTTGGAGGTAGGACCTTTAAAGAGGTAATTAAGGTGAAATCATGCCATATGTGTGGCCCTCATCTGATATGACTGGTGTTCTTATAAGAAAAGGAGATTGGGACATAGATAATACCCAGACTGAGGGGTGACCAAGTGAGGACACAGCAAAAAGGCAGCCTGTGGCAAGCCAAAGGGCGAGGCCTCAGAAGAAAACAAACCTGCTAATGCCTCAATCTTGGATTTATAATCTCCAGAACTATGAGAAAATATATATTTCTGTTGGTTAAGCCACCCAGACTGTGTTATTTTGTTAGGGCAACCCTAGCAAACTAATACATATACATTAAACAAAGAAATATTCACAAAGTTTTATGCCTTATGTACTACTTCATCAGTGAATTAGATGTATTCACAGGCAAACATATATTTATTGAAGAACTAAATTTAGTTTATAATTATAAGAAAATATCTACTCCTGTAGTAATAAAAAAATGTAAACCAGAATAACATTGATTTTATCACCTATCAAATATATTTTTTTTCCTTTTAATTATTTCTGATAATACTCAGTATGATTAAAAAAGAAGGTCAAATCCATTACTGGTGTCAGTCTTATTTGCTAGAACCTTTATAGAAAGTAATTAAGAAAATTTTATAAAATGATTTAACAAAAATATAAATTGACTGTGGCCCAAAAATTACACTTCTCCTAAATGATTTATGGAAGTAATCTCAAAAATTGAGTGTGTGTGTGTGTGTGTGTGTGTGTGTACTGGATTATGTTTACTTTTCTTTATCGAAGTATTATTTTTGATGAAAAATTAAAAACTACCTGCAAATGGGACCATGGCATATAAAGGATCATTTTAATCTCATCTCTGTCAGCCACACCTAATCACTGAAGGAAGAACAACTTCCTGAAATGCCAAGGCCTGTTCCCTCCATATTACACACACACACACACACACACACACACACACACACACACAGGTGCACATACACACACATATTCTTGGCTGTTACTACAAATTTCCCTGCCTTTGGCCTTATGGAGTTGGTATTTGAAATCTTTGCTTTCCTTGACCTTGCATTCAGACCTTCTCTATGGACTCAGCTTTAGTATCCTCAGCTCCTTGGGCCTTATGTTATTTCAGTGAGTTCTTGCTTAAGCTACAGCTCTCTAGAGCCTATCCACAAATCTACTCACTGAGTTTGTTGCCTAACAAAGCTATTCTTAGTTACAAACTCCACACTTCATAACCATTACATGTATTTGACATTTGCTTTAACAACTTATAGTCATTAAAAATTATGTATTAAGTAAGACTATGTAATGTTGGAGAAAAATAATAAAGTTGCATAAACACAATTACGTTTGTGACCAAAGCCTAAGTGTTAGAAAAAAGACTAGAAGAAAATTAACTAAAATATTAACAAGGTACTTTGTCTCCTCCCTCCTTTCATCCTGTTGTCATTTAGGAATCTACTGAGTAGAAAAATACATTGAAAAGCAAATGTTACTTAGGCAATTTGATATACATCAAATATATTGTATATCAGATATATATGTAAAATGTATATCAATATGTATCAAATACATCAAATGTATACATCAAATATAAATATAAATAATGTTAATTGATATACATATGCAACAAGAGTAGCAACATTTTATATTTGCTGAATTTTGTTTCTGGCTGCAGTAGAATTAGGTTCACGGGCAGGAAACATAAAACCCTAGAAGAGGTAGTTTTAACAAGACGGAATTGCACTGCTCTTTTGCCTGCAAGTCAGGTGGATGTTATAGACTTGTTGTGGTTTTCCACATTTAGCTCCTTTATGATTGTTGCTCTAACCTGTATGACTCTGAGCTCAAAGTCCATTGGATGACATCAGCTTTCTTGACGGCTTGATTAATGAATGGAGGATAAGAGAAAAAGGATCTTTTATAGTGTCATAAGAAAGATTTTTGAAACTTCCATGGAACATTTTACCCTGTCTAGAACTTAGTCACACGTCTTCACCTAGCTCCACGGAAGTCTGGGCCATCTAGCCTCTGTTCAGGATATCCATAGCCTCAGCTAAACATCTATTCCTATGGAAAATAGGGAGAACAGTTGTTGAGGATTTGTGGCACAGTCTCAAGAATTACACAAATTTTGAAATATAGTCGTCAAATTCAAGTTGTGGATTTTTGATCTGTTAGTAGCAATTTTACCATAAATTACATTTTTCTTCAGTCTCCTCATTCTATTAGCATTTCTTTTGGCTTACATCATCTTGATTTGAATTTCATAATTATTTTATAATTTTATTCATTTTCTTCTCTCTTTTTTTTAATGTATGTCTTTGGTAACTTAAGTATTTGCTCAGAACCAGAAGCATATGCCTAGGTTTTTATTAATGTTGTTTTCCTGAAGCCTGGGAAAAACACTCAGCCCATACAGAGATAATCCAGATGTTCAAGGGCATTCTGTGCTCTGAGGTACAGCAATATATAGATAAATGACCCAACCTTTCCTTTGGTGGCACAAGTCTGAGGTGTCTTCCACATGGCCCTTCAGAGAGTCCCCAGTGGGAAAGAGCTCTTGTTTCCCACAGTAGTAACCAGTTCATGAACACACTTTTTATTGCCTTTCTTCCTTTACTCTTCCACTCAGCCTACTCCTTAAATAAGTTCTTGGATAAGCTACCTGCACCTAAATCCTCTTAAATAAACTACTTGCACCTAAATCTTTGCTTCAGGCTCTGATTTTGTCAAAACAAAAACTAAGAAATAAATTACCATTCTTAAGTCCAGTTTGAGTTACACATGTGATTTTTGTTCACCACCTTCTAGTCTCTCTGCTTGTTTCTTTCTCTTATATATAGTGAGTTTTGACACAGTTTATTTTTTTCTCATCTTTCTGGTGTTTTTTTTTTTAAATTTCACTTTGTGCTTTTTTTCATTATCTATTTAGTATTTTAATTTGTCCATGTCTCTTCTTCCTTGGCCCTTGTATTACACTCAGTATCAACATTGGAATCCATCCTATCTTTTCACACTTTAATTTTCACTGCTAGTGAGGTGGATAACAAATAACACTCATTTATCTGAAACCTATTGGCTAGTGTGTTATCCTGCTGATATCAAAGTCTCCTTTATTTTTACTTCTTCATAATACATACTTATTTTTATCTAGGGCAGATGACTGAGTTTGAAAGAAGTTCCTCAAATCTTTACAAACTTGTTTAAATGTCACATGGTTTTAATTTACCTGAAAATAGAAGAATATTGTGGGGTATGATGAAAAGCTCCTATTATAGTCACTTTATTTTCAAAGTTAAATGTGAAGTATTTCTTATCTTAGAGGTAAGTATATTTTGTCGAGTTTGTTTTGCTTCTTAGGTTATTGGAAGAAGATAGAAAGTTTCTTTCCAGTTTACTGAGTTAGTTTATTGTTTTCTAAAACTATTATTTTTTCCTTCTGCTTTTCCCTGAGTATATAGGTGTATTTTCTGTTAAGACTTCAATAGCTGTGACTTTTAGTACTTGCAGGTGCTTAAAGAGGTCAAGACACACTCCTGGGATTGCCAGAAACAGAATGGAGTCAACAATACAATGCAGTGGTTTTGTTAATCCTGTCTTTTTTTTTTTTTTTAACACATAGTGTTGGAAAAACATCTTGGGTAGAAACAGATTTTCTGTCTAGATATGAGAACAATTACAAGAGGTAGGTCTTTGCCTTCTTCAAATACTGTGCTGATGAGCGTGGCTCCAATCTTGCGTTGGGACACATAATAACAGTAATTCTAGTAGTGATAAGAAATAGACTTTTATTAAGTGACTATCTTTCCTGAAGGCCCCCCTTTTTTCTTTAAAACTTATGGATTCCAGTACTTTTTTAAATTATATATTTCAGAAATATATGGAAAAACATATGCAAAATAAGTCTCGGATATAAAAGCATACTTATTCTTTCAACTAATATAGTGAAATGACTATGTAAATTGGCAAAAAGAATGACTAAATATTTCTCTTAAATATCCATGACTTTTTAATAACATGCTTTTTTGCATAAGTCATCAACTTAACTGTAACTGTAGCTTAAAAATCATCACAAATGACCCACTAGCATTCGTGATAAAGAAAAGGAGTATAGAGTGAAGAAAAAAAAATCAAGGCTGACATAGTGGCTTATATTCTTTCCATGTCTCTTGAAAATAATCTTTTCTAGATTCTGATAGCCTCTATAATCAATCTTCCATGAATAATGGAGAATATAACTATTACATATTTAAAAAATTACAATTGAATTTTTTTAAAAAAGACATCTTAGTAACATACTGATATTGTTGCCAGAGTGAACCCCAGCAATTTATATACACAGAGCCTCCCTTTCTAGCTTCTGGAATTGATCAAACAATAAGATCTCATATAACCTCAAGCCAGGAAATGCCGAAGTGATTATAAATCATTTGTGGCAACTCCTGCTCTCTAATACTTTGAAATTCTTGGTATCTAATAACTTCCTTCATTAAAAGATAGAGTATATCATGATGTGGATTTTTCACTGACAGTAAATAGGATACAGCTATGTATATGACAAATCATTTCAACTTGTTAAATGTATTATTTAAAGTTTATATTATGTTATGTCATATTATGATACAATGTCATAAAAAATATCATATAATGTTATAATTGTATAACATCTGAAAAATTCCAGAGTCAACAAGTTGTCATAGTCAAGTACATGGATTTACTGTGAAGAATTAAATGTATTCAAGATTGATATGTCAAGGATTTAAAATATGTCAAGGATACTGTCAAATAATTGGACTTATTTTGTTGATATCCTATCTTTTACATGACCAAATGAACACTTAAGAAGAATTTATTCCTACTCCCTATTCTACATTCCCTTTTAATGGATATTTGTATCTGAGAAATAATATTTCACTTCCAAGAATCTTCTTTGCAATTAAAGAAATGAAAAGCAAAAGTCAATACAATGTAATCCAACATTTTTATTTCTTTATATTCTGAAAAGGCTATATTTACTCATAAGGTAATATTACTCAATATCGAATCATATTATCTCATTTTCTATCAACCAAATCTGACATAATATTATTCACTATTTTTCAATATTATTTTTTTGTATACTACCTGTAGCACCTGCCCTATAAATTTACATTTTAGCAAGAATGTTGATCTTTGACTTATAAAAATGTAACAACTTGAAATTTTATGAAAAAGCATGCATTTATACTATTTAATTTTTTGCAATGTGATATCAAGATCATTTCTTACCTTACAGGCAACAATACCTTCCTGAGGAAAATTATTTGCAAAGCATATATCTGATAAGGGTTTAATATCCAAAATATAAAACAACTCATATGACTCAATAGCAAAAATAAACAAACAAATAAATAAACAACTCATTAAGTAAATGGGTCAAGTACTTGAATGGACATTTTTTCAAAAAAGATATATGAAAGTCCAACAGGTACATGAAAAGATGCTCAACGTCACTAGTCATTAGAGAAAGGAAAATTTAAGCCATAATGGGATATTACCTCATGCCTGTTTGAATGAGCATCATCAAAAAGACAAGATAACAAATGCTGGTATGAATGTGAAGAAATGGGAACTATTGAGCACTGTTGGTGAGACTGTAAATTGGAACAGCCACTATGAAAAACAATATGTAGAATTCTCAAATAATTAAAATTAGAACTAGCTTATGATCCAATGATTCTACTTCTGGTAATATATTCAAAGGAAATGAAAACACTAACTCAAAAAGATACCTACACCATTATTTACAATAGCCAAGATATGGAAACAAGCTAAGTCTATCAATGGATGAATGAATAAAGAAGTTGTGATATATCACACCACACACACACATACGCACACGCACACACTGGATATTATTCAGCCATAAACAAGTGAGGAAATCTTACCATTTGTGACAACACGAAAGGACCTAAAGGCATTTATGCTAAGAGAAATCAGAAAAAGACAAAAATGTATAATTTCACTTATATGTGAAATCTTTAAAAAACTCTCTTAGATATGTGGAATCTTAGAGAAAACCCTCTTGATATATCACACACACACATGCACACACACACACACACACACACAATATTCCATTGTGTGAGTGATATATCAGACTTGTAGTTATCAAAGGTGGAGCCTAGAGAAATTGGAAGAAGGTAGTCAGAAGATTCAAACTTCCAGTTATAAGTACTAGGGATGTGATATAGAATGTAATGTCTGTAGTTAATGCTTTATGATGTACAGGAAGGATGTTAAGAGAGTTAGTTAATCCAGAAACATTTTTCTCTTTTCTTTTCTACTTATTGTATCTATATGAGATGATGGATGTTAGCTGAACCTACTATGGTAATCATTTCACCACATGTGTAAATCAAACTATAATGCTGTATGCCTTATACTTATACAGTGATGTATGCCAATTATTTCTCAATAAAACTGGGGGAAAAAAACAATAGCTTCCTATCTTAGTGTATTAATTTTACAACATATTAGCCATATGAACTTTCTAAAGGTCAAAATTTTGTTTTCCTTTTACTGATGTCTATAAAGAAATACATTTTCCACAATTATTTTTTGTCTGTAACGAATAAAATCAGTACATACAAAAACATGAGACTAGTTTTCATATTCAAATGTATCTTCTTTAATTACTAACTTTATAATGTTATATATAATAACTATTTTCTACATAAGAGTTGTATAATTGCCAGATACTCTAGGAACCTATGCAAGTGATATAATTGATGGGATTAATATTCAACTCATCATATAGTTGTATATATATTTTCATTTATAAATTTAAAATTATGTCTAGATGTGGATAAAGGCTAAAAAATACAGAAAAAGTAAGTTATTCTCAGAAATACTATGGGTGAGAAATTCAGTGAAAGAATTTTTTTTTAATATATTAGACCAAAATATGGGAGACAAAATATATTTTAAAATATATATTTTTAATTATATTGATGAACAGATATAATAATAAAGGAATCCCTCAGGACTCTCAAATAATTACAAAGTGTGATTCTAGAAAAATTATAAAGCTCTGTGGCCAAAGATTTTCCTCAGAATATCTACTTACCTATGCTGACTAATGGTTGATTTTTAATGGGCTACATACATGCCCTGGACAGGAGATATAGTATCTCTAGCTTTAGAAAGGTATACATCAGGTAAAAAAAATCTCACAAAATGCTGGAACCCCTTTTAGGGTAGGTAACACATTAGTGGGTAAGTAAGGAGAAAACATCTAACAGAGAAAATCAATGGAAATACCTTCCTGAAAGGGTGATATCACTGAGCGAAACAGAAGGGAAAATATCTCCCATTTGCATTGCTTTGGGCCTCTAATCATAATATCAATTATGCCAAAGCCTCTTGAGCCAAAAACTGGGTTAGGTAGTCCTGTTCAACAATGCTCCCATAAGCCTGGAAAGTATGAATGTGTATATGGACATCAAAGTATAGAGTAATATTCAAAAAGATTCCATGTATCAGAATTACAGAAAGGATGTATGTGTGTTTACATAAATAGAAGAGGGTATGTGAGAAGAAGGAGCAGGAGGTAATAGAATTTGACTGGATCCAAATACAGAACTTTTATACATTAAATATATAATAATTAGAACAAATCAAATATGATTAAATAAAATAAAACAGAAGAACTACCTGAGAAATTACAGAGATTCCTGCAAATGTGAAGAACAAGTGACAATATTTAAGACATGGAGAGAAGAGAATGTCTATAATACAATGACATTGTATTATAATCTATGTTTGAGAGTGATATAATGGACGGAATAAGAAAATAAAATTTTTGAAATTACAAAAACTTTTAGAATTAATGAAAAATACTAACCCACGAATTTAGTAAGTCTTAAAAATCCAAAGTAGAATTTAAAAAATGCACTTAGACACTTTATAGTGAAAATAGTAACATCAAAGAAGAAGGGAAGATCTTAAAAGCAACCAGAGAAAAACTGGTTTCCTAAGCAGAGATTTGAGTCAAGGTTGACTTCTCAATAACAATAATAGAAACAAGTTGAATATCTTCAACATAATGAAAGAAAATATTTGGCAACATAAAATTCTATATCTAGTGAAAGTATCTTTCAGTGAAAAGGGCAAAACAGAAACATTTTAGATAAAAACGGAGAGAATTATTAATAACAGACTGACAAAGTGAGCTCCTAAAGAATGTATTTTAAACAGGAGAAAATTTATCCAAAGAAGATTTGACAGTAAGAAAATAGGACAGGATAAATTTAAATAAAATTGGCATATAAAACAAAAAATTCAATCACTAAATTCAAGAGTAAACTGAAAAATTACTGGATAATAACATGTGATTTGAGAGGGATGCTGGAACTAATTCACTCTGTTTGTTGTTTTATTCTTGAGGAGTTTTAAAATATTGATAGAGTTTATGTTCTGTTAAGTTAAATGTAATGCACATAGGTCCAAATTTAGCAGCTCAAATAAGCTTCAGACAAATTATTAGAATTGGTAAGAAGTTTCATAATATTGTTGGTGATGATATTAATATACAAAATTTAATTAGTTTCTATATAACATTAACTATTGAGAATAATTACAATAATAATAAAAATATCATGTATTAAATTCACACAAATATAACACCTTAGCTTAAAAGGTGTGAAATACATATAGAAAAACACGAAACTTTTTGAAAGTACTTAAGAAAAAGCTAAATAAATAGAGCAATATGCCACATACAAAGATAGGGAACTCAGTCTCATAAAGATATTAATTCCTTCCCAAATAATCTATCAATTCAATTTACATGAGGGAAAAAGATGAAACAAAAGGTCTTGTATGACTAGATATCAGAATTTAGTTAAAAAGCTATGAAAATTAAGTTGATGTAAAGTCAGTGATAAAAATGAAAGTTGGTGTAAGTTGTGTAAGTTGGTGATAAAAAAATGAAACCTAAATCTCTTCACACATCATACATAAAATCTGTTCCTGGTTAATTAATGTGGAAGGAAAATGAATATCATTTATAAAGAAAAACTTTTGGGAAGATTTTTATTATCTCAGAATAGGTAAGGATTTCTTATGTAAGTAAGACACAGAAATCACAACCTGTAAAAGGAAAGCTGATCAATTCTATCACACTCAAAGAACAATCTATATTCAGCAATCATAAAAAAGAGTGAAAAGAACCAAAAACCAGGGGATAATTTAAAAAACTAATAAAAATGACAAAATGTTAGTATTCAGGATATATAAAATATCCACACAATTAAATGCAAAACAACCCAATAGAAAAACAGGCAAAGATCATGTAAGCATTTCTCAGAAAAGAAAATAACAATAGCCAATAAATATACAAAAATATAATGTATCTCATTAGTAATCAAAAAATGAAAACTAAAACCACAATAAAATTTAATTTGATTAATTGGCAAGAATATGGAATAATAAGGACTATAATCATATACTAGGTAATTTAGTCTATCTGTTTAGAAAAACAGTTTATCTCTGAAAGTCGAACATTGTCATTCTTGGTGCCCAGCACCAAGAAATAAACACAAAAATGTTCACGGCAGCATTTTTCATAAAAGCAAAAAATGAAAAACTATCCAAATGCTTATATACACAACAAAGTGGGCTTTTAAAGTTCTGGTATATTTGGTAGTGAGATGAACCAGCTACAGCTACAATTTGAATAAACCTTAAAATTAAGACCATACATAGCCTGAGTCCTTTTTAATAAAGTTTAAAAAGAAACAACTAAACAATACATTGTTTTGAGATACATGTATAAGTGATGAAAGAAAAGTGAGGTGGTGGTTCTCATTTAGTTTGAGATATCATATCCGATAGGGCAATAGGGGAATATGGTTGAAAAGAGATGAATGGGGGCTTCAGACTTGTAACATGTATGTTTTAGTTGTTTCTTTTTTACAAATATTACTATTTTTTAAACTACACATTAATGATATAGACTCCTACATGCATAAAACTTTTTATAGCACTAAAGGTTAATGAAAGCAACTGTTAAGATAATGAGATTATTGCATTTCTAATTTTTCAAACATTACCTTTGATTACAAATTATTTGGTTTATATTAAATGCCAGAAGAACTGATTCATTTTTTAATTTTTCAGATAAGAAATAGTGGCTAACATTCATTATACATACACACCCAAATAACTTCAATAGTAAATGTTTCCACTAGAAATAAATGCTGAGAAGTATTTTTTCTAAGCAATTTAATAATTGATACTTTTTTCCCCAATAAGTGCCTCATTTAGCACATCTGTCATTATTGTATTAAAATTCATACTGATTAAACAAAATAGCTAGTAGAACAAGCATAAAAGTAGTATCTAATTTAGATCAGGAATTAATTGATGTTTTTCAGCTACCTCTTACCTAAATAAGTATACTTCTCCCCTTTTCTCCACCCAAACCAGTAATTACTACTAAGCAAATGCTTTATTTTTATAATCAGTAACTAGTTAATATTTGCTTGGGTGACTGTTCTTCGTGCCTCCACCACAACTTTGATCCTGGTAGAGAAAGCTGTGTTTCAACACAGATGACAAGATGAGCACCTCCTCTAAATAGATCTGAAAGAGCTCAGTGATGAGAGTCAAACAAATCTGAACAAGCACATATAAATAACTAGTTTAGGTGGAGTGAGCCTAGATGTAACATGGCACAGCCTCTTCCTACCGTGCCTCGAGTCCTGTGTCATTCTGGAAGTCTAGTCAGAACTCCTGATGCCATATTTAAAAGTCTCTTGGTATTTCCTATATCCTCCTATCCCTTTCAGGGGTTCCACATCTCTCTTCAACTGTCTGACTAGACCGATAAAAATCATTTGCTTAGCTGAATTTTTATTAATCACTTATTATTTGCAAAATGATGCAAGAAATAAGGAAGAACAAATCCTTATAATCTAGCAGAAGAGACAGGCAAGTATGTAATTACATTAAATTAATTACAGGTTGAACCAAGCATCATCACTTTTGAAGGTGCTAGTTAAGTAATGGTGGTGTGAATTCTGGGTTGGGGAACAAAAAAGTTGAGTAAGAGCCCGTCATGTGTAAGAGAGAGAGAGAGAGAGAGAGAGAGAGAGAGAGAGAGAGAGAGAGTGTGTGTGTGTGTGTGTGTGTGTGTGTGTGTGTGTGAAAGGTAGAAAGAATTACATACAGAGTAAAGGCAAGGAGGTGTGAAAATGCATGTAATGTCCTGGGTTAGTAAACAGATCAGCTTGAAGCCACGGTTTATAGAATATTTGCAGGAGAAATGAAGTAGGACGTCAAGCTTGCCCAGGAAAACCTAGTTCCAGGGTAAACAAAATGCCATTTGAGATATGCATGTTACAGGTGCCAATAAGTTAAATACTTTCAATGTGTTTCACTCAGACCCCACTCATGCTTGAAGATGACGCTCTTATGAAATCGTACAATCTACACGATCAGGATGGATTCAGGCTCAACTCTGAAAAACTGGTTGCAGTTACATTTCTATAACCACCCATCCCTCACAGACCAGAGGAGCCTTGAACAGGGAACTGTCCACATTTCCATGAGATATTACAACCATCCTTTTATAGAATTGTGTCATGACTATACCATCTCTGGTTAATATTGAGCTGCTAACAGGCATCAAATATAAATAGAACTTTTCACCCTCTCTTGTCAATTTGATAATTATTTTAATCTCCATGTCCATAATTGTTAATTCTGTATTACCTTATTTCTGAAGTCAAATTAGCATATTTGGTTATAACTTTCCAAATTTAAATTTAATTATAATCACCTTATCATATTTATTTATATTTACTATTATATTCCTTTTTTTGTCATCTGTTGCATGGTTCTGGTTTTTTCTGCTGAGCCTCCGTGAAACTGAGGTAATTTTGACTCAGGTCTATTCCTCTCAGATTAAAAAAAATGACAGTGAGAAAGACATTATTTATTTATTTGTTTGTATATGGAGAGTATCCTAGAGCAGGAGTAGTTGACAAATAAATGACCAACTTGAAAGATTAGGTTTTGTAACCTGTTCCAATTTCTCACTTTATGGCCTATGAGCCATTACCTTGAAATTCAGTTGTTCCCTCTCTGCCTTCCTGATTGCTAAAGTCTCTAAGTGGCCTTAATGTCAAATCTAAGGTGTTAAATTTTATAACAAGATCAATTTCCACAACATTTTTACTGCCAAATACATTTTTTAAAGGATGCATTAAATTTGAGTCTGTCTGAAGCACGATGGCTAACAGGTTTTTTCAGAAGAAAACAAGTAGTGCACTTGTGTGAATATTTATCTGACAGTAGCTTACAATATTAGATTATTACAAATGGCAGGGACATAGCACTACAAGTGAGGTGACACGGGAGAATTTATCATCAGAAGTAGGTAGCTTTATAGAATAGTGGTATTACTGTACCTACATTCTTCTAAAAAAAATGAGGATCCAAGCTCGTTTATCATTTAGCAGACACTCACTTGCACAATGCCTTCGTCACCCAGCCTTCAGAGCTCTGCTGAAAATGAGATTTTTTTCTTTAATGGTATTCAGCTGTTGCAGTGAGCAATTTAGCAGTATGCTGCATCACATATATATATCTGTAAATTAAAAGGGAGGGGCTTGAAATGAAAATAATTCTATGCAAACCACCATCTCTGAGAATGAATGGAGTAAATTCAATATGGTTTTATGCAATGTTCTATCCCTTCTCTTTGACATGACGCTCCTCTGAGAAAAAAAGCAGCTTCAGAAATTCACATAAGCTAAAATTCTAGGGTTTTCTTTTTGCCACCATTGCATAATATCTTTGTTATTAATTTGATTCTGATATCTGCCATGAGATAAGCACAAAATACAATGGGTGCTGCACATTAGGCCAGAGATCTGCAAATTATGGCCTGTGGGTCAAATATGGCCCTGCCCCTTGCTTTCTTAAGTAAAGTTCTATTGAAACATAGTCACTCTCATTCATTTGCATATTACATTCAGCTGCTTTTGCGTTACAATGGCAAAGTTGAGTAGTCATGACAGACTGTATTTCTCCCAAAGCTAAAAATGTTTTCTTTTAAGCCCTTTACAGGAAAAGTTTGCTGACCCCTGCATAGGACTGGCAATCTCGTGTACTCTCTGCATGTCCTGGTTCTTGTCTGGCTAAAGAATATAAAGGAACAAGAAGAAAGGTAGCAAGCCAGAAGAAATGGGAATGCCTAGAAAATATACTGGAATAACGACAATTCCACGATTCCCATACAGTATCTTTTAAATGCTTTCCTAGGAGTAGAAATAGAAAATTCAATGGAGGCTGCAAGGAAGAGGAAAAGAATCTTTCTAGTTATCAGAAAGTCCTAGTTTTTCTTCCCTCTACCTTACCTGCATTGTATTTGGGCCTCCTGCTTCCCTTCTTTGATTCAGTCCCTGTTCCTTCCCCCAGGGAGTTAGAGCACACACACACACACACACACACACACACACACGCACATCTACACTGCTCCCCTCAGGGGTTGCAGAGGTCCTTCAGACAGGGAAGTAATTTCTGACCCAGGAAAATGATGAAAACTACTAAGCAAAACAAAACAAAATACACATTTGTCACTATTATGCAACTGGAGCAAAGGCTAAAATTGCCTTTGACAGATGGGTGCCTCTAAAAAAAGAATAGTGTAAGGCTCACTGTGCTATAGTGATAATATGTTTAAAACATCTTTTAGAAAGTGGTTCAAGCATTTGGTTGAAATCTGTAGTCATGATATGACAACATTATTTTACTTATAGTAAAAAAAACATTTTTCTCTTCTAAATCTCTTCTTTAAATCTCATCTAAAGACCAAGATTTTCATAAACAATTGTTAAAATGTTTTCTAATTGAAGCTTTTATCACAATGTACATAAATTGGAAACAAGATTTACAATAAAAAGAAGTGTGATAAAAAAACAATATCGAGGTGGGAGAAATGGGGGATATTGATCAAAGGGTTCAAACTCCTACCTATAAGATAAATAACACCTGGGGATCTAATGTACAAGATGTTGATCATAATTAACAACCCTGTATTATATGCTTGAAAGTTATTAAGAAAAATCTTAAATGTAACCACATACACACACACACACACACACACACACACACACACACACACGTAATTATGTAATGGAATGGATGTGTTAACTAACCTTATTGTGGTATTAATTTGTCAATATAGACATGTACCTTTCATTCATTGTATACTTTATACTTACATGTTATATGTCAGTAATATCTCAATAAAGCTGGAAAAATGAAGCTGCCATGTATATAAATTTTAAAAAAACATATTTTCTAGAACAAACTATTTTTAATACTAAAAAAGGAAAAATGTTATATAACATTTTACTTTTAGATCAGCTAAAATGTTTTGCACAACTGAAATTCTGGATTTAGTTCCAGATTTTGGTCTAATTAATTTACTGTATCTTCCATAATGTTTCCCAGTGTCCCCCTCTTTCCTATTTCACTCCTATTGAGACTATCATGTAAGCTTTTATTTTTAAACTTTTTATTTTATTAAATTTATTGAGGTGACATTGGTTAATAAAATTATATAGGTTTCATATATACAAGTCAATAAAACCTCATATGTATATTGCATTGTGTGTTCACTATCCAAAGTTAAATTTCCTTCTGTCACAATATATTTGACTCTCTTTACCCTTTTCTACCTCCCTCTTCCACCTCTCCCTCAACAGTTTACCACTAAACTGTTGTCTGTGTCTCTGAGTTTTTGTTTGTCTTATTCGTTCACTCTTTTCAGTTTTATATACCACATATAATTGAAATCATATGGTTCTCAACTTTTTCTATCTTAGTTGGCTTAGCACACAGAAACATCCAAAGTACCCTTCGATAGATGGATAAAAAATATGGGGTATATATATACAATGGAATATTACTTAGCCATGAGAAAAGATGAAATACTGTCATTTGTGACAACACGGATGGATTACATAAGCTTTCGATGGCACTTCCTGCCTCTGGTGTCTACCTGCCTTACTTGTGTTTATGTGCACACCCACATTAATCCTCGATATCTCAGAAACATTTAACCAGTCCCCACTATCAATCTACTTAATTACTAAATTTTCTTCCAGGCATTTTTTTTCCACAGGTCCTTTTATTGTTTTGCCCCCATCTTATCTTTCAAGCGCTCTCTCTCCTCCCCACTCCTCCATTTTTATATATTCACTATAGTTTGGGTAGATTTACTAGGTGGTTCCTTAAAGTATTTCACTCATTTTTCCTCACTAGTATCATTTGCAACTAATTGGCCAAACGATATTTTTGCTAGCTTCTCCAGAGAAAGCAGAGTAAGGTGGACTGGAGCCAGAATGCTTGATTTGAAATCCTATTTTCACTGCTGGTTACCTGGCTGATGTTGGCTCAGCTACTCAATCTCTCTTTGAATGTAGGCTTTCCTATCTAAGAAAGTAATAGTATTTAACTCATAGAGGTGCCAATGGATAACTTAAGTTTAGGTGTGTAAAGCACTTAGGCAAGCACATGCCCTGTGTTAAGTACTATATTGTTATAACTTAGATACCAGGAGTACCACCCTTAAAATCTAACTTATGAATACTAGCTCTGCTGCTTACTGGCTAGGTAATTTTGCATGTACTACTTAACCTCTTTAAACCTGTTACAACTGTAAAATGGGAATAATGCTAACGTAAAAGGCTTTTGTAAAAATTAAATGCCAAAGGTAAATAATTTGCATAGTGTCTGGCTTATAAGTACTTAATTATATTAGTTGCTTCTATTATCAATACCATTATTATTATTAATATTGTTGGTTTTTTGGCTACTTTTAATATTATAGACTTCCAAGAACTGCCCCAGTCTGTTCTATCCTGACTACTATAAAGTTGATGATCATTGGTTGTTTTTCCCCTAAATTTCTATTTTTGCACAATATCAAATAGGTAGCATTAAATTAATCAGTTCTCCAACCTTTTTGAGTGGAAGCAAAACATTTTTTAAACAATAGTTTAATGGGGTTTCCAGCAAGTATCATAACTACTTTACACCTTGTTTGCGTTGTAGGTCAGGAAAACATCTGCATATATCTAACAATAAAGCTCTGAGTTCGCCTTCAAAAGTTACATACTCTACAAAGAACTTATGCCTATGAATTTTGCTTTTTGTCTAGGTAAGTTACCTGTTGCCCCTTTAAAGCCAGGGGCTTTTCCTTTTAAATCTTTATGTCTATCAAGCTGTTAATTTTGAAGACAGATCTTTCTGGTTCTGATATCACACAGGTGACTGATAGATTTATCTGATTTTCTGACTCTCAAATTCTTTAATGGAAAAACAAGGATTATGCCTCTTACCTTTTATTATTGTTGTGAGTTTATGCCTGTTATAACCCTAACATGCAATAGACATCTATTAAAGATGACTACCTTTTTTATCTCTCATTGCTTCTTCCTATGAACATTTGCTTGATATAGAATGGGAATTTAATTAACGTTAAGTTGAACTGAATCAAATAGCACAATAGATTTTAATATACTAAGAATTATAAAGTTTCTGCTAACTGTATTGGCTATATAAATTTAAGATTTTTTTTTCTTTTACTTGCTCATGTACTTTATTTTTATTCTTGGTCAAAATATCATTTGAAAATAAAACATAGGTAACTGAACTCATAAAACTAAAGTACTTATCTTCATCTCATAATTTTATGTTGTAAAATTAAGAAGTTGGAATTTTACCCTTTGGGCAGCAGGGAGAAATTGATAATTTGAGGAAAACTAATCTGAACTATTTGAAACAAAGCAAAGAAAGAACCTAAAGATGACTTTAAGATTTTTGAGGTTCAACTAAACAGTAGACAAATGAGGAGGAATCCTACCTTGGGAGATATTGATGAATGGTTTAGATGCAGGTGTGTAAGAAGAGAAATACTGTTTGAATGGAAAGCTCTACAAATAATTGGAGACTCTTGAACAAATAAGTCAATAGGAGAGTCAAGGTTTATCATAGTTTTGGAGATGAAAGCTGAAAATGGAATGTTACAGTAACCTTATAAGGAGTTTAGAATAGAAAAAAGTGAAATACTGCTAGATGAAACTTGTTAGTTTGGGAAGAAATTGTCACGAAGATTGTTTTCTGAGAGGAGGAATTTGGTAGATTTATTTTGGGATGACATTTGCTGCCTAAGTTACATATGAAAACTATTATATTCTGTTATCTAAATTTTAAGAGGATATTTTCTTATGTAAAAGAAAATCTTAAATGAGATCTAGATACAAAGTTAAATATATTATTGTTTCACTGTATCTAGACCTTTATATTTGTAATCTCTTCTACAATGTATTGCTTAAAATGCTTTAGCTTACATTTAGAATGTCAAACAGAAGAGAAGTGTTTGCTAAAAATCTGGTTTCTAACAGAAAAACTCAGTTCCTACTCAATGAGTAAGTACTTTTTTAACCTACTAAATCCCCAAAGATACCTTTTAGAACATTTTCCTACCCTTGGAATATTATCATTACATTACAATAAACTATACTCCTGTCTTCACGCTGGACCCCTTACTGCTGGGTATAGTCTTAGAGAGAAGAGAGAAGAACATGGTAAAAGGATATTCTTACATGATTTCCACAAATCCTGTTTCCAAGAAGGAATTATTCAGGAGACCAAGTGGCATTATGAGGCATGTGACTTTAGTTTAGGCACTCCTTCTCCAAACCTTAACTTCTTTAACATTAAAATAAAGTAGTGAACAGGATAAGACCCTATATTACAACCAAAAGTACATGATGGTCTTTTGCATTCAAGAGACTGTACATTATATGGAGCATGGTAGATAAAATATATTAGATTACGTTGAACATACTCTACAGATGTGGGACAAACTGGGAAACCAGAAAAGGGAATATAAATTTCAGAATGATGACAGGCAGAGTACTGGTGATTCTCAAGTCATAAGTGCCATCAGCCATAACTGTGACCAAAAGAGGTTTTGGTGTAGTGCAACCATCTGTCTTGAATAACTGCCCCCAAAAGCTTGTCTAAAGAATCCTCACAATCTCTAAGCCTAGTTGATTTAATTTGTCATTTTGTGAAATTCTGTTATATTGTATTTCTACTAGAATTTCACCAGTATGGCAGTGGCACAACATTTAACAGCCAGAATGTCTAAGGCCCCAATCAATCAGACCTGTGATCTGATCAAGCAAAATTACTTGTGCAGACCAGCTGAATATATCAGTGGTGGGTACCAGTTACTATCCTGGCTGGTTATTTATTATTTTGCAAAGACATAAATTCCAGCCGCATTATTTAATTAAAAAATATTGCAATATAAGTGACCACCAGAAATTACAACGTGGACTGAAATTACAGCACAGGGCACTGGCTTTTATTTTTAAGTAGTTACATTTAGTACCGCTGCTCAGAGAAAGAACAGCAAGAACATTAAAAGCAAGATCTCTCTTATTCTCTATGACACACAGTTCCCATGATTCATATCATGGGAGTTTGTGTTTTAAATATTTTCTTACATCAAGAATAGAAAAAAAGAACAGTAAAGATTTCAGGTTTATTCATAGAGGTGGAGAAGAAGAAAGAAAAAGATTACCCCCAAGAACAAATTGCTCATTCTCCAGCATTACACTTTCAATCCAGCACTCATACCAGTTGCATCTGTAGCTCTCCAGCTCTGTTAGCCTCCATGAGGGTGTAAAATAGAGAACAACTCACTTTACATGGATGTTTGCAAGTCCAAGTTTCTGCAGAGGAGTAAATGTAAATATATGAAAGAATACGAAGAAATAAAAAAAAAACCATTACTGGTATATTCTCTATTTTACTTCTAAGAAATACAAGCAGAAGCGTTAGATGAGGGTCCTTCCTGTGTCCCTCTGCCAAACTGATCCATAATATGGTTTCCTATAAGGAGAAAGTATAGTTTATCATAATCAATGATGAAGAGAAATTGTCTTAATTCAAATATTGAGATCATTAAAAGCTATTGCAAAGAACATTTGTAGTTTCCCCAAGTAAAAGCCTTTAGCTCATTACATATCAAAAAAAGAATAATCACAAAGATCTGTGACTGGCAGAAAGATCTAGCAGCCACTGTTTTCCACAGAATGAGGAATTCATAATGCAAGCAGGCCAAAATCAAGACAAGACTCAATCCTATTTACCCATTTCTATTTGGTTTTCTGCAAAAGCTATTGACAATGTAGCTAGCAAGGTAAGTGGTCTTTAAGTTTTCTTTGACAGAAAATTTTAAGGGTCGTGTTGGCAAAACACATAGAACAATGCTTTTCAACCAGCAAGAGAAAAATAAATTTTAGGATTCCTGGGTATGACCTACCACCCTAAACGGGGTCTTAATTTTTCGGTGGGTATACAATCATCAAAATCACAATCAACTCAGAAGAAAAAAATGATATACAAACTATTAATTTGTACCTAGTACAGCTTTTTAAGAACATTACTGTAGAAATAAATTAAGTCTCAACTCATTTTCATTATTAATCCTTATGCCAAGTGTATAAACCAAAGATAGAAAATAATACAACCTAATATATACTTACTTATAATGTTAAAAACAAAAGAATGGTAGAACTCATTAAGGCTAAGGGGGCAATTTTTGACTTTTGTCACCAATTTCCTCCCCATGTATATAGCAGACACTGCAAAAAATATCATGGCAGTTTTCCCCCAGCAGTGCCTAAAGGAAACTTTAAAATATTTTATGATATAATATTTTTCCATCAGCTAACAGTCATCTCAAAAAGGTACAGAGAGGAAACCTATTTTCATCCTGCAAGTGTTCCAAACGACATTAGTCATCATGGTAATTATAAGATACAGGTTTGGCTATAATCCTGAGTGCTGTGGCCAATAGAAGAATCTGCATCTGTTCTAAAAATGATTTAAAAATCCAAGACATAATGCTAGAAGAAGGATGGTTTATTTAAGCTTAAACTTCAGAAGAAAATTCACACAATTTTAAAAGACAGCATCTTATATTTTTGTGTAAATAATTTAATATTTTAATAGTGGTTAAATACCACTTACTCTCTATGGAGATTTGAACCACAGTAGTATTATGACCATCTTACAGTGTCAAAAAATATTTCATTAACCTCCCTTACATGTTTTGGTTATTTTAAATATCAGTTACATTTCAAAACATAAAAATCTACGATGCATTCTGGTAAATTACTCTCTACTAAGAGGAGACTAGAGCATGAAACAAACAAGAATGTTTAATGGAATACAAATATCCAACCTAGAAACTCTAATAAAAATCTCCTTCCATTGGGTGAAGGCTCTTGGCTAATACATAGAAAATCACCACACGTGGCTCCCCTCAAAACACATTACAGATCAAGCTCATAATCTTTCCTTCCACAAAATGGCACAAGAATTGATTTCAATTATCATTTAATACTTATTTCTCTCTCCTCTCAAAATAATGTTCCATACACATGAAACTGAAGGTTGGCAGCCTGTACTCATTTATGGAATTTTAAGGACTATTGATTTATCACTGAATTTTCTAGTTTTCTCGTTGTTACTGGAAGGATGCCTCAGAGTCTGAATTAGATGATAAGATGGGCTGGAATGCTGATAGAATTAGTTAAGACTGATGGAAAGAAACGCTTCTTAAAATAATGTCAAAATGATTTTTATAAATTAGGTTAACATGATTGATTATACTTGGCCAAAATTTCTCATGTGGCATTGAACTCACATATCTTATTGCTTTGTTGTGCCCCCATAAAACTCTTTGATATCTGAGTGTTAATCATCGGAAAGAATATGAAGTAATTTAAAAATAAATTGGATAGATGTCTTTGGAAACTAGAAACTATTTTGTACACCTGAGGGTTTTTTTTTGTTGTTATTGTTTGTTGTTTCTTATGCTACACTAACATATAAACAATGAGAGTGTTTAATCAAATATGTATGTTGTCAGTATATTTTCATAGGGTGTGATGTTCAGATGGACATTTGCAGAAGTTACATGTCTTTACTGCATATTTAATTCTCCCATACGACCTTTGTTAAAAATACAGCATCGACTTTTATTAATAGCGCCAACATGGTTATAGCAGAAGTTTCAGTAGTAGAAAGAAATTAAGGTTACTTAAGAAAGAAAATAAGGTTATATACTCTAGTCAGTTTTTTTCTTTAAACAATAATCTACCCCATTCCTCCAGCTCTCCATATACACTTTTCTATAAATGTTGCCATTGTTGCTGGCAGAATCAATGTTTGTTGATCCTGAAGATTATACAATTTTGCATTCTATAAAAAAGGTTACAAAATTATGAATACAAATTAAGCATGAAAGTGAATATTTTGAATAAGAAAGGCAATCGCAATTAATTGCAAAATTTTAAAAGCTGAAAATACTACAAACTTCACAAAATCCAGAAAACTAATATAGTATTTTTGTTAACTGCCTGATATACCCCCGTGCTATTTTCCCATACTTTTGGAGGTATAATTTTTAATCACCGTCTAAAATATAGTATTTTCTATAGTGAGGACAGAAAAGTCAGGTTTTTTTTTTTTCTTCTATAGCATGGTTGATAGAAAAAACTTATTTTGATAGTTTTGAAAAGTTTCAGTTTCGCAACTTACGACTGGTTATGTTATAGACTATTAGGATTATTGTCAAATTCAGGGACATATCTATCAAATTTCTTTCATAGTTGAGCTGAATGATATGGAAGAGTTTTACACAGAAAAGATCTGGCCCCAAATAATTCAAAACGTTTTTCCATCACTAAATACATATTTCCTGCACCAGTGCTGCAGTTCACAATCAAATAGCAGTCAGACCTCCAATTGTGAATACTTATGTCATAAACTAGGTTAGCTAGTAAGAGTATTCCTGGAATTATTTCTGTAACAGAATGTTAGGAATACCTAAATTATGCAAATAAAAATATTCCGCTAAGTGCAAACTAAATGAATCTCGAAGACAAAATTCACTTAGCAAGATTTCACAAATAGCTACGCCCACTCTAACACCACTTGACCCAAGGGGAAGTGTGATAGGCAGAGAAGTGATCTCAGCTGATAGCAAGTAAAATAAATACCTTACTTTTGCAACAAGAGACATGATCCCGTGAGCACGATGATCAGAGTCTTCGAAAGGAACTTTTTTTTTATTGCCCACCTCTCCCTGCTAGAGCCCTCCCTTCTGTCTCCCCATTCTTACCCTCAACCCACAGACTCACATACCTTTGAATGAGCCTTGATTGCTCTTTCTTCTCCTCCCACATCCACTTGTCATCAAACCCTATTGTTTCCATATTCAGTGCTATCTTTGTCCTTGATATTTTCAATCCCATTCCTATGCTCAGAGCCGAGGCCATAGCTCAGTAAGCCTCACTTATATTCATTTTCTAAATCTTCTCTCCTTTCTTCACTCTGTTCTCCAATCCACCCTAAACAACTGAGAATTATAAAATTCCCCCAAACTTAGTTTATCCTCTGCTGAAAAACCTTCGGGTGGCATGTTATTACAATATGTGAAGTTATGACCTCAGCATTTGCAGTCATCTGTAAACTCCATTTTATTTCTATGTTTGTCCAAAGTGCCTTTCCAGATTCTTTAGATTTGCTTTAAAAAGCAAATCTTTTTTCCCTTCTCTCGCCTTCCCCCTTCATACTCCTTTTTGCATGGAACTTCTTCCTTCTTCTCTCTACTCAGGTTATACTAATTCATCTTGGTCTGCTACTAGTGTTTTCCTTACCGTCTCAGAGGTTTTGTAAAGCACCTATAACAATAGTGATAATTCCCTTTGTCCCAAAGTCACTCTTTGGCAATTAGTATATGCTATGTTATACTTTCATTAATTTAATATTTATATAAAATATATATGTACGTGAGTGTGAATATATAGAATGTCTTTCTAAAATATCATAAATAGGTTCAATTCAATTGCTATCACCAAGTACTCTAAGGGCTGCAAAGATAAAATAAATTTAAGAAACACTTTCTGCCTTTAGGATGTTTAATCTTATAAGTAGGAGGAAATAAGAATAAAAATTACTTCTAATAGAGAGAAGAGTAAGAGTCCTGTATAGCAATTACATATTATGTGTTAACTGTTAGACTAATCTTTGTCTTTTCCACTAGACATCATGCTTTTAAGAGTAGAGGCAGTGTCTCTTTAGTCATAGTTTTTATATTTCCAGTACCTAATTTCTGGAGGTATTGAGTTCACCATTGGAGATGTTCATGTAGGGGCTGAGAGATGTCTTAACTATTGCTAAGGGGATTGGAACACTGAGTAGTTGCCTGGATAGGAGGTATGAAAGACAAATGATCTGTACTTATGTGTGTGAGTTCTCTGTGAGAAAAGTACTCTGTAGAATGTTTTAATGTGACAAAATACAGAGGTTTTGGAGAGAGAAAACTAGGTACAAGTCTTAATTCCAAGCTTCAGTTTCTTCATCTACTAACATACTTAATCAATAACCGGTTGGTCATGATATCATGAGATTAAGTGAACCAATATACAGTGACTGGAACTTAGTAGGTATTCAGAAGTTTAAGTTTTAGTTTACTCTCTCTTAACCTATTATCCGCTATAGAGCGAATCGGCTTTGTATTTTGTTGTGTGCCTGTTTTTCTGAAATCTACTTTTCAATTCCCTAAATCTACTTCAGTCATGATGATACATCTGTAAAATGTAAATGTGTACTTCTTAGCAGAAGGTGAATGAAAAGAAGCTTTAAAATATTTAAAGTTTGGATTAGGATGTGTAACAAACTAAAACTCACATTTTTTTAGATTCAGCTAACACTAATGATGATTCAAAACAGCGATCTCATTTACAGGAAGCTGTTTCTTGTCAGGCAAGCTGCAAGGAGTGGGTTTGATTACCTCTATATATTCTCTGTGGTCAGAAACTTAATGCTGAGACTCAGCAGGGGAGAAAGAAAAGTCTGAAGAGTGAATTGGTTTGTAGTGCCATTTATAATAAAGGGAACCTTTTCTAAGAAATTTTATCTGAAAGTTAAGAACTCCTTAGGATTTTCACCATCAACTCAGCATGGTGCTATTATTTTGTTACTGAGACACTTAAACTTTGTTTTTCTTTCGCCTTACAGAGGAATCAATAGTTTAAAATTAGAGCGGAGTAGCTGGCTCTTGTGTGTTAATCTGGGCTTGGTACTGAGACTTCAGAGATTGCTGTCAGCAGTTTATCAGCCATGTATTAAACTTTGTGTGCATGCACTGGTTTATTTATAGAAAAATTAAAATATAACATGACAGATTTTAATAAAATATGGCATAAGAGAGTTTTTAAAAACCAGTATCTACTTTTTCCTGTTATCAACAGTAGGTTATTGTAGATTTATTTTGGTAAGTCTGCCAAATTCATAATACTTTCTTCTTCATTGTAAACTAGTGTCTCCCTCATATTAACCTTGGGGTTAGTCCCCCAATAATCACGTTTATATTTTGTGAACTTCACCCCTACTCTACCCTTGCCACTGGTGGCTGATCCCAGACCTAATTTCCGGAAACACCTGTCTAATTGTTTCTAGCTGACTCACTAGTGTTAGGTACCTGACAATCCTGAGTGAATATGCTTCTCCCACCTGGAGATCTAGAATAGCCTGAGAGACAGTCAGCCAATCAGTAGCTGTGGGCGATGAGAACTGGACATGTAAAAGTGGCAGCCCTAGGGTGGACATATTTCACCATGTGCTGAACCATGTTGTCACAGAAGCCCCAAAATTCAGTCTGTAGATTAAAATGAAATAGAAATATATATGCTGAGAAAACAGAGATGAGATACAGAGGAAGATTCTTGTTAGTTTTCTAGTCCTCGGTCCAGACCTTTCTTAAGGCCTGATGACACTCTTATTATTGAACTTCATGATCTTATATTCATATAACACCCCCAGGTGTGTTTGTTCATTTGTTTACTTATTTATTCATTACTAAAAGAAAATAAAATTGCTTCTGCTATTTGCAGTCGATGATGCCCAATTAATTCATAGAAGAAGGTAAATGTGACTTTAATGGGTCCATAGATTATCCCAGGCAAAAATTAAAGAATATTTTACATGATGAAATTTTATATAATAGTTACTTTATACAGAATGTCTATAATGTTCTAGGTTGTTATGCACACACGTTATTAGTACAAGGAATATTATTTCTAATACTATCTTATGTATATGATATACATATTATATTATTTCTAATATCAATGCAGTCTGGTGAGGCTGAAATGATTATCCCCACTATACAGAAGGGAAAGTCAAGCCTCAGAGTGTTTATAAATTACACAGCTACTGATACAGCTAGAATTCAAATCAGGATGCTACTGTCTGTTTCCAAAGTAGGGTCCTGACCCCTCGGCAACACAACAGACTTTGCTGAAGGCCAAACACCTTCAAATAGGTTCTCACACTGAACTTTTCACTTCCCCTGTGGCACTCCTCCTTTCAAAAAGTGACACTCCGATTTGTTCAGTCCAAGGTTCAATTTAACCTTCACTTCACAAAGACTTCATAAGAACTACTCTTTACTTCTTTCTTTTCTTCACACATCCTACATCTATTCCATCCCCAAATCCTAACAGATCATTTTCACAGTACACTCGGAATCTGACCTCCTCTCATCCTTTCCAAGCCATAATTTTGTCAGTAGGAGACATTGCAACGAGTTACTCACGAGTCTCCCTGTTTCTACTCTTGTGTCCACGCCTGCCCCATATTTCTGTTCTCCATGATACACGCAAAATAAACTTTTAAAAACATCTATCTGATCACGTCACTTTCCAGCCACCAAATTTCCAAAAGCAACATGAATTGGCCTGTTCACCTTTTGACCTTATCTACACCCTCTTCCTCACACATTCTGCTCCAGCTTTAGTGGCCTCCTGGCTGATTCCCCAATATTTCAAGCAAGTTCCATTTCTGGGCATTTATGTTTGCTTACCAGAGATGCTCTTTATAGAGGCGGCCCCTTGACCTAGATCTTCCCTTCATTTAGGCATTTGCTGAAGACTCCACTTCAGAGAGACCTTCCTAACTGCCCATTTTATGCTACTGCCTTCCCTCTACTTCCCTTTAGAGCCTTTTTTCTCTATCTGACATTACTTTATTCATTTACTTGCATATGTTTGTTTTCTGTCTCCTTCCACTAAAATGTAAGCTTTATGAAGGCAAATCTTTGGTCTGTTTTGTACATCTTTAGGACCTTCAGAACAGTATCTGAGATAAGATAAAGGCTCAGTAAATAGCTGAGTGAATGAATAAAAGGGATTAGATAATTTAAAATCTAAGTACAAAATTTAGATTACACGACTTTACATATTTTCTTTTACTTACTTTAAGAACCGCCCTCCTCCTAGGTTTCCTCTTTTAGAATAGAACCTTTTCCACCCATGTTTCCATAAACTCTTTATGCTTTTGTAGCTTACTCTTACATGACTTGTATCCCAGTGATTTATTCACTATAAACTGGAATGCACGTTGATTGGTTATAGTGTTTTATCAATCTTGTTCTCTCTCAAGGTGCCCTATATATGCCTTGTACATTTTTTGATTAATGACAGTGTTGACCACTATTATCTGAAAAGCTTTTCTCTTTCTTTTAATTTTTGAAATAAAGATCTAACTGTTTAAGCCTCTATTTGGAAGACAAAAATACCACAGTGGCGATGTACATAAAGATAGTACAGTTAGATGGTTCCTCGGAGTTTATAAAATGACCCCATCATCCCTGTTGTGGATTTTAAGTCCACTCATTCAGCAAATACTTATTTTGCACATACAATGTCTCAGGGAAGCGATGGCCTAGTCTTGATTTTGAAATTTCCAGATGGTTTATGATTTTAAATATTGAGACCTGGTGTTATGTAAAAGATACTTTAGATGAACACATTTACCCTTTTCTCTGGGAAATAGATTTCTAACAATAGTTTCTCTTCCTGTTTGCAGATATTAGTTAATGTTTCCTATTTAAGCAGTAACGTTATTCCTAAAAACTAACATAATCTTAGCATTAATATATTCTTAGTGACACCTATCGACCATGTTCACTTTATTATAGGGTTAAGTTCAGTTGGTGATTAACCAGTCCATTGAACATTTATATGTTTTGAGTGTCCAGCATGTGACAATAAATGTCCTTAAAGTGATTACATTTAATAAGTAATCATTCACAGATGACATTTAAGAAGACAGCAGCTTTGTGGATGATTGAATGAAACAAACACCTAGATCAGGAGATGAGCATGCTGGAGAGGTTAACGTCAAAATGAATGTTTCATAGGATGATGATCTGGTTTGGTTTAACATTTATAGTGTACTTACTGTGGTTACACAAGTGAATAGAAGACTGTCCCTTTTTACAACTTTCATAATCTAGTTGGAGAAATGGAAATAGGGACTAGAATACAATGTGACCTGTGGAATTGTAACGAACTGAATGAAAGGTCAAAGGGAGTATCAAGAGATACAGCAGATGGGAAGGGAGGGAGATGTTTATAGTCATTGCATTTCTTCTGTTCATTCTACATTTTTTTTTTGAATTCTTCATATCTGCTAATCTCATATCTTTCATATAGTGAAAGAGAGAATAAGGATATTAGAATGAAAGACCAGACATATGGTCATGCATGATTACCAATTTATAATATATTCCCATTATATCTGTCAAATATTTCTGAGTTTTATGCTAACCTTTATCATGCTCCAGAAGCTTCTGAATATATGACACATTATGTTCATAATTATTTCCACTTGACATTGATCAAGTCTTCTAAATATAAGAAAACCAAAAGATCGTTTGATTCTTAAAATGCAACCTATTTAACTGGTACTAACAACAATCATGGCACCTGGAAAATGAACGCTTTTCTCAAAATGCTATCGTTTAAATGCACTGCTTAAACTCTATTGCAAATGAAATTAGTTTTCGGCAACAAACATCATCTGTTATATTCACAGTATACGAATATCTTTGAGGCTTAGCTTGTCACCCAATTAATTTAACTTTTCTTAACAACTGATTTCTCAAGGGTACTTACATATTCTTCATAAGCTTCATGGGCTGGAGGAGGGGGTGCCCTGTATCCTGGCACCGTTGGTGTCCCCCGGGCTCTTGGGGTAGGGACACCTCTTGCTACAGGGGGCACTGGAAGAGCTCCACGGGTCACAGTGGTCCCTCTGGGAGTGAGGACACCTCGTCCAGGTGGCGGGGGAGGAGGAATGGCACCCCCACGGCCCCTAGGAAAAACAGGACATGTACAGATGAGAAACAAATGAAGAGAGAAAGGGACTAAAACAGATAAATCTCTCATCTTACAGCCTCCATATAACAGGAAGAAAACCAAATTTCTCTCTCGCTCTGTGTGTGTGTGTCTGTGTATGTGTGTGTTTAATTGTGACTTTTTAGGATGTAAAGTGCTTTGACCTTCACAGTTGAATAAATTTTTTAAGTACTAGCTATGACTTAGTTATCAAGAAAACCATGTAAAATACTCTGATAGTCTCTTTTATAAAACTAAAAAACATAACTAAACCAAACAAACAAAAACCAATCCACTGTCATTTTATTGCAAATTTACCAGGAAGACCCAAACGAGAGCATTAATACATAACTCACTGGACCATCAATGAAACTGTGCTGCTAAATGTCAGTGTCTCCTCCATGGTGGACGTTATTGACAGTGATGTGCAATGTTGTCATTTACAAAAAAAAAAAAAAAAAAAAAGAGTCTGCCTGTGATTTGATACTTAATAAAATGTGGAAATTCAACCATCGTGATATCATTTTGTTTTTTATAGTAACTTAAGCTTGAGGTCACTTGAAATCACAACTCATTGTTGTTGATTTGTTATCATGAATATAATCCCCTGAACCAGTACAGTCTCTGATAAAATGTAGTTTCCTCTGCTAAGTACTGTGCTAGTGAAATACATTAGGGCTCTGCAATAAAAAGAACAGACTGAATACTCTGTACCACAGTACTTGAAACAAAAGTAACTTGTGCTAAAAGCCTAAGATCAAATGGATGCAGCCAACTTTTATGGCATTCTGAGGCCCTTGGAAAGGTTGAATGTCTGAAGTCTTTGGACAAAAGTGTGACTATTTCACTTTTTATTGTCTGAAAGGCTGGCCTCTAGAAAGTACTACTTTCAGCAGGAACACTAAAGCTTTGGAAAAAATAATGATTATTGGGATATCAACAATCACGCTGTCTGGCTGTACCCACAGATGGGAAATGTAGGTTATGCTTTCTGCTATGAATAGCAGTCAGCTGGCTCTTTCTTGCTTGCAGAAAATGAGCTTTTACAAGTGAATAGTAAGAATGCTGGTAAAGCTTTTAAAAGTTTTAAATAGATTACAGAGTTGATGAACAGAGAAATTATCAGAGAATTTATTGTGAGTTCACTATAGAAAGAACATTCTTCTAGTTTGGGGGATGGCGAAATACAAAAGACCCAGAATGCCCAGTGCCTGCTTTAAGCACAACAGAGCTGAGGAGGCAATATTTCACATTATCATAATAACATAATACAATATTCTATATTATCATGATAATATAAAAACATCTATAAAAAAAGATGTAAAGACCAATATTACCTTCACTGGGCCAAGGCACCTATCAGTTTCCTCATAAATAAGGTAAGCATACATCCAGGTTTGTCTGGAATACTTCTGATTTATAACTGTTATCCTAGCTTTCTATTCATTTTAGCATTTTAACACTCTCAGAAGTGTCCACGTGTGGCTAGTAAATTATATGTCACCCTGTTTTAAACAATTTTCACAAGTCCTGGGTATTAATCATAGATAAGTATTATAACTCCCTGTTTTTTTTTTCCTAATAGGTAAAATCAAATTTCTGAAAATGTAACATTTCTTCTTGTTCTAAAATTATGATGCTTGCATCAAATCTAATTTCTTATTCCATTCCTTCATCAACTGTGTCATCAGACACAGCCCTAGCAAACCTGTCTCCTGGATCTGACTCATTACTTCCTATTCACTTATGTCCTTTACCTGGAATATTAACCTCTTATCTCTCTTCTCCACTTTAACGCAAAATTCATGCCTCTCACTTTTAAGATAAGGCTGAATCCACACTCAGTATTTTTTCCTTCATTTTTCTGACTTCTTGTAAGCTTTCCATCTTTAACTCTTCAACTCTTATTCATTCTTCATTCAAATGTAATCTAGGTATTGCTTTTGCCATTTTGTTAAAAATATTCTTGACTGAGCTCACCAGTAGCTTAGTGATTTCAAAGTCCACCGAATTCATTTATAGTCCCCATTTCCCCACATCTCCCTTATTATATTTATCACTGTGGACCAGTACTTGGAAACACCTTCTTTGAACTTTGTCTATTTATTTGTTTTTTATTAAATTATTTTTTTTAATTTAGTTTCAAGTACACAGTACATTGGTTAGACACCTATATAGTTCATAAAATGATCCTTCCAATCATTCCCTTCCTTCCCCTGACCCTCCACCTAAGCAACATATTAATGCTAACTGCATTCCCTATGCCGTGCTCCCCATCCCTGTGACCAACTATCAGCTACTAATTTGTACTTCTTGAGCCCTTCACCCCATTCTCTCAGCCCCCAATGCCCCCTCCCCTTTGTCTGACACAAAACTGTCCACTATATTTGAGTCTGTTTTTGATTAGTTTGTTCTTTTTATTCCTTAGATTCCACATAGAAGTGAAATCATATAGTGTTTATCTTCCTCTGTCTGAATTAAATACCTTAAATATCAAAGCAATATCTTTTTCTATCTCCTTCCCTTTCATATGTAGGGGTCTTGTTTTCTTATCTTTTCAGCCATTCTATCTTTTGGTTGGAGTACTTAACTCTTTTCCTTTAAGGAAATTATTGATAGGAATGTAGTTGTTACCATTCTTTATTCTTGTCTTTGATACATATTTTTTTCTTCTTAAAGAAGTCTCTCCAACATTTCCTGTAATACTAGCTTGGTGGTGATAAATTCCTTTAGTTTATTTTTGTTTGGGAAGCTCTTTATCTGTCCTTCTAAATGACAGCTTTGCTGGATAAATTATTCTTCATTGTAGATCCTGAATCTTCATCCTGTCAAATATTTTTTGCCAAGACCTTCTGTCCTGCATAGTTTCTTTTGAGAAATCAGCTGCTAGTCTTATGGGGTTTTCCTTATATGTAATTATTTGTTTTTCTCTTGCTGCTTTTAATATTCTTTATTTGTATTTAAACTTCGGCATTTTAATTATGATGTGTCTTGGTGTGGGCCTCTTTGGATCCCTGATTTTTGGAGTTCTCTGAGCTTCCTGGGGTTTTATGTCCATTTCCTTCACCAGATTAGGGAAGTTTTCCATCATTATTTCTTCAAACAGCTGTTCAACATCTTGATGTTCTTTAGTTACGCCAAACAGATGGATATTTGGAGCCTTAATAGTGTCCCATATCCTCCTTAAATTATTTTTATAGTCTTGGCATCTTTTTTCCTGCCATTCTAATTGAGTGCCCTGATTGGCTCTCCTGTACCCTAGATAGGGCATTTGATCCTCTTCATTATTCACTTGTTTATTCCATTGTTTATTCCATTTAATACACTTCTCATCTCAGATCATGTGTTCTTCATTTCTGACTGGTTCCCTTTTATAATTTCCATTTCCATTTTTATGTTTTTTATCTCTCTGTTGAAGTTCTCACTGAATTTATCTACACTCCTCAAAAGTTCATTGAGCATCTTTATAACCAGTGTTTTGAACTCTGCATCTGTTAGATTACTTGACTCCATTATATCTAGATCTTGTTCTCTTCTGTGGTTTCTTCTTCTTTGTCTTCCCATTTTGGCTGCCTTTCCGTGTCTGTTTCTATGTACTAAGCAAAGCTTGTAAGTCTCCCGGTCTTATTAGTGTGGATTTGTGAAGTAGGTGTCCAGTGGCACAGTCCTGAGAGGGGTTCAGCTACAGGCCAAATTTAGCTCAAGCCTCTACCCCTCTAGGGCCACCTGTTAAGATTCAGCAAGCAATCCACAGATGCTGTGCTTATAGTTACCTCAAAAGGCCACACCAGAAACCAAGGCTGCCTCCAGTGTCTCAGCAAGGAGCACCTGACTTGCTGAGGATACACCTGGATGTGGCTTGGGTGGGGCCACGAGTTGGAGGAGGCGGGCTTTCAGGGAATCCTCTGGGCAGAGCGATCTCTGTTATCCAGTTTGATGACATCACGGCTGTGGCAGTGCTGTGTCTGTGCACTGGTAGCAAGGAGAGCTCAACAGGGAACAATGGATACCGCCAGCACTTCTGTACCTAACAAGTTTTGCCTCGACCCTCACTCCGACAATGTCTCCCTCTAAGTCCCCGGTGCCCCCTGCGCACAGCTGAATAGCGCTGGTGCTCAAGAGTGAGCAGGTCCATCACCGCGAAAATCCATTCATGGACGCTGTCCCTTTAAGAGGCATCTGTCGCTGCTGCTGCCACTGCCGCAGCCTCTGTCTCACTCAGCCGCTCGGGACCAGGCAGCTCTGCATCCTTACCCCGTCCTATCTTCTGCCGTTGCAAGGTGTTTTCTTGGACTTCTCCCTAGTTGATGGCTTGTTCCTCTAGAGCCCAGGTGATTTTTCCTTGCTGCTGTTCCTTGTTTCTGTCACAACTTTGATATGGTCACCAGAGAGATGAACAGAGCCTCTATCACCTATGCCATTTTTTTTCTCAGTCTTCTTTGAACTTTATGGCCGCTCTTCTGGTTACCTCCTCCTTACTCTTTCTTATTCTTCAGCTTCCTTCACTGGCTTCTCTATTCTTGGGCCCACCTTAGAATATGGGGATCTGTCTTCTAGCCTCTTTCTTTTTCTCACTGTGTACCCTACAATCCCTAACTCACATAATGGCTATTATCTATTTTCTTCCTAACTCAGGCAATATCCTGGATTATGGGCCTCACATCAGAAGTTCCTTAACTTGTCTGCACATTATAGTTTCCTAAAGACCTTTGAAAAATTCCAAATTCTAGACCATACCCGAGGCCAATTAAATCACAATCTCCAGAGGCAGGAAGCCCTCAGTGACTCCAGTTTGCAGACCCCTGACTTATATGCATCATCTAATTAAAAATCTTGACACACTTACCATTCCTATGCTATTTTAAGGGTTGAGGATCAAGGCACAGAACGTATGGATCACTTTCCCAAGGTCACACTAGTACATCCATAGAGCTAAAATTAATTATAGGAAGCATTATAGTTTTTATTTAACTTAGTCATTTATCTAGTCTTAGTTGATGATATGATAATCTCTTATCAGGCTAGACATCACAGTTATCCTTGGGCCCTCTTCTCCAACATCAAATTGAGCACTAATTTATATAAATTCTAATCTTTGATCTGGTCTTCTATCTCTATACACATTTCTCTTTTGGGTAATGGACTTGTCTTCTCACTGGCTTCTTTGCCATGAGTCAGTGTCTTTCTGCCTCTGTCTCTCTTCGATTGCTCTAATTTTTCTGTCACCCACACTGATGACCAAGTGGTCTTTTTTAGAAGTAAATATGATTACTCCCCTCTTTACTAAACTCATTAGTTCTATGTATTGATTCTCATTATTGTAAACAAAAGCCTTCAAAATCAACCTCTAAAGTTTCATTTTGCAGTGTTTTCTCTCATTCAGCATGTAATGGTGATGTGTGTTAGAGATGGCATGTGTCTTAATTCTTTAGTCATATAACATAAATGATTATAAAATATATAGATGTAATGCTTTGTTCTCTGGTATGTACTATATCAGAAAATTAGTTTTCATAGATATGTTTATTGAAACAAATTCCTTTAATCAAATAAATTTTCAACAAGTTATTATAGAAGTTTAAAAATATTCTGGGTACTATTCTTTTTAAATATGACTGTAACTGAATAATTTAATAGTCGTAATTTCATAAATATGTACAAATTAGCATTAGTTAGCTTATGTTTTCAAGAGATTTTTTGATCAATATGATTTTCTGTTTAGTGAAGCTCTTTCCTTATTCCTTCTTATTTGTAGATACATTTCATCATGTGGTTTGATAGAGAAGACAAGGGTTCTTCGTTTACTTTCATTAATGTTAAAATATTAAAGATATCAATATAACATTGGTAGTAAGGTTTAATTTTCAACATTAATTTTGTCTTTTTATACATGCAGTATCAGATCTGTATGATATGAGATATTAAAAATCAAAAGTTTTCAATTTTTTCTTTTAAGATAATCAAAAATCTAGGCCATAATGCAGTGTTCTTTATTAAATCACTAGAGATTAAAATTTTAGTATAAAACTACTGAAATTGAAACCTTATATGATTCACTAAAACATGGCAAATATTACAATAAGGAATATCAACAAAATAAAATCTGTTAACACATGATTTTATAATCTCAAAAGCAGGTTAATGCATTATTTTTAAAAGTGGTCTCAATTTTAAGGAATATAGACTAGAAAAAAATTTATGTCCCTGTAGACATAAATTGTTATTTTTCGGAAACGTAAGAACAAGTTCATGATTTAAACCATATGACTTAATCAGTTAAGGTACCTGCTATGTCATTTAGCAATCCATGATGATGAGGTTAGAACTGTTCAGGTTTTATAAAAGTCTGATTCCATAAAAAAAGTATGTCCATAACAAGTTATGCCACATGATTTTTAGCAATAAACAAGTATTTCTGGAAAACACCAGAGAGCTCTTTTTTAATCTTTTAAAGATAAAAATGTAAAAATGAGCTCTAGAACATTTTCAGAAGTTTTCCTTTAGTTGAATGTAATTTTCAGAATTGCCATTACATCATTTTTTCCTTGGTATTTTATTTGGAAATTTATAATTCTTATTTTTTCTAAGAAGTTTGAAACTGTTTGTGGTATTTATGATTTAAATATTAAAATAATGGTTTTTTGACAGTAGTGGTTGAAATATTTGAGGCACAATTTAATAAATAAACTGAATCAGCAAAGTACTTTAAAATCTCTTAAGATGATTTCTATGCAATATATAAAATAATATTCTAAATCTATGTCCTTTAGATAGTTGAAGGTCAACTATAATAAGGTGAGAGAATGATAGAATTACATATTCTGTGTGTGAAGGCTATGAGTTTTTACTTTACTGCTTTGCAAACCAATGCTTTCTTTTGAAAGCTTGACAAATTCAGAATCCTACAAAACAAATGTTCTCTGATGACCAAAGACATCGCAAAGTCAAATGTGACTAAACTTTAAATACTCTTACCATCTGCCATGCAAGAAGTGTGCTTCTGGATTTCTGTACTGGTGTTATACATATATTATCTATCTATCTATCTATCTATCTATCTATCTATCTATCTACCTATCATCTATCTATCATCTATCTATCGATCTATCATCTATTTATCATCTATCTATCTACCATCTATATCTAATCTATCTACCTACCTTTCTATCATCTTTTTATCTCTCTTTCGATCATCTATCTTTCTGTCACCATCACCCATCTCTCTACCTATCCAAGAAGGCTATATCAGTTCAAGGGCCACTTAAGGCACAGACACAATTTATAACTTTCTCTTCAGGCAAGGTTATCCTGGTTCAAAAGACAAATGACTGTACCATCTGCATACCTAAACCTGGGGACAGAACCAAAAAGTGGAAAGACTTGGGATTGTTCCTCTTATTTTCTCAGGACAATTGTTAATTCTGGAGTCAACCTGTCTGTGTGACCTTGGGCAAATTCTTTACACCTTTCTGTACCTGAATTGTTCACCTGTAAATAATATTTAATCCTAGTATGGAGGATTTGATGAGTTAATTTATGAAAGTTCTTATGTACGATAAAAGCATGTGTTATTGTTTTTGTGGTGGTGGTGGTTATTGTGGCTGATGTTATTGTTTATTCTTTATCATGATTATGCCACAGAGCAGGCCAGTACAAGATTGCCATCCTCACTGGCTGTTAATTTACTTAAAATAAAAACTAATGTACCTTGAAGGAGTTGTGGGAGCTATTCTGATCCCTCTGCCTCTAATACCTCTGCCACGACCAGAGTCCTCTGAGCCATTTAAGTAAGATAATTCACGTAGTTGTTCTTGACGAATCTCATCATTGTAGTCCTAGAAGGGAAAAATATGACTTGTTGAGTTAAAATGGGGCATGGGGTTCTTGGAGCTTAAGAAACAGTAAGAAAGGAAATTTTTTGTTTATTTTCTGGAGACTTGTATATAAAAATCTAAAGTGATGTAAAATCATATATACTTTAAATTCTTATTTTTACATAGAGAAATTGAAGTTCCTTCTTTTATCAAGGGAGTAAGTACTCAGCAAAAAATCAGGTGATTTTTGCGGGGCTATCACTTCATGTGCTTGCCACAAAAAGAAAAACAGTAATAGAGAACAAGATCTTGAAACGTACCAAAGTTATGATTGCTAACAAAAGAATTACTAAAAAACAACTAGAATAACTGCATTATACTTATATAACTCCTGAAACATAAACCAAAAAGGGGCAATCTCAAGGCCCAAAGTAGATACTGAAGATGTGTTGAAATCATTTAAAAAATACAAATAATAGGGCACAGTTTCAGATAACTGAGGAGCTATGAAATCCAATCAAATGACTTGATGAGCAATGTTTAAAAATAAGAACTTTCTATGTTGTAGAATTGGACTGACAGAAAGTAATAGCCATAGCAGAAGGCAAATTTCACAATAATAACCAGAGATTCAGTCAAAGTCAAAAGGACTATCTCTCCCTTCATTAATGGGGAAATCTATCAGTCATTCCAACAGGACCAAACAGTGGATCTGTGTCACTAAAGATAAATTCTATCTTCAAAAAAACAAGTGTCGGTCTTACTGTTTCTCCTTTTACTCATACATTCAACACACACATGCACATACACACACCTGGACCAAATGTGCCTATGGATTTTTTGATAGGATCAAAATTCCTGCAAGGATTTTTATTAAACAGCCAATGTGAATAATTCTTTTTCAGTAAAAATATGTTTAAGTAAAATTGACTTAGTGGATTTTCTAGTGCTGAAGAGAGGTCTAGGAGTTCAGACTAGGAATATTTGTGAGAGGTGAGCTAGTAGAAATGATGTTTGAGGCTTAGCTGTGGGACCAAAAATCAAGTCTACTATCTCATCAAATGATGCCAGTTTAGCTCTGTTTATATATGTAATAGGGATATTAAATGATAATTGTGTACACTCAGCCAGACACTTCTCTCTAGAAAATGGCAGGGTTGTATTCAGCCTATAAGGATTTCTAGTGCATGGCTTGACCTCATGCTCCAAAAACTGCTTTGATTACAAGCAAAAGTAGTAGTCACTCCAAAGCATTTATTTTCTTATTTTTAACATGTTTCTTTCATATTCATTCTCTTATGCACTTGATTATAATAATGGTCTCAACACAGTTGGCTGACGGAAGAGCTACACAGTTTTTCATCAATCATATATCATTCAATTTTTACCTCTTAATTTTCACATTTAAACAACAACCAAACTAAAAAATAAACATGTCTATTATTTTATTAGGATCAGGAATTGCTACTTCTGAGTGAACTAACTGGCCACCTTCAAAATAAAAATTCCATAATTTTCCCATACAATATTCCTAATAAGAAAGGGGATCTACACAGCTTCTTGTCTAAAAAAAACCATAGACTCTCAAAGTCTTTATGAATTGTAAAAAGGAATGGATTTTCATTACTGGTAACACCGAAGGTTGGAATGAAAATTAACAAAATTTCAAATAAATTCAATCTATGTAAAAATTATATATATTTATGCCAGAATCAGAAAATATAATAATGTAGATGTGATCTTATTCTTTATATAATCATAAAAAACTTCTTTTTAATGTCTTTGCACCAGGAAAGTCTAGAAGCTTCCACCTTTCTTTCCTGTGGGTCAGGTATTATAGTTTGAGGGCTCTCCAGATTTCCCTGCCTCCCTCTTTATTTATTTATTTATTTTTAGTCACAGAGAATATGTTCCCTAATATAATCCTTACACGTTTCATCCCAGTTTCTCATCTGCTTCTTGGAGGAGAACCCAAACTAACATAAGAGTGTGGATAAAATGAAATTCCTAAGATTACAAAGCTGAGAGCTTTGGTAAATCCATTAACATTAAGGCTGGTGGAGCCTATTCCCTCCACAAACTCAGATTAAATTGAAGTACTTGCCATTCTCTTACTTAAAAATGATTATATACAGATTAAATATGAAATTGATTACTGATTGCCAAAAAGGGTACAATCAATATTTTTTAAGAAAATAAACTGTATGTTGCCCAATTTTTTTAACACGCCACTTAATAAGAAAATATAAAAGTCACAGAGTGAACAAACTCAAAATGTATTTTGGGCTGGAGATTAGAATGATTTGGTTGGTGCAGATTAATTGTGATAATAATGAAGAGGCTGTGTGCATGTGTGTTGTGGGATAGGAGAGAAAATGGGCAACCATGAGAAATTTAAGAGTGTTTTAGTGAGAAGTCAAGTTATGACTGAGAGATATGGGAACAAAAGAAGTTTTTAGATGCAGAAATGACTAGGATTATAATAACATCATTTCCCAGAGAAAAGAAGAAATGAAGACAAAAAAGGTTGGAGGTGAAGAATTTTATAGTTGACCTTGATCACCTTAAGCTTAAAATGCCAAAGAGACATTAAGGGCTACCTTAGAAATTCAAATCCAGGTTGATGAAGTAAATTTGAATGTCATCTGCACACGTTTCTGATAACTGAAGCACAGATTACATAAGAGAATAGTAAAATAATGTAGTGCCAAATTTTCTAAGCATACTTTTAATGCAAATTTGTATCATGGAAGATAATCAGTTGACTTGTTAATTGCAATGTTTGTATCATTACATGTTAAATGATCAGGTATTTTAATATTTTAAACTTTAATTTCCTAATTAGAGAATCAAAATATATATACCACTGTATTTATAGTAATGAAGTAGCTAAATGTTTCAAATACAGAATATACACTTTTTAAATTCCCAAATGTAGAGATAGTTGAAACTCTAGTCTATAGACCAAATATATCTTGTGCATTATTTTTATAACATAAACGTAATTTTCTAACCACCAAAGTCTATAATTTCATATTGTAGGATTTATTTATTTCCACCCTTCACTAAGCACAGATCTAACTTTGAATTAATCTTTCATAACTAGTACATGAGTCTGGCTGAGCTAGAACACACTGTTGAAATTTAATTTCGCATGCAGTTATATAAAATCTGAAAGATACTTAGTAAATAAAATATTCCAAGTTTACCTCGTAAATGTTATCTTATCAGAAATATTCTACATATTAGTTCATTTGAGTAGTACTGACTTCTCAGATTCTGGAGTCATAAAATATATACACAGAAATGGACGGTTGTTGTTTTATGGCTTTTTAAATTTTATGTTAAATTTGCTAACACAGGTATTTATTGAAAAGTGAAAATATAAGTTCATAAGCAGTAATATAATAATCTGTATTTATATTTTATTATTTATTTAATACTTTAATATTAAAAAAAACCTTGAGAAAGAAAAGAGATCTAAATAATCACCTAGGTTTGTGAAAAGTTCATAAGACAAAGAAGGTAAAGTCAGGATGAAAAAAATTATAGTCATTTTGAAATAAATATTAAAATAAAATAATATATTCCTTTATTTTGTAAGCAAAACTGGAATATTCCAATATTTTAAAAATAAGGCATACCCACATTATGATGACAATATTCTTGTTAAAAAAATGAAACAGATACTTATAGATAAATCTTAATATTATTTCAGATAGGATTCTAAATTACTGAGATTCCATGCTTCAAACAACAAAGAATGTTTTACTAATTTGGGGTACACCTGCAGTAAATAAAACATACAAATGCTAAAAATACTCCATACTTTGCAAGATGAGTTAGAAAGTTGCTTTTAAAAATGCTGATTGATTTGATGCAGCTTTGATTTCAGACAGTAGCGATTTAATATGTAATGGCGAAACTTTAAATGATTCTATCAAAGCCTAAATAACCCAAGCATATCATACAAAGACGTTTTAAGAATTGATCCAAATTTTAATTCTCTTGTAATATCCAAAAATTTTGCTTTTTTGCTGCCAAAATCAGTTTTTAAAATTTGATATCCTGAAATAATAACAAAGATATTCAACTTGTATATTCCTTTTGCTCAGAGTGAGGCAAATTCTCTCTATGAAACAATTTTCATGAAATTCATGAGTGCTCCTTTTTGCATCTTCGACAAGGCCCCCCCACTGTGTTGGCATATGGTGTAAACATTATACACAAAAGCTCAGAGCAGACAGATGTTTGGATGTTCCTAGAAAGGACTCATGCTCATAGTCCGCATATTTAATGTATATGCATAACTTCCCAGTTACGTACACTCATGTCCATCTGCTATGATGGCATTTTGCCCAAAAACAAATTGGGAAGATTATTTTACTTGCGAATAGATGCCAGGTAATGACAGGTGTAGACAGGCAACCTGGGGGCACAGTGGGGGACCATTTTCCTGCCAAATCCCCTCCTCTGAGACTGTGATGGGCACTGTTACTGCACGTTTAAAACTGTGATTATAACCACTGGTTACATGTGAACTTATATTTGGCTCTACTGATGCCAAGACTATTAGACGACATCAGGGGAGAATGAAATGCAGACTGTAACCCATCTGAGCCATGACAAAGAGACCTGGGATTCCTTTAGCCTTTACAAACAGCTAGGTTAGGACACTTTTACCAGTGTAACAAACAAGAAAATGTTGGAGGTGATGTGTCCTGTGCCAATATCAACTCTGTGGCTGTGCTGGAATGGGTAGAAGACTCTTTCATAAAACTAGTGCTGTGCGGAATATTATTTAGCGAAACATTTTAGACTATTAGATAACATTTCTTAGCCAACACAAGGTGAGTTTTAATCAGCCCAGGCTAGAGACCAGAAAAACTCATTAACAAAATGCATTCAAAAAACAGTCAATTAAGATTTATTAAGAATCTGCTTGATGCATGAGGTCAGTATAAAGGTTTTATAAAGCTTATTTATCAAAGGAGATTGAATATTATCAAGTAAAAATGTTGTGGACTTTCTGTATAGAACCAGTAGTTACGATAATTTCTGTCACTCAAGAATGTTTTCTTTTCCATTACCAAAGTCATATTGCACACTGTGTAACAACCTTCAAAAATAAGATAATAACTCTACAGAGTTTATGTAGATATTTTGCAGGACTATTTGAAAGGCTTATTTTCTGTTTTATTTACCATGGTAAACACTGGCCTCTGATATATGAGGCCCAGGAACCAGGAACTCTGGAATGAGCACCGAAGGACTCATGTGTTTGGTGTTATACTGCCACCCATCTGAGCTTATCAAGTTGGTCTCTACCTCAGGTTAAATTTAGGGTGGAAGATAAATATTTAGATAACATTAAATGAGAGATGTAGGCTGCTTTCTACAAATACCAAGTTTCATTTTTTTTTTAGGTAGAATCAAAATAACTATATTTTCTTCAGTAAATTTTCTTGGCAAGTTACTATGCGCATGATACAGGGACTCTATTTGCATTTTAAGTTGCAATAGGCATTAATTTAATACTGTGGCATATTATACCTAATTTAATTTACAAGTACAAAAAATGAACTCTGTTAACACAGAATCGACGATGATTATTGGTACATTGATCCAATGAGCTCAAATTCTTCTTAACAAATAAATCATCATGATAAAGATACCTTTAGAGGAGAGTGCAAATTCTGTGCATGAAAATTCTGTGCATTGATAGGATACAGCTCATGTGAGTGATTTTTATCAATAACCTTGAAATTCCAGGCCTTTTCTTAGACATAGAAAATTTACGTATTCAAGATAGTAATGAACCTAACCGGCCAGATATTTTAAAAAGTGCCTGAAGTTTTGCTATAATAAATCATCCTTTTATTTATTCAAAGTATTTCTGAGCAGCAAGTAAGTGCAAGGCACTGATGTAGGTGCTGGAGACACAGTAGAGGAAAGTCCCTGAATCAAAAGAGCTTAAGTAGATATAGATGATAATATCCCTATTCTGGTCATAAAATGTCAGAGCAGGCATCATTTCAAAAAAAATACCTAGCAAGGAGAGAAGCCTTTTATTTATTTAATTTTTAAAAATATTTTAAAATTTTATTTATTTTTTATGGTGACATTGGTTAACAAAATCTGATAAGTTTCAGCTGTACATTTTAACAGTAAGACATATATATATTTACACTATGTGTTCACCTCCCAGAGGTAGATTTCTTTCTGGCACTATGTATTTGACTTCTTTTACCCTGCCTACCTCCCCTTTCCCCCCAGAGAGAAACCTTTTAAATATTCTCTGAATCAGTGTCTGCTCAAATTGACTTTGATTCTTTTTGTTAGTTTAAAAAATAATTTATTCTCAATACTTCACTAATGTTTTGGTGGCTAATACTTTTTGTTTGTTTGTTTCATTTAAAAAAATA